>OZ014520.1:391884259-393084259 GCA_963966055.1 Lathyrus aphaca
AGTCTATTTTGTTACTAAAATCTCACTAATTAGCTTAATTACTAATGGGCCTAAAATAACACCCCCAACTTTACTACTCTCACATTACAACTAAGCCCAACTTAATATTATATCATTAACACTTATTTTATTATTCAACTTAATTAATCCGATCACCCAAACACGACTTAACCATTAACTTAATATCAACATAAATAGCTTAATGACACAAGCGACAAAACAACACCTAACAACAACTAATCGGGAAAATACTTAATAATATTTAATTTAATTAATTAATTAAATACAAGCATTATTAAGACAACCATGGTCCTTTGTGCTGCGAGATCATGGACACCCGCATTCCACGCGAGTTGGAGAAACCACCTCCTTTGGCTGTGTACGACAGGACCGTTGACCCCGATGATCACGTAGAGAACATAGATGCCATGATCCACAACCACAACATAGGGGGGTTATCAAATGCAGACTTTTCCATATCAAGTCGAGGAAACAGGCTATGACGTGGTATAAACATCTACCCCCTGGTTCGACCACATCATGGAGAAACTTGAAGAGCCAATTCATGATACACCTCACCGTGTTAAGACGCCATCCCAAATCTGAGGCTACAATCGAAGGGATTGTTCAAGGAAAAAAGGAACCTCTGCACGACTACGTCGACTTGTTCAACAAGGAGACAATGAATATTTATACAACTGACTGCATGAAAAGATAACTCTTCGAGAAGGGCATGCAATCTAACAACCAATTTTGCAGGGCAGTGGGTATTGAAACGCCTCGCTTCCGGGCCGAACTCCTCCACAAGGTGTAAGCCTACATTTAATACGAGGAAAAGGAGGCTTCCTACAAGACTAGATACTTCAGAAATCAAGATAATTTGAGGTCCCCAAAGAAAAATGACGAATTTGAGGCTCCTCGACGTGAAAAATAGAGAGACAACCGCACGTGCGACAATAAAGGGCTTGTTGGTTGCTTCACCGAATACATGCTACTAATAGCTTCTCACGAGAAGATCATCTCCGAATGTATCAATACGTAGTTCAAAAGGGGCATATTATGCTTTCCAAATCCAACAAATGATAACTCAAATTCATATCGATTATTTAATGCGGTTTACGATTGTTTAACATGTTAATTTATGCATTTTGGACGATGTTATGCGAGAATTATGTTTGTTTTGTGGATATTTAATCAAACATGACTTTTGGAGGAAAAAGTATAAAAGGAAGCTTATTGGACAAGAAACGAGAGAAAAACAGAAGGAAAAGAGCAAGAAAAAGCCATTATGCATAATCCATCTGTGGGACGCCTGTCTCAACCTCAAGTTGGTCGTCTCATATGTGAGACACCTGTCTCAATGTCAAGATGACCGTCTCAACATCAAAGTTGCTCTTCTCACTTGTAAAACGCTCGTCTCAAGTCAAAATTCCAGAAACTTAAATTACAAAACATAATTCAATAGAGAGCCGTTATGAGAACCTTTCGCTCCAACCAGAGAATTTTCCTCCACCCTAATCAGCTCAGTCCATGCAACTCAGTTCAAAGCCTAATAAAAGTCCAAGCCTACAAATGCTCAACAGACCTAAGCCACTGCATTTTGCTAAGGGAGCTTCGTTCAAGTCCAAATTTCTTCCGTTTTCTTTCGTTCGAAGTTCGCAATTTTATTTTCAGCATTCGTTTTTATTTTCCTTTACTGACCCCTAGTGATAGTTTCCATCATTAGGAAACTATCGTCATTTTAATTGTTTCCAACCACTGAATTATTCTTTACTTTTCAAGTTTTTGGAAGTTTGGTTGATCAAGAACATTGCAACCAGGTTTCTAATTTTTAATGCTTTATTGTTTATTTATCGTTGCATTTGTTTATATTATGAATTCCTTTTCCATCTACCTTTCTTTGTTCTTATTTAATATGTCTGGATAAACCGTTAATCGGTATGTAATTGTCTAACCGGAACGAATTCGGTAGAATTAGGCTATTGCTTTAAATTAAGTTATTTTCCGGTTTTGATTTCTTGTTTTAAATAACTTTTGTTACGAGAGTATAAAAGATTAGGATTAAGACCACGAGTGTGTGAGATCATAACCAGATAGCTGAAATCGAGCATTTGTTTTAAATACAGCAGAAGCGCTTTAAAACCAATTAGAACCTTTAGGTTTCCAAAAAATATTTCTAACTTGAATTGACACAGCGAGAGAGCTCAATTGAACTTAGGAGTATAGTAATAGCCAAGACCACGAGAGTGTGAGTCAATGACTTTTAAACTGAGAGTTTCTATGGTGAGATAACTTAACAACCGTTAATTAGCCGAACCTCTATTGAATTCGCGAAGGCGAATAAATTACGTACCGATATCATTACCATTAATTTAAATTAAGTAATTCTTCATTTTTTCTTAAAACTTAAAACATAGCTCTCCTTAGCTAAACATAGTAACACCCGGCTGCACTAGGTTGATTATCGAGTCTCTGTGGGATCGATATATTTTATTACTACGTGATAGAATGTGCACTTGCAGTTAGTAACCGTTAGACTCAGAAAGTCGTCACCAAGTTTTTGGCGCCATTGTCGGGGACTTAGATTTAGTCATAGTACATTAAGTTGTCGTGCAGTCTAGACTAAGGCAAAAAATTTAGCTATCCTTTATCGATTGTATGCCCAGTACTCGCTCCCGAGGTGAAGACTTAGAACCGCTGATCGACGAAGTAGAACATTTCATAAGTTCGAGACGCCGAACCGAACCCAGCGAAACCCTTATTTCTGAAATTATTATATCAAAACCATTTGAAGAACCAAACATGGCCGAAAATGGAGCACCGCATTCACTCAACTCTTATGCGACTCCAAACCAATAAGAACTGCACAACATTATTGTCGCACCAACCATAACCCGAAAGGATTTTGAAATTAAACCTTCACTGCTGCAAGCTGTACATTTGAACCAGTTTCTAGAAACCCGACAGACGATCCAAATGAACACCTGATGAAGTTCGTACAATATGAAAATACCGTGAAAGCAAATGGTGTAACCCAAGACGCAATTAGACTAAGACTCTTTCCGTTCTCTTTAAGAGATAGAGCTTGGGCTTGGTTACAATCATTACCAGCCAACTCTGTCACGACATGGGAAGAAATGAAGAAAGTTTTCTTATCTCGTTATTTCCCGCCAAGCAAGACAGCTATGCTGAGAGCTCAAATTAATGGATTTTGACATAAAGATGTTGAATCACTTTATGATGCGTGGGAAAGATACAAGGACATGTTAAGATTATGTCCACACCATGGATTTTAAAATTGGGTAACCATCATAACCTTTTATAATAGACTTCTATACAACACTAGGATGATAATTGACGCTACGAAGGGCGGCGCTCTTATGGATAAACATTACGAAGAAGCCTATAACCTCATTGAAAACATGGCTCAGAACCATTGCCAATGGGGAGGAGAAAGAACATTTGTACAGAAGAACCAGACTAAAGGAGGAATGTATGAAGTGAGCAGTTTCGATCACGTAAATACTAAGATTTTGAATTGTTGTGAATCTGAGTTCATTGTTGTGCTATTATTGATGATGTTGTTCGTTCTTGAACTTGTGATGATGTTCTTGAGTATTTGCAGGATTCAATGAATGTAAAGCTGATGAGAGGTTTGGTTGAAGATTGATGATGATGAGAGGTTTGGTTGAAGATTGATGAAGGTATCAAGAAGGTTGAAGATAAAGGTTTAGATTGTGATGAAGATCGATGCAGAGTGTTGAAGAAAGGTTTATCTAGGATAGATGAAGATTGATGGTGAAGGTCTAAATTTGAGAGGGATGAAGATTGGAGTGATTCCGATGTTGATTGAAGATTGAAGAAGATAATTAGAGAGAGTTTTGTGGATTTTTATGGAGTTTGATTCCAGAAAAAGTTCAAAGTTTGTTCTCTTTCTATTATAGTGTGTTGAGAGATTTAGTGAATGATGAAGAAGTTGATGAAGATTTTCCTCTTTCTGAACTTCGTTCCTGCTTCCTTTTTCTTCCCTTATGTAACTGATCTTCTTTTGATTCTGTTAAATTATCCTGAGCTTTTCTGGTGTATTTTCCTGTAACTGAATTTCTTGTGTAACTGATTCTATTGTGAAATTTTCTGTAACTGAATTTCTGATAAAAAATGCTCCCCAAAACTCTGTTATTTTATCAGTTAGAGTTTTTTCTCTTGGAAAATTTTGCTATGTTCTTTTCTGGATAATAATCTTTTTTTCTTCTGAATTTTAATTCTTGGTGTGAATTAAAAATGAAAGTCATATCTCCCTCCAATTCTCAAACAACGCCTTTACTTCTTAAGCTGGTGATGAAGTCTCTTTTTATCACGTTATCATTCCCTTAACAAGAAATAAAATAAAATAAAATAAAATAATAAAACATAAAAATAAAAAAGGATTGATGGGCCTAGCAATTAAATGACATGGACCTAAGAATTGAATGCCTGAAATTTGCAAATATACTTGAGACTTTGATAATAACCAAAACAAGTTAATGAGTTTTAAACTCGACATGAAGAACTATGGATAATATGTGGTTTTGGGATATGGTTGTGAATTGGCTATAAAAGTAGATAAGTAAAATCAGAATAAAATCGGGCGTTTATTAAAATTGGAGCTAGACACTTGGATATCAGATTAAACAAATGGACCTTAAAAAGGATCCAAAGTGGAGGTTAATCTTGAATTATATTTAATGGATAAAGAACTAGAACAAGGTTTATGGGCTTAATTTGGATAGTGGACAAAAGTGAATATTAACATGAAAAAGGATAATTGAAATCCAAGTAATTCGTTCGACCAATCTTAACACGTTTACTCCAACTTAACCCCCCAATCCAAGTCAAACTCGAGTCTTCAATGAATCCTCGATCTTCAGTCAACTTTCAAATCCAAACCTCATTGACTTGTATTATAAACAAAGAACTGAAAAGAGGACCACAGTGACCTGTTTATCAGAAGGATCCGCAACTTGATCTCTTGTACCACGACCCAACATTCCTTTGCCATGAAATCCTAATTAGCTCTGCATGCACTATGATCTTCAATAAATTGTGTCTCAAGTAATAATGGAATTCCTTGAACGACAAGATCACTTATGAACAAATTTCGCAAGGAAACTTTATCGAGTATCACTTAATTAGGGAAATAAACCCTAATCAGGAAGCGGGAGTAAAAGCAGATGTTATTAGCCACATAACCAAAACCTTGAGTTTATCTTATGACTGCAGATATGGTATGAAGCTCTAATTGAGAAGGCATTGATCCCATGTGTAACACCCCAAAATTTACCCTCTCATTTTCATATATTATATAGCATAGAATATTGCATACATGTTCAAACATTCCGACATAGAAAAATAAAGCATAAGCATCCATAATCACAAGCATAAGACATGTGATCAATCATCGAGAAATTCATGATCTTCAAAGTCGAGCTAAGAGCCAAGTGATTGTTACAAGAAGCAATGTCATTCACAAAGCCCTAGAAAGTTTTAAAATCAAGATCAACTTGAAATGGACGGTACGAATGCATTCCTGAAATTTCCCATCCAAAAGAAGAAAATTCAAGTTTTTGGTCCATTAACTGGTTAACCCAGGGCGTTAACCGGTTAACGGAGGCGAAAATTGGGTAAAGACTTCAAAAAGTGGTTGGTTTTCACATTTCCCTCCACCTTTTTCCCACATTTTGGCTACCTTGTTTCCACTTTGCTTCATAATCTACTTACACTCCACTTACACCTTGAAATTTCCACCACATTCTAGATCTTTCCACACTCTTCCAAGGAATATTCCAAGGAATATTTCAAGGAATATTCCAAGGAATATTCTAGAAACCCTAACCAACTTTAACTAACTCCAATCCTAATTACAAACCCCATTTCTCCAAACCTAAGGCCCAAGCTAGCTCCATGCACAAGCCTCATGCCAAGCCTAACCTTTATATAAGCTTAACTCACTCCAAAGCAAATGGATTCACCTTCATTTCTCAATTTTTCACTTCATCTCGCTCATTTTTCTCTCAACTTTTCCTCCATTTTCAACATTTACCAAAGCTTCTTCACAAAATCTTCTTCAAGTTTCACATTGAAACTTGAGAAGTTTGAAGCTAAACCTCCATTCAAACATCAATTTCATAGCTTATTGGATAAGTTGAAAGCTGTTTTGGATTGATTTGAGCTTATTGGAAGTGATTTTGCAAGTGTTCAACAAGATCTCCACCAATTGCATTTATTTTGCATTCTTACGGATCGAAGTTTGAAGCCTCCGGTTTTCTCTTCATTCGTGTTTCGATCGACACCACAACAATCACCAAAGCAATCCTCCGCTTTGTAGGTTGGTAATTCGAAACCTCTTCTCGCGTTTAATTTATTCTCTTCATCTCACTGTATGGCATTCTTCGATTGTTTATCATTTGATTGCGTTTTGATCTTTGTATGATTTGCTTGCGTTTTGATTATTTCAATTGTTTGAAGCTAGAATTGTAGCTTATTCTCGATGCTAATAGGTGTTAGGAAGTTGTATTTGTGTAGAAAATTTGTGCTAGCATGTTCATGGATGTAATAGGAGTCTCTAGAAGTAAGTTAGTGGCTGAAAGTGCTTATTTCGTGGCTTATTTTTGCATTATGTTCAGTGTTAACCGGTTAACCCCTGGGGTTAACCGGTTAACACGTGATTTTCATACCTGTTTGCTGGTTTTTTAGGGTCGTTAACCGGTTAACCTTTTGCGTTAACCGGTTATCGCTGTTCAAAATTGAAAAGTTTGTTTGTTTCATTGTTTTCTTTCTTTTAATTGTGCCTTTAATCTTCATAGAGTGTTAGATCATGATTTTAGGAAATTTTTAGGATCATTTTAGGCGCATAATTCCATTGTTTCGAGTCATTTCAACATGCGTATTCGTTACTTTTGCATATTTTGTGTTTATTTGCTAATTGTGCATGAAATGATTTGTGAATGTTGTTGCCATGTTCAAACTCATCAATTAGCATGTAAATAAATGGTTCACATTATGTTTTGCATCATTTTTGTGATACATGCATTGTTTGAATGCTTTATACCATGTCATGATTCACTTGAAAACACATGATCACAAGTATGCACATTCTTGCATTTTGTTTGCATGTTTGATTACACTTCCATATGATACCAAATCTGTTTTTGTATCAAGTTGCATGTTCATTTTATTGATCTTTGTTGATACATGTTTCCTACCCATGCTTATGTGCTTATTTACCAATTCTTGAAAATGCACAATTGTTGTTCTTGTTGCTTTATGTGCATTCTTTAATAAATAAGCATTCCTTGGAAATAATCATGTTCATATACATGTTGTGCCATGCATCTTGATTCCATTTAATCATGTTATGTGATGTTTGTGCATTATTTGTCATCTATTGTATGCATAATTGAAAATCATTCAAATCTATCTCACTTTCCATAGTTGTATTTTGATGCAGTGGCTGTAAAAACATGTCGCATTCATGTTGTTTTGACTTTTTACACCTATTTTGCATGTTGTTTGTTAGCTGTAATAAGGTGTTTGTATTTTACCTTGCATTTGGTAGTTGTTTGTGCTATAGAAGTTGTAGTAGTTGCTAGATTTTTGCTTGGCATAGTTTTTTAGGTCCCTTAGACTTAGGATTGAGTCTAGATTAGGTCCTAGATGATTTAGGTTTGTTTGGTACTTGTTTGTTTCATTCCTTTTATCACGTTTATCCTATTAACCCTTGTATTGTAGGAGGTTAAGGTAATTTCTTCACAACTTATTCTTTTTACTTCTTTATGCGGTTAATTTGCATTTTTGCCTTACATTTCATACTTGTGCTTGTTAGGCTTTTCCCCTCTTAGAATCAACTTGGCTTCTTTAGGAAGTAAGTTGAATTATAATTCTTTTCCTTTTCTTCATTAGGATTAGAAAACCATACTAACCTAGGTTCATCCATGCATGACAACACTAGGATAATTAGTCTCCCCTTTGACTTTTTTCCCTTTGGTTCATTTTGCTCTCTTTCTCATCTCAAAGGAAAAGTAAAAAAACATCTAATAAAGGTCGAGCTTTCTCGTATGCCATGAGACTTTGTCGTGGGTTACTTATGCACGTTCCATTTCGGGGCGAGGTGTCAGGCATCTACCATGATGAACAAGTCTTAGTATGAGACGGTTCACAAACAATAAATAGAAGACACTTCTCTAAAAAGACAGTAAACAAACAACACTAGTCTTTTCCTTCGGGAATTATTTTCTCGTCTTACTCACTCAAAACGCTAACTTACGACGACTTGTCTCATTTGCAAGACGGTAACGCACTCGTACCAGACGTGTCTGTAACACCTGAGCATAGACATACGCAGTTCCAACTCATAAAAAACACAAAAATAGTTCCACCCCTAGTTAGGCGAACTACGTCGATTTTGATCCTCATTTTCCCGATGAGGTACGTAGGAAGCAGGGTAGGGCCCGTTCGAGAACATTCTTTATTTTCCCTACATTTTCCCCATTCTTCCTTTTCGTTCTCTTTTCTAGTTCCTTTTCTCATTCCAGTTAAGTTAGCAGTTCTTTCATTCAGCAGCATCTTATTTCTCGCCATTTGAAATAGAGAAACAAGCGTGGATCCTATCGGGTATGGAGGAAGGTCTAGGGTGCTAATACCTTCCCAGGTCATAACCGATTCCCGAACCCATATCTTTGGTTCGCAGGACCTCGTCATTTCCTTCTCTCTTAGGTTTGTGGAGCATTACCTTTCCCATTCATTCGGGATAAAAATTCCTAGCTGGAGACTCTACTTTTTCCGTAACACTTTCACGTTTGTACTAGGATGAAAATCCTGGGAGCGACAGCTGGCGACTCTGCTGGGGATCGAACCCAGAATCTCTGGTTTCCCCTTGAGAGTCTCTCCTAGCGCCTGTTTGTTTTTGTTTCTTTGGGTGTTTACCTGTTTGTTGCCGGGTGCTTTAGTTTAGCTTTACTGTTTGCATTTACAGTTTTACTTTACATCTTTTCTTTATAGCATGTATTTACAGTTTTCAGTTTTATTTTCATGCATCATATATATTATATTGGACTTTCTGGATTGTGTTGGTCTACATTTTTTTGTGGGATAGGCGTTACTGTGAGATAAGCCAAATACCCAACTTGAGTGCACCCTAGGATTAGCGTGGACACATTGTACTCGCATGTGGCATGATGAGTGGCGATGTGTTTCACACCCAGACTGCGACCATCTAGGAAATATCTTGTGTGGGGATTTCCTCCACTTCGGGATAGGACCTTGATAGTTAAACGCAACTAGGGACCGATCATGAGAACCTTTGTGGAAACAACCCTCTCTAGTGATGACAGTGCCAGACCATATTTGTTGGCAAACTCACTCGCATCCAAGGGCCCACAGGGAACTCGCATAAGATGGTCTGGTTCTCTCATAGGAACTCAGTTAAAGCAAATTATTCATATGATGATAGTATTGTATCCTAAGGGCTAAATGTATTGTTGTTTCTCGATTTAGTGCTTGAAGCTGGGAACTTATGAGGGATGCTTATTTCCTCGGAAATAGTTGAGACCTCCCGGAGTAGTATATAATGTCTAACTGATTCCCCAATTTGGTCACAAGCCATTTCTCAGAAATGGTGAACATATTATTGCTATTAGGATTTGAGAGCCCGTGATGTTGACTCGAGTAGCACACCCGTAAGTTTGGGAGGGGTTTACAGGTTTGCAGGAACCCTTGACCACATCATACCCTTATTACCAGCACAGTTTTATGATTTGATTCCGTTACTTTAATTTTGGAGTTCTTAAGTGAAGCTAGTTATGGTCTTGATATGGATTTATTTATGACTACCTGATTTGTGATTGGGGCTGTTATCCATAGGATTTTGGGGGTTTCTGATCACTTGGCTCTGATATGCAGTTTCCAGATAGTTCCAGTTTCATCATATGTCCTTGGTTCCGGTATACTATTCAGAGATGGAAGACCCTCGCAAGCAGAACATTCATTTCAAGTTCTTCGACACTAAATTTGGCTTGTTAAGGAAAATGATAGATCTGATTACACCCAACCATGTGGTAGAGTTTAGGAAAGCTTACGAGAATATTCAGGATGTGGTGGTAGAGTTAGATCCATCTGAGAGAAGTGTCATCCACACTCTACTCCAGTATTATGATCCTTAGCTTTGATGCTTCACATTTCCTGATTTTCTGTTAGGTCCTTTGTTGGAGGAGTATGCTTTGATCTTGGGAGTTCCTATTTAAAACCGGATCTCGTTCAATGCTGAAATGGTTAGGCCTGCACCTGAAGTTATCTCTAAGGCTCTTTATTTGAGCCCTTCTGCGGTGAATTCTCTGACTATTACTAAACGGGGAGTGTCTGGTTTCTCCTTGGAAGTTTTAGTGAAGAAGGCTGAAGAGCTTGCTATTGAGGCACAATGGGATTCTGCGTATGCCATTCTGAATCTCTCTATTTATGGCATCATTTTGTTTACAGATCTTGAGAAGTTCATAGACATGAATGCCATACATCTGCTCTTGCTGGCAAAACCATGTGCCTACGTTGTTGGGAGATTTGTATTACTTAGTTCATTATAAGACCGAGAGGAAATGAGGAGTTTTAGTTCGATTTTGTGCTCCTTTGTTCCATATGTGGTTTGTAAGGCACTTGCCTAGCACCTGGGTATTCAGTCTCATACTTTGGTTTGGGCTCAGAAGCTGGAGAAATTGTTTGTCGAAGATGTCAGATGGATTGCTCAAAGGCTTCAGGGCACACGTTTTATCACCATTTGTGGGAGTTATCTCAGTGTACCTTTGTTGGGGGTAACTGGGGGAATCAACTACAACCCAATCTTGTTGAGGAGACAGTTGGGGTATGCTTTAAGAGGTGTCCCAGAAGAATTAATATTGGCTCCTACATTTTACTTCCCAGTGAAAGACAATGTGCCCTTGGTAAGGAAAGCTACTGGAGCTTGGAAGAGAATCAGTAGAGAATGGGTGGCTAGCTTTTGCAAGTGTAACAATTATATTTTCCCGAAGTTTGAGGCCTCGCTGAAGAGTAGAGCTCGAGCAGTATTATTTCCATTCTCTCCTCCAGTTCCTCCAGTGATTGAGCCTGAGACCACGGTTCCCTTAGAAGACTACCAGAAGTTGGAAGCCCAACTGCAAGAGTCAAGGGCAGAAATTGTAGAGATGACTGGCCTGTACCATCAAATGGCTCATTCCAAGGAAATCCTATAAGAGAAGTTGCACAAAATGTAGATAGCTCAGGAGACTAAAGAGAAGGAGTTGGCTGGAAGATAGGCCTACTTTCAGAGAAGGGGTCTGATGGATACTAAAAGAGAGGAAGAGTTCAGAAAGACTAAGAAGACTCTCAGGGAAGCCAAATAATCCCTCACCTGGTTGCAAGATCAGAGGATTCAGGATCAGAAGAAGAACAAGGAAAGGGAAGAATACTATGAATTACAGATGATCTTCAAGAAGGAAGAGTTGGAGCAGAGTCAGAAGGAACTTGAAGCGGCACTCTAGGAGATAGAAGATCTCAAGTTGATGGTTGGAATTAAGAGGGTTAGATCTATGTGGGGATGGATCTGAGTCTTCCAGTTGTAGTCTTGTTTTCTAGTTTGTTTTACCTGTATTTGGATTACCTACAGACATGTTGTAGGAATCATGGCTTTGTTCTTCCTTCCCCTTTTGTAAGACTTATATCATAAGAGGAATTTTAATGTTCTTACCTTATGGGCTGATCTATGTTACACAGCTTTTATTCTGATCTATATTTCCTGTGGACACTGATACTTAGACCATTACAATTATCTGAATTTGATTCCTACACAAAGGGCTTTACAAAGTCGGGGGTCGAAAGCCATCTGGATTTCTTTGTAAATACCGGAACCGGGGCATAAATAACCTTAATATTGAAAGCATAAACAATTTCATTGCATACATATCACCTAATTTCTCTATTTTGCATGTACATTCCAGATTCCTAACATCTCTTCTATTTCAGGCATTATTTCTACAAAGAAGGTTCACAGGTATCCTACTAAACAAAACAGAGTCAGGATCATGGATCAAATACAAGCTGAATTAACAGAGCTGCGTAATCGTATGGACAAGTTCATGACTTTGGTAACTGGCATCAATCAGAACCAAGAGCGTTTGTGAGAGATGATTGACAGGAATCAGGATGGCAACGACAATAATGGGGGAGGTCCTAGAGGTACGGGTACTCTGGGCGGCAACGGTGGCCCTCAACCTCAACCTCAGCCTAAGGTTATTGTCAATACTGGTGGTGGTCCCGAACACGTTCGTATTCCTCAAGTGGATAATCAAGATGATCAGTTCACTATACTGGAGGATATGGAAGGACGGGGTGTTGAGGTCAATCGTTGTTTCGAGGAAATGGCAGAGCAAATTCGTTCTATTCAATCCCAGAACTCTTTGGGATTCAATATCACTAACTTGGGTCTTGTTCTAGGGGTGAAAATTCCCCACAAGTTTAAAGCCCCCGCCTTTGACAAGTAAAATGGTACTTCTTGCCCAAGGATCCACCTCTAGTCTTTTGTCGGTATAATTGCTGCTCATACCGATGATGAAAAGTTGTGGAGGTACTATTTCCAGGATAGTCTCGCCGGAGCTTCCCAAGAATGGTACATGAAGTTGAGTAGGACCTCTATCAGGAGCTGGAAGGAATTGGCCGAAGCTTTTGTCAAGCATTATCAGTATAATATGGACATGTCTCCAAACCGTACACAGCTTCAGAGCATGTCGCAGAATGTTAAAGAAAGTTTCAAAGAGTATGCCCAGAGGTGGCGCCAATTAGCTACAAGAGTGCAACCTCTATTGTTAGAGAATGAAATGGAGGATATGTTCATGAGTACTCTACAAGGGGTGTTTATCGACCGTCTGGCTTCTTGTTCAGCCACCAAATTTACTGATCTTGTCATTGATGGTGAAAGAGTAGAAAATTTGTTGAAGATGGGGAAGATATAAGATACTGGTGCTAGTAGCTCATCTGGAGCGCGAAACCCATATGTCGGTCTCCAGAGGAAGAGGGAAGGTGAAACTAATTCTTTTTACAATAGAGGTCATGACTGGAGTTGTCAGAATTACCATGGTCAGGTGATTGTGGTTACTATCCCATCAGGGCCTACTCAACAACAACCATAGCAACATAATCAACGTCAACAAAGGCCTTACCAATAGAGTTCACGCCAATATGACCGCATCATTGAGTCCATTCTGATGTTATATATTGCACTGCTTCAGAAATTACTGGATATGAACATGATTCAGTTAAGGACATTGCAACCCATCACTGGGGATTCTCTACCACCGGGCTATGATGCCAATGCCAGGTGTGCTTTTCATTCAGGTGTCCGGGGGCACACAACTGAGAAGTGCATGGCTTTACAACTGAAATTCCAGGATTTGATCGACATAAAAACCATCAACTTTGCACCACCGCCAAATGTCAATACCAATCTGATGCCCGATCATGGACGGGCAAGTATCAATGTTATTGAAGAAGGACGAACCTTGAATTTGATTCTGAATGTCAATGAGGTTGAGGCTCCTTTGTGTGTTGTCAAAGGGAGATTGTTAAAAGGCCAGGTGTTTCTTGGATGTAGCAAAGATTGTGAAGGTTGTAAGACTTCCGAGAACGGGCGTGATAAGTTGAAAATATGCATCCAAGCATTGATTGATGAAGGCTCGCTCCAGTTTGATAAGGTAAACAATCAAAGCAATGATGTGTCTACTGTCACTATACATTTTACTCTTGAAGAAATGCATTCTCAACCGGCACCAGTTATTATCTACGTACCACAAGAGGTAAGGCCTGTTACAACAAGCCCTGTAACCATCATGGTTCCTGGACCGGTCCCCTACGAGAGTGAAAGAGAAGTTCCTTGGAACTATGGATCAGATGTGTATGTTCATGGGAAGAAGGTTGAGGACAAGACTCCAGTTGTTATTGATCCAAGTGTTGTAAATGTTGGAGGAGTAGGTGAATTCACCAGAAGTGGACGACTTTTCGCCCCACAAACTCTCCAAACAAACAACGAAGCCGAAGCTGCAGCACGGGCTAAAGGGAAATAGGTAGCTACAGAAGAAGTGGTGATTCAGTCGAAAGAGCAAAGTACCTTTGAGAAAGAGGTCAAAGAATTTATGTGGATCATCAAGAAGAGTGATTACAAGATGGTTGACCAGCTAAACCAAACACCCTTAAAGATTTCGATATTGTCCCTGCTTATGTGCTCTCTAGCGCACCGAGACACATTATTCAAGGTTCTACAAATGGCTTATGTTCCGCAGGAGATAACTGGGAGACAACTTGAAACTGTGATTGCGAATGTCAATCCCAGTCATGGACTGGGTTATACAGACAAAGACTTGACATCGAAAGGGAGAAATCATAACAAGTTCTTGCACATCACCATGGAGTGCAAGGCTTCTGTGTTATCTCACCTTCTAGTTGACACTGGCTCTTCTTTGAACGTGCTTCGAAATAAGGCTTTGATGAAGTAAGAAATAGACGGACTAATTCTGAGACTAAGTGACCTAGTGGTGAGAGCCTTTGATGGTCCTAGAAGATCAGTCTTTAGCGAGGTTGAGTTGCCAGTGAAGATAGGATCGCAGGTTTTCAAAAGCACATTCTATGTCATGCATATCCAGCCAACTTATAGTTGTCTTCTGGGACGTCCATGGATCCATGTTGCAGGCGCAGTGACTTCGACCTTGCATCAAAAGTTGAAATATGTCGTTGATGGTCAAGTGGTTACTGTATGCGGAGAAAAGGATATCTTCGTCAGCCATTTGTCTACATTCAAGTACGTTGAAATGGATGGGGAGATCCATGACACACTATTCCAAGCATTTAAAATCGTAAATGTCAGTGCAGTTGCTCCCAACTATGCAACCAAGAGCAATGAGAGAGTAGGAACTTCTATATCTTCCTACAGACATGCCAAAGAGGTGGTTGAAGCTGGAAATGCCCAAGGCTGGGGCAAGCTGGTTCAGGTTGATAAAAAAGAAGATAAATTTGGGCTAGGCTACATCCAGGGGCAAGCAACAGGATCCCAAAGCAGAGCAGTCAACTTCTCAAATGGGGGGTAATTGACCCAAATTAAATTTGTGTCGTTGAAGATGTTGTTGATAGTGATCGTGATCTCGATAACTAGGTACGCCCATATACCCCAGGGGAAGAGCTAACAAACTGGTTCGCAGAAGACTTCATCCAAGTCACAGGCCTGCCAAAGTAATTTTCTATGTTTTCTCATTATCATATGCATGTCAAATCATGCACTATGCCCAAGGTGTATGGATTCATTGTAGGGCCACCTTGCATGTTATGCAGTTTATTTTATCATAAATAAAGGACATTTTTTATTCAAACTGTGTTCCCTTTCTTTCTTTTGAATTTTTTTCACAAAAACAATAAAAATGGCAATGTTTTTATTTTATTTTGTCGTGTGGTTTTCATGAAAAAATAGATTCTGAAATAAGCACATCATTTATGCAGAACCAATCCTTCAAATTTCTTTGATAACTCTTCTGCTATGACCAAGTATGCTTTCGATAATCCAATCCACCAAGCTGACGAAGAGGTTGAGGAAGACCGTGAATTACCCGATGAATTAGTCAAAATGCTTAAGCAAGAGGAGAGGGTGATTCAGCCACATGGAGAAGCCATTGAAGTAATCAACCTGGGTACAACAGAAGATAAAAAAGAGGTCAAGATCGGGGCCGCATTGGAAGGAGTTGTCAAGAGCCATTTGATTTTCATGCTTCAAGAGTATGTTGACATATTTGCTTGGTCTTACTAAGACATGCCAAGGTTGGATACCGATATCATAATGCACAAGTTGCCACTCAGAGAGGATTGCTCGCCGGTAAAGCAGAAGTTTAGAAGGACTCGACCCGACATGGCCATCAAAATCAAAGAAGCGGTTCAAAAGCAATTTGATGTCGGATTCTTGGCTGTGATAAGTTATCTTCCATGGGTTGCGAACATTGTTTCGGTCCCTAAAAGGGATGGTAAAGTCAGAATGTGCATACACTATCGGGACTTGAATAGGGCAAGCCCAAAGATGACTTCCTGTTGTCGCATATTGACGTGCTAGTTGATAACACTGCCCAATTCTATGTGTTTTTCTTCATGGATGGTTTTTCAGGCTATAATCAAATCAAGATGTCGCCAGATGACATGGAGAAAACAACTTTCATTACCCCATGGGGAACCTTTTGTTACAAAGTAATGTTGTTTGGTTTGAAAAATGTTGGGGCAACGTACCAACGTGCAATGGTGACTCTATTCCACGACATGATTCATCACGAGACTGAGGTCTACATCGTTGACATGATTGTGAAGTCACGAATAGAAGAGGAACATTTGGTCTACTTAGCCAAGCTATTTGACAGGCTTCGGAAGTTCAAACTGAGACTGAATCCGAACAAGTGCACATTCGGGGTGCGTTCCGGAAAGCTGCTGGGCTTTATTGTCAGCGAAAGGGGGATTGAGGTCGACCCTGCAAAAGTAAAAACAATTCAGGAGATGCCTGAGCCAAAAACCGAGAAAGATGTATGGGGCTTCTTAGGGAGGTTGAACTACATTGCACGGTTCATATCTCACCTAACAGCCACATGCGAACCTATCTTTAAGCTTCTGAGGAAGAATCAGGTCATCAAATGGAATGATGACTGCCAACAAGCTTTCGACTGAATCAAGGAGTACCTGCAAGAACCTCCGACTCTCATGCCTCTAGTGTCGGGGAGACCTTTAATCATGTACCTCACAGTGCTCGAAGGGTCAATGGGCTCTCTGCTGGGTCAGTAGGACGATTCTATTCGAAAAGAGCACACAATCTATTACCTTAGCAAAAATTTTACCGACTGTGAGACCCGCTACTCACTGCTTGAGAAAACGTGCTACGCTTTGGCATGGGCTGCTCGCTGGTTAAGACAATACATGTTGACTCATACCACCCTGTTGATTTCCAAGATGGACCCCGTAAAATACATATTTGAAAAGCCAGCTATAACCAGAAGAGTAGCCCGATGGCAAATGATTCTGACATAATATGATACCCAGTACACTTCATAAAAGGCTATCAAAGGAAGTGCATTGCCGGATTATCTAGCCCAACAGCCAATTGAGGATTACTAGCCAATGAGGTCCGAGTTTCCGGATGAGGAAATCATGTTCCTCAAGTCGAAAGACTGTGAAGAACCACTCCCGGAGGAGGGGCCAGACTCCGAATCCAAGTGGAGTTTGATGTTTGACGGAGCTGTTAACATGAACGGAAGCGAATTTGGTGTCATTATTATCTCGCCGGAAGGGATTCATATGCCTTTCACCGCCCGGCTGACATTCGAATGCACTAACAATGAAGCAGAGTATGAAGCCTGCATAATGAGCCTTCATAATATTTCTTTATGAAGCATTTTTAATTGACTTGAATTGGAAGTATGATTTTGCTGCGTAGTTGTTAATTATTATGTTAATGATTAATATGTAACCCGTGTTACGGGATAGGAAAATGATTACTAATGATGTTTTGATTACATGTGACACTTTTCTTACGGGATAGGACAATGATTACTAATGATGTTTGTGGGGTAGAAGGGTGTTACATTAGTTGTATCAGAGCAGGTCAGTCTGTCCGGCTAAGTTTGTTGTTGTCAGTCTGTTGTCAGTCATTACTTGTTAACGATTAATTTCATTTCTGATGTAAGTGTTGTGCATAATGGATGGAAACAACATGTGTTCTCCTACTGATGCTATTGTAGTTCTTGCTCAGACTACGGCTCGAAACAATGCTCATGATGAATTTCGTGCTTTGGAGAGGTTTCAGAGGAATAACCCACCAATTTTTAAAGGAACTCGTGATCCGGCGAGTGCACAAAAGTAGCTCAAAGTGATGGAAAATATTTTTAGGGTGATGGAATGTGCTGATACACATAAGGTACAATTTGGTACTCATATGTTGTCTGAGGAGGCTGAGGACTGATGGGATGATACTCGTCAGCGTTTGCAAGATCCTAGTATTGTGGTGACTTGGACTGTGTTTAGACAGATTTCCTTAAGAAGTATTTTCCTGAAGATGCTCGTGGTAAGATGGAAGTGGAGTTCCTTGAATTGAAACAAGGAAATATGACTATAGCAGAGTATGCTGCCAAATTTGAGAGGCTCTTGAAGTTTTGTCCTCACTACACCGTGCAGATCCTGAACTTTCTAAGTGTCTCAATTTTGAGAATGGGATGAGACCAAAGATTAAGAAGGGAATTGGATGCCAATAGATTCGTAGGTACACTGAACTGATGGATTAGAGTAGGATTTATGATGACGATAGCCGAGCTTGATCTGCTCACTACAAACAGTTGAGTGAGAAGAAAGATAAGGGTCAGTTTAGAGGGAAAACTTATGAGACTCCAGGTGACAAAGGGAAACAGAAGGTATCAGATAAGAAGAAGCCAAGTAAGGAAGCAGCTAACGCACCTACTAAGTATTATAAGTGTGGAGGTTCAGGTCATAAGGTTGATGTGTGCACCAACAAGATTCTGAGATGTTACCATTGTGGTAAGGTTGGGCATAGAATTGGTGATTGTCCGAATGAGGGGCCGGCCTGTTTCAATTATGGTGAACATGGGCATATCATTACTTAATGCCAAAAGCCAAAGAATATTGCTACTGCTGCCCATACTAATGGAAGATTGTTTGCTTTGGCTGGTTCAGAAGTTCCCAAGAAGGACAACTTGATTCAAGGTACTTGCTTTGTTAACAATGTTGAGTTGATTGCTATTATTGGTACAAGAGCCACACATTCATTTATCTCCCTTGAGTGTGCTACTAGATTGGGTTGAAATTGTCTGATATGAATGGTAGTATGATAATAGAGACTCCTGCTAATGGTTATGTGACTACTATGATTGTTTGCTTGAAGTGCCCTTTGTCGATCTTTGAGAAGAATTTTGTGATAAATTTGGTGTTCTTACCCTTGTACCAAATCGATGTTATCCTTGGTATGAACTGGTTGGGATTCAATTATATTCATATTAACTGTTATAGTAAGATTGTGGAGTTTCCTAAGTTAGGCGAGAATGGCGAGTTAATGTTCCTATCTGCTAAGCAATTTGATGAACTTATAGTGGATGAAGCCTTGATGTTTGCAGTGTTTGTATCATTGTTTGTTGACTATGAAGCCTTTGGTGTTGAATTGCGGTAGTTTGTGAGTTTCCAGATGTATTCCCAGAAGATATAAAATATTTACCTCCGGAACGTGAAATTGAGTTTGTTGTGGATTTAATACCAATTACGAGTCTGGTGTCGATGGCTCCTTATCGGATGTCTTCTTCGGAGTTGAGTGAGTTGAAGAATCAATTAGAAGAATTGTTAGATAAGAAATTCATTCGACCTAGTATTTCTACGTGTGGTGCTCTGGTGTTGCTTGTTAAGAAGAAAGATGGTAGCATGAGATTGTGTGTTGATTATCGACAGTTGAATAAGGTGACTATAAAGAATAAGTATCCACTTCCGAGGATTGACGACTTGATGGATCAACTTATAGGTGCTTGTGTGTTTTTGTAAGATTGATCTGAGGTCTGGTTATCATCTGATTCTAGTTAAAGTTGATGATATTTGGAAGATAGCTTTCATATGAGGTATGGTCATTATGATTACAATGTGATACCGTTTGGAGTTTCTAATGCGCCTGGTGTGTTCTTGGAGTATATGAACATGATCTTTCATGAGTATCTTGATAAATTTGTGGTGGTTTTCATAGATGATATCTTGGTATATTCTAAATTAGAAGAAGAGCATGCAGAACATTTGAAGATTGTGTTGCAAGTATTGAAGGAAAATAAATTGTATGCTAAGTTGTCAAAATGTGATTTCTGGTTGAAGGAAGTGAGTTTCCTTGGCCATGTGATTTCAAGTGGTGTAATTTTTGTGGATCCTTCGAAGAATGATGTGGTGTTGCACCGGGAGACTCTGAAGTCTACTATTGAGATTCGCATTTTCTTGGATTGGTTGGTTATTATCGTAAGTTCATTGAGGAGTTTTCTAAGTTGGCATTGTCCTTGACGCAATTGACTCGAAAGGGTCAAGCGTAAGTGTGGGATGTTGGCAATGAGTAAAGATTTATGGAAAGGAAGAAAAGTTGATAACTGCTCCGGTGTTGGTTTTGCCTGATTTGAATGAGTCCTTTGTGTTTTATTGTGATGCTTCGAAGATGGGTCTTGGTGGAGTTTTGATGCGAAATGATAAAGTAGTTGCTTATACTTCTAGAAGGTTAAGAATTCATGAGAGGAATTACCATACTCACGACTTAGTTGGCTGCTATTTTTGTTGAAGATTTGGAGACATTATTTGTTTGGTTTGAAAATTGATGTATTCAGTGATCATAAAAGTCTGAAACACTTGTTTGATCAAAAAAAGTTAAATATGAGGCAAAGAAGGTGGCTAGAATTGTTAAAGGATTTTGAGTTTAATTTGAATTACCATCCTAGTAAGGAAAATGTAGTGGTTGATGCTTTGAGTGGAAAGTCATTGCATATTTCGATGATGATGGTGAAAGAACTTGAAACGATTGAACAATTCAGACACATGAGTTTGTTATGTAAGACGACTGCAGATAATGTGAAATTGGGTATGTTGAAGCTGACTAGTGGAATTTTGGAAGAAATTCATGAGGGTCAGAATCTGATTTGAAATTAGTTGACCAGTTGATGTTGGTTAATCAAGGTAATGGAGGTGAGTTCCAAATTGATGAAGATGGAGTTTTGAGGTTTCGAGATAGATTATGTATTTTGGACATTCCTATAGGAAGGACATCGAAGTCGACTGAGTATTCATCCTGGTGCTACAAAGATGTATCAAGATCTGCGTAAATTATTTTAGTGGCCAGGTATGAAAAAAGATATTGATGAATTTATGTATGCATGTTTGTCTTGCCAGAAGTCAAAGATTGAACATCATAAGCCTTCAGGTATGATGCAGTCGTTGAACGTTCCTAAATGGAAATGGGATGGAATTTCCATGGATTGTGACTGGGTTACCGAAGACTGCGAAAGGTAACAATTCGGTTTGGGTGATTATGGATAGATTAACTAAGTCAACGCATTTCTTGCCGATGAAGATTAACAATTCTATGCAGAGGTTAGTTGAGATATACATATATATGAGATTGTGAGGTCACATGGAATACCTTCGAGTATTGTGTCAGATAGAGATCTATGATTTACGTCGAGGTTTTGGAAGAGTTTACAAGATGCTTTGGGTACTATGTTGAGGATGAGTTCTGCTTATCATCTGCAGATAAATGGTCAAACAGAGAGAACAATCCAATCTTAGAAGATTTGTTGAGGGCTTGTATGTTGGACCAAGGAGGATCTAGGGATACTCACTTGTCATTGATTGAGTTTACATACAACAACAGTTTTCATGCTAGTATTGGGATGACTCGTATGAAACGTTCTATGGTAGACAATGTCAAACTCCTTTGTGTTGGTATGAGTTAGGAGAGAGTTTTGTACTCCGATATGAGATTGTTCCAAACACAACAGAGAATATTAAGATAATTCAAGAAAAGATGAAGGCATCACAGGGTTTTCAGAAGAGCTACCATGATAAGAGAAGAAAAACACTTGAATTCCAGGAGGGAGATCACGTGTTCTTAAGAGTTACTCTGATGACTGGTGTGGGTCGAGCTTTAAAGTCTATAAAGCTCACTCTGTGTTTTGTTGGTCCGTATCAAATTATACAGAGGATAGGGTGGGTTGCCTATCGGGTGGCTTTACCACCGTCACTTGCGAATTTACATGATGTGTCTCATGTGTCACGGTTGAGGAAGTACATTTTGGATTCGTCGCATGCGATCTTAATGGATGATGTTCAGTTAAGAGATAACCTGACAATTGAAGCTTTTCCTGTAAGGATTGATGGCCAAGAGTTGAAGCAACTGTGAGGTAAAGAGATTGATTTAATGAAGGTTTTGTGGGGCGAACCAACTGGTGAGTGTTGGAAATTGGAGCGTGAAGATCAGATGAAGGAGTCGTATCCGACTCTATTTACTTCAAGTAATTTTCGAGGAAGAAAATTATTTAAGTATGGGAGAGTTGTAATGCCCCAAAAATCTAAATTAATCATTTATTTATTTATTTATTTAATTTAGAAGGAATTAAGAAGTTTTGGTGATTTTTGGAGAATATTGGATCAAGAGTATTTTAAATAATTTTAATAGAGTGAATAATCATGTATTATTGACTATTATTTTTTATTTTTTTTTTAAATAATAAGAAAAGGTCAAGGTGGACATAAAGGAAAATGGGTAAGGATAGAATTGGAAGTTCATAAACTGGGTTATTTTTTCTAAAGAGGAGAAGACCGATCAGTTTCTAACTTATCGTGTTTTGTGAGGAAGAATTCAGAGGAAGAGAAGGAAAAGAACCCTAAGATTTGAAGAGTTGTTGAGGAATCTTAGAGAAGGAGGAAAGATACGGATTTTTTCTAAGGTATGGGGAGTTCTCACGATTTATTATGATTTTATAGGATTTGATTTAAGAATAGATTAGGTTTTGTGGTTTGTGAGTAGTTGTTGTGTTTGATGGTATAGATTGAGTTAGGAGTAAGTGTTGTGATGAGAATAAATGAAACAAATTGGTGTATTCGATATATGTCTATTATGTGAGTCTTTTGGTCAAGTTTTCGTATTGGAAAAACTCAATTTTGAGGTATTTGAAGTCAAAAACGCAGCAGAAAATTGTTTTGGAAAAATCTGGGTTTTGTTGCATCCGGACATAGGCCGTGTCACACAACACGCGTGTCAACTTGTTATCTTGGGGAAAATTAATTGTTGGGTTACAGTGCTTTTGACACGGGCAGTGTCCCGCGAACTGAGCGACCGTGTCAGACAACTGTATTCGCTGCATTTTTTTCTATTTTGGTTGTGTCCATTTCTTCTTACACGGGTTGTGTCAGGAGACACAGGCAACTGTGTCAGGAGACTATTTTTGTTGTTTTTAATGTTTTTTTGACGTTTTCTCGTGCTAATTTTTGTTGTCATGTTGCTTTGCTGATATATTGATTATAAAATATGATTGTATGATGATTATTTGGGAACATAAAATGAATGATGCACATGCTGATATTGGTGAATTGAGGAGAATTTAGCATCATTGCATTTCATATCATATTATGTTGGGACTTAAGTCTATTGGTAGCTTCAATCCCATTGTATGGATTGAAGTGATATGTTGATTATGATGTGCTCCTTTTGGAAGGTTGATGGTCATGGTCAATGTAACACCCTGATTTCGTGATTTAATTGTGTAGCTTGTTGTTGTCGATTATTTGGTGTTGGACGACCATAGTAATGTTGATGATAAGAATATTTGAATTATTTTAGTGAATAATAATATTAAGGATAATTATTTTAGATCATTCAAAATTATTATTTAATTAAAATAAAAGAAGTAGAGGTCTTGAGGATATGTTTGTAAATTGTGGAGACTAAGTTGAGGGCAAAGTTGAAAAAGAGTATTTGGGGTCCTAGGGGTAATTTTGACAAAAAGAGTTGAGGGTTTGGGATACGATCAGTTTACGATCGCTTTTGGGAGAATAAGAGAGAAAAGGTATGAATAACGATGAAGAGGAGCGAAGGTTTGAAGAGGTTTCCAGAGATTTTTAATGAAGAACATGGAAAAGCTTCACTCTAAGGTATGAGGTTAATGCTTTTCAATATATTTTGACATAGAGTTTAGGTAATGGGGAGAATTGGGGTTTTAGAGAAAACCTAGGATTTGATGAATAGAATTGAGGAAATTGGTGATGATTTGTGTTGTATTTTATGTTGCATATGTTGTATGTGTGTTGGTTTGGCGTTCTATTGCTGAATTGGTGATTAAATGATCAGAAAACTGTGTTTTTAGGGTGAAAATCGTACATGAGTTGTTGTTATTCGCTGACAGGGGTTTTGTGAAATCGCCTAACTCAGTGAGCAAGTAAAACCTTGAGGTTCCCGCAACCCGAGAGTATCTCGCTTAGCAAGCTCGATGCTTGCTTAGCGAGACCTTGAACCTTTTGGAAAATGTTTTCTTGTTCCAAATTATTAGTAGTGACTTGTTTTTCTATTCTATGTTGCTACGATGTTGCTGTAAATTGTTGTCATGATTTATGTTGATGTTTTATGAGCAAATTATGATAGAAATAAGGTAAGGTGTGTGTTGATTATATGATGATTTATGTGTTGATTTCTTATGATGGTATGAGTTATGTGCATGATGAAATTGTAAGGATGCTATGATGGAGTAAATAGATGATGTTAATAATTTGTTGCTTATACTTGCTACATTACGAACATGTTGATAAGATGAATTATGATGATTGAGTATGAAATAGAGTTGTGAGGCTACATTATGATGTTTATGATTGCTATGTGATGATGAGTATATGTTGATAGATTACATGATTGGTGTATAGATGTCTTATGAAGATTATGATGAATATTTACATGAATGCTGATGCAAGTGTTGATTATGATGATTATGTTGATGTTGTTGCATCGTTGCATTCATGTCATACTTATGATGAAGGAGGCTTCAATCCCATTGTGTGAATTGGGGTGTTGTTGTTTAAGATGTGCTCCCTTATCCCAGTGTCCATCCATGATGACAAATCGGTACCACATGCATATCATGAGGATTGCATTTCATTCTTGGTGTAGTATAGCATGATGCATATGTGTTGACTAGATGTTTGATGAGTTTGGTGATGTGTTGATGAATAAGAATTTTGTTGTGTTGCTATATGATGAACTGCTGTATGATTATCTTTACTTTATGTCAATTATATTGATTTGTGATTACTCACCCTGCCTGCCTTTGGTGATGGTCTATTATGTCATCCTGCAGATACTCAAGAATAACTTGGTGCTTGGATGTAGATGAAAGTATTGTTTATGTGTCGCTTATTTAGTGATATAGTGTCTTGCTCTAATAGATGTAACATTTGATGGGTCACGCTGGAGTGAACAATATGTTGTTTGTTATGATGATTTTTTTGAGTTACTAGATGCTAGTTGTATTTATTGATGATAGTTGACAATGACCTAAGGTTTTAGTATTTTGATGAAATAAATGAAGTTTTATGAAGTTATAATTCTGCTGTAGAGTTTTGTTGATTATTGATTTATGAAAGAAAAATGAATATGCTAGATGTTTTGGAATAAAAAAACCCATTTGACGAAGTAATAATAGTTGTTAAGACGTTTTATAGAGAAAATGTGGCACCTTTTTTAGAGGTACTCTGATTTAATTAAGTGATTGTTGTGATTTATTCTGTGGGGTTAGAAGGATGTTACATTAGCGGTATCAGAGCAAGTCGGTCCATCCGGCCATGTTATCTAATGATGTTTGTTCCTTGGTACGCGCTATGTGTCTGCAACACTGTCGGTACTTACTTGTTTTCTAACTGTTTGTCTCTAGGTGTTGGTTTGAAACAAGTGGGGGAGAAGATATTGATTCTTTGAATTGCTTTGGTTGTGGAGTGTTGACTTAGCATGTATTGGATTGCAAGGTTGCAAATGTTGTTAGGACGCTGTTTTTCTCTATTCCTATTATTTATATATATGGCATGTTAACATCACTTCCACGATTCTCTTTTATCAGTTGCAACGTTTGTATATGGATCAAGCTGAACCACTTGCCAAATTTTCTGATAAGAAAAAGAAGAAATGCATCAGATATTTGAAAACAAGTACATACAATATGCTTCTCTATTATTATGCAGATGATATTAACGACGAGAAGAGAAGCAAACACGAATTTCTGCTGAATAGTCATTAACAGTAACTCTCATCCTCTTGCAGCCATAAGAATATAATGGGAAACTGGGGTAGTCTGACTTGCATTCTGATAAAGACTTTTATTTTAATTTTGCGTGTGCTTTGCACATGTTTTTCCATTTATCCTTTAGGTCTTGTGGAGTACGAAGCCTGTCATTCTTCTCAAACAAGTGAGAACCGAATGCCAAAATTTTCTTCCATGGCAATTTTGAGTCGCTGAAACCAAACTTCTGGACCCCCTCCTACACAATGAAAGCAGGCAATTGTTACAACTAAAAATGCAAGTAACTGTTAGATGTTGAGCCATAAAGCTCAAGGTGGAAGAAACACATATAAGGATCCAAATCCTTTAACTTTCTAATGCAGTATTAGGAAGTTTCTAAATCAAAGAATTGTTGTGGTAGCAAAAGGAATCCATTAATGAAGCATGATGTTCGCATAGATTCATAATGCAATTTGGGTGCTTAGAAAGTCACACTAGTTTCAAGAAGTGATGAAGAGAAGAAAAGTAATACCTGTATCAGCTCTTCCTCCTCAGTTGTCCATGGGATTTTTTTCCGTCTTATCTGAGGGCTTTCTTGAATTTTGCTGTGAATCAAAATATCAATCAAATTAGAATGAGCATAATAGTTCCAGTCCTTCAAAAGCAATTGTTACCATGATGGGGCATTTGGTTCATGATTTATTTTTGCATTCCCCCGGAATCTTGAGTTGGGGACGTCATGTTCTCACATTTTAAATATGAAAAAAAGTATTACTGCCCAAAACTAATTTCTGCAGACATATTTAATTAGGATTTCCACATCATCAAGCCTAGAGAACAATTTACCAGCATTGGAGTAGTTTTTGTTTTACCTGAAGACTTTCTTGCCTTCAAGAAAAATAGCATGTTAAATGATTAAAACGGATTTAGATTAAAGGCCACTCTGATCACATAAACTTTCTTCTTATGTCCACCCGGGAAAAAGCTACAAAGATTAACAGACCATTCAGTCTTTCCCTTCTCTCTTCTTCCGAATCTTGCTCCTGCATTTCCCTTCATCCGGCTATCAAAAGTGTTCGTAAATTGTAACAGACTGAAGGTGTAAGAATGTCCGTCGAAGAATAGAATTGAAAAGTTTAAAGAGTTCAAATTGAAATGCAATGGGAAAGATTCCGTAGATTGAGTAATAAAGGGAGTTGATCCCAGTCCAAGCAGGGCAAAATATGGGAACTCAACTGAGAAAACCTTCAGGGTTTTGTTGTGATGTGTGTGCATCAATGCAATTTTCCTCCTAGTTTGATTTGGTAAATTAGTAATTCGGCATGTTTTTAGAATAGTGAAAGTATGCAATTCCGTCCAAACCCAAAAAGGCAGATTCCTAGGAACAGTTCATAAAAACACCCCCCCTAAAGTGATTTATGCAGGTGAAAAACTTTGAGTAAACACATCTTCAATAACTTATAGGAAAATTGGATCGAAATGGCCAACATCAAAATATTTTTACCAAAAAACTTTGCAATACTGCACATGATCAGATAAGAACCCCTTAACAGCTCAATTAATAAGAAGTTCAATTATCATATATGGTAGGAAAGTGTAGGAACTTACTTCTGAACTTCATGCATACGGAATCTCATGGAGTATCTAGAAATATTACGCTTCTCCCATTCATCTTTAGAAATTTCATCTTTTACAGTTTTGTGAGCCCAAACTGGCTCTAATGTTCCATCCATACTATACTCTGTCATATTCTGCAGAACTTCTTCAGCATTACTTTCATTAGCACACACAATCTTTAGTTTCTTACAAGAAAACTTTTCATTGCCATGTCCACCTACATGATCAGTTTCCATTTCTCTGTCTTCAACTATTGCACCAGTTAAGCTCTTTGCATTCAGCATTTCACAGTCATCCTCTTCTCTTACATCACCTGCTAATCCATTATTTACATTTTCCTTTTCTCTGAAGGATGATGAGTGAACCGCTGAAATAGGAACTTGTTGCTGACTTCTTTCAAAAGGAAAATTACCAACTTTATTTGCATGCTCACCAGCATGATCTTCTCTATTTTTTTCATTCACTGTTAACGGAGTATGCACGCACTTATAACGCTTTCTTGAAAAAATACATTCTTGCGTACCTGATTCATGAACATGTTCTACAGCTTCTTTTCTTATACCCTTACTAATGAAGATAGCTAACTCTTTCCTTGCCAATGAAGCTATTTTCTTGGCTTCAAGATATTCTGAAATAGTGCGAGAATAAGCACAAAATGGACAGAAAAAGTTTCCCTTTGCATCCAACTGAGTAGATGCACCCAGGCAGTTTCTATGCACCATCAATGAGCAAGTGGTAGTTTTACAAACCAATAATTGCCCAGTTTCATTGCACTTCATGCAAAGATTTTGTCTGGCCGATTCAATCATTGCTGGCAAATCTTGACCAAAATTGTGCTGGGAGTTCAGGAATTCATCTTTTTTGGCTATAAGATCAATTTTTTCGTTGTGATACTCATCATTATCATCTGATAACTCTGCTCCACAATCATTGACAGTATCAACTACAGCTTTGTCACTAACTGGCTTCCGAGAGGCATTTAAAGATGCAACATTTGGCTCCTTCTGCTGGGTTTGAGATGGATTAGTCATATGCTGAAGCTTATTTGCATTACAATCGTATGTTGGAATGGGCTCAACATGTACAGTATCATTCAGTGGGACAGTAACCGCTTCACAAACCAGTAATTGACCACCTTTGCTACACTTTGTATCAAGACTTCTCTTTTTGTGCTTTTTCATTACGAGATTGATCTTTTCACCTTGGTATGCATCTGTGTCACCTGGTATCTCTATCCCACTTCCATTACCAGTATCATCTTGAGCTTTAACACTACTAGCTGTCTGCTGGGAACAATTTAAATCTTTAAGTTGCAAATCTGATTTATATTCAGACCGGGGTTTACCTCCAGAACTTTTTTGCTGAGGCGTCAAAGTTGCCTTAAAGGAAATATCTGATTCAGCATGAAAGGCTTTCTTTTGAGCACTTGACTGACACAAATTTGAAGCAGAGCACTTATTATGACTAGCCTCTAAGGATCCATCACTCTGAGCTTCCCTGTTTTTCTTTTTGGTGTGATACACTACATTCTCAGAAATTTGAACTTTTCCGGTCGAGTTTTCTGGCACTTCCTTTTCAAGTCGAGGAACTTGCTTTTCTTTCTTGGAATCAAAATTTGTCAATGCACTACGTTTAACCCTTTTTGTACTTAAGAAATCATCACGTTCACCTATACAAGCCTGCTTTTCATTAAAGCAACTCACTAAATGCTCATCAGATGAGTAAACCCTATTCCTCTTAGAGGATAAACATTTATTATTAGGTAAATCTTCTTTCGAAGATTTGTTGCCATCCTCAAATATTAAAGACACTGAGTTTTCTTTTGCTCCCATGTCTTCTGCATAAGTGGAGTTCCCATCATCCTTCACTGAATGATCATTGCATTTACCATCATTCACATGTACTGTATGAGGCCGATTCGTATGGAATAATCCACTCCTTTCTTTCAAGTGATCAGAAAGTGGTAGTGTACCTTCCAATATTGATTCTTTCAGCTATTCAGCAAGATGAGAAGCACAAACCAAATAAAAGACGTGAATGACACTATACAAATTTCAAAAGGGAGATGGGGAAAGCAGCTATTTTTCTTTTTATATTTCTCAAAAGGTAAAAAAATAAAATAAAAAAAGAAACTCTCATCACCTTCTCTAAGTGACATTTCACATTGCCAGCACTTTTGTATGTGATAAATGGGTTAACATCCCATTTCAATAGCTTTGCTCCAGCAATTCTCAGATTTGATAAAGGCACCTGATTGATATATAACCAAAAAGAAAATATTTTATCTCAAACTTAATTAGCATAACTGTTAGAGTGAGTCATATATATATATATATATATATATATATATATATATATATATATATATATATATATATATATATATATATATATATATATATATATATATATATATATATATATATATATATATATATATCTTAGTTGTATAGAAACATCAATTAGCTACTAGGATATATATATATATATATATATATATATATATATATATATATATATATATATATATATCTTAGTTGTATAGAAACATCAATTAGCTACTAGGATATATATATATATATATATATATATATATATATATATATATATATATATATATATATATATATATATATATCTTAGTTGTATAGAAACATCAATTAGCTACTAGGAGAGATTGCTAAAAAACATCCTTGAGCATTCATATAAATACCGTAAGGTGATATATACATCATGTAAATAAAACTCCTACATCTTATATCAATTAAGGTAATAAACACATGATATAATGCTTCTAACACAACAATTCAAGCATAATATGTCAAAGTATCGTTGCATCAATCCCAAATCAAGCAATTAGTTGAAGTTTTAGTAAGTAGAAAACATTGACTTAAAAACTGAAAAAGCTAATAACATCCTCTTCACTACTTAGTTTTACTCCAAAAACATATGGTTTCTGTTAAGAGTCCCACATCGAACAATATATGGCATGAACTTGTGTATATAAGTGGGGGCAATCCTCACTCTACCAACCGGTTTTGTAAGGTTGAGTTAGGCCCAATCACATTTTCTTAACATGGTATCAGAGCCTGGTTTAAGATCCGGTGGGCCACCTTCTATGGTTTCCGCTATCGGGCTGGGCGCCACCATTTACTTCCACGCTCCAGATGTCCAATCCTGGGCGCCACCATTTATTTCCACGCTCCAGAGGTCCAATCCTAGGCGTGACGGGGTGTGTTAAGAGTCTCACATCGGACAATATATGGCCTGAATTTGGGTATATAAGTGGGGGCAATCCTCACTCTACCAACCGGTTTTATAGGGTTGAGTTAGGCCCAATCACATTTTCTTTACGGTTTCTAATTATAACTCTGCAGACTGCAACTAAAAGATCTATAGAGATGAATCAAACTTCAGCTTTATCAGTAATTTTTTTCTTCAAACTTTGAAACACAACAACAGCTGTGAGAATATTCAGAAAGGCTAAACTGAACCATCTATGATATTTTGCATAAAAAAAAGAAAACACTACTTATTGCAGGAGAGTATGAACTGAATCCATATGAGACACCTCTGGTTGCAGGTAAGGCCCACGATTGCTACTTCTTACAAGAAAAGGCAGGGAAAGCGTTTAAAATTTTATATTACACAAGTTTGTTAAGAAAATGACAGAAATGTTTTAATTCGTAGTCACGGACCACGGTCATTAATAGAGCAGAGAATTACGGTCATATGGGGCCTAAATTGTGGTACGTTGTAGTCAGAGAGACATCAAATGCCATGATGCTTCTGTTCATATTGCATCATATACTTTTATTTAAAACATTGTCAATTATGAACACAAATATGTGAGTGACATTTTATTACTCCTTTGGTTTGGCATTTGCGATTAAATTCTCGCGTCGCAATGCCACTTTAACGTGAATTTTACTAAGCTGGGAATTGTTGAATCTGCTGGACATGCAGTGATACTGCAATTGAAAGCAGAAACAATCACATACTTAGTGTGTGTTTGGTTCTGCGGTGAAAAAAAATTGATTCTGAATGAATTGATTTAGGATAAAAGTGAGTCGAAGATAAAGTGATTTACATTTAGATAAATTCTTGCAAAAATGAGTTCAACGATAAATTGCAGGGTAAAAATCATGTTTAGACTCAAAAGCTACAAATCCTATCTTCAAGTAAAATCAAATCTAGAAGCAAAATCAATTCAACTCGAAAGCAACCAAACATGTCAAAATCAACTCCGAGTGACATTTTTACATACTTTAACAATGATCCATGCAATTTTCCCATAAATCAAACCTAAAAAGAAAAATGAAGATTTTAAATTGTTTACCTCATGCAATATTTCTCGAAGAACATCTTGACAAGTTCGCAAAGAATCAAGTTCAACTGAAGAATCCAATTTTGAAGAAGAAAACGAAGCATAAAGTTCCTCCAAACAACTCAAAGCAACCAATTCCTTTGTATTTTCACAAAAATCATCGTACCTTACAGGTGCAGCATCAATCAAACCTACAACAGAGACCAATCTTGAATTTATTTATCCAAACTGAAAATTCAAAAAAAAAAAAAAAAGTTAAAATTAAGAAAATAAATGGATTGGATAGAACCTTGTAGAATGGATAAGGGGATTTCTTTGAAACCTGCTAGGGATTCAATTATCCAATGCCATGGAAGTGCTGAAAATGGTTCATCTTTAGTACTGCTCATGAGTGAGTCTAACCTAAATGGTTTTGAATTGCGTTGTTTGAGAATTGTTATCAACGCATGGAAAGCGCATTCATTAAGCGATTGAAGGAAATTATCAGGACGCGATTTTGAAAGTCTGATTCAGCTTGGTTCTAGTTTGGAGCCTCTCGAATTCATTCTAAATTGTAAAATTGATTTGAATATAATGGATTTAGTTATTAAAACTATTATAGTAATTTAAAATTATAATTTAGTAAAAAAAAAATTATAACTTTTATGTTTCTTAATTCCGAACATAAATTTTTGGAAAAATATGTTTCCGATATTTTTGAAAAAAAGTTTCACAATTTGCGGTACATTTCATATGCATTTCCTTAGAAATTTCAGAATTTTCGATAGTTTAGAAAATGCTTTTTCGCAGAAATTTCAAAATTCCAGGTGAAATTATGGAAATTTCAAATTTTTCGAAATTTAACTGTTTTTTTTTTCGTTTTTGCATTGAAATATAGGGGAAGGGACGACAGTATTGCAGTAGGGTCACAAATAGAGCGGAAGCCCAATATAGGCTTGTTGAGGCTGAGTCTTCCTAGTTACGGGCTGGACGAGTGGTTTCAACTTGTTCACACTAGAAATAGTTGGTTGAGCATGGGTAGTTTCGTGAATCCCGTAGCACCCGATACTTAACAGCGATATCAGACAAGCAACCCATAGATGATGGTGAGGTTCTTCATGCTTAAGAGGTGCAGATTCAGGATGTTCTTGACCCATCGGTCGAGACAAATACGACACATTTGTTGTCGAGGTTGCTGATGAGGTAGTAGATTATGTAGTACAGTTAGATGCCCCTATTGCATATGAGGTGGTTCAATCAGATGTTGTTGTTAATGAGGTGGCTTCCACAGATCTAGTTTCATCTGCTACTGCTGACACAAAGGTTACGGCTCTATCAACAAAACTGATTGTGCACACTGTTGACTATGTGGCATACCGGCTATGGTAGGGAGAGGTATATATATTTTATGTTTAACTTTTATTTATTTATTATTGTTCCATGAAAGCTAACTACTAATTTTTTAAAATGTATTTGTTACGGGACCATCCCATGTTGAAGGTGACCTCCCACGGGTCAAAGATGAAGAACTTCCTGAAGACTCTGATAACTGAGCAGATCAGGAAAATTATACATGATTTTGATCTCCTCACATTTTCCAATTGCTCGCTTACCATGTTTGACGCTTTGCTTTTTACTGATTTTGTTGAACGATAGAACAAGGAGACATTTTCTTTTCATCTGCAGTTTTGGGAAATGACTATCACTTTGGATGATGCCTCCTCATTATTCAATCTCCCAATCAGTGGCAGATTCTTCACGACTCTTGTTAGTAGTCTGTCTCTTGCGTGTTTGACTATTGTACACGATTTGGGAGTTTTTAAGGAGGCAGTGCTGAAGGAGTTTGACTTTAACAGGGTCGTTCACCTTCGTATGTCTTAACTTTGGGATATGTACGGGGAGCTTGTTGCAACACATATAAATGATGTAACACCCTTCTACCCTACAAACAATTTTTAGAAATATATTTCATATTATCAGAGTAACATCAATGAGAAAGGTGTCACATATAATCGAAACATCATTAGTAGTCATTGTCTTGTCCCGTAACACGTGTTACACATTCATTATTCACATAAAAATTAATAACTACACAGCGGAATCATACTTCCAATTCAAGTCAATTAAAAATGTTTCATAAAGAAATATATCCAAATCAAAATAACATCAACAATGTGAAAATTCCAACATAAACCAAAAGAACGTGAGGTTCGTAAACTATTCTCAACCCGATGTTACATGACACAGAGCAGAACACCTCTAAAACACTATTAAACCGACAAAAGAAATGCTCCAAGACTACATCCTCTGGCACCACAAATCTACTCTTGGTTATCTACAAGTTACCCACATAAGAGGCAACATTTCCAAGCAGGCAAGATGAGAAATCATAATCCATTATAATAATATATTGACTTGGAAAATAAACAGAACAAGCAACAACAACGTCATGGCATCATCAACAAATCTTCACAACACAATCACATTTACATCCTTCATATGCAATGTCAACTAGAATGAGTGCAAAAATAATGCATGTGGTACCGATATCCATGGATGGACACCGGCCATCAACCCTCCAAAAGGAGCATAACATAATCAACATATCACTTCAATCTGCACAATGGGATTGAAGCTACCAATGGACCTAAGTCCCAACATAATATGCTATGAAATGTAATGATGTTAATTTATTCTCAATTCCCCAATATCAACATGTGCATCATTCATTTCATGTTCACAAATAATCATCATACAATTATGTTTTATCATCAATATATCAGTAAAGTAACACGACAACAAAAATCAGCACGAGAAAATGTAATACCCCGTATTTTAATAAAATGCTCTGGATAATATTAATTGAATTTAATAGGGTTCCAATGTGCTCCGAGAGTTTTTCAATTAAAATAATTAGAGCAACCAACGAACTTAAATTAATTAATTAATTAGTATTATCTGACTCAGGGGCTTTATTAAATATTTGACTCGGAGACATTTTTGGATACTCTCAATTTGGACCAGTTAGTGTTACTAACTGATAGATATTGTTGTATTTGTTATAAAAAGAGAAAAGAAGAGAAAGTTAGTATGAAGGAGGAAAATAAAGAAAGAAAAGAAATGGAGGAGAAGAAGAGAAATGGAGAAAAAGAGAAAAAAGGAAAAATGGAAACCTAGAAGCTCAAAAGATGCTTGGATCATCATTCTTCTTCATCAATCATCATCTTCATCAAACTCCTCGTCAATTGAAAGGTGGGTTCTAGTTAGATACCTTTATTTTCTAGAGTTTTGTGTAATTTTTTAGGTTAGGGAAAAATTCTAGAAGAATTTGAATGGTTGAATATCTATTAAAATGCTTGGGTATGTTGCTAGTATGTATAGAAATCTCTATTTTGAATCATGAGGACTCTGAAGTGTTGTCATAACTTGTGCTGTGAGAGTAGGCTCAAGCCAAAAGTTAGTAGAGGGAGCTTTGGTCATCTCAGTTGGAGACTTCTTAAGAGTTGTTCTTCCTGTAACATGGAGTTGTAGAGTAGTATGTTATTCGAGAAATCCTTTGGAATGGATAGAGTCTGAAAGGTATATCTACAGGATAAGTGGACAGTGTATTGAAGGATATGTAAAATCACTGGTAGATCATTATTTGGTCACTGATATGGATAAGAATTTTGAGAAATCTTATTCCACGAAAAGAGAGGATGCTCTGTGGAGCGTGCGACATAGAGTTCGGGAATGATTTAATTGTTAGTGTTCCAGTCCTAAGATCGCGATGGCATCGTAGATGAATGAAAGTGATTCAAGGAATGTATTCGGATAATACCTTACGGATGGATAGGAGTTACAAGTTAAGAATGTTAATTTTCTTTTGGGAACCTAAAGTTGTAGTGAAGCGTGAAGAGGAACACAATGATGTGATTACACGTTTCAAGTGAGACAAGTATACCCCGAACGAAGAGTAGAAGATTGTGATTGTGTATTCGGTTATGACCGAGGAGATAAGGTTTAGAGTAATACAGCAGGGTGTTATATTTAGTAAGGGATCAATTAGAAAGTGTTGAATTACCCAAAGAATGGTATAAGGTATAGTGCCGGAGAAAGAACAAGCTTCATTTAGTAGCATGAGGTGTATTTGATATGGACCTGTTGAAGTTGTGTTAAGCGTTAGAGTAAGCACATTGGATTCGGGAGAACTCTAGTAAGACGAATTATGTTTGGGTATGAGGGGATTACCTCAGAGCGTGAAGTGAACACGGTATGGAAACGGTATTAACAGTGTGATATGAGAAGGTGATAACGAAATGTATTTTTGGACGAATGTAAAATGGAGTTGCTAAGTTGTTATCGAAACTAAAGTTAAGAAAGTGTAATCAATGATGGTCCACCCATTAGGAATCTAGTAGTATGATTACTATATGTGTGAAATCATCTGTTGATAACCGTTATAACTTTTGGTTGCGATTGGAATGAGTTTGGGAGGTTTAAGTAGCAAGGAAATCAGAATTTTTGCTCATGCGTTTGAAGTAATTTGTTACCCTCTGGGTAGTAACCGATTACCGAGTTATGTTTCTAAATCTCTTTTAGCTACTGGAAGTTCAGATTTGCACCAAGTAACCGGTTACCCTCCTAGTAGTAACCGGTTACCACAGTTAAGTTTTGGACATTTGATTTTCTAAGATTTATACATTTTGACTCGAGTGCCCAATCGAAGCGTTCTTAGTACCGATAGAAAGCTTTGGAGACATCATATGAAATGATTAGTAGAGGGTAAGGTAATCTCAGTTAATATGTAAGTATAGATATTGAAGGTTCTTCAGAGGAGTGCATTACCTCGGTTTTCAGGTGGAGGGAAAAACTCCTATATTTGTAAATGATCAGAATAGTTGGAATTTATCTCTAGTGGGATTAAGAATGTTGTTGTTTTAATTCTCACCAAGGGATTAAAGAGAGAGGAAAAAGTTGTGTACTATCCATGAGATGTTCATTATTTTGTTTTACTTGATAAGGATTGTGTATTGGATTTTGTTTATGGATGAACCAAGTGTTAGCTTGTGGCTAAAACCCTTTTCGATGTCATCGTCGTCGTTTTCCTACTAGCATCGTTATACAAGTGGAATTGAACTATTCCATTGAATATTCGTGTTGTGACCTTAACAGAAATGGTAGTTCTACTTTGTCGTTTGTTGGAGTATGTAATCTGCATGTTGTGCCCCGTTCTATGTTACCTTGAGTTATGAACGGTGGGCGATTGTTACACATGTATAGAAACCGTGAGTGAGAATCATTTTGCAAGTTAGTGAGGAATGGATTGATAATTTGGAGTTGGATTGTTTGTCAACAAAAAGGAACAAGTTTAGTTGTGTTCGACCGTTTAGCCTCAGATAGGTAATCGATTGACACATAATTTTTGTGGAGGACTTTAAAGGATCGTACTTTCTGAACTGTAAGTCCATTTTGGCTTTTGTTCAAAGTATCAGAGGATAAAGTGTTGGATTTTCTTTTGAGCATGATTGGTAGACAGTAAATGATCTGAATTTTTGATATGTCATCGTTGCGACTACTAAGGACCTAAATTGAGATGTTATAAGAGACTCGTGAAGTGTGATCTTCTATGAAACCTTTTGGTATCTAAATTACTGTATGGATAAGAGATGAACAATTGGTCAGTTTTAGTATCGTTAATTCTTAACATCAGTTATGGACTTAGTAAGAGTAATACAAGATGTGTACAGTTGAGTCATACTCAGAGATATGCATTTTAAGTTACCTTCCAGGTAACATTGAGAGGTGAATGCTCCGAAGTTAAGCATGTAAATTGAATCGTTTGAGGAACGAGAACCTTGAGAGGAGTGAATTTTAACAAGAAGTTCTATGTGGTCTTCAAAGGTGAGTGTGTGGAATATTGTATGCAATAGGAAAGTGTTCTGGAAATCCGTTGTATACTAAGGGTGATTTCAGTTTAGTACGAGTGACTCACTAATGATTGTAAGCTCTATGGTGTTACTACGTTGTTATTAAGGGAGACCTTATGTCAGTAGGAACCTTGAGTGAATAGAACCTTGTAAAGAGAACTGGTATGGAGTATAGTAACCATGGCAAATTTGTTAAAGCTGAATTGGATAAATTATTTCGAGTTTAGAATGGATTTGGAAATTGTACCAGTTTTGATTGCAGCAGTACAACGCATGTATCTCTGTCGTTGGAGAGTTTGGACCGATGTTATTATTGCGTGATTGGCAAGTAAGTTGTTATATCCCTAAATGTCTGCAAGTTTTGTTTCGTTGGTTATTGAGAAGTCCAATGGATAAGTGTGCTCTCCGTAGACTATCAACTACCTAGTATTGTTTGGAAATTTGTGGTATCTCTACTGTTAGACTTTGAGAGCTTAGTGGGAAGAAACAGATGAAAGAGTCCAGTCAGATTATTAAGAATCAGAAGAGAATTATTTATAAGTATAGAGGTAAGAAAATTTTTGTTCTAAATGTGTTGTCCTTATGTAAGACAATGAGAGGATAAAGTGTCAGATGTAAATGGTTACATTGTATAACATCAAATCGAGTGGAATTGGTATAGAAGTTGTTGATAACTTTTGAGATGGTTTTTATAATTGAAGGATTTTAATAAGAGCTTTTGATGGAAATTATGCGTAGATAATATTTCACTAAGATACCTTGTGGAGTTTTGTCGAGTGTGTGTCGTCTCGAAATCCAGTTGGAATGTTATGCTTTTGTATTGTGACTCGATAGAAGGAATTTGGATGATATGTTTCTCCGAAGAGGGATGAGCCTAAGTGATTCAGTAGGAAACAACAAATGAATTGCGGAAATGGTAAGTTAGAAGTTAACCTAATGTTGGAACAAGCGTATGAGTAAGGATGTGAAGTTTGATTTATTATGAAGCAAGGACTTTGAATCGCGAAGTCAAGAGTTAGATTTGAGTATGTCAAAGTATGTATCAGAAGTAAGGATAAGTATAGATCTAAGACAGTGTTGTAAACAATGGTTATTATGGGTTGAAGGAAATTTGAGGACGAATTTCAATTTAAGGGGGGAGGATGCAATACCTCGTATTTTAATAAAATGCTCTGGATAATATTAATTGAATTTAATAGGGTTCCGGTGTGCTCTGAGAGTTTTCAATTAAAATAATTAGAGCAACCGACGAACTTAAATTAATTAATTAGTATTATCTGACTCATAGGCTTTATTAAATATTTGACTCAGAGACATTTTTGGATACTCTCAATTTGAACCAATTAGTGTTACTAACTGATAGATATTGTTGTATTTGTTATAAAAGAGAAAAAAAGAGGAAGTTAGTAAGAATGAGGAAAAGAAAGAAAGAAAAGAAAGGGAAGAGAAATGGAGAAAAGGAGAGAATAGGAAAAATGGAAACCTAGAAGCTCAAGAGATGCTTGGATCATCATTCTTCTTCATCAATCATCATCTTCATCAAACTCCTCGTCGATTGCAAGGTGGGTTCTAGTTAGATACCTTTATTTTCTAGAGTTTTGTGGAATTTTTGAGGTTATGGAAAAATTCTAGAAAATCGTAGAATCGAGAATTTGAACGGTTGAATATCGATTAAAATGCTTGGGTATGTTGCTAGTATGTATAGAAACCTCTGTTTTGAATCATTTTGTTGTTTGTAGTTGATTGGATTGGAAATGGGAAAATTCTGCATTTTAAAACGCAGCTTTTTTGGCTATTGTCTGCAAGTAACCGGTTACCGTCTAGTCAGTAACCGATTACCTGTTGAAAAATTGGAATTCTAGGCGCATTTTTACACTGATAACCGGTTACCCTCTGGGTAGTAACCGGTTACCACTGTTATGAGCAGAAAAATACTATTTTGAACTTCTTTTAAAAAATTCATAACTTCTTCATCCTTTATCCGATTTATGTGTTCTTTATATCGATTCGAAGCTAAAAATACGTACTATCTTATGATACCGAGGAATGTTATTTTTACCCGACTTTTACCCAAATTTTATAATTAACCATAATTATGTTTGTTAGGGAATTGTGGTATTAATCGATCTATGGAATATATGTTTAATCACGAGGATTGAATGAGAGTAGAGGCAATGAGACCATTGAGGTATTAGTTTAATTGTGATAATTAAATTAAAATGTTAGATTATATGATTGAGAATTATATAATTAAAGGCATCAAAAATAGAGAAAAAGTGAGGAAATATTACCATAAGTCAATAGTATGGCCTAGTATTGTGACTAGGATTGTTAGATGGTATAACTTGTGAATGTTTAGGACTACCCTAGGTTGATGTGAAACCGTTGGCACATAATACACTGGATCCTCCGTAAAGTCTTGAGTAAGTCTTGAGGTGGGTTATTCTAAGTCCCACAGGAAGCATCCGTAAAGGCTTGAGTTGTGTATTACACAGTGTCCTCCATAAAGTCTTGAGTAAGTCTTGAGATGGGTATTACATTGAGTCACACGGGAAGCATCCGTAAAGGCTTGAGGTACCGTTGGTGCGGCGTGGGTAGTGGTTTGAATTATGCATTATACTAGTTCCTCAGTGAAGTCTTGAGTAAGTCTTGAGGTGGGTTATTCTGAGTCCCACAGAAAGCATCCATAAAGACTTGAGGCATGTATGTTACTAGATCCTCTGTAAGGTATTGAGTAAGTCTTGAGCTGGGTTGCTTTGAGTCCCACGGGAAGAATCTATAAGGACTTGAGGTGTGTACTACACTGATTTACACAGTAAGTCTTGAGTAAGTCTTGAGGTGAGTTATTCTGAGTCCCACGAGAAGCATTCATAAAGACTTAAGGTGAGTATCGCATCGAGTCCTCTGTAAAGTCTTGTGTAAATCTTGAGGTGGGTGGATCTTGGTCCCACGGGAAGCGTCCGTAAAGGCTTGAGGTAGATGCCATACTCGTGTAGCCTCGAGAGTGTTTTATGGATTTTTATTTTCATCTCATTTTGGCTTCTTTGTAGAGAAGTGACCAAAGACCTGAGTAGTGATTAGAATTGAACCTTTAGAGCCGTTAGAACTCTAACATAGGGAATTCACTGAGATGTTGATATCTCACCCCACTAATGTTGTTGCTTTTGTAGGTTTCTTTTCTAGGTTTGATTTATAGGTGGAGTTATGCTCGGGATGTTTCAAGAGAAGCATAAGTTTAGATTTTGTTGTGTATTTATCTTTGTACAATAATGGATATTGTATTGATCTTAGCATTTTGTTTTAGTATAATTTATATGTCTTGCACCATAGTTTGTATTGTTTTTAGAATTGGTCAAAAATGTGAATTATGCTATTAGGAACTTATGATGATGTCAGTACCAAATTAACACTTGTATGATATTATTCTAGATATATATTATATGGGTGTTACAGAAAATGTCAAGAAACATCAAAAACAACAAAAATAGTCGCCTGAAACGGTCGCCCGTGTCAGAAAACCTACACTCAAAAACCAAAACAGAAAAATACAACAAAAACAATGGTCTGACACGGTCGCCCATGTCGCGTGACATGGCTGTGTCAGGAGCACTGTAACCTAAAAATTAATTTGCCCCAAGACAGCAAGCTAACACGGGTGCCCTTGTTATGTGACATGGCCCGTGTTAGGATGCGACAAAACCCATATTTTTCCAAAATGATTTTTTTGCTGCGTTTTTTTTACTTTAAATACCCCAAAATTCAGTTTTTCTAATACGAAAATTTGACCAAAAGACTCACACAGTACACGTACATCGAATACATCAATTTGTTTTATTCATTCTCATCACAACCTTCACTCATAACTCAATCTATACCCTCAAACACAACAACTCACAGTCCACAAAACATAATCTATTCATAAACCAAATCCTATAAAATCATAATAAACCGTGAAAACTCCTTATACCTTAGAGAAAATATGTAGCTTTCTTCGTTCTCTAAGATTCCTCATCAACTCTTAAGTCTTAGGGCTATTCTCCTTCACTTTCTCTGAATTCTTAACAATTCACGATGAGTTAGAAAATTGATTGTCTTCCCTTCTTTAGACAAATATCTCAGTTTATGAACTTCCAAGTCCATCCTTACTCCATTTCCTATATGATCACCTTGCCATTTTCTTATTATTTTTAATAATAATAATAATAATAGTCTAAATAATACACTAATTATTCATTCTATTAAAATTATTTTAAAAATATTCTCTCTTGATCCAAAAATCACCAAAACTTCTTAATTCTTTCTAAATTAAATAAATAAATGATTAATTTAGATTTTCGGGGCGTTACAACTCTCCCCTAATTAAAGAATTTTCTTCCTCGAAAATTACCTGAAGTAAATAGAGTCAGATACAACTCCTTCATCGGATCTCAACGCTCCCAAGTCCAACTTTCACCAGCTGGTCCACCCCACAATACCTTCACTAAAGCAATCTTTTTACCTAGAAGTTGCTTTAACTCTTGACCATTAATCCTCACAGGCAAAGCTTCAATTGTCAGGTTATCTCTTACCTGAACATCATCCATTTGGATTACATGCGACGAATCCGGAATGTACTTCCTCAACTGTGACACATGAAACACATCATGTAAATTTGCAAGTGACGGTGGTAAAGCCACTCGATAGACAACCCTTCCTATCCTTTGCATAATCTGATACATGCCAACAAAACAATGAGTGAGCTTTATAGACTTCAAAGCTTGACCCACACCCATCATTGGAGTAACTCTTAAGAACAAATGATCTCCCTCCTAGAATTCAAGCGCTTTTCTTCTCTTATCATGGTAACTCTTTTGACGACTCTACGATATCTTCATCTTTTCTTGAATCATCTTAATCTTCTCTGTTATCTCTTGAACAATATCAGGTCTGAGTACAAAAATCTCTCATGACTCATAACACAATGGAGTTCGACATCATCTACCATACAACACTTCATATGGAGCCATCTCAATACTAGCATGAAAATTGTTGTTATATATAAACTCAATCAACGACAAGTGACTATCCCAAGATCCTTATTGGTCAAGCACACAAGTCTTCAGCAAATATTCTAAAGATTGGATTTTTCTTTCAGTCTGACCATCTGTCTACGAATGATAAGGAGAACTCATCTAGTAGCCAAAGCATTTTGTAAACTCTTCCAAAATCTCGACGTAAACCGTAGATCTCTATCCTACATAATACTCGAAGGTATTCCATGTAACCTCATAATCTCCTTAATATACATCTCATCTAACCTCTTTATAGAATGATTAATCTTCATCGACAAGAAATGTGTTTACTTAGTTAATCTATCCACAATCACCCAAACCGAATCGTTACATTTTGCAGTCTTCGATAACCCAGTCACAAAATCCATGGAAATGATATCCCATTTCCATTCGGGAACATTCAACGACTGTATCATACCTGAAGGCTTCTGATGTTCAATCTTTGACTTCTGGCAAGTTAGACATACATACATAAATTCAGCAATATCTTTTTTCATACTTTTTCACCAAAACAATTTACGCAGATCTTGATACATCTATGTAGCACCATGATGAATACTCAGTCGACTTCGATGTCCTTCCTCCAAAATACTCTTTTTAATTCCAGGAATATCTGAAATACATACTCTATCTCGAAACCTCAAAACTTCATCTTCATCAATTCGGAACACACCTCCATTACCTTGATTAACCAACATCAATTGGTCAACTAATTTCAAATCAGATTTCTGACCGTCATGAATTTCTTCCAAAATTCCACTAGTCAACTTCAACATACTCAATTTCACACTATCTACAGCCGTCTCACACAACAAACTCATGTCTCTGAATTGCTCAATCATTTCAAGTTCTCTCACTATAAGCATCAAAATATGCAATGAACTTAAAATCCTTTAACAATTCTAGCCACCTTCTCTGCCTCATATTTAACTCTTTCTGATCGAACAAGTATTTTAGACTTTTATGATCAATGAATACCTCAAATTTTGAACCAAACAAATAATGTCTCTAAATATTTAGTACAAATTGTCGCTCCCGGGATTTTCATCCTAGTACAAACGCGAAAGTTGCGCGAAAAAGGTAGAGCCTCCAGCCAGACATTTTTATCCTGAATGAATGGGAACGGTAATGTTGCATAAACTGAAGGAAAAAGGAAAGAACAAGTTCTTGCGAACCAAAGAATTGGGTTTGGGAGTCGGTTACGACCTAGGAAGGTATTAGCACCCCAAACTGTTCGCCGTACCCGACGGGATCCACACTTGTTAGTCTGTTTTAAAGGGTGAAAAATAAGGTGCTACTGAACAAAGGAACTTCTACTGGAATTGGAATAAGAGAGGGAAATGGAAAAAGAGAATGAAAAGTTACGGAAAAAAATGTAGGGAAAATAAAGAGTGTGCTCGAACGGGCCCTACCCCGCTGCCTACGTACCTCATAAGGAAAATGAGGATTAGAGTCGACGTACTTAACCTAACTAAGGCGGGAACTTCGTTTGTGTTTTTTTATGAATTGAATTGATTATACCTATGCTCAGGTGTTGCAGGCTCGTCTGATACGAGTGTGTTACCATTTTGCAAAGAGACAAGTCAGAGCAAGTTTTTACGTTGAGCGAATAGGGTGAGAAGAGAATTCCCACAGGAAAAGACGTGTGTTTTTGAACTGTATTTTAAAAGAAGATTTTTTGTTGTTGTCTTTTGTGTGTGAAAATAGTCTCATGATTATACTTGTACATCATGAAACAAGCTTGCACTATCCCAAGATGGGATGAATACAAGTGCTCCATGGAATAAGTCTTTGCATTTAAGACTACTTCAACCTTTATTAAAATGATTTGTAGCTTTTCTTTGAGATGAGAAATAATGACTCAAGTTGAGAAAGGAAAAAAAACTAGGGTACTAAGAATCACCCTAAGTTGTTTATTTCATGGGAGACCCTATGGTTTGTGTGGTTTTCTAATCCTAATGAGAAAAAGGAAAAGAAGAGGAAACTAGAAAGCAACTTACTTCTCTAAAGAAGTTAAGTTGTTTCCAAAGAGGGATCAACATGAAGTTTGTAAACACCCCAAATTTTCCCTCTCTTTTCTCACACCTTGGCTTGTGATCCTTCATATTGCATTGCATAAGCATACCATCTCACACTGCATAGTTATTTCATTGCATAAGCTGCATAGCTAGGGTTTATGGTCAGATGAATCTTAGAAGTGGTTTGAGCTATCTCAGAGGCCTTGAAGCATGCCAAGAGGGTCCATGAGTATTTTATGATCATATTATGCCTCCAAGTTTGCTTTTAAGTCACAAAATCTCAGAGGATTGCACAGTTGCCCAGGCAGGCTCAGGGTTTCTACACAGATGACCAGAAATTAGGATTTTGGGTTTAAGGCCCTTACACTAAAATTTTTTGGTCATTCTTGATTCTATTGGTCTATATATGTTATAAGGAGCACATGTATCAAATTTGAAGCAAAACTTCCTTGTGGAAGTCATCTGATCAAATTGTAACTTGTTGTGAAAGAAAAGCCAGAATCAAGGCCTCTAAGGCCACCAACAAGGGCTCCAAAGGGTCATCATCATCAATTTGAGCTCCCATGATCTTTATTTAATCTTATGAGTGCTTAGAAGTTCACAAGATTGAGGAATTTTGAGCCATTTGAAAACTTTCTATTTTTGGGCATGACTTGTAATGAAAACTTTCCATTTTGGGAAAGATCTTCAACCTCCTCTTTCTTGATCAAAAAGGCTTCAAATGAATTTTCCTCAAACATGAAAGTTGTAGATTTGATCTTCCCATTTTCAAAAAGTACAAGAACTCCTCTTGATTCATCCTAGAACTCAAGATATGGCAAGTCAGAGTTGGGAAAAATCTTGTAATTTTCAAGTTCATGCCAAAGAGGGAAATGTGCAATTTTGATTTCCAAGCCTTCTCATTACCTCTAATGCATTGCTACACATCATAGAAACATAATTCAACATGCCTTGACCAGAATTATGCTTTGAACCACAAGATTTCATGACTTGCTTCTCAAGAAATGTCAAAGTTGTCAAAATGCAAAAACCATACAAACTCATGAATCAAGCCATACAACTCACCATTTTCGATCCAAAGGCTCTCCTTGAACTCAGCTGAGGCAACCCAAGACCTCAAATCACTTCTGCCATGGCTCATGCTTCAAGTACACCATTTTTGACTTTTTGTCCAATGGAGCCATACCATTCCCACAGTGCCCAACCACTCTTCTGACTCATTCTAATCTTTTATGCATAGCCTAAGGATCACAACACACAAGACACAAGAGCTCAGAACAAGCCAACATTCAGATTGCACAAAAAATCCTAAAAAACTTCCCTTCTTCGATTCTCACTACTCATCCATCAAACACCCAAAATTCTTTCACCATTCAATCATACATGACCTAAGGATCATTTCCCAACCATCAAAATGGCCTGAAAAACCACATATCAAAAACACGATTTCTGCTTCATCAGAACTGGACCTCAAAAACCAGCCACTTTCAAAGCATTCTAAGCACTCCACTAGCTTCAGGAGGTCCAAAGAAGTCAGTTTGCACAAGAAGGAGGTCCTGAAAGTCCCAGTTTGAAGAACTTCAGTTCAGGTATCCATCAAGAACAATTTTTCCAGAACCTTGTTTTCTTGTTATAGAATAATTTTATATGCTTTGCTGATCATGCTGATGTGTTTAGAATAAAAAATGGTTGAGAAATGAGCATGTATTGTTGTTCTGAAACTTTGCCCGTGAAAATGTTTTTGCTTTGATTCATCATGTATGCGTGTTATAAATGATTTTTGTTGATTGATTTGAGTTGTATGATGTTTGGGGATCATTTCTGGGCAGGTCTTATGAGTTTTAGTGAGCTGGGGAAGAAGATAGGGTGAGGGGTTGGCCGGAGAAGACGACCGGAGCTTATCTCCGGTCGCCTGAGATTAATTAGGGTTTGGTTTGCCAGTTTGAATGTGAGCCCTTGGATTGAGATTAGTTTAAGCAGCGTACGGCCCAAATTATCCACTTAACCCTAATTTTGATTAATTAACTTAATTATAATTAAATTAGTCAGATTAAATGAGAGCCCTTAGATCACGCGCGTAATGCAAGTTTAAACCACAACCTTAGATCTTGCCTACCACAAGTCAAGCTGGCTAGCATCCTGAACCTCTGATCTCTCTCTCTCACGCAATCCTGGCCCTTCATTGTATTTACTTTTCATTTTCTTTTTATTTATTTCATTTTATTTTCTCTCATTTATTTAAAATAGTAAAACATTTTATAAAATTCTGATTTTTTACATCATTGTTCAAATTAATTTTCAGAAACCAAAAACATTTTTAATTTTAATTTTTGCATTAAAAAAATATTTTTAAATCATTTAATTGTATTATTTAATTAATTAATCCATTTTAATTAACTAAAAATACTTTTAGGTATTTAAAAATCACAAAAAAATTCATGAAGCATTCATACATGTTTGGAACAATTTACAAACTCATCTTACAAATTTATTTTAGGGTTTGATCACATTTTGACAATTAACCATGAATTAGGGTTTCCAAATTTCCTATTTTCCTAACCCTAACTTCAAAATTTTATTTCTGATCAACCAAGATGAGTTTGTGTATGGTTCTTTTTGAATTCTTTTACATGTTGCTTCTAGTATCTAGGATATTTAACTCATATTTTTGCATTGCATTTTCTATTTGTTTGGCATTTTTCATGAAGAGGTACCCAAAACCCTAGCCTAACTTAGAAAAACCATAACTTGACTTTGGTTTAGCTTCTGACTTCCATCTTTGGGGTGTGATCTTATGTGTGTTTAGGGTTCATTTGGTTACAATTTCAAATTTTTATCATGTGTTATGCTTCTGTTTTGATCATATGCATCTCATACTTTCTTAAAACCCTAATTTGTCATGTTCATTTGCATTCATCTTTGCATACCATCATCATGTGAACTTATCATGACATCTCATGCATTTGTATGTCATCTTATACACCTTAGGACATTTGTGAATGTTGATTGATCATTGTTTCATTCATTTGGTATGTTTTGCATCCATTACATCTTATGTATTTTCATGTGATCTTAAGCTTCCAAAATGCGTGTTTTTGCATCCATCACTTGTATGATTATACATATGCATTGTATATGACTTTGCATCTCTCTATGACACATTTACATCATGTATTCACTTCTAGTTGGCATCATTGAATCTTCATCTTTGCATCATTGCATCTTGTTTCACCTTATGCATTCATACTAACCATTGCAGGGGCTTATGGTAGGTTGATCAGGATGTGGATTTGCCTCCACATCCAATCTCTTCTTATCTCTTCATTTGCATCTATACATGTCTTTGAAGTGAGTTTGACTCACTTGTGCTTTCTCTTTCTCCTTCTCTTTCTCTTAGGTTACTTAACTTCTTCAGGAAGTAAGTAACCTGTTCTTCTTTCTCTTCTCTTTTCATCTGTTTTTTCTTCCTTGGTGGTCATCTGAAGACCCTCTGAAGATCTTTATCTAAGCCTCACAAACCATAGGAATATCCAAGTATGATAACTTTAGGGTTGTACATAGTCTCCCCTAGTTTTTACCTTTGAGTCTCCTTGAGTCTCTTCTTCTCATCTCATGATCAAGGCTAAACAGTTAAAGTTTTAGGGCTCTGAATTAGGGTTATGCATGTATCCTTATCTTAGAATGGAGTGTATAACTTTAATACTTAGTGTTAAACCTTTAAGTTGTTTACACCTCCTAATCAAAACACCTAATAATCCTTAAGACTTAATCTTGTAACTTGGGCCTTATATTAGGGTTACATCTCTGCCTGTTGGTTCAGAGGGACTAACCCTAGTGTTTAATGGACAAGTCCCTCTCAGGTTTAGCCTTACAAACATAAAATCCATTTCTTAATCCCACCTTTAATTAAAATCCACTTTAATAAGGGCTTGTTATATAGTGATTTTAATCCCTAACCATGGATTAAGTTGAGGTATCTTCCTTATCTTAAGTGTCCTCATCTATCATCCTTCTCTTAGGATGGTGTAATGAGTTCACTAATCCCTGATTAGAGATTAAACTCATTACCTAACACAAAATAGAAATCCAAAAACACTTAATAATCACAAGTAGGTTAATGATCTTAATCATGCATCATTAGGGAAATTAAGTTGAGATTTTCATCTCATACTTAAGTAGACTCATTATCCCTAATCAGGGGTGATATAATGAGTTTACAAACCCTTGATTAAGGCTTAAGCTTATTATCCTATGCAAAACACCAAAAACAATAAAAAACTGAAAACACAAAAACAAACAATAAACGTCTCCTCCGGGATTCTTTTCTCATCACACTCACTCTGAAAACGAGAACTCGCTTCTTCCGTCTAATGCAAGACAGTTAGCACTTGAGCCAGACGAGTCATACACTTGAGCATAGACAAGCAAGCAGTTCCACAAAATCACCCAGTCTCTTTGAGTCGAACTACAGTGTTCTGACTTCCTCATTGCACGAGAGGATACGTAGGCATAACTTAACAGTTATCGAACAAAAGTCTCTTTGTCTCCCCCTCTCCTTTTTCTAGCTTTCTTTTCTTAGCCTCAATTTTGAGCACTCACTTTCTCCTTGCACTGACACTCTGTACATCCTTTTCCCCTAGCTTATTTAAGCACAGTTTAGCACATACACTACCCCTCTTAAACACAATCAAGTAAGCGTGGATCCCGTCGAGTACGACGGGCGATCTGGGTGCTAATACCTTCCCAGGTCGTAACCAACCCCCTTACTCAATTTCTTTGGTTCGCAACCATCTTATCCATATCTTTCCAGGTTTATGCAGCATTACCTTTCCTTCGGGATAAAAATGTCTAGTTGGAGACTCTATTCAACCTCAACCTCCAACATCGCCGACGGTTCGCGTTTGCACCGGGATGAAAATTCGGGGAGCGACATCTTGGCGACTCTGCTGGGGACCTTTGCAACCATGGCTTCTGGTTCTCTTGTGGGTTTCTCCTAGCGCTTGTTTGTTTGTGTTTATTAGGGGTGTTATGTGCTATTTATACTTATGTTTTTGCTTTATTCATTGCTTTCTGTACAACTTTATTTACTGCATTTACTTTATCTCTTTCATTTACTTCTTTCTGCATTTCATTATTATTATTGCATCACTGTGCTGGATTGTTGTTACCTTGGTGGGTGGGGTATTCAGTGAGAAAGGCTCAACACAAAGGCCTGAGTAACACCTAGGATTAGAGTGGTTTTGTATTCATTCTCATTCCATTTTGGTCTGGTGCGGGAATATGAAAACATGGTTCAGACATGGGTTTCCTTTTGAGAACTCTGTGTTATGGATTTCTTGTAGTGCTAGGGCTATCTGGGAAGCCTGCTAAGCCTGGATGACCTTTTTAGATGACCTTCAGCATCTGAGGTGAATTAGAGGAGGATCCTTTATGATTAGGGTAAACATTGTACCTCCGGGTTAGAAGTATTTGCACTTCTCATAATAGATCCAAATCTGAGGATCTTTGTTCTAGAACAATACCTGTGAGTGAGTTGGGATGTTTACAGGTTTGCAGGAACCCTTGACCTCAACATGCCTTGTTACTGAAATTTGTTTTAAGGTTATACTATTTTGGACGAGTTCTTCGAAACCCTGGATCATTGACTCTTTATTTGAGTCCTCCACCTGGCTACTGGTTCTCAACCTTCATCTGAAACTCCGAACACTCATGGACCCTACCAAGAGCAACTGATAATCCAACACATGATCATAAACCCTTGCATATCATAAGCATACATCATATTGCATCATTTAACATTTTGTCTATTTGTTTTACAAGGTATCCATCTTCACTTGGTTTGGTTTTGACCGTTCTTCTGCTCAGCTTGTCTGCTTCAGTACTTCTTCAGTTATCTTCCTCAGCTATCTTCTTCAAGTTGTCTCCTTTAGCACACATCTTCAACATGGATTCAACCAGGAAAAGCAACATCACCTACCACTTCTTTGAGTAACCTCTAGCAGGCATCAGACAGATATATGCTCTTATCATCCCTGATCATGTTCCCTTATTCAGAGAGCATTATGGTGGGATCCTGGACAAGATCATGGATTTGGACACATTCCAGAGGATCATGATTCATACTTGTCTTCAGTTCTATGACCCTCCTCTATGTTTCTTCACTTTCCCATATTTTCATATTGGTCCTTTGTTGGAAGAATACTCTATGTTGTTGGGTGTCCCTATCAGAAGAGGAATCCCTTTCAATCCTGAAATGACTCCTCCAAGGAATGAAGACATAGCCAAGGAATTACATCTGGAAGTGACCACCATTGATGAGCACATGACTTCCAAGGCTGGAATCCCAGGCCTCCATCTGGATTTCTTGGTCACTCAGGCTACAAAGCAAGCTGCAGTAGGGAATTGGGAAACTGTGTGTGCTCTCCTGGCTCTCAGTATTTAAGGTATCATTTTGTTTGCAGACGAGCCTAAGTTTGTAAACAAGAATACCATCCACATCTTCATGCTAAAGAACTCAGTTCCCACCTTATTGGGAGACTTCTACTACTCAGTTCATCAGAGGAATGAGAAACAGAGAGGAAGACTGGTAAGGTGTTGTGCACCTCTTTTCTACAGTTGGTTGATGAAGCATATGCCGAAGACGAAAGCTTTTCTGAATCCACATCAGTCAAGGAATTTGGCTAAGAGGATGATTTCCCTTACTTCAGAAGATATCAGATGGTGTACTCATAACACCAAGGGCCGAGACATAATAACAAGTTGTGGGCAATACCCTAATGTGCCACTTATTGGAGTAAAGGGTTGCATCAATTACAATCCTTTACTTTTAAAGAGACAGTTAGGGTATGCTTTGATACATCCACCTAGGGAGCAGGACTTAGCAGAGTCTCTTTACTGTGCTTTTCAGAACAATCATGTCATTGTTCGACAAGCAGCTTGGGCTTGGGACAACATACAGACTAAAGGGACTGCTATTTTGGGGAAATGAAACAACATAGCCTCTGATCAGTACACTGAATGGTCACGCGTCAGAGGACAGATTACTCGTATGCCATTCACCCTGGAAGATGTACCAAGGCCATCAGCAGTTGAGCCCACAGCTACAGTAAGCCTGGAAGAGTTTGAAAAACTAAAGGAAATAAACACTCGGCTAGGTGAAGCTTTGAAGAAGAACCTTTGGGAAATGAATGATGGTCGTCTGGACATTGAGAGGTTGGAGAAGCTACATATCAAGCATGCAACCAAAATTGAGAAGACTGAAGACTTCATCAGGAAAGCCCGAGTGAGGGAACTTGTGTTGAAGAATGCATGTAAGGAAGCAAAGATTCAAAGGGCAAGAGCATAGCATTATCTAGAGGAGAGTCAGGATAGATGGGTCAGGATAACTGAGGCTCGTCTGAAATAAGACCAGAAGATGCTAGCCAAGATAGAGCAATTAGAAGCTAATGCGAGGAGAAGCCAAGAAGCACTGCTAGCAGCTCAGAAGGAAATCTCAGAGTTGAAACTCCGGGCAGGGTTAAAGAGATCCAAAGAACAAGATAAATATCAGAAGATGACAAATGCCATTGCAACCAGAAACCTTCTCATCAGAACCATTACAGAGCACCCAGTCGGATCGGTAACTGATGCTCTCCTGAAGGAAGTCAAGGAGGATGCTTTTGGACTGGATGTCTGATTTTCTTTACTTGTATCTATTTGATTGTACTTTAGCTCACCATGGTGATTTTGTCTGTTGTATTCTTGAAACTGATTGTATTTTGATTCACCATGGGAGTTTGTTTGGTTATAATTCAGGAACTATTTGTATTTTGCCATTTCCACTTGTATTTTTATGGTTATATATTGGAGTTTCTTATGCTACAACATCTTCATCTTCTCCCAGAGGTCTAGAAGGTCAAAACCAAAAACCAAACCGGATACCCTCGAAAGACAAATAGGCATATTGCATTGCATTCTGACATACCTCTTGTTTTTTCAGGTGATTTTGTTGTTGTCTTCTCACTTTGTTGATTGTTTCAGGAAATATTGCTTGCAGGAGGGTCTTTCCCGTCAATCGAATCCACAAATATCCAACTCGACACAACCTTCCGAGTCTACAAATGGATCAGCTACAGCAGGAACTGACAGATGTGAGGACTCAGATGACTGATGTAAGGACAGAAGTAAGGACCCAGATGAATCAATTCATGGTTGTGATGACTAGGCTGGCACAGACCCAAGAAAGATTGAGGGAGTTAATCGAGCGGAAAACTCCAGAAGATAACCATGTAGGCACTGGGGGTACAAGTAACAATGTGCACGATCAACCGCGAACAACTTCGGTGGTGTTTGGACCTCACAACAATCCTGAAGTTAATATCCTTGGGGATGGCCAAAGGAACACTGGAGATCATATTCTGCAATAAGACCCTCAGGATGAGCAGTTTATAGTGTTGGGTGTTGGGGAAGATGAAGCTTATGACCATCGTCTAGACGAGATATCAGAGAAGCTAAGATCCTTGGAATCCCAGAACTCCTTGGGATTTGATGTGATGGATATGGGCTTAGTTGAAGGGGTAAGGATTCCTCACAAGTTCAAACCCCCGTGTTTTGAAAAGTATAACGGTACCTCTTGTCCTCGTACTCACCTACAAAATTTTCTGGGAAGGTTGAAAGCATACACCATGGACGAGAAACTGTGGATGTTTTACTTTGAAGACAGTTTAACCGGGGCATCCAGAGAATGGTATTCGCATTTTTCAAGGGCTACCGTCAGGAACTAGAAAGATCTAGCTGAGGCCTTTATACGCCAATGTCAATACAACCTGGATATGGCACCTAATAGGACCCTCTTGATGGGTATGTCTCAATCTTCAAGGGAAAGTTTATGTGAGTATGCTCAAAGGTGGAGACAACTTGTTGCCGCTGTCCAACCACCTATGTCTGAAAGGGAGATGGATGATATGTTCATGAATACCTTGCAAGGGACCTACATTGATAGACTTGCTGCTTTCTCTTCCACTAGCTTTGCTGACGTGGTCATAGCATGAGAGAGAATTGAATTTTTGCTGAAGATGGGCAAGATTTCTGATAATGGTGCTAGCTCCAGCAATGTGAATAAACCTTTCTCGGGACCTTGAAGGACAGGGGGGACCAATGCAGTACATGTTAATAGAGGAAGACCCCAGTACTTGCAAAGATCAGTGGCCACAGTCACCATTCCCTCTCTAGCACCTCAACAACAACAGTATCCTCCACAACAACAAAGATCTTACAACAACAACAACCAGCAGCAATATCCTTTCCAACAAAGGCCTTCTTAGGATAACAGGGTGATCAATCCAATCCTGATGCCCTATGCAGCCTTACTCCCACAACTATTGAAGCTTAACCTGACTCAACTAAGGACTTTGGCTCCACCATATCCTTTGAATCTTCCAAGGAATTATGATGTCAACGCCAGATGTGCTTTCCACTCCAATGCTCATGGCCATTCAACAGAGAAGTGCAGGGCACTGCACACGAAAGTCCAAGATCTGATTGACTCCAAAGCTTTGAATTTTGCACCTCCACCAAATGGCACAAAAAATCCAATACCGAATCACGGTGGGCCGAGGATTAATGCTATTGAGGAGGACTAACCAGTAATTCTGATTGATGACATTGCAAGTATTCAAACACCATTGGCCGAAGTAAAAGCTCAGCTATTGAAATGCCAAGTGTTTCCGGTTTGTGAGGCCCATTGTGAAGCTTGAAAAGTTTCTGCCAATGGTTGTGCAAAATTGAAGAATGGTATTAGCAGTCTTATCAGAGAAGGCATTCTGCAAATCACATCAACAATTCCATCTTCTACAAAGACAACAAAAATCTCTTCTACAACACCAACAAAAGTCATTCCAACAGAATCTTCTACAACGCCAGCAAAAGTCATTTCAACGGAATCGGCTACAACAACAACAAATACCAGTGACGACATCTCAACGGTTACCATCTATTATGATCCATCAACCATCCATGTTCCGGATTCTCTCAGCAACAACTTTCAACAACACCATCCTCAACATCAACAACTTCCTGCACCTGCACCATATTCAATTCGACCTTCTGTGACCATCTACTATGATCCACAAACTATCACAACTCCTTCTTCTGCTGCAATTAGTCCGGTGACCATCACGGTGCCTGGACCAGTTCCTTATGACAACGACAGTGTTGTGCCTTGGAATTATGGTTTGGATCTTTACTGCCATGGAAAGAAGATCACTATTGACTCCTCAATACATGTACCACAAGTTGACAATGTCGGGGGAGGCGGAGGCTTCACTCGGAGCAGACGTCTCTTTGCTTCACAGTTTCCCAGAGTTAATGCTGAAGCAGAGGCTGCTGCTAAAGAAAAAGGCAAAAATGTGGTGCCAGAAGAACCTGCTGCAAAAGAAACTCAGAATACACCTTTCGATCAGGATGTAGACAAGGTTATGAGGATCATCAAAAGAAGTGATTACAAAGTTGTGGATTAGCTCCATAAAACACCCTCCAAGATCTCCATATTGTATTTGCTCATGTGTTCCGAGGCTCACCGGAATGCACTACTTAAAGTCTTGCACGCAACTTATGTGCCTGAGGAGATCACAGTCAATCAGTTAGAAACGGTGGTCGCAAATGTCAATACTAGTCATGGACTAGGTTTCACCAATGTTGACTTGACTACGGAGGGGCGTAATCAACAAGGCTTTGCATATCACTTTGGAATGAAAAGGTGTCATACTTTCTCATGTCCTTGTTGATACTGGATCATCACTCAATGTGTTACCAAAGAAGGCTTTAGTCAATCTGGAGTATGATGGTCTTGCACTCCGTCCGAGCAACCTAGTTGTCATAGCTTTCGATGGCTCTAAGATATCAGTTCTCGGAGAGATTGAGCTGTCTGTGATAATTGGCCCACAAATTTTCAAAACTACATTCTACGTGATGGACATATAGCCTGCCTACAGTTGTTTGTTAGGTCGACCCTGGATTCATGCCGCTGGCACAGTAACATCGACCCTTCACCAGAAGTTAAAATATGAGTGGGAAGGCCAAATTATCACCATCTGTGGAGAAGAAGACATATTTGTCAGTCACCTGGCCACATACAAGTACATAGAGATGGATGGAGAGATCCATGAAACCATGAGTCAGGGTTTCGAAGCTTTGAATATCAACGAAGCTACAATAGAGGTGTTCGCTGCATCCCAAGAGGAGAGGATAGGCACCTCAATTGCTTCCTACAAACAGGCTCGGAAGGTTGTGGAAGAAGGGATTGCCCAAGGTTGGGGCAAGCTGTTGAAGGTGGAGATGAAAGAAGACAAATTTAGTTTGGGTTACAGACCATCCCGACAAGTTCCAGAGGAGGCTGCTGAAGCTCCCGAGTTCATAAGTGGGGGAATGCTGACCCCAAATGCTGTCAACACTTTGGAAGACGAGGCTGAGAGCGACTACAACCTGGAAAGCTTGATCCTTCCAAGAGTCCTGGGCCAACAAGTCCTCAACTGGTCTTCCCAGGAAATTATAAGGGTTACTGCTGCAGAGTAATTATTATTTCCTGTTTTAAGCATGCATCAAAGTCATGCATCTTGCCCAAGATGTTTTGGACTTATTTTCTAATAGGGCCATGTGTATTTTGTGCACATTGAATATTAATGAACAATGGACATCTTTTTGCAAACGATCTTTTTTGCTCCTTGTCTTTTCATTTTTGTTATTTTCGCACAAAACAATAAATGGCAATGTTTTTCTCAAATAATAACTTCATTCACTTTTTCTAAATAAGATAAAATCAATCACTAAAATGAACCGAATCTCAACCCTTGCAGAGATAGACCTCTAGATTGCACCGGAAACGACACCGCTATGACCTCGTATGACTTAGACAATCCGATTAATCAAGCAAATGAAGGGGTTGAAGAAGACTACGATTTACCTGAAGAGCTATCCAGGTTATTGAGACAAGAGGAAAAAGTGATTGCTCCTCATCAGGAGGAGGTTGAGACTATTAATCTTGGTACCGAGGAAGATGTGAAGGAAGTAAAGATCGGGGCCAGTCTGCAAGCTCCAGTAAAAGAACAACTTATCAGTATGTTGTGAGAATATGTCGATGTGTTCGCTTGGTCCTATCAAGATATGCCGGGTTTGGATACAGATATTGTCATGCACAAGCTACCATTGAAAGAGGATTGTCCTCCAGTTAAACAGAAGTTACGTCGTACTCGTCCAGGCATGGCCATGAAAATCAAAGAAGAAGTACAAAAGCAGTGGGACACCAGTTTTCTTGCTGTGACTAGTTACCCGCCGTGGGTTGCTAACATTGTACTTGTACCTAAGAAGGATGGCAAGGTGCGAATGTGCGTCGACTACCGGGATTTGAATAGAGCAGGCCCAAAATATGACTTCCCATTACCTCAAATTGATGTATTGGTAGATAACACAACTCAAATCTCGGTATTTTCCTTCATGGACGGATTTTCTGGATACAATCAGATCAAGATGTCACCTAAAGACATGGAAAAGACAGCCTTCATCACACCATGGGGCACATTCTGCTACAAAGTAATGTCGTTTGGTCTGAAGAACGTCGGTGCAATATATCAACGGGCTATGGTAACATTATTCCATGATATGATCCATAAAGAAATTGAGTGTTACGTGTATGACATGATTTCCAAATCCCAAACAGAGGAAGAGCATTTGGTAAATCTGTTGAAGTTATTCAAGCGTCTGATGAAATATCAGTTAAGGTTAAACCCTAACAAATGCACATTTGGGGTACGTTCTGGTAAGCTGTTGGGTTTTATTGTAAGCGGAAAAGGAATCGAGGTTGATCCCGACAAAGTCAAAGCAATTCAGGAAATGCCTGCACCTAAGAGTGAGAAAGAAGTTCGAGGGTTATTGGGTAGATTGAACTACATTTCAAGGTTCATATCTCATCTCACTGCAACCTGCAAGCCCTTGTTCAAATTGCTAAGAAAGGAACAAACAGTCAGGTGGAACGATGATTGTCAAAGAGCTTTTGACAAGATCAAAGAGTATTTGCAAGAACCTCCAATTCTCATGCCTCCAGCTGAAGGAAGACCTCTAATAATGTACCTGACAGTATTAGATGAATCGATGGGGTGTGTGTTGGGCCAACATGACGAGTCTGGTGGAAAAGAGTATGCAATATACTACCTAAGCAAAAAGTTTACCGACTGTGAACAACGTTATTCACTGCTCGAGAAAACTTGTTGTGCTTTAGCGTGGGCTACTCGCCGACTAAGGCAATATATGTTGACTCATACTACTTTGTTGATCTCAAAAATGCACCCCGTCAATTACATGTTTGAGAAGCCAACACTTACCGGAAGGGTTGCAAGATGGCAAATGATCCTAACAGAATATGATATTCAGTACACCTCTCAGAAAGCCATTAAGGGCAGTGTATTATCTGACTATCTGGATGGGCAACCCATTGATCGCTACCAGCCTATGAGATTTAATTTCCCTGATGAAGACATCATGTTCTTAAAGTCAAAAGATTGTTGTCGCTCCCCGGATTTCCATCCTGGTACAAACGTGAAAGTGGCGCGGAAAAGAATAGAGTCGCCAGCCAGGCATTTTTATCCCGAAGGAACGGGAATGGTAATGCTGCACAAACCAGAGGAAAAGAAAAGGAAGGACACGGGTCCTACGAACCAAAGAGACTGAGTTCGGGAGTCGGTTACGACCTGGGAAGGTATTAGCACCCTAGATCGTCCGCCGTACCCGACGGGATCCACGCTTGCAAAGAAACTGTATCAAAGGGTGAAGGAATGAAAGCTGCTGCAAAGAAAATGGACTGAATGGATAAAGAAACGAAATGGGAACTGAATAAGAAATGAAAAGGAAAAATGTAGGGAAAATAAAGATTTGTGCTCGAACGGGCCCTACCCCGCTGCCTACGTACCTCACTAGACATGAGGATCAGAGTCTCCGTAGTTCCCCTAACTATGTGTGGAAAAGATTGCTTGTGTCTTAAGGCTTGAACTGCCTATGTCAATGCTCAGGTGTTGCAGGCTCGGACGACGAGTGTGTAACCGTCTTGCAAAGTGACAAGTAGTAGCAAGTTCGTACGTAAGGAGTGAGTGGGATGAGAAAAGAAGTCCCGAAGGAGAGACGCTTATTGCTTGTTTGTGTTTTTTAGAAGCTTTTAGGAATGTGTCACAGGGAAGTGAACTCAAGCTCTTTTCCATGGAATGTGCACTTGTCACTACATTCCAAGATGGAATAATAGAACAAGCACACTCAAGTAAGGAGAAGATCCCCAAAACTTGAATCTAGAGATTAGGGCTTAAGCTCACTAACTCATTAACTTATTAAGTGTTTTTGTATTTACAATAAAGAAGTGTGTTTTATGATTTTCTTGGTGAAGATGATATCCTGATCAGACTTGTACATCACAAGACAAGCTTGTACTATCCCAAGATGGGAAGACTACAAGTGTCTCATGGGATAAGGTTATTGCTCAAGATATCACTTCAATCTTTATTAAGTGTCTTATTTAGGGTTTTGAGATGAGAAGAGAAGAGAAACAAAAGGATCACAAAGGTAAAAGTCTAATGAGGGACTAATGAATCCTAAAGTTATCATGCAAAGGTAATCTTAGGTTAGTGAGGTTAACTATCCTAAAGAAGAAAGAAAGAAGAAGAGAAATAGAAGAATGAAGAATAGAAGAGGGAGGAAGTAAGTCCTAAGCCCATCACAATAATAGTATCAATGAAGAAAGGAGAAGAGATAAGAATTGGAGATGTGGGAATCACATCCACACCTCTCACTTACCAAAACCCCTGAAATGGTTAGTGACACAAGCTTAAATGCAACACAAAATGAACATAATGCCAAACCAAAGTCACACAACCAGAAGTGAAGTCATAAACACAAATGCCAAGTGAAAACTCAAATCACAAGAATGAGAAAAGAATTATACAACTCAACATGAAGCATTATGAATCACCATGACAAAACCAAGTGAACATGGGAAGATACAAAGCAAAATAGTCAAAGCAAAACCACAAAGTTCAAGACTAGAACCCTAACATGTTAGAAAGGTGCCTAAGGAACATGTAAGATGGAGAGAAGAAGTGCACATAGTCAAACATTCACATCATGAGAAGAAAGAAGCAAAGGAAGTGATGTGAGCATGCATAAGTGTGGAAGAACTTCAAGAGCAACCAAACACAAACTTTCTCAAGGCACAAACCACAACTCAAGACCAGAGGGGTATCAACAACCTAAGATGGCCCTAAAAAACCTGAAGAAGTTGGCACAAGTGCCCTTCTAAGCTAAGGAGTGAACATATGACCCAAAAGAAGCAACAAGGGACAAGTAAGGAACAAAAATTCAAATTAATTCAAGTAAGAATCCAAAAATTCCACAAACTTTCACAAGTGATCTTCAATCATACCATATCAACATGCCAAAAGGAGGGGATCAAAATCAGAAACTTAACCATTCAAATAAGAGCTCAAACATGGATTAGGGTTAGAAAGCTTTAGGCACAAGTTAGAGACCAAAATGAATAAAAACAAAATTCTAAAAATCATAACAAAAATCACCAATAAACTACATGTCATCATGAATCCAGAGCAAAAAGAATCACCTAAAAATTCAAAATAATGATCAAGATAGAAAATGAACAAGTCAACATGCTCCAAAGTGAAATAAAATCAATTAATTAAAAGAGACAATTAATTTCCAGGTGGTAATTAAAAATAAATGAAAAATAAAAATACCAAAAATTAGATAAAAATAAAAGAATCATTCCTGAATATTTTTGTAATTTTTGATGACCTAAAACTATTTTTAAAAATTGAAAAGCAAACTAAAATAAAATGAAAATAAAAAGAAATAAAATAAAGAAAACAGGCTAGGGGGTGCGCTCAGCAAGTGAACTCAGTTCATTTTAATTGGGCTTACAAAGTCAGGGGGTGAATAGCAATTGAAGCCCAATGGTCCAGCGCAGGTTTATGAGAATTACAATGGAAATTCAGGAAAAATAGGGAAAAACAAGAGCCAGAGGATCAATCTCATGCATTCAGTGAAGTCAACAAACTTAAACAAGTCAAACCATCAATACACCTCATTGCACGCATACGGTAACTACCATGGAACGTCACGCATCCAACATTATTATGAAAACATAAGTCATGTGAGGGAGACCCTCCCCTTTTAATGTGCTGGCACCACTCCAACCCTCCAGATCAAACAATCCAACGACAATGTACTCATCTTCCTCCTTCAAACTCAGGCAGCAAAAATCCAGAATCCGGTGACCGGAGCTAGGGCTCCGGCACCGGAACATTCAAATCAAGAACAAAACACCATATAAATGACTTAAAATGTCCAGATCAAGCAAACAAACCTCATTGAATCCAAAAATACACTTAGATTTCTCATTAGGTCACCACACAAACTGGATCGAAGCAAAACAAAAACATACCTCAAACTTTAAATCCACATATTTTACTCAATAATGCATCAAAATCAAATCTAAAGAGTGCAGAATACTCAGCAAAGTTCACAGATCACAATGCATACAAGAAAAACAATTTTTAGATCTATGAATTTCAAGTCATACCTGAGATGGAAACACTTCAAAATCACCAGAATAGAGCTTCAGATGTTGCAGATCTGTGCGCTTTGATCTCCTCTTGTAAAATAAATGCAAGAGGAAGCTTGAGATAGCCTGAATTTGGAGCTTCGAAGCAAACTGCTCTGAATGGCAACTTCTTGTTTTCTCACTTTCAGCTTTGATTGATGAGAGAAATGTGATCCTTGAAGCTTGTAGAAGAAGAATATGAAGAGAAATGAGAGAGATGTGTCTTGGAGAGAGAGATTCGAACACTTTTGCTCTTGTGCAAGAAACTTTCAATCTGAGAAATGAGAGAGTGCTAGCTTGCATTTAGGGTTTGATTGGCTTTTATATCATGCACACATCATACTGATTAGGGTTTTGTGGTGAGTGGTAGCATGAGTTGTGTGATAGAGGTTGTTTTGCAAATTTGCATGAAGAATGGTAATGACCAATTTGCTCGTGCATTTGATTCCTCTTTGCACATGCTAATCTTTCATCCCAGCCCTTGATTCATGATGAGATAACCCTGCCCCTCAGATGTTGGTGTCATGCTTTTTTTTATGATCATGCATTTTTGCCTTTTGTGAAATACACCACCTCTCATGCACGAATTTGTTTGTTTCCTTGGGAAACAAATATTCTCATGCATTGCCTTGAAGCACTATAATCTTATTTTGTCCATAACACCACTTAAAAATAAGTTACATGAGGTTTTGCATTTGGAGGAGGCTTGAAATTCATGTCATGCCCTAGAATTCAAGTAACTTTCGAAGGCCTCATCTCACAAACCATGAGGGCTATGAAAAAGTACTTGTACTTTTTAAAAATGGGAGACCTTAATCTTCAACTTTCATGTTTGGTGGCAATTCATTTGAAGCTTTTTTCACCAAGTTATGTGACTTTGAAAATTAGGGCAAAAAGTTGCCAAAATTAGAAACTTTCATGACCAATCACATGCCAAAAATGCAAAACACCTCAAAACCTCTTGATTCTTGATTTTTAGTCTTGCCAACCTCTTATAATGTTATAAGAACATCCCTTGACTAGAAAAATAGGGTTGGACCCTTTGAAATTTCACAGTTGACTTCTAGAATGCACAGTTGACCAATTTCTTCATTTACAAGCAACTGAAGAAATACCTAACTTCCACAAGGAGTTTTCTCACCAAATTTCATCCCTAGGGTCCTCTTAATATATGAAAGACTTTGCCCAGATGAAATGGCCAAAGTCACAAAGTTTCCATGCTTGAAACTGAAACCCTAATTTGGGATCATTGTGTAGGAGTTTTGCCCTAGCATGAATTCCCTGATGATTCTCCCACCTCCTGGGCTTTTGTGAATGATCTCAAGCTTGTGAATGCAATGTATACTCCTCATAGGACTTGATCAAATCCATTGGGCCTCTTGTTATAGCTTGAGGTGCCTCAAATCCCTCCACATATGATCATATGCCTAATGTTAGGTCATGAGAATGTTATGCCTCATCTTTCCATGCAAAGATGCCAAGGATATGATATGCTTATGATGAATATGATTTGGTGATGATGCTTAAAAAGAAGAGGGAAATTTGGGGTGTTACAATTTTGAAGAGCATGTTCACACTGAAGGGCCTGATCCAGAAGAAGCATGGACTATGATGTTCGATGGGGCAGTTAATTGTAATGGTCGTGGAGTTGGTGCAGTGCTTATTACACCCAAAGGAGTCCATATGCCTTTCTCAGCAAGGCTTACCTTTTCCTGCACTAACAACGAAGCAGAGTACGAAGCTTGTATCATGGGTCTTGAAGAAGCCATTGACCTCAGGGTCAAAACCTTGAATGTATTCGGAGATTTAGCTTTGGTGATCAACCAAACTAATGACAAGTGGTATACTAATCAAGAGCACCTGGTTCCCTACCGTGACTATACGAGGAGATTGTTGACTTTCTTCACAACAGTCAAGCTTGAATACATCCCTCGATATGAGAATCAGTTTGAAGACGCCTTGGCCACCATTTCATCTATGATCAAAGTACAGACTGCTAACTATGTACCTCGGATTTTAGTATCCAGACTAGACCGACCAGTTTATGTATTCTCTGTGGACACTATCATTGACAACAAACCTTGGTTCCAAGACATCAAATGCTTCTTGGAGACTCAGACATACCCACCTGGGGCATCTTCTAATGATAAGAAGACATTGAGAAGGTTAGCCGGCAGTTTCTTCCTCAATACTGATGGCACCCTATACAAGCGAAACTTTGACATGGTCTTGCTCAGATGTGTTGAGAAGAAGGAAGCAGACCTACTAATGCACAAAGTACATGAAGGTTCTTTCGGTACCCACACCGGAGGACATGCAATGGAGAAGAAATTGTTAAGATCAGGTTACTATTGGATCACAATGGATGCAGACTGTTGTGCCTATGCCAGAAAATGCCATAAATGCCAGATCTACGCAGACAAAGTGCATGTGCCTCCCGATCCTTTGAATATAATGTCTTCACACTGGCCCTTCACCATGTGGGGTATTGATATGATTGGAAAGATCGAGTAAACTGCTTCAAATTGTCATAGATTCATCCTGGTATCCATTGATTACTTCACCAAATGGGTTGAAGCAGCTTCGTATGCAAATGTCACCAGACAAGTGGTAGCCCGATTTCTGAAAATGGATATCATTTGTCAATATGGATTTCCCGAGCGGATCATTACTGATAATGGTTCAAACCTTAACAACAAGATGATGGCAGAACTATGCCGAGACTTCAAAATTCAACATCACAACTTTTCTTGTTACATGCCAAAGATGAATGGCGATGTTGAAGCAGTTAACTAGAACATCAAAAAGATTGTGCAAAAGATGGTAGTCAGATACAAGGAATGGCATGAAATGTTACCATTCTCCTTGCATGGGTACCGAACTTCCATCAGAACATCTACCGGGGCAACACCTTATCAGCTTGTGTATGGTATGGAAGTAGTCCTACCTGTTGAAGTTTAATTACCCTCCTTGCGGGTAATGATGGATGTAAAACTGGACGAAGCAGAATGGGTCTGATCTCGTTATAACCAACTGAGCCTGATTGAAGAAAAGAGATTAGCAGCTATCTGTCATGGTCAGTTATATTAGAAACGGATGAAGAAAGCCTTCGATCAAAAAGTCAGACCTCAGGAATATCAAGTGGGAGAGCTTGTACTGAAAAGAATCCTTCCTCCTCATACAGATCATAGGGGCAAGTGGACACCAAACTATGAAGGTCCCTATGTGATAACTAAAGTCTTCTCGGGTGGAGCACTGATGCTCGCAACCATGGATGGTGAAGACTTCCCGTCTCCTGTGAATTCAGATGCAGTTAAAAAATACTTCGCATAAATGACCCGCTGGACATAAAAACAGAATGTAAGTCCAGGCAAAAATAGGGCATCCCAGCGAGTCAAAAACAAAATAAAAGACTCGGGCAAAAATAAGGGAAAAATTTGAAGAAAAAAAATGTACACCCGCTGAGTTGAAAAGCCACATCGGACAGCTCAGGCAAAAAGGGGTATCCCGGTGGATTGAAAACCCGAAAGGGCGATCCATGCAAAATTAGGGAAAAAGCGAACAACTGCATTCTGAATTCGTCTGTATCACTCATATAATGTGGAAAGCTTCGAAAGGACAAAGTGTCGGTCAAAATCAACTTTCTTCAGAAAGCAAGATAAGAAGAGCGTTCAGGTCATACAGGTCATAGCAAAAGGAAGATTGAAGCATCAACTTCAGCATTGCCAAATAGGACTTTTTATTTTCTCAATTTTGTAGAAATCTCCTCATTTCAGGGATTAGCTTCCTCATTGTACTTGCCTATTCAAGGCTCACAAATAAATAAAGTCAAATATTCATTCACACTTTGTTTTGTACCTTTTTGTTTTGTTTGCAAAATGTCCAAAAGTTCGTAATACAACATTTGCATGAAAACATAAGCCATTTGCATTAAATGATTGTAGTAAATATGTGATCTTAAGCGAACCTAACTCCTATGACGGAATTCGGTGGAGGATACCTCAGGGCATTTGTGTGTTTCCTTTGTTTGGCAGGTTGCAGGTACTCAAGGCAAATAACCTTTCACAGCATGGGGCATATCAGGCATTATATCCCCAGCCAAGACAACAGTCACATCATCAGAAGGATTACTTGATGAAAGTATTCCCCCATGGAGCTTTCTATCCCCTCAGAGTATCCCCCACAAAGTTGATCCTCCGACAGATTACTTCCCAAAAGTTCTCTCCTCCCCAAGCAGGATCTCCAAAGCAATGCCTGAATCACTTTTCCCCAGCGATTTGTCAGATCTTCTCATCCCCAGCATTGGATCCTCATAGAGTTCTTCCCATAGAGTTCTCCAGAAAGATCGTGCAATGATCTTTTCTCCCCACATATCGCCCAGTGATCCGTTCTCCCAGCAGATTTCAGATCTCGGATCTTGTTTCTCTCATTTGAATAATCTTAGCATTCGCATCATTACTACCTAAAAAAGCGTAGCATTCCGTCTAATACGGAGCATTACGGCAAAATTCAAACATTTGCATGATCATAAGCCAGGTTCGAGCCAGTCACCTGCAAATACCAAAATCACTCCTCCAGCAATACGCAAAAACTTATCCCCTGCAGATAAAATCCAAAATATCCTTTTGCACTCTCAATACAAATACTTGTACATACTCATACACAATCCTTCTGATACTCGTCCGTATCTTATGCATCTCCCTGACAGATCAACACTCGTCCGTGTTCTTTTTTCAAACAATTGATACTCGTCCGTATCATCACTCCTTAAACACGTGTCGGCATTTGTTTCTATCGATACTCGTCTGTATCGTGGTTCCAAGGATACTCGTCCATATCTTTAATCTATACATATTGTCGAAACACTTACCATTTTAATTTTAGGGCTTAAACACTCGATCCGTGTTTATCTATCCCCAGAAGTCGCCAACAAAACAACTTTCTATCCGACGTTCGTCCTATGTCGTGATATCTTTTAGGTGATCGTCCTTCACCTTTTGATGACCATACCTCATCATTCATCTGATGGCCGTCCCCATCGTCGATCTTTTTATCCGGCATTCGTCCTATGTCGAGATAATCCCCAACAGAGCAGTCGTCCCCTGCTAGGTGATCGTCCTTCACCTCTTGATGACCGTCCCTCATCATTTATTTTGATGACCGTCCCTCATCATGTTATCCGATGGCCATCCCCATCGTTGATCTTTCTATCCGACATTCGTCCTATGTCGCGATGATCCTCAGCAGTCGTACCCTGCTAGGTGATCGTCCTTAACCTTTTGATGACCGTAGCTCATCATTCATCCGATGGCTGTCCCCATCATCGATCTTTTTATCCGAAATTCATCCTATGTCGCGATAACTCTCAACAGTTGTACCCTGCTCGGTGATCGTCCTTCACCTTTTGATGACCGTCCCTCATCATTGATTTATTTATTCTTCACCTTATGGTCATCCCCGTCGCGGTTTCTTTATTTCTTTGGCTTAACGGTCGTCCCCATTGGTGCTTTTAACTCCCCAGTAAAGTCTTTTTTCTTTACCCGATGGCCGTCCCCGTCGCGGATTCTTTATTCCCCAGCATGATGGTCGTCCCCGTCAGTGCGTTTCTCATCGCTTTTATCCCCAACAGTCGTCCTCTGCTCGATGGTCATCCTCTGTCGCTACCATTTGATATTCAGTCTATATTGTTTATTAAAATTTATATCCCTTTTCTTCTTATAATAAAGAGTGCAAATTTTGGACTGTCTTGGTATTCAACCACAAGTTATCTTGTTTGTCTGTTAAGCCAGACGCTTACATCCTACACAGCTAACTCATGCTTGAATAGGGGCATCTGTAAACACCCCAAATTTTCCCTCTCTTTTCTCACACTTTTGCTTGTGATCCTTCATATTGCATTGCATAAGCATACCATCTCACACTGCATAGCTAGGGTTTGTGGTCAGATGAATCTTAGAAGTGGTTTGAGCTATCTCAGAGGCCTTGAAGCATGCCAATAGGGTCCATGAGTATTCTATGATCATATTATGCCTCCAAGTTTGCTTTGAAGTCACAAAATCTCAAGGATTGCACAGTTGCCCAGGCAGGCTCAGGGTTCCAGCACAGATGACCAGAAATTAGGGTTTTGGGTTTAAGGCCCCTTACACTCAAAATTTTTGGTCATTCTTGATTCTATTGACTATATATGTTATAACGAGCATGTGTATCAAATTTGAAGTAAAAATTCCTTGTGGAAGTCATCTGATCAAATGGTAACTTGTTGTGCAAGAAAAGCCATAATCAGGGCCTTTGAGGCCACCAACAAGGGCTCCAAAGGGCCATCATCATCAATTTGAGCTCCCATGATCTTTATTTGATCTTATAAGTGCTTATAAGTTCACAAGATTGAGGAATTTTGAGCCATTTGAAAACTTTCTATTTTTGGGAATGACTTATAATGAATACTTTCCATTTTGGGAAAGATCTTCAACCTCCTCTTTCTTGATCAAAAAGGCTTCAAATGAATTTTCCTCAAACATGAAAGTTGTAGATTTGATCTTCCAATTTTCAAAAAGTACAAGAACTCCTCTTGATTCATCCTAGAACTCAAGATACGGCAAGTCAAAGTTGGGAAAAATCTTGTAATTTTCAAGTTCATGCCAAAGAGGGAAATGTGGAATTTTGATTTCCAAGCCTTCTTATGACCTCTAATGCATTGCTACACATCATAGAAACATAATGCAACATGCCTTAACCAGAATTATGCTTTGAACCACAAGATTTCATGACTTGCTTCTCAAGAAATGTCAAAGTTGTCAAAATGCAAAAACCATACAAACTCATGAATCAAGCCATACAACTCACCATTTTCAATCCAAAGGCTCTCCTTGAACTCAATTGAGGCAGCCCAAGACCTCAAATCACTTCTGCCATGGCCCATGCTTCAAGTACACCATTTTTGACTTTTTGGCCAATGGTGCCATACCATTCCCACAGTGCCCAACCACTCTTCTGACTCATTCTAATCTTTTATGCATAGCCTAAGGATCACAACACACAAGACACAAGAGCTCAGAACAAGCCAACATTCAGATTCCACAAAAAATCCTCAAAAACTTCCCTTCTTCGATTTTCACTACTCAGCCATCAAACACCTAAAATTCTTTCACCATTCAATCATACATGACCTAAGGATCATTTCCCATCCATCAAAATGGTCTGAAACACCACATATCAAAAACACAATTTCTGCTTCATCAGAACTGGACCTCAAAAACCAGCCACTTTCAAAGCATTCTAAGCACTCCACTAGCTTCAGGAGGTCCAAAGAAGTTAGTTTGCACAAGAAGGAGGTTCTGAAAGTCCCAGTTTGAAGAACTTCAGTTCAGGTATCCATCAAAAACAATTTTTCCAAAACCTTGTTTTCTTGTTATAGAATGATTTTATATGCTTTGCTGATCATGCTGATGTGTTTAGAATAAAAAATGGTTGAGAAATGAGCATGTATTGTTGTTCTGAAACTTTGCCCGTGAAAATGTTTTTGCTTTGATTCATCATGTATGTGTGTTATAAATGATTTTTGTTGATTGATTTGAGTTGTAAGATGTTTGGGGATCATTTATGGGCAGGTCTTATGAGTTTTAGTGAGCTGGGGAAGAAGATAGGGTGAGGGGTTGGCCGGAGAAGACGACCGGAACTTATCTCCGGTCGCCTGAGATTAATTAGGGTTTGGTTTGCCAATTTGAATGTGAGCCCTTGGATTGAGATTAGTTTAAGCAGCGTACGACCCAGATTATCCACTTAACCCTAATTTTGATTAATTAACTTAATTATAATTAAATTAGTCAGATTAAATGAGAGCCCTTAGATCACGCGCGTAATGCAAGTTTAAATCACAGCCTTAGATCTTGCCTACCACAAGTCAAGCTGACTAGCATCCTGAACCACTGATCTCTCTCTCTCACGCAATCCTGACCCTTCATAGTGTTTACTTTTCATTTTCTTTTTATTTATTTCATTTTATTTTCTCTCATTTATTTAAAATAGTAAAACATTTTATAAAATTCTGATTTTTTACATCATTGTTCAAATTAATTTTCAGAAACCAAAAACATTTTTATTTTTAATTTTTGAATTAAAACTATATTTTTAAATCCTTTAACTGTATTATTTAATTAATTAATCCATTTTAATTAATTAAAAATAATTTTAGGTATTTAAAAATCACAAAAAAAATCATGAAGCATTCATACATGTTTGGAACAATTTATAAACTAATCTTACAAATTTATTTTAGGGTTTGATCACATTTTGACAATTAACCAAGAATTAGGGTTTCCAAATTTCCTATTTTCCTAACCCTAACTTCAAAAATTCATTTTTGATCAACCAAGATGAGTTTGTGTATGGTTCTTTTTGCATTATTTTACATGTTGCATCTAGTATCTAGGACATTTAACTCATATTTTTGCATTGAATTTTCTATTTGTTTGGCATTTTTCATGAAGAGGTACCCAAAACCCTAGCCTAACTTAGAAAAACCATAACTTGACTTTGGTTTAGCTTCTGACCTCCATCTTTGGGGTTTGGTCTTATGTGTGTTTAGGGTTCATTTGGTTACAATTTCAAATTTTTATCATGTGTTATGCTTCTGTTTTGATCATATGCATCTCATACTTTCTTAAAACCCTAATTTGTCATGTTCATTTGCATTCATCTTTGCATACCATCATCATGTGAACTTATCATGACATCTCATGCATTTGTATGTCATCTTAGACACCTTAGGACATGTGTGAATGTTGGTTGATCATTGTTGCATTCATTTGGTATGTTTTGCATCCATTATATCTTATGTACTTTCATGTGATCTTAAGCTTCCAACATGCTTGTTTTTGCATCCATCACTTGTATGATTATACATATGCATTGTATATGACTTTTCATCTCTCTATGACACATTTACATCATGTATTCACTTCTGGTTGGCATCATTGCATCTTCATCTTCGCATCATTGCATCTTGTTTCACCTTATGCATTCATACTAACCATTGCAGGGGCTTATGGTAGGTTGATCAGGATGTGGATTTGCCTCCACATCCAATCTCTTCTTATCTCTTCATTTTCATCTTTACATGTCTTTGAAGTGAGTTTGACTCATTTGTGCTCTCTCTTGCTACTTCTCTTTCTCTTAGGTTACTTAACTTCTTCAGGAAGTAAGTAACATGTTCTTCTTTCTCTTCTCTTTTCATCTGCTTCTTCTTCCTTGGTGACCATCTGAAGACTTTCTGAAGATCTTTATTGAAGCCTCACAAACCATAGGAATATCCAAGCATGATAACTTTAGGGTTGTACATAGTCTCCCCTAGTTTTTACCTTTGATTCTCCTTGAGTCTCTTCTTCTCATCTCATGATCAAGGCTAAACAGTTAAAGTTTTGGGGCTCTAAATTAGGGTTATGCATATATCCTTATCCTAGGATGGAGTGTATAACTTTAATACTTAGTGTCAAACCTTTAATTTGTTTACACCTCCTAATCAAAACACCTAATAATCACTAAGACTTAAGCTTGTAACTTGGGCCTTATATTAGGGTTACATCTCTGCCTGTTGGTTCAGAGGGACTAACCATATTTTTTAATGGACAAGTCCCTCTCAGGTTTAGCCTTACAAACATAAAATCCATTTCTTAATCCCACCTTTAATTAAAATCCACTTTAATAAGGGCTTGTTATATAATGATTTTAATCCCTAACCATGGATTAAGTTGAGGTATCTTCCTCATCTTAAGTGTCCTCATCTATCATCCTTCTCTTAGGATGGTGTAATGAGTTCACTAATCCCTGATTAGAGATTAAACTCATTACCTAACACAAAACAGAAATCTAAAAACACTTAATAATCACAAGTAGGTTAATGATTTTAATCCTGCATCATTAGGGAAATTAAGTTGAGATTTTCATCTCATACTTAAGTAGACTCATTATCCCTAATCAGGGGTGATATAATGAGTTTACAAACCCTTGATTAAGGCTTAAGCTCATTATCCTATGCAAAACACCAAAAACAATAAAAAACTGAAAACACAAAAACAAACAATAAACGTCTCCTCTGGGATTCTTTTCTCATCACACTCACTCTAAAAACGAGAACTCACTTCTTCCGTCTAATGCAAGACAGTTAGCACTCGAGCCAGATGAGTCATACACTTGAGACAATCAAGCACTTCATACAAAATCACCCAGTTTCTTTGAGTCGAACTACGGTGTTCTGACTTCCTCATTGCACAAGAGGATACGTAGGCATAACTTAACAGTTATCGAACAAAAGTATCTTTGTCGCCCCCCTCTCCTTTTTCTAGCTTTCTTTTCTTAGCCTCAGTTTTGAGCACTCACTTTCTCCTTGCACTGACACTTTGTACATCCTTTTCCCCCTATATTTTTTATGCACAATTTAGCATATACACTACCCCCTCTTAAACACAATCAAGTAAGATTGGATCCCATCGAGTACGACGGACGATCTGGGTGCTAATACCTTCCCAGGTTGTAACCAACCCCCTTACTCAGTTTCTTTGGTTCACAACCGTCTTATCCATATCTTTCCAGGTTTATGCAGCATTACCTTTCCTTCGGGATAAAAATGCCTAGCTGGAGACTCTATTCAACCTCAACCTCCAACATCGTCGACGGTTCGCGTTTGCACCGGGATGAAAATCCGGGGAGCGACAAAGTTGTACAAGACAAAGCCTAAAGGGCTTGGACAAACACAATTTGAAAGAATAAAGAAAATTAGGAAGGAGTCGTATAAAAAAGCCTATCTCAACCTCCCTACAAAACCAAGATTAGCTTTACAATGAATGTTGAAAGCATAAACACAAGTAAAGCTCAAACTAGCTAAGAGAAAGCGCTAAGGTTTCTCTAAGGCTAAGTCCTAAAAGTAAAGGATCCTAAATGATAATAATCTTCTAAATTCAGTAGCTAAACCCTATTAAACTGTTCTAAGGTTACAATATCAAACATTAACAAACTATGCCCTAATAAGGTACTAAACCCTAAAGGAATTCAAGGTGAAGTGAGATGGAGAAGTTTGAATGAAAACACAAGGTAAGCATGAATTAAACCAAAGTTTAATGTTAAAGTCAGAACCTAACATCAATTGAAAGTGTCTCAAAAGGTGGTCATAAAAAGTCAAATGACTTGAATAAAAGTCAAACATGAACAAATAAATGTGAACTTCCCATACAAAAACCAGAGGCTAGATGATGTGATAAAATGAGTATTGGACTCACCAACCAACCATAAATGAACAATTGTGAAGCATATTAGGGGTATGGAACAAAGAAGTTTGAATTAGAAGTTCTTATGTACAAAAAGTTACCAAATGAAGTAAATGGACTCATGACTTGATGAGATGAAATAGGAATGGAGGTGGACATACTATGAGGTATATAAGAAGTGTATAAAATGGATACAAGACTCACCAAGTGAATTTAGATTGATTAGAATGGAAGAAGAATGGGAATTAGGTCAAATGGAACACATATGAATACAAGTGAAACTTATGGAACAAGTAACCCAAAAAATAAGCCAAGGACCTATAATTTGCACATAAATGAATTATAAAAATCAAATGGGGTCTTAAGAACTCAAGTGGAGGACCTCTAAATGATGGCATAAATGCCTTACCAAAATGGGATTAGAAGGATGAGAAAATAAACCATAAAATGTAACTTGTAAAAAAAGGTACCAAAACAATATTTGTGGACATGAAAAAATTATGAGAATTAGGATTAAAAATCATAAGCCAGGGAAAAATGAACCTCTAAAATATCTCACAAAAATTTGCATTTTAACTCAATCAAATAATTGCACATAGAGAATTAGGATTTTGAAGGATGAGACTTAAAGAAAGGACTCACACATGGACTAAAGGTGACCTAAAAAATATGAGAAAAATAATTTTGGGGACCTCAACATGTTATTTGGTCAATGCAAAAACATTGAAGTCAAGACTATTTTTGGTTTATAAGAAATTAAATAGAGAAGGCAAGGTGGTCAAGAATATGGAGATTCCAAAAGAAATAAAAAAGGAAAATTAATTTCAGGTCAGGAAAATAAACAAAATTGAAATTAAAAATTAAGCGAAATTTTGGAATATTGTGAAAATGGTCCTTGAATTATTTGAGAATTTTTGGTGAAGGTTTGATATTTTTAGAAATTGAAAATTTAATTGAAAAAGAAATGGAAATTAAAATGAAAGAGATTTGAGGAAGGGGTGCAATCAGCATAGAAATTTAGTTCAAAACCATTGGGCCTTTGAAACTGGGGGCGTGAAAATCAATTGGAAGCCCAATCCATGGGCATACTGACTACAAGGCTTATGGTGGACTCTGGTCAATGGTTAACTCAGATCTGGACCAAAGGATGAATCTAAGGTTCATAATAAAAGTCAAAGTAAACCAATCAAATGGATCTGACCTAGGACACATGGCAAGAAAGCTGCGCACACACATACACACACACACGAAGAATAAAGCTCACTTAAATTCACGTGAATTCCACATGTTTCATTAATGTGCGGGCGAAACAAGAAGCCTTGGATGTAGATGATCAAACGGACCGTGACTTAAAGTTGCACAAATGTTAGGGCTACTATTCAGGTCACCAGAGATGACCTCCGGTCTTCTTCTCCAGTGACCCTCAGCTAGGGCAAAATTCAAAACTCCATGAAAATAAAAAATGAGACCATCACCATGTTCCTTATACTGAGTACATCACAAATCTAGGTTTAAATCTCATTAATCACACACAATCAGTGCAAATTGAAGCAAACAAATCCAACCTAAGAAACTAGATCTTAGCATCAATTATGCATATCATCTTGCCAGATCAATACAAGATTCTATCAAGCTTCAAGCATCACAAAGCAATCAAGAAAAACATGAAATCGAGCAATTGGAAATTGAGATAAAACCTATGAAATGCAGAGCTTCCAATGTGAAGAATACCAGGGAGGAGGTTCCAAAGCTTCTACAACGGTCTTTGATCCTTGATGAGTGAAATAAACACTTTACAATGCTTGATTCCTTGTTGAATTATCAAAGATGCGGAAATATGATTGAACTGGTTCTTGAACATTCAACTGAATTGAGCTATGGAGAGTGATCACAAGCTGATGATGATGAATAGAGGAAGATTTAAGTGCATTAATGAAGAATGAAGCTAGCTCGAAGCAAAATGCAGATAATCTTCTTCATAAAACCAGAGCAAAATTAGAGATAAAGTGATGGAGTTTTTGGTGAGTTTCAAGCAAAATGATGAATCTGTTATAATTCAGTTAGAGGAGATGCTTTTATATGCATGGTTAGTGCTAACTAACTCTAGTTAATAGTTAGAACTAGATTTAGTTCTAACTTGAGGTGAAATGATCAAAGTGATGGGTGTGGAGCATAATGGTGTGAACTAAATTGCTTTGCTCGAAGCTTATCCAATGTGATGTTGATCATGTTAATTAAGGTGAGTTTGATGTGATGAAGTGAAGCGATCAAGGCTACAACATGCTTGATGACAATGCAAGTTTCTCATTTTGTTTTATTCTTAAAGGATGCATAGAAATTAACATGATCATGTAACCATGTGATCATGTGCTCTCTAAATACAATTCAATGTAAGGTTTAACTCAAATTTTATCAAGAATTCAAGGTGAGTTCTTGATAAATTTTAAAAAGGAGAAGAGCTTTAATTAATTTGTGGTTTGGGAGGATATTTTGCAAGAGATTTTTTGGCTATCAAAAGCTTCCAAGAAATTTTTGCAAGGTGAATTTTGTAACACCCCATTTTCTACCCAAAATATAAACAAAATCAGAGTTCATAAAAATTTTCCACAAAAAAAGGATATCACATTTTCAACTTTAAACAATTTCCAATTTAAGGAAATCATACTCAATACATAGCACTTTTTCGTAAAATCAACATAAACAACGTCATTCACTCCAATAGTTCAACTTCATAAAATATCACGCAGCGGATTCATAAATTTGATTCATAGCATCTTTAAACAACATAATAACAACTTTAAAATAAGAATTAAGCAACTCAAAGTTCTTCGACTAATTAAAATTCAGCAATAATAAAAGATCAACAAAGCAGACACGCGACAATCCCCCCGAGTGCTACGTATCAGAGCGACTGACCACCGACTCGACCAACGGTAACCGACTACTTCTCAGAATTACCTGCACGTTGTCACATAAGGACAACATTCAACAGAAGGGGTGAGTTACGATAATTATAAGCAGTATATGAAAACAATACAGTGAATAAGGATCGTAAAAAAACACCACTTCACAACTTCAATCGAACATCAACATCAACAATTCAAGGAAACTGCAACTTTAATGCGACTCGACTAATTATGCATATGGTACCATTGGAGTAGAACTCCCAACTTAAATAAATTGCAAGGTTATCGAGGCATCAAGGCATAAGCCTTCAACTTTCAACTTAAATTGCCAATTCAGGCCAATGTGGTGTGAGCAACGACTCCGACAATGCAAATGACTTAAATGGCATACACGACTCCACAACTCAGCCAACATAACAACCAGAGCAACATGACAACGTTTTCAACATAATCAACTTATATTCAACTTTGGCTTATCAAGCCTACATCATACAAACTTAAGACATTTCCGTAATCGGAACAACTTATTCAACTCAGTTGTACCTGTAGTAACATTTTACAACATAATTCAAACAAGACAACTCATTAAAATAAACTATAATATTACCCGACTTACCCCGACAAATTTTATTAAAATCCGAGCAACTCCATTTTCGCCTAATTCGGCTAAACCGACTAATTGGTACTGTTTTCGAACTTTCTGCGGTTAACACGGTTTCGTTACACAACTTAAGTTTTCTATGTTCTGTTAGAAGTCATCTGATATGGAATTCATACTACTGCCACTGTTTCTGCTAATTTATTAAACCTGCATTTTCTGCTAAACTTAAACTGGTTTCCTACTGTTCGTACTCCAGGTAAATTAAATATACATTCTCAGTATCACTTATTCTTCATACTAAGTCTTCTAACTCACAATTTAATTTAGATAATAGTCCACAAAGATTAATTAAACTATTTATAATTTGGACTATATATAATTTAAGTAAGGAAATGGGCATTAATTAAAAAGTGACCCTCCCCCAAAGAAAGGGTGGCCTGCGCCACCCATTGTGTCTCTCTAGAGACATGGCCTGCGCCATGTTTAAAGACACAATCACATGGCATGCGCCATGTTTTGTGCTCCCCCCCCCCCCCCACGCCATGCCTCATATTACATATAATACTTCATGTATTATATATAATACTCATGGCCTGCACCATGTATTATATATAATACATGTTGTATTATATATAATACTTCATGTATTATATATAATATTTATGGCCTGCGCCATGTATTATATATAATGCATGTTGTATTATATATAATACCTCATGGCCTACGCCATGAGTTCTTCCACCGACAATTTTTTTTTCTACCGGTCCTCCTGTTCATCGTCCCCAATTCCAACAATTTCCAGAATTAAAACAACCCAGTAATAGCAACAACCAACAACATAAATAACTTTTCAATCCATAAACTCAACAATCAGAACAACTTATTTTACAATCAAACATTCCAAATCATAATATACAGATTTCACAACCTAACTACCCGAGTCAACCCAAATCAAAGTATCGAAATTCATCCCCGATTATAAGAATCGAACCCACCCTTACCTTATATTGGATTGAAGGTTGCTCTTACGATCAAATTTCGGAAATCGCTTCTCGTTCCCTCACGCTCGTACAACAGTTCCCAAAATTCCTCTTCTACTAACTTTTTCCAACTTCTGTTTCTTTCTTATGTTTCTATAACTTATTTTTATTTTCTTTTTATTAAATTAATTAAATATTATAATTTCTAATGGGCCTAAACATAACACCCCCTATTTTACCAATTCGCACACGATATTAAGCCCACTAGCTCAAATAACACAACAACTATATTATTATTTCTAATAATATTTTCTACGACTTTCGACTGAATTTCTGACTTATCGATTAAATCAACCACAACATTAAATATATCGACTAACCACAAATAAATACTTAAATAGTAAAATAAATAAATAATTATTTGGGCGTTACAACTCTCCCCCACTTAAAATATTTCCGTCCTCGAAAATTTACCTGATTCAAATAGCTCAGGATAGGAGTCTCGCATCTTGCTCTCCAATTCCTAGGTCATGCTTTCACCAGTAGCTCCCAACCAAACGACTTTGACCAACACGATCTCTTTTCCTCGAAGAGTCTTTGTTTCACGATCCTCAACTCGTACAGGCTTTGTCTCCAGAGTGAGATTATCCCGCACTTGCACATCTTCCATACTAACCACATGAGACGGATCTGGAATATACTTCCGAAGTTGCGACACATGGAATACATCGTGCAAATTTAAAAGATTTGGCGGCAACGCCATCCTATAAGAAATTTTTCCAACTCGTTCCAAGATTTGATACGGACCAATGAAGCGAGGAGTGAGCTTTTTAAACTTCAAATCCCTCCCAACACCGGTCACAGGCGTGACTCTCAAAAACACATGGTCACCAGCTTGAAATTCTAAATCCTTCTTTCGCTTGTCGTGGTAACTCTTTTGCCTACTCTGAAAAGCTTTCATCTTCTCTCGGATGAACTTCACTTTCTCGGAGGTTTCTCGAACTAATTCTGGTCCAAGTACCACACTCTCAAAAAATTCATGCCAACACAACGGAGTTCTACACCTATGACCATACAATGCTTCAAAAGGAGCCATTCCTATACTAGAATTGTAACTATTATTATATGTGAACTCAATCAACGGAAGATAAGTGTCCCACAAACTTCTTGCTCAAGAACACAAGCTCTCAACAAATCCTCTAATGACTGAATAGTTCTCTCAGTTTGGCCATCAGTTTGAGGATGATATGTCGAACTCAATCTCAACTTAGAACCCAATGAATCTTGCAGATTTTTCCTAAATTCCAACGTAAACCTCGGATCTCTATCCGACACAATACACAAAGGAACACCATGCAGCTTTACAATTACTCGGATGTAAATTTCTGCCAACATCGCAATTGGGTAAATGATGTTAATAGGTATGAAGTGAACCGACTTCGTAAGCCTATCAACGATCACCCAAATCGAATCATGCCCTCTTAAAGTAACAGGCAACCCCGTTACAAAGTCCATAGAAATGCTATCCCATTTCCATTCTGGAACTTCCAACGGTTGCATCAACCCAGCAGGCTTTTGATGCTCAATCTTCGACTTCTGACAAGTCAAACACGCATACACAAAACGAGCCACATCTTCTTTCATTCCGGGCCACCAAAATATTTTCTTTAAATCTTGATACATTTTAGTAGCTTCTGGATGAATACTCAAACTGCTTCTATGACCCTCTTCCAGAATACTTCTTTTCATAACCGCGACATCAAGAATACAAATTCTTTCACATAATCTCAACACACCTCTCGCATCAATCTTAAAGTCACTCTCCTCTAATTGACCACAACGATTAATGATATCCACTAATTTCACATCCAGCTTCTGCGCCTCTCGGATACTATCCATAAAGTCATTATTAATCTTTAGCATTCCTAACATCACACTTTGCGGGGTCACTTCGCAAACCAAACTCATATCACGAAATTGTTCAATTAATTCCAACTCCTTAATCATCATTGCTGACATATGCAAAGTCTTTCTACTTAAAGCATCGGCCACAACATTTGCTTTACCTGGATGATAATTCAAACCGAAATCATAATCCTTAAGCAACTCTAACCACCTACGTTGTCTCATATTCAGCTCTTTCTGATCAAATAAATACTTTAAACTTTTATGATCACTGTAAACCTCGAATCTGGAATCATAGAGATAATGCCTCCAGATTTTCAGCACAAACACAACAGCAGCAAGTTCAAGATCATGCGTAGGAGAGTTCTTTTCATAAATTCTCAACTGTCGCGACGCATAAGCAATTACTTTATTATTTTGCATAAGCACACCTCCTAAACCCATCAATGAATCATCATAGTAAATTACAAACCGTTCCTCTGGATTTGGCAAAGTCAAAACTGGTGCCGACGTCAATCTCTTTTTCAATTCATTAAAACTCTCTTTGCATTGAACATCCCATACAAAAGTTTTACTTTTACAAGTTAATATAGTTAATGGGAGTGATAACTTAGAAAATCCTTCAATAAACCTCCTATAATATCCAGCTAACCCCAAAAAGCTTCTAATCTCGGTAGTTGACTTCAGAGTCTCCCATTGCAATACAACTTCTATCTTTGAAGGATCCACAGCAATACCTTTTCCTGAAATTACATGGCCAAGAAAATTGACTTCTCTTAACCAAAACTCGCACTTGGACAGCTTCGCAAATTTTGCAGCATAATCTGTGACAGACATGTTTCCTTGCTTCAGCTCAAGGAACTCAATCTCTTTCTTGCCACGGACATCTTCTGGATAATACTTTCTCATGAATTCCCTACGGAATACATACCAAGTAATGACTTCACCTGCAGCGGTCAACCTCTCACGAGTCTCTAGCCACCAGTCATCAGCTTCGACTGCTAGCATGTGAGTACCATATCGAACCTTCTGCGTTGGAGTGTAATCCATAACACGAAAGATTCTCTCAATCTCTTTCCACCATCCCAAAGCTGCATTTGGATCATGCTTTCCTTTGAACACCAGCGGATTCTCTCTTTGAAACGTCGCCAAGCTACGTGATCCAGCATCTTCACCAAGATTTGGCAAGTTCGGCACAACTTGTGCCATCGCTTGCATTGTAGCATCCATCACAGCGTCATTTCTTCCAGCCTTCTCAACTTATCACTACAACACAACCAAAGTTAGAATAGTAAGAATACATGATCGTTAGACAATTAAGACTCGACAACTGGCCGGACAAACCGACCTGCTCTGATACCACTAATGTAACACCCCGTTTTCTACCCGAAATATAAACAAAATCAGAGTTCATAAATTTTATACACAAAAACGGGATATCACATATTCAACTTTAAACAATTTCAAATTTAAAGAAATCATACTCAATACATAGCACTTTTTCGTAAAATCAACATAAACAACGTCATTCACTCCAATAGTTCAACTTCATAAAATATCACGCAGCGGATTCATAAATTTGATTCATAGCATCTTTAAACAACATAATAACAACTTTAAAATAAGAATTAAGCAACTCAAAGTTCTTCGACTAATTAAAATTTAGCAATAATAAAAGATCAATAAAGCAGACACGCGACAATCCCCCCGACTGCTACGTATCAGAGTGACTGACCACCGACTCGACCAACGGTAACCGGCTACTTCTCAGAATTACCTGCACGTTGTCACATAAGGACAACATTCAACAGAAGGGGTGAGTTACGATAATTATAAGCAGTATATGAAAACAATACAGTGAATAAGGATCGTAAACAAAACACCACTTCACAACTTCAATCGAATATCAACATCAACAATTCAAGGAAAATGCAACTTTAATGCGACTCGACTAATTATGCATATGGTACCATTGGAGTAGAACTCCCAACTTAAATAAATTGCCAGGTTATCGAGGCATCAAGGCATAAGCCTTCAACTTTCAACTTAAATTGCCAATTCAGGCCAACGTGGTATGAGCAACGACTCCGACAATGCAAATGACTTAAATGGCATACACGACTCCACAACTCAGCCAACATAACAACCAGAGCAACATGACAACGTTTTCAACATAATCAACTTATATTCAACTTTGGCTTATCAAGCCCACATCATACAAACTTAAGACATTTCCGTAACCGGAACAACTTATTCAACTCAGTTGTACCTGTAGTAACATTTTACAACATAATTCAAACAAGACAACTCATTAAAATAAACTATAATATTACCCGACTTACCCCGATGAATTTCATTAAAATCCGAGCAACTCCATTTTCGCCTAATTCGGCTAAACTGACTAATTGGTACTATTTTTGAACTTTCTGCGGTTAACACAGTTTCGTTACACAACTTAAGTTTTCTATGTTCTGTTAGAAGTCATCTGATATGGAATTCATACTACTGCCACTGTTTCTACTAATTTATTAAACCTGTATTTTCTGGTAAACTTAAATTGGTTTCCTACTGTTCGTACTCTAGGTAAATTAAATATACATTCTCAGTATCACTTATTCTTCATACTAAGTCTTCTAACTCACAATTTAATTTAGATAATAGTCCACAAAGATTAATTAAACTATTTATAATTTGGACTATATAATTTAAGTAAAGAAATGGGCATTAATTAAAAAGTGACCCCCCCCCCCCCCAAAGAGAGGGTGGCCTGCGCCACCCATTGTGTCTCTCTAGAGACATGGCTTGCGCCATGTTTTGTGCCCCCCCCCCCCACGCCATGCCTCATATTACATATAATAATTCATGTATTATATATAATACTCATGGCCTGCGCCATGTATTACATATAATACATGTTGTATTATATATAATACTTCATGTATTATATATAATATTTATGGTCTGCGCCATGTATTATATATAATGCATGTTGTATTATATATAATACCTCATGGCCTGTGTAACACCCTTCTACCCCAAAATAAAATATTTAAATAATATCAGAGTAATCATCGAGAAAGGGTATCACATTTCATCGGAAAATCAAACACACAGTGTCATGTCCCGTAACACGGGTTAAACAACATCAAGAATAACATAAAGCATTTCGTAGCGGAATTTAAACTTCAAAATTCAAAACTTCATTAGTTTACTTCATAAACATAATTTTCACCATCCTGAATTTAACATCATAAAATGGGAAACATTTATCCAAATAATAACATAACTGAAAACATTTTAGCAAAAGAAAACCCATCCCAGTGTTACATGACACAGAGCAGGACACATAAACCAGAACCATTAATAAGGAACACTAAAGATGCTCCGAGACTCGTGAAACTCCTATTGCACTGCAAGTCTACTCTTCGACATCTGCAAGTTACCCACGAAGGAGGCAACATTTCCAAGCAGGCAGGGTGAGTAATCATAATTTATCATAAATATATTAAAATATGGAATATAAATAAATTAGCCTAAGCATGTCATAACATCTTCAACCATATAATTCAACAACAACAACTCAATCATGAACACCTTATAAAAAGTCAGCAACAACAACTCAATCGTGAATTCATCCAGACATATGCAATTCCAACTGTCATGATATGCAATTATGCATGTGGTACCAATTTCATCGTGAGATGGATACATGACCATCAACCCTCCACAAGGGAGCACACCGTAATCATCGAGACACTTCAATCCACACAATGGGATTGAAGCAAATAAATAGGTCGAAGCCCCATCGTGAATATCATGAAATGCAATGACGCGTTACACCGTAAAATTCATCGAGAAATCAATTGCGCATCATTAATTTCATATCAACAACTCAACATCAATTAATCATATATTTCCATCGTAATAACACGTCAAAACCTCATTTCATTAGCTACCTCAACTCATCAAGACATAACCCATCATTTTTATGTTCAACAGATAATCATCATAAAATCATGTATTTCATCACGACAACACATCAACCATACTTCTTTTATCAATCATACCACAAAACAATTATTTGAATCAACGAGACAACCAAAAAAATCCCTTCATCAACAACAACAAAATGCCAATTCACAATAACATCATGTTTATAATCATAAAACCAATTTTTAACAACAAAGCAAACGACTTCCTTCATCAATAACAACAAATCGTCAACTTACAATAGATTCCTATTTATAATCATAAAACCAACTCAACTTTTTCTAAATATTCATCATTTAAAAATGTATCATTTCACTCATTTTATTTCATCAAATTAATGTTTGTCTCGTTAGCTTTCCGACGCTTCAAACGGGACCTAAATCGGAGTTACGGATCAAAAGTTATGAATTTTTAAAAATAAAAGTGTCACTGCTACAGTGTTAACTGGTTAACCTATAGCGTTAAACGGTTAACGCCTCATTTTTTTACCCAAAACGCATATTTTTCACTGGTTAATCGGTTAACACATATGGTTAACCGGTTAACACCTGTACATAAGCAGTTTTCTGCTATTTTTACGAATTCTACACCAAAATACCTCAATTTTTCATACGAATTCATTCCAATGCAACCCAAAACTTCTTACCAATCAAAATTAATCATATACAACAACAATATATCAATTCAAACATCAAACACACCATTCTAAATCATCTTATCAATCCTAATTCACCAATTCATACTCTTATAACTCAATATATGGCATTAAACCTAACGATCACCAAAATCATACAAAACCTAATCTATTCATAAACCAATTCCTATATAATTATAATAGATTATGAAAACTCCCCATACCTTAGAGAATTCCGCCGATTGATATACCTCTCCAAGGTTCTTCGTAACTTCCTGACTCTGAGCTTCTTCTCCTTCCTTTCTTCAGAGCTCTTTTCTAAAACACGATAAATCCAATTTTTGATCGTATACTCACTTTTACAAAAACTATCCCAGTTTATGTTTTTCCCAACTTAACCTTACTCTTTCTTCAAAAAGACCATCTTGCCCTTTTCCTCAATATTTTTATTAAATAATACTAATATAATAATACACTAATTATTCATATTATATAAAAGTACTCCTCATATTCCCAATTGACCAACATAACCTCCATACCCCCACTTTTATTATTATCTAATAATAAACAATAATTTCGAATAATACTACATGATTATTCTTATTATTAATATTATTAAAATAATATCACCACAATGCATCGGGCCACATAACCACTTATTTTCCAAAATTATCATATATCCTCAAATAAGTATCAATTACTCATAATCGAATTTGGGGTGTTACAACCTGCGCCATGAGTTCTTCCACCGACAATTTTTTTTATACCGGTCCTCCTGTTCATCGTCCCTAATTCCAACAATTTCTAGAATTAAAACAACTCAGTAATAGCAATAACCAACAACATAAACAACTTTTCAATCCACAAACTCAACAATCAGAACAACTTATTTTACAATCAAACATTCCAAATCATAATATACATATTTCACAACCTAACTACCCGAGTCAACCCAAATCAAAGTATCGAAATTCATCCCCGATTATAAGAATCGAACCCACCCTTACCTTAGATTGGATTGAAGGTTGCTCTTACGATCGGATTCCAGAAATCGCTTCTCGTTCCCTCACGCTCGTACAGCAGTTCCCAAAATTCCTCTTCTACTGACTTTTTCCAACTTCTGTTTCTTTCTTATGTTTCTATAACTTATTTTTATTTTATTTTTATTAAATTAATTAAATATTATAATTTCTAATGGGCCTAAACATAACACCCCCTATTTTACTAATTCGCACGCGATATTAAGCCCACTAACTCAAATAACACAACAACTATATTATTATTTCTAATAATATTTTCTACGACTTTCGACTGAATTTATGACTTATCGATTAAATCAACCACAACATTAAATATATCGACTAACCACAAATAAATACTTAAATAATAAAATAAATAAATAATTATTTGGGCGTTACAAATTTGGCTATCAAAAGCTTGAGAAATGAATGAGAAATGATCTTTATTCAAAGACTTTAGGTATGGGAATTTGGTGGAATGGAGCTTGCTTTGCCAATTCAAATTAGGCTTGATAATTCAAAAATTAATGGGAATCATGAAAAGTGGTGATTAGTGAGGGTTTATGGTAGGAATTAATTTTAATGATGTATGTGAATTAAATGGAGATGGTCTAGAATATTCCAAGATTGATCAAAAAATGAAATTGGTGCCAAAATTTGAAAAATGTGATTGCTGCCAAATTTTTCAAATTTGCATGCAAGTAACTGGTTACGCCCTAGGTGGTAACCGATTACTTAGTGCAAAATTTGAAAATTTTGTTTTCCTTCTGCACTGCTAGGATTTTGGCTCGATTCTTTAACGCATGGAAGAAGGCATGGAAATAAACACATGAACCTTGGAATTCCTTGAATAAATCAATTATAACTTGGAAAATCCTAGATAAAATAAATTTGAATTGTTTGCAGATCAACTTCGACTTTTATTTGTGAAATTCATTCGAGCTGCAAGACTGTTATTTTTGGCATTTTCGCCTGCTTTTTCCCCTGAAAATATTAATAAAAGAAAACAAAAAATATTTTTTTGGATTTTAATTAATGGTATGTAAACATAAACACATAAAACAAATAAAATAAAATGGTGATCCCCTGTGAGGCATAAAACTACACCCGAGGAGAACCGAGAAACCAGTGTGATATTGTTTGTATTGCAAGATGCAGATGAGATGCGAAAAAAATTTAGGGCAAAAATTAGGCTGTTACAGCTGCCCATATTTAAGTTTCTTCAATCAGGAGTTATGAAGATTGATATATTCGTCTCTACAAGATGGGAGAGACTTAAATATAGAAAACCCAATTTTTGTCCTAAGAAACCGTGATATGATATGAATATGATATGATATGCAAACCCAAGATCTCTGTAGGGGAAAACATGACCACCAAAGGAAAACAAAAGCTTGGGGACACAAAAGAAAATCCCACTGGGGAAAAGCAATCGACTGCACAAGAGTTTTCCAGGAAAATAAATCACTGAATAGCTGACTCAACTTGGGGAAAAAAATTATGAAACATAATCAGGATAAAATTCAACAAGGAAGAGTAAAACTCCGCCAGGGAAATATCAACCAAACAAAGTATTCAAGTCCAAAAGATGGAGGAATACTGAATTGGGAAAGGATTATCAACTATCAGTGCATTTAGTAGGATAAAAGGATCAATTATCAGTGCATTTGCTAGGAAATAAGACCAAATACCGATGTATTTGGTAGGATTAAAAGGATTAACTACTGGTGCATTTTGTAGGAAATAGGCTCAACTACCAGTTTATTTGGTAGGATTAAAAGGATTAACTACCGGTGCATTTGGTAGGAAATAGGTTCAACTACGGGTGTAATTGGTAGGAAAGGAGGTCAACTACCGGTGCTTTTGGTAGGAAGTAAGGTAAACTACTGGTGCAATTGGTAGGAAATAAGGTCAACTACCGGTGTAATTGGTAGGAAATAGGTCAAAAGGGACCAAAGCTCAATCCAAGAATAAATTGGAGAGGAACGATCAAACAAGACTCACCCCGAGGAAGAAATATCTCAACTTGGGAAAATTCCATCCAAATAATAGACTGGGTAGGAAACTGAATCAAAATCATCCACGAGGAACAAACTCAGTAAGGAAATCAGAAAGGATAAACAATTTCTGCTTAATAGTCGACACTCTAAACTTGAGAGGAGACAACACACACTCTATGGGGGAAATTTACACCAAAGAGCGGGGAACAATGACACATCAAAGAATGCAAACATATGATGTCATGCATAAAGAGAATGCATGAATATGCGTATGAATATACTGACAAAACAGACATAAGGATAAGCAACAGGTGACATAAACATCACAACAATCGGATACTCAGCTAATCCCAAGGAAACAAAGCTGGGGAATCCTATTGGAAAATCATCTTGAAATCCTGCAGGAGAAAATCAAAAGTCATCTAAGGAATAAAATTCTACTATAAGGCTTAACTCATACTGAGAGAATACTACTAGCAATTCAATCCACAAAGAAATTTTCAATAATCCATTAAGGATAACATCAAAAATTCCACTCTGAGAGGGTAACACATTAAATAAACATCAACGATACCAAAGTCTTTCTCACTCTTTGGTAAAATGGAAGTGTCCATGTTAAACTCCGATGGGGACAAATATCTTCACAACTTTGTTTGGGGAAACAAGGTAAAGATCTACCAGTGGTGCAAATAAAGCATAGCCTATAATAACTCTACATAGGGACATCACCATGCTGAGGAAAAGTAATAATCCTCCGGAAATAGGAAAATGCTTTCATAATCCTTTCTAGAGACAGAGAAAATTCTCTTGGAGAAAAGATGCAAGACTTGATGAGGATTACATAGGAACCTGCTGGAAATCATCACATGCAGAATTACTGGGGATCTGATAGAAAGACCCATGGAAGTCAATCATATTAGGAAAATTTCGGACTTTCCGACTCTCATGGGGATACCAAAAGTTAACATCATAGTCAAGAAATACAGTTACGAGGTACTTTAAATCAATACCTACCACCAGGTAAAAGAAAACCTTTAAACTGAATGTTATATCAATACTTCTGTTAGGGAATGCAACTAACTCAAGCTGAGGATCAAAGACTCGGCTGAGGATTCGCTACATTACTTCTCCAATCAAGGATAATCTGCTGAGGACAAGATCAAAACTCAGCTAGGGATACTCGTGTGACAAGAATATCACTTCTAACAGCTCTTTTGGGGAAAAGATTGTAACTCAAATGGGAATGCACATACAATAAGCAATCTCCACTCGTTCTTATGGTTGGGGAATAAACTATCATCAACATCAAAATGCCAAGACTATTCAGGAATTCCATATGGAGACAACCCGATCAAAACCTGCTTTGGGAGAGGCAAGTTACACACATCAGGACTTTACCATCCTTGAAATCACTGTTGACATTCTTTCTTTATTCATATATCAAAAGAAAAATGATTTTATAATCTTCAAAATTCAATTTATTAAATTTGTTTCAAAAATCATCATCAACAATAAATGAAATTTTGTAAACAGAAACAACATAAAGAATTACAAACATTTGGATAAAAGCTCAAATTCATTGATAGTCAGCAAATGGCATGACTCCATGGATCATTAAAAATTTGAAAAATGGTAAATACATGGAACATGGATACATTGAAATACAATGATCATTATTCTCCTTATCAACTTTGAACTCCACTGTGTCCGAAACTTCAATCAAGGATGAATGAAAAAGAATCTTTGATGGACAATTCTGCTGAAGAATAGAATCTGAAATCATTGGTTATTTCAAGTGATCCAGTCTGTCGATGTAGTTACTTGCCATGATCCTTAACGTTTACCTAGATTGCCTTTTTAGGTTTTCAATCTATCGGGATAATTATTTATGTTTATGTCTCTAATTTTTTCTTGGACCGCCCTTTCGGGTTTTCAATCCACCAAGATGCTCCTTTTTGCCTAAGTCGCCTTTTCGGGTTTTCAACTTAGCGAGCTGTTCTTTTTTTTAGGCGAAGTATTTCTTGACTGCATCCGCATTCACGAGTTGAGTGATCTCCTCACCATCCATAGTTGTAAGAATTAATGAACCTCCAGATAAGGCTTTCTTAACAACATATGGACCATCATAGTTCGGAGTCCACATACCCCAAGAATATGTAATGAAATACTTGATCTTTTTTAGCACGAGGTTGCCTTCTCTGAATACACGAGGTTTGACCTTCTTGTCAAATGTTTTCTTCATTCTTTGCTAGTATAACCAACCACGACACAAAGATGTTATTCTCTTTTCCTCAATCAAATTCAACTGATCAAATCTACTTTTACATCATTCATCCTCAATCAACTTGGCTTTCGTCAGAACTCTCATTAATGGGACCTCAACCTCGACAGGGAGTATAGCTTCGGTACTATAAACAAGTGAGAAAGGGGTTGCCCCTGTTGAAGTGTGGATAAATGTACGATACCCATGCAAAGAAAAAGGGAGCATCTCATGTCAGTCCTTATATGTCACAACCATCTTCTGAATGATCTTCTTAATGTTTTTATTCGCAACTTCAACAATCACATTCATATTCAGTCTATAAGGAGAAGAATTATGGTGTTGAAGCTTGAATTATTCACAAATCTCTTTCATCATCTTATTATTCAAGTTTAAAACATTATTAGTAATGATTCTATTCGGAACACCATATCTGCAGATAATGTTATTCTTGATAAATCGAACCACAACTTGTTGGTCACATTAGCAAACGATGTCACTTCTACCCACTTGGTGAAGTAGTCAATTGCCACAAGAATAAAATGATGTTCATTAGAAGCCTTGGGTTCAATCATACCAATCATATGAATTCCCCTCATAGAGAAAGGCCACGGGGAAGAAATTACATTGAGATGAGTTGGTGGCACATGAATCTTATCAGCATACACTTGGCACTTATGACACTTTTTCACATACTTACAACAGTCAGATTCCATTGTCATCCAATAGTAACCTACTCTCAACATCTTTTTAGCCATTACATGCCCATTGGCATGAGTACTAAAAGATTCGTCATGAATTTCTTTCATTAACAGGTATGCTTCGTGTCTATCCACGTATCTGAGAAAGACCATGTCAAAATTCCTCTTATAAAGCACATTTCCATTTAGGAAGAAATTGCCTGCTAATCTCCTCAAAGTCCTCTTATCTTTACTGGATGCCCCAAGTGGGTATTCCTAACTCTGGAGAAAACATTTAATATCATGATGCCAAGGCTTGTCATCATGGACCTCTTCAACCGCAAACACATGAGTTGGTCTTTCAAGCCTCATCACATTAATCATGGGACCATCATTCCACGGGTGCACCTTTATCATAGAAGCTATCATTGCCAAAGCATCTGCCATCTAATTTTCATCGCGAGGCACATAATGAAACTCAAATTTAGTGAAGAAAGTTGATATCCTCCTGGCATAATCTTTATACTGAATCAAGTGAGGTTGATGAGTTACCCACTTACCCTTGATCTGATTAATTACCAAGGAAGAATCTCCATACAAATCAAGATGCTTAATCCTTAAATCAATAGCTTCCTCAAGACCCAAAATGCAGGTTTCATACTCAGCTTCATTATTGGTACAAGGGAAAGTCAATCTTGCAGGAAAAGGAATATGTGAACCATGGGGAGTAATGATCATTGCCCCAATTTCTTGTCCACATGCATCCACAACACCATCAAAAACTAAACCCCATCGAGATCCAGGCTCCGACCCTTCCTCAATCAAAGTCTCATCACAATCTTTCATTTTCAAATACATCACATCCTCATCTAGGAAATCAAAATTTATAGAATGGTAATCGTCAATCAGTTGATGTGCCAAATGATCAGCCAAGATACTTCCTTTTATAGCTTTTTGAGCTCGGTACTCAATATCATATTCTGACAACAACATTTGCCAATGAGAAATCCTCCCAGTCAAAGCAGGCTTTTGAAAGATATACTTGATCAGATCAATTTTGGATACCAACTAAGTTGTATGATTCAACATATACTAGCGAAAACGTTTTGCAGCCCAAGCTAAGGCACAATAAGTTTTTTCAAGCATGGAGTACCGAGACTCACAGTCAGTGAATTTCTTATTCAAGTAGTAAACCGCATATTCTTTTCTTCTAGATTCATCTTGTTGACCAAGCACACAACCCATGGATTCTTCTAACACAGTCAAGTACATAATCAACGGTCTACCTTCCACTGGAGGACACAAGATAGGAGGTTCAAGCCGATACTCTTTGATACTTTCAAAAGCTTTCTGACAATCATATGTCCAAACATAACCTTGGTCTTTCTGAAGCAACTTGAAGATCGAAGCACATGTGGAAATCATGTGAGAAATAAACCTCGAAATATAATTCAAACAGCCCAAGAATGCTCTTGCTTGCTTTTCAGTTCTTGGAGCAGGCATTTCCTGAATAACTTTCACTTTATCTGGATCAACTTCAATGCCTCTCTGGATGACAATGAAACCTAACAACTTTCTCGAACGTACACCAAAAGTGCACTTGTTCGGATTCAAACAAAGTTTAAACTTCCTTAACCTCTCAAACAATTACAACAAATGTTCAACTTGATCCTCTTTAGTCCTTGACTTAGCGATCATATCATCAACATATACCTCAATATCATGGAAAAGAGTAGTCATAGCTCTTTGGTATGTCGCACCAGCATTCTTTAATCCAAATGGCATCACTATATAGATGAATGTTCCCCATGGTGTAATAAATATGGTCTTTTCCATGTCCTCGGGTGCCATCTTTATTTGATTATAATCAGAAAATCCGTCCATAAAAGAAAACACATCAAACTTAGCTGTATTATCTACCAAAACATCAATGTGTAGAAATGGAAAATCATCTTTTGGCCTGGCTTTATTCAAATCTCTGTAATCAATACACATTCGTATTTTTCCGTCTTTCTTTGGAACGGGCACAATATTGGCCACCCATTGAGGATAATTAGATGTCACAAGAAAACATGCATCAATTTGCTTTTGAACCTCCTATTTGATCTTTACTGACATATCAGGATGAGTTCTTCTCAACTTTTTCTTCGCAGATGGACATTCAGGCTTCAGCGGAAATCTATGCTCCATAATATTAGTATCAATACCTGGCATGTCCTGATAAGACCAAGCAAACACATCAACATACTCTCTAAGAAGCTCTACTATCCTCTTCTTAACATCAGAACTAAGAAATGCTCCAATCTTGACTTCTTTATTATCATCTTCAGAACCCAACTTGACCATCTCTAACAACTCTTCATGAGGCTGAATAAATCTCTCCTCGTGCTCAAGCAACCGGGAAATCTCATCAAGAATCTCTTCAACATCCTCTTCCTCGTCTTCGAACACAAGGAATTCAAAGTTAGGAGTGGGCATATGATCATTGTTTTCAATGGGTTTATTAATCATACTACACAATGATTTTATTTTTATTTTAGAGTATGAACAAAAGTGCAAACATTATGCAGATAAACAGTGATTATTATTATTTTAAGTTTTTTATGTTTCCATTTTTTAGAATAAAACAAAAAGGAAAAACACATATGGAAATAACAAAGTAACATTTTATTGCCGATGATAAAAATTTGAAATAAAGCCCGACAAACTTCACTTCCACCTTGGGCAGAGTGAAAAGACTTTTTGAAAGAAAATAAAACAAATTACTTTGAAGCATGAACAATAGAAGAAACATCAACAACAATCCAGTTTTTGCAAAGCTTTTTGTGCGTAACAAAATTAGGAATTTCTTCATCTTCATCATCTTCAATGATGGCACTGACCTCCAAATCAGGTCTAAAAGACTCATAAGAATTTTCTCCATCAGAGTATGATCCAAGGTCTTCAAGATACGGTACCCAGAGGTCATACGAAATCTCTTCTCCATGATCATCTTCCAAACCATAATTATCCTCTATGATTACAGAAGCAGAATGATCCTCCACATTACCACCTACCATGCTCACAGACATATTACCATGTTTCGGAAGCGGGTTTGTCTTCACATTCGGATTAACATCATTTTGAAAGACAAAACATTGCTCCTTATCAATTTTTGTACTTCAATCTTAAATGGAAAGCAATTCTCAATATTGTTCCCCGGGGCACCTTGATGAAAAGCACAATGAGCTTCTGGATTATACCACCATGGAATAATCTCTAGAACTGGAGGTGGAGAACGTGTTTGCACAAGATTCTTCTCGATCAACGATGGAAGAAAATATGCATACAACATTGAAATGGGATCAAAGCTCGACTTAGCACGACCCTGTATATTACCATTCGGTTGCACATAAGGTTGCTGATAACAAGACTGATACTTTGGAGCCACTGGTACAGTTGGAGTAGCATTAACCATTGAAGTTACAGAAGCTACATGTTGTTGATGGCGATTCTCACGACCACAGGGTCTTCTATAACTTTCACGAGACACAACATTAGTATCCCCTTCTTTCTTCTTACCAAAATTGAACCTCTTAGAACTCGAGTCAGTATTACTTTCTTTGCTCAAATGTACCTCACGAACACCTTCTTTTAGTCGCATCCCCATATTCACCATTTCAGCTAAATCAGATGGAGAACTCTCAATCATCTTCTCATAGTAGAAAGAACCTAAAGTCTTCAAAAAGATCTTTGTCATATCTTTCTCTTCCAAAGGAGGAACAATCTGAGTTGCAAGTTCGTATCATCTCTGCGCATACTCTTTGAAAGTTTCTTTTTCCTTTTGGGACATAGCACATAGTTGATCTCTATCTGGTGCCATATCAACATTATACTTGTATTGCCTAACAAAAGTCTCTCCCAAATCATTGAAAGTCTTGATTTGGCTGCTATCCAAACCCATATACCATGTCATGGTTGAACCAGTCAGACTATCCTGGAAATAATGAATCAGAAGCTGACCATTCTCTATCTGAGCAGACATTTTTCTAGCATATATAGTCAAATGACTCAAAGGACAAGTATTGCCCTTATACTTCTCAAACTCAGGCAGCTTGAACTTGTGTGGAACCTTAACATTGGGAACCAAGCAAAGATCATAAGCATCTTTACCAAACAAATCCTTGTGCCTCAAAGCCTTCATTTCTTTTTGCATTTCAGCAAAATTTCCCTGAAAGTCATCAAGCCTTTCAATTACACCAGTACCTTCATTGGGCTCAGCGTGGTAAATCATTTCATCAAGGTGAGGAGTAGTATGCATCACAGGCGGTGCAATAGTCATTAACGACTGAAGAGTAGCAAATGCAACAGTCTCAGGAGGAGGAGGATGATAACTAGTAGGAACATAATCAACTGGCATACCCACGGTGTGCTAGCATGCATGCGGTAGCGAGGAGAAATAATGGTTTCAGTAGGAATCGATGTAGTGATAATCTCAGAGATCAGTGTGCGCTATATCGGAGAATTAGGATGAGGGGTGGTTGATTCTGAGCAACCACCAAGCTTTCCATCATGGCAATGATCCTTTCCAAGCTATCTTTCAAAGATGAAACTTCCTCGCGCAGCTCACGATTCTCTTGTTGTAAGGCTTCCAACATCTTTCTTCTATTAGCTCGAGTACCAATCTGGTGAGTCAGCTTGACAGGAGAACTAGATGAAGACCAAGAAATAACATAAGACCCCTATAAAACTCTCAAAAAGAAAGATCAATGAAAGCATGATGCATGGTATGCGTATGCAAATGCAAAGATTTCAAGTGACTATAAGATAAATTGCAATATTTATTAAAGAAACACTTTTTGAAGCACTGGAAAAAACTTATTCTCATTAAGATAAATGTAAGGATTACAAGTGAATTACAAGTTTCAATAACCCTAATACATGAGATAAAAGTAAATTAAGCCTATGGGATCATATCTGAAGAAGATCCAAATCTCGGCTGGTACTTCATACGAATCCTCTTAATCTCTTTCTTATACTTATTCTCCATATCTTCCTTATCCTTCACCAACTAGTCTACAATGGCCTTCCAAGCACCGGATGTAAGAGGAATGGTAGATGTAATACTAGAAGAAAATAAATCCTCTTTTGGCCTCTTCATGAAACTCTGCTCAAGTAACGCAATGATATCATTTTTCTCCTTCAGTTGCTCTTGCATAGTCGTCTTCTCAAGTAGCCAAGCTTCTTTCTATTTCTTCATCTTGTCCAACTCTTCTTGAAGAGAAACCTTTTCATCAACGGGAGGAAGAAAACAGACAATGGTAATATAGGAAACAAAGGTTCCTCAGGTGGATAGGGCATCTTGAGCTTGGAAGCCCTAGATTGAACCCATTGGATATAACACTCGGAAGGAGCAAGGTGATATTTTCCCAATTGACCCTTCTCTTTTCGATGAACCGTTTTCCAATAATGAGCAATGATTTTCTTCATTTCTACATGATCTGCACCATTAAGAAAGAAGAAACCAGATAATAAAGGTTGTTTGGTTTGTCCTTCAAGCAATAACCCAACTATCGCCTAGCAAGAATAGGGTTGTAATTAATTCCCCCACATGTACCAAGAAGAGGTACGTTGGGAAACTCTCCACAACCATCAATAAACACTCTAGTATCATAATAAGAACAATACCAAGTCATATCCTTATGAGTAAGAGACATAATCCTTTGATCCCATATTTGCTTCTCTCTATTTTCCTTGAAGACATCGGACCTTGGTAGTTGAGAAATAAACCACCTATAGAGAAGAGGCGCACAACACACTATCTCTCCATCACCTTTGGAGACCCTATGATGAATAGCATGATACATGTCTCCAAGTAAAGTAGGAAGCAAATTTCTCTTCAAGAAGATCTGAATAACACTCTCATCAACAATACCATCTAAGTTGGGAAACAAGACAATCCCATGGATAGTTAAAGCAAGTATAGCCTCAAATGCATCCTTATAACCCAAAGTAAGAGAAGTAGAAGCTTTCCTAATTAAGAACTTGGCATTAATACCACAAACACCTTCTTTTGGATGAAACTTCCCACTGAGATCAAACTCCTTAAGAAAAAGGGCTTTGGCGATAACTTTGGTCGTAAGCTCCTTTTCTAAACCACTGAAAAGAAACTCCTTGTCCAAAATAGGCAAACCCGTCCAATGAGAGTACTCCTCCAAAGTCGGCATAAACTGATAATCAGGGAAGGTGAAGCAATAATACAAATGATCATAGAAATAAACCAACATAGGGAGAATCCCATCTGGTATATCAATCTCCAAGATGAATAAGAGCTTTCTATAACGTTTCCGGAACCCATCAGTATTGACCACTAAAGCTCCAAGCTTTCTCAACTCTACCATATTAGGACTCTTGAAATTGTACTTCCGAGTATTCCTCTTTTCAACATTCATAGCCTTAGACATCTGAAATATTGGCAAAATTACCTATAAGTCCCTTGAAATCTTGAGAACAATGCTCATGAATGCATGAGTGCATGTATGCAACAACCACAAACAAGATCACACAAAGCACACGGGTCTAGGTTCCGAGTCACGAGCATGAAGTCAAGGTATAAGAACACCAACCCATATAGGTATGTATTAAGGTTTTGTCTTCATTGTACCTGCAGAAAACCAAAAGGGTGCTAACAAAAGTTCCTGGAGTTAGCAACCATCTTTAGAATATTATCGGTATGTTGGACTACTCCCTAACCAATAACATTCTTAAGAAAGACCTCGTCCGAGTGTAGTATCGCGTGACAACCACCTAAAGTCTACACCTAGATAGTTTCCGCACTACGTTCCTAAATTGGCTTGGATGGGTTAAGGGTTCTACGGTTCTCAGTATGATCAGCTCAAGGTTGGAAAATAATGCCATATTACGACTACTCGTTATGACAATAATAATCCAAGAGAGCCTAACTGAGTGGATATTATCGAACTGATATCTCTTTGGACTACTTCGTCGTGTATCACTTCAAATATCGTCGTCCTATCATAAGTTCACTCAGATCCGGGTATAGAATCTATCTCACTCACAGAGGATCACCAAAACCGAAATAGAACAAACAATAACAAACAAATCAAACCAAAGCAATAAATAAATCAAAGTAGGTTGAATTCACTTAGAGACTACTCCCTAGTAGAGTCGCCACTTTTCTATAACGGTAAAAATCATGAGTGTAAGCTATTAGTTAACTTAACTCAAAGTAAACAGAGTCGCCACTGCGCTCTTATTTTATTCCAAGTGGAAAAGGAAAAAAAACGAATAAATCCGAATGAATCTAAAAGAAAAAAGCTAAAGAAACAAACAAAAAACTGGGTAAGGGGATAAGTTACAAAATGGGAAGGTTTTACGCACACAAAATGCTTGTAGTACTCCACGGGAACCCTTTGAAAAATTTATTGCTTTTGGTTTGAAAATGTTTGTAAAAAGATAGTGGAGGGATGAGAAAAGAATTAATTTTAATGTTTTTTGTGTTTGGAGAGGTTTACCACCTCATGCATACGTACCCACAATGTGCAATGCGAGATCAAAACCCCGTAGTTTATGGTACAAATAGTGAAAAGTTAATGTGTTTGATTGATTTTAAAATGTAAAGATAAGTCGTCATTCTTTAGCGAATAATTCTTCTAAAAAGAATGAATCATATCTAAACTTGTAAAATATTTAAAAGGAAAAGTGCATAAATGCACAAAAAGATTTTATGAGTTTTGTATTTTTTATGGTCTTTTGAAAAAATGTTTTGATATACTTATATGGTTTAGAATTTATTAAGAAAATAAAAGAAAAGGTAAAAATCGCTTGACCTAAGTCAAGGTTTGATTATGAAAGCGGTTTAAAGTTTGAAAACAAAGAAGTTTTTGAAAATAGTGAGAAGTTTTGAAAATTTAAGAAGGGGGAGAGATGAAGAGGTTATCCTAAAAAAGAAAATAAAAGAGATAAAGGAGGAAATATCTAACCAAACTGGATGATTCTTCCAATTATGAGCACAAGATTTTCATCCTTATAAGCTAGCAAATGGCCAAATAAAGGCAAAACTACCAACTCCATGAAGATCAAAGCAAAGGGAATGTGTCCTAGAATCTAAGTCCAAAATTCTAATTCCAATGCAAAGGATAGTAACCAATAGTCCAAGATGGAAACCATTAAGTTTTGTAGAGGTTTAATCCTTTATTAATATTTTTGTGTCCAAGTGGACAAAAGAAAAATCAACACAACAATATAATAGCAAGAATATAAACATGATAATGGATGATAAATCAATATGAAGCATAATAAAAATAAAGGAGATAAAGGTGCAAGAAGGAAATTAAAATGTTAGTATAGTAATAGTAATAATAATAATATATATAATAATGGTATGGTGAACTTAATCATCCACAACCAAAAGAGTAGTCAATGTACTTAGTACCAAAAATAGAAAAGGATATTGATTTCTCTTAGTATTTTACACTATAGTGATTAATCAAGGCGATTAGATCCAAATTCAATGAAATTTGAAAGAAGATTGAGAGATCCAAAGCAACTACGCATCAAACTTCACAAGTCTTGGATCTTAATGCAAAAAGATCAATCACTTTGAGATTACACGACCAACACGAGGTCCGGTCCACGAAAAAGCAAGTATCTAATTAAATTTGTATTCCGAATTCGGACACATTTAGGTCTATGTTAAGCAATCACTGAGTAATTTACGAAGTAATTACCCTACAATTGAGGACAACCAACACCAGTTAAGGTGAACGATATTTGTGTTAATGCATGCGAGATAAACGATATGTAAATCTCCATCCGAACGCAATACCGCACGAAAATAAAGATGAATACCAAATTGAGTTTTACTTATGGTATTCTTTCATCTTTAAGTTAAATCACTCATCTTGGTGGATTCAAATATGAAAATATCTCACTAATGCAAAGTACCTAAGTGAATTAAATAATTCACTTAAAGGTAGATTTGGACTAATGAATATTAACCACTCTAATCTACACCCAAAGTCAATTGAAATTAAAGAGAAATAAGTCTAAAAAATGTCTCCCAAGGAAAAAATAAGAGTAGAGGAGAAGAGGAAGGGAAAGGAACCAAAAACAGCCCCAAAATAAGCCAAAAATTCAGTTCTAACTCAGAGTAACCGGTTACTACCTCAGCGATAATCGGTTACCTATACAAAAATAGCAGTTTTCTAGAAAAAATAACACAGGTAACCGGTTACTATCTAAGCGGTAACCGATTACTCTGCGTACAGAATCAAAAATCTGCTAAACTTCAGCATGATCCATCTTTTAAAACCTTTTTTCAAACACCTTATGATCATGAACTGAATTAGCACGGATTTTACAATCGAAACACAGTGAAATCCCTGCAATCAAACAATAATTTATGATCTAAAAGATCAACAACCAAAAGCATCAAGATATACATCTTGAATGTTGATGATGCAGGTAGAACCATGGAAAAAATGAATTACCAAGAACACTCTTCAAATTGATCAAATATCAAACTTCATCTACTGAAATTGATGAACAAAAAAGAATAGGATGAAGGTTTAGCTCAAAGTTGATCAAGAATTCAATGTGAATTCTTGATCACTTTCAAAAAGGAGAAGAGCTTTAGTGAATTTGTGGTTTGGGAGGATATTTTAGAAGATATTTTTTGGCTATCAAAAGCTTGCAAGAAATTTTTGCAAGGTGAATTTGGCTATCAAAAGCTTCCAAGAAATTTTTGCAAGGTGAATTTGGCTATCAAAAGCCTGAGAAATGACATATATTCAAAGAGTTTAGGTATGAGAATTTGGTAGAATGGAGCTTGCTTTGACAATTTAAATTAGACTTGGTAATTCAAAAATTGGTGGGAATCATGAAAAGAATGGTGATTAGTGAGGGTTTATGGTAGGAATTAATTTTAATTATGTATGTGAATTAAATGGAGATGGTGTTGTACCCCAAAATTTGCCCTCACATATTTGAGACAAATTGATTCAAAAGGTCTTCTCACACTCATGGAAATCTCAAAAGTTCAAGACAATTCAAAAAAAGATCACAATGGTCCTCCAATTATGGTTTTGCTTTCTTTAAAGAAATTGGGATTTCCAAGGCCTCAAATGGACTTCATGGTGTTTCATTGTCACACCCCAATTTCGTCCAGACATTTTACCTTCATATTTTTCCTTGTGCCAATTTATTTCAAATAGATGACATGGCACAATTGGCAAGAGAGCATGTTCAAGGATTTATGGACTCAAGAGGTCATGAGTTTGAATCCCACCTTCCTCACTTTTATGGTTTTTTTTTCTCTTCTCTTTCATTTGTTTGTCATTTATTTCTAACCTTTTTTTACATTACTTTCAAATAAATAAAAATTCGTATTAATTTTCGTATTTTAAAATTAGGCATTTTTTAAAATAATTATTTTTCATTTTTTTTTTCCACTTTTCATTCAAAAAATAACCAAATAATAATAAATACAAAAAAAAATATAACAAAAAGGAATAAACATTCTTATTAGTGTGAAATACAAACATTCAAAAAATAAAAGAACATGTTCCATCGGTTCATCAACATCCTTCCCAAATTGGTACCACTAAATCAACAGATTTATTTTCTTTCCCAAATCCAAATAGAAACAAATCATGATGTTTTAATTTTTTTTTCCATTCTCAATACTCCAAGAATCACTATAAAAAGGAGCATACCCATGAGAAAGGAGGAGGAGAACCGGAAAAAAAAGACAAAAGAAGGGAAAACGAGACGGAAAAGCTGCACCGCTATTCATCATCGCTGTCACTTACGATTGTTTTGTTTTATATATATTCTTCTTAATGTACTAACATACACATGTTTTATATATATACTAATGTACTAATGTGTTCTTTTTTTTTAATTAACATATACTTCTTATTTCTTTCTTAGTCTTATATATACTTCTTTTTTTAATTAACATGTACTAACGTGTTCTTTTTCTTTTTTTTAATATATATATATATATATATATATATATATATATATATATATATATATATCTTTTTTATTTTATTTTTATAGTTCTGTTTCGATATTGTTAATTTTTTCAGTTACTTTGTTTGAATTGGATCGTGTCGATACGCTGTTTGCATATTTATGTGCATGGGGCGTGACACTCGTATTGATCCAATCCAGTTGCGATAATCGCAATTTTGCGTTAGCAACGTCGTTGTTCTTTTTTTAATTCATATTTTTTTTATGTTATATATTTAGATCTGCACATTTTAGGATAACTAACTACTCTGATTTCTTGCCTCAAACCCTTAAACTTTCTCTAAACCTTAAATTTTTTTCATTTTTATAAACCTTAATTTTTTTGTGTAAACCTTACAAATTTCTTATAAACTTTAACCGTTTTATTTTCTCTAAACCATAAACCTTTTTTTTATTAAACTTTTAACCCTGTTTTTTTCCTAAACCTTAAATTTTTTATATAAACCTTAATTGCTTCTCTAAAACTGATTATATATTTTCTTTATGAATTTTAACGTCTTCAACTTTAACTTTTTTCACTAACCCAAATTTTTTTTTAATCCTAATATTTTTCTCTATAAACCTTGAACTCTAATTTTCACTCTAACTCTAACTCATTTTTATGTTATTCATTTATGGTTTATCATATTATGTAACTGTTTCATATTTGTAATAATTTAGTTTTTATTTTTCGCCCTATAATTATGTAACTGTCTCCTTGATGTAATAATTTAGTGTTATTTTCCGCCTAATTATTATGTAACTGTCCCGAAGCCATGTAATAGTGTAGGAATTTTTATTTTCTGCCTTTAAATTTATGCCTTTATTTTTTTTATTATTCCCTGCGTGGTTAGTAATTTATGGCGTGCCAAGAACTGAATGAAAATCAATATGGACTTAGATCATTAAAAAAAGACTAATTAATCAATAAACTTTTTCTTATAATAATAATAGTAATAATCATTTTTTATAAGTAAATACTAATTATTTTTATAACTTTATTTTTTTTATTACTTACTTATAATAATAAATTTTTTCATATATTTTGTAAATAATAAAAAGAAACTTAATTAATAATTTTATTAAAAATTCTAATATTGTACATAATTAGTTATTTTTATAAATTAATTAATGTAAATGATTAAAATTAATTAATGTTGTATTTTCCTAATAATTTTTAATTGTTTATTCTTTTTCTTCTAAATCTATTTTCTTTTTTTACTAATTCTAATAACTTCTAATCTTGTTTATTATTTATTTTGCTTTAATCTTGTTACTATTGCTTTATTATTATTATTATTATTATTATTATTATTATTATTATTATTGCTTTATTATATATATATTCTTGTTTTATTTTCATCCGATTATATTGTATCTATCCCAAACTTTGTAATAGCTTAGAGATTTATTTTTTCATCTTTATTTTCTTTGTAAATATTTAACTGCGTGGTTAGTAATTTAGGGAGTGGGAACTAATTGAATATTAATACGGACTTAGATAATTTAATTAAATAAGATAAATATATGAAATAAATCACTCACACACGTAAGTCGATCTATGATCGCCATCTGCACTTCCTAGGGTATTCCTCTTGGTTGCCTTATTTTAATGGTTAAGTCCCTCGAATATAGGGGTGTTTAAGCAAAGTCCCTTCAAAAGAAATCATCATTGTCCCTTTAAAGATTTTAAAAGATCAAGTCCCTTCGAGGTTGCCTACGGAATAATGATCTTGTCCCTTCGGTAAATATGATGATAGTCCCTTCAAATTGCTAAAAACACCCTTACATGTTGCCTTCATTGACCATACGATGACCCTACGCCCGTCCTTTAATAAAATCCAAAGTAATGACTACCTATTCCTTAATAATAGGGATAGTCTTACTCTTGAAGAAACATAAAAGAACTTGAATGACTTAGTCTATGGTAGGTACCTCATAGTTACTTGTTCACTCTTCAAAAATAAAAATATTTTTCACACCTCACAATATTTTCAAACATTTTCAAATAAGGCTTTGTATACATCCATACGAGGATCATTACAAAGTACTTAGAAAATTTCTAATCACACACTACACTTTTCAAAAACAATTAAAGTGAGCTAAGTAACTAAGAGCCCATGGATAACCATGGATATAAAGGGTGCTAACACCTTCCCTTTATATAACCTACCCCCAAACCCAAGTCTTTTCAAAACGGTCTTTCCTGTTCTTTTATGTCCCTTCCTTATGGATAAAATAAAAGTCGGTGGCGACTCTTGCTATCCGCAACATTTATAGAAAGTCAGTTCTTCCACCATGTTACAGATTGTCTAGAATATTCCAAGAGCAATCAAAAAATGAAATTTGTGCAAAAATTTGAAAAATGAGATTGCTGCCAAAATGTTCAAATTTGCACGCAAGAAACCGGTTACGCCCTAGGTGGTAACCGGTTACTTAGTGCAAAATTTGAAAAATTTGTTTTCCTTCTGCACTGCTAGGATTCCGGCTCAATTATTTTTAGCATCGAAGAAGGCATGGAAATAAACACATGAACCTTGGAATTCCTTGAATAAATCAATTATAACTTGGAAAATCCTTGATCAAATAAATTTGAATTGTTTGCAGATCAACTTCGAATTTTATCTGTGAAATTCATTCAAGCTGCGGGACTGTTATATTTGGCATTTTCGTCTGTTTTTCCCCCTGAAAATGTTAATAAAAGAAAACAAAAAATATTTTATTCGATTTTAATTAATGGTTAGTAAACATAAACACTTAAAACAAATAAAAGCAAATGGTGATCCCCTGTGAGGCATAAACCTACACCCGAGGAGAACCAAGAAACCAGTGTGATCTTGTTTGTATTGCAAGATGCAGATGAGATGCGAAGAAATCTTATGGCAAAAATTAGGGTCTTGCACACATCTAAACTTAGGTTGATATCGTCCAATGTAAAAAACACTAAGTCTCACATCTAGTTTTGACATCATTCAAAACATGACTAAGTTGAAGAATGCACTCACTGATACTGCATTGATGAACTCGGTTGCAAAGGTCTTTCTTATTTCATACTCATTACTTTGTAGGTGTCACATCACAAAGAATATGAGAAGTCGAGTTAAACTTGCGGTACAGACAAAACAAATTAAAGGTGAAGATAGAATAATTTTCAAAGCTAACGTGATAGTGGAAAGAATAATGGATGCATGGAATGCTTTAATAAATTATTCTCCGACAGAATTATATGTCAATGTTGTTATACATTTCATTAAGATTTGTGAGAAATATTAAGATTTGTTGAAATATATTGAAAGTACAATTTTCGAATAGTTGAAGGAGAAGATTGTTTGTACTTTGACCGATCAGGTTAGACACCTTGGAAATACAACAACTAACTGAGTTGAGTCTGCTTATACTACACTGAAGAATTGCTTGGAAAATAGTAAGAGTGATTTTTGTAGAGATTGGGACTTTGTGAACCAAATGATCCAAAATTAGTATAATGAGATACAAACATCATTTGGTCGTAGCATCACAGTGTTGGAACACAAATTCAAAAACAATATTTATTCTTAGTTGGTCGGCAACATATCTCGAGCAGGAATGCATTTTATTTTTCACGAAGCCATACGAACCAAGAATGTAGGTTCTGATAGCTCAAAGTGTGGTTGCACACTTAGGAAAACGTATGGCCTTCCATGTGCTTGTCTAATTTAAAAAAAGGTGAAACTTGATAGTCCAATACAAATGGATGAGGTTTGCCTTTGTTTAAAAAGGCTCAGGTTCGATGATGATGGTGTGATGAAGAGCGGTAAATTGAATAGCTCTATCTTGATCTAATGAGGAGTGATACAAGAAATATTTTTTAAAGTCGATGACAATATGAAACTCCACATTAAAGAGCAAATGAAAAAAATTTATTATCTAAAGCTACATGTCTCTAATACATTTAGGGGAAAAACCTCAATACAATTTTGTTGCTTGTTCTTAAGATTTTATTTCGTCCATTTGTTATTCTCTATTGAGTCTCATTTTCAGTTTCACTTCTTTGAATCAAGATTTGTTTCCATTCATTTTAGCATGCATAATTCAATTGCTTATATTTGAGTATGATCATTATGTTTTAAGTTAATTGCTTGAGTTAATGGAACAATAATCATTTTTGAGGTTGGTTCAAGTTATGTGGATAGTGAAATCTCGAACTATTTTAAAATTTTGAAAAATTGAGATTTATTGTGCATGACTCTAGTCGCTCACAATCTATGACTCAAATTAAACAGAACAGGAAAATTATGGTGTATTTGACTCGAATCATAGTTTACACATGATTCCAATCTTGCAACATTATGACTCGAATCACAAGTTGCACATGATTTGAATCATGCATCTCATGTTAACCACTACCTCATTTGATTTGAATCACACTTCCTACATGACTCAAATCACTTGTTTGGTTATGATCAATTTGATTTGAATCAATCCTTGTACATGACTCGAATCATTAGCCTTCATGACTCGAATCAAAGTGACAACATCTCGAATCACATGAAATGAGTCACTTTTTTTTATGTTGATCTTATTCTATTCTATTTGCTCATTTGACTTAAATCATCAAATGCTCTTTACTCGAATCCAACAACCATTTTCACCTATTTTTGTGCATAATCTCCAACACATAAATTATTTTTGTCATATCTTTTTCAAAAAAAAAAAAGCAATTTCATAATTCAAAGTGATTTGTGAAATCAACAATCTTCAAAATTTGCAAAACTCAAAATCTCTTGCAAATACAATTTCTTTCATCTTCAACCACTAGTTTGATTTCAAATCTTAATCACGGAGATTTGTAATTGTTTAGGGAGATGTGTTAAAATTAACATTCTAAGATTTGGTAAAGATTTTCAGAAAGCTTGCAAGATCTTGGTTGTTATGACTAGTTGTGACAAATTCCAGTAAAAAGAATGAGGTTCTTATCTCCATAAAAAAACAAACAAAAAATACGGCATTGTAGGACAAACAAGAAAAAAGGGATGGGTCGGAAACCTTAACTCGGCCTCCAAAAATGACAGATTAAACGGTCAATGCACAGTGGATCCAACCTGTTTTGTCACCCTCTACTATAACATACTTTTGTAATATTATATTCTTTATTCAACTAAGAAAACTTCATTAAAATTCAATAGAATATCAATATAGAACCAGATTGTCTTGATTGGAAAACCAATGTAGAGTTAATTTAGGAAATTAAAACTTGTTTTATTTTATATTCATCTTAGGGATGCTTGTTTATATATACTTGGTTTTTGTCGAATTATCTTAATTAGAAAAGTTGAATGGTAAGTTGAAATCAACAAAAAATGTTGAATAGTGTGAATATTATGGTGCTTTTATGTAATAATCATGGCAGTGCAAACATAATTCCACATTCATTCACTGATATAACTAGCAGAAACATCTACCACAACCAAAAAAACATGCAAAAATATGGCAAAATATGTTTAGATGTATATAAAATTTGTTTACTGCTATTACATAGATACTAAACTCTATTAAATTTCTAATTAAGTAATTCAAAATGGATGCACACTAGTTATTTTGCAATTTTTCGACAGTATGACGGCCTAGACACAAACGCAAAATCCCTCAAGAAACACTTTTACATACACATGTTTTATGTGGGAGGGAAAAAAGAATCATATATGTCCACTCTGGTTGAATGATTTACTGCACTGCACTGATAATGGTAACATATTTATAAGAACTTGACCTTCACGTTGTAATTCACTGCCTTTACTCTTCAGTTGGTGTTACCACACACTGGTTAGGTAATCCAAACTCCTTGTTGTGGCGAACTTGTTTCCTCCAAGGGTCATTATGTAACTTGTAATGCAAAACCTTGTTTGTTTTGATATCAAAAATATTTATGGTCAAAAACTGAAATACAGACAAGTACACAAACACACCGATAAATTGCATAGTAAACTACTTTCTGATTTGCAAGTAATGTTAATGACACTGCGTCATGCTTACTATTTTCATCCATAAGGGAGTCGGATTTGTTAAAATGTATTTGTTAGCTAAACTGAGAAGAATTGTTCTTTCAATACAACAACATAAATAACCAAGCCTTATTCCACTAAATGGCATCGGCTACATGGATCAAACGGCGCCATAATGTTCTATCAAATATCATACTTTTATCCAGCTTATTAATCTCGAGATCTTTCTTTTCGCTTATAGCTGCTAATACCTAGCAAAGTGCAACATCAAATCTAGAATAGTTTAAAGAAGATACATACTTGTATTAAAGTTGTGGTGACATCATCCTCTGTCAATTTTAAGAATTCAACTGCCCAATCATCAACATGTCCAAACACAGCTTTTTGCCTTTCAGCTTCAAGCAAAATAGAATCGCGATACAAGAATCTTTGCCAGATTTTCTGAACATTTGCTAACTTCAAATTGATTTCTGTTTCATTGAACCCCTGCATATCACCACCAACCATTCATACAATCTTGCCTTAAAATGACAACTATAAGCAAAGGCTATGGACTTATATTGTATTATCCAAGTATGCAATATAAAAAGGGGAGGAGGAAATGAGTACCCGAAGAATCTTTATCATGCTGGGAATTTCTTCTTCTGGTATTCGAACAGCAAAACTATCATAGTTGAGTACATTTTCGTATGGTAAGAAAATCCCATCCTACAGAACAAAGAAACAAAACAGCCAAAGGTATACAGTTATCATCAATGATAATTTCAGTTCAGTCATTTAGTAACAGATTATCAACATGAGGAAGATAGCTTCAATTAGCCACTTTTATCACTAATCAATGAACATGATTCATATTTAGAGTACTTACGATATGTTAAGCCACAAAACTGTCAAGATAAATCACACTATTTCAAATTTTCTTGGTAGTGACAAAGCTTGCAAGCAACACAGAGCTAATGACTCTTTTAAATTGATTGCTGGGAGAAAAATAATAATGTAAAAAAAGGGAAAATCCTATTACCTGAATGATCACAGGAATGCATCCTTGCAAAACACTGTCTTCCATGCGTCCACTCCAACCATCACCAGGAAGCACTCCACAGAAAACAGAACTTGCTATATCTGCATGATAGTTATCAGAACGTACTGGAGTCAAGATGACATCTTCTGCATGTTGTTTCCCAAGTTTTCCATTCTTGTCGGGGCTTGATCCAAACTCCTTTGCCAACTTCTGTCTTATACCCATACTATACCTGCATCATTTTTTAAACCGGGGTCTTCTATAACAGTTTTAAAATATATGTCAAGATCTAAAGTAGAGTTTAACTTTGTAACCTCAAGGGACATAGTTCAAATCTTATATTTAATAATAATTTTCCTCTTTTCAATTTAATAATAATTTTCCTCTTTTCAATTTAATAATAATTTTCCTCTTTAATGCCACTATATTTAATGGCACTATATTTAATAATAATTTTCCTCTTTTCAATTTTTTTTATAAAGAAAAAAAACCTCAGTTGACCAAAAATACCCGAGAATGTTTGTTTATAGAGTGAGGGAAGTTATGCCAATTTCACTCAACTTTAGGCAACAGGATATCAAGGTTACTAACTAGAGACAATGAATATTCTTTGAACACAAACGTCTATCATAATAAAACTAAAGTTTTCTAGTAAGCATACGAGTCTTCTGGTCTTCCTTGAGGGTAAGCTAGTCCCAAATTCCCATTGAAGAAAAACAGCGTCTTGCGCTTTTCTCGAGGCCTGAAAAAAATCATACCATGGTTGCATTCAATTTCAAGAACTAAATAAATAGAACAGTAGCTTCAAGCATGACCAGGAAAAGCAACTAAAATCTGATACCAAGCCCAAAATTTTGAAGCCAACACATTAGCATCAGGAACTTTCCAAGCAGGAAGCACGAGATCTTTGTCAGGGTCAAAGCATGGATGAATGCCTCTCATATGAGTTGAAATCTCATCCCAGTTATCAGCCCAATAGGCTGTGGTTGAATGGTTATGTTTTGTATTTGTGTTTCCCCAATGTACTAACATCATGCTGTTCCATATTTCCTTAGGGGCATAACAAGCACCTTCATCCCATGAAAAAAACTGCCTTCAGAGACAAAAGTGGAACTGTTAGCATCTTCTTCTTACAAGCGAATACAACTTTACTTTGTAGAAAACTCTTTAATACAAAGGAAAAACAATTCTCCTCATACATACCCAGATGTGGTCCCTTCCTGATGAGCGATTCCAATAAGGATATTGCTCAACAATGTGATAATATGTACTCTTATAATATTCTAAAGTCAGCGAGCTCCTCAACCCCTTATGCCTCTGAACTTGTTCCAGAAAAAGTGAGAAACATTATAGGTATCCAACACTACAAAGATGTATCCAAATATATATTCCAAAACGGGATTTACAATCCAAGAGCAACATAGTCAGAGCATTTATGAAAGTAAGAACAAACAGGTAAAAGATGACTAGAAGTATTTTTATCCATCCATCAAAAAAGGTGTTGATATTTATAAATATATATAGTGTTAAGAATATTTGAATATAGAATAGTCTCACATCAACTATATCATGTAATTAATTGTAATCTCTCTATATATAATAATGTCTCCGTAGTACTTTTAAAAACACAGTTTAATCTAAATATCTTTTAGTCTTGCTTATTTCAACATGGTATCTAGAGTCTGTTAAGAGACAATTCTTTCTTTGTCGTGCTTTACTCGGTTGACCCACTGTCTTCCGGTGAGATTTTTTTTTTTTTGCAAACCGTGTTATCACTTCGGTTTGCCTCTCACTTTTCAAAATTCTCCGGCCGCCCGTGTTAACTCGTCTGGCGGCTGATTCCGACAGTTTTTTTTCGCCGATCAAGTTGACTCTCTCGACCCGGTCCAGATTCGGCCTCAATTTTGCTTTTCGATCGTGTGATATTTTTTCTCTTCAGACACTCATGGCTACTCCTCAGAAATTTACGCCAAACTACGATGATTTCCTCAGGTGGTATCAGAATTATCAAAACTCAGATTCCACTGCTACAGTAGCACACATTGGTAATTCATCTATTTGCATCTCTCAATCATCTTCTCTTAGACCTTGGGTCCTTGATTCTAGTGCGTCTGATCATGTTACCGGTAATAAAATTCTACCTTCTCTCTGTTACTTTTGTCCTCTATGTTCCGAATTGTCCATTTAATTTACTTTCAGTCAGTCGTTTAACTCGTTCTCTTGATTGTAGTGTCACTTTCACTAACAATAATGTTATCCTGCAGGATCGGAGTTCGGGACGGACGATTGGCGTCGGATGTGAGTCTCAAGGCCTCTATTACCTCTCAGTGTCATCTCAAGCATGCTCAGTCACAGATTCTCCATTCACTATCCATGCCTAGTTAGGTCATCCCAGTCTTTCCAAATTACATAAGTTGGTGTCAAGTTTATCGAAGGTATCTAATTTACAATGTGAGTCGTGTCAGTTAGGGAAACACGAGTAGTCAATTTCCCAATCGAGTCAATAAACGAGCTTCCTCCCCTTTTGCTTTAGTTCATACCGATGTTTGGGGTCCCTCGCGTACTGTCTCTACTCTTGAGTCTAGATATTGTCACCTCTATTGATGATTTTTCACGATGCACATGGTTATTTTTAATGAAGAATAGTTCTGAAATATTTTCTATTTTTGAACAATTTTGTCGAGAAATAAGAACTTAATTCGGTGTGTCTATCCCTACCTTAAGAAGTGACAATGCTCGTGAATATTTATCCCACCAATTTCAAAATTTTATGTCACGCAATGGTATTCTCCATCAAACATCTTGCTCTCACACACCTCAACAAAACGGGGTAGCCGAACGTTTAGATATTGTCACCTTTATTGATGATTTTTTCACGATGCACATGGTTATTTTTAATGAAGAATAGTTCTGAATTATTTTCTATTTTTGAATAATTTTATCGAGAAATAAGAACTCAATTCGGTGTGTCTATCCCTACCTTAAGAAGTGACAATGCCCGTGAATATTTATCCCGTCAATTTCAAAATTTTATGTCACGCAATGGTATTCTCCATCAAACATCTTGCCCTCACACACCTCAACAAAACGGGGTAGCCGAACGTAAAAATTGGCATCTCATAGAAACCACTCGGACCCTACTTCTCCATGGTAATGTTCCACTTCGATTTTGGGGGGATGTTGTGCTAACGACATGTAACCTTATAAATCGCATGCCCCCATCTGTCCTTAACAATAAAATCCCCCATTCAATCTTTTTTCCCAATTCCCCACTTCACCCAATTCCTCCAAGAGTCTTTAGGACCACTTGTTTTGTACATAATCTCTCTCCTGGTCTTGATAAACTATCAGCTCGATTACTAAAGTGTGTCTTTCTTGATTATCATCGATCACAAAAAGGTTATCGTTGTTATTCACACACTCTACAACGATACCTCATATCAGCCGATGTTACCTTCTTCGAGTTTGCTCCATATTTCGAGTCCAGCCAAGCAACTTCGAAACCCCTTCAGGAAAGTATTCCCACACCTCTTCCGGAAGTCCTAAATGTCATTGTCCCCGATCATTCTAGGGAACCTGTCCCACTAAATACCCCTACAGTTGACCCCCCTTTCGAGTCCAGCCAAGCAACTTCGAAACCCCTTCAGGAAAGTATTCCCACACCTCTTCCGGAAGTCCTAAATGTCATTGTCCCCGATCATTCTAGGGAACCTGGCCCACTAAATACCCCAACAGTTGACCCCCACCTCTTCAGGAAGTCCTAAATGCCATTGTCCCCGATCATTCTAGGGAACCTGTCCCACTAAATACCCCTACAGTTGACCCCCCTTTCGAGTCCAGCCAAGCAACTTCGAAACCCCTTCAGGAAAGTATTCCCACACCTCTTCCGGAAGTCCTAAATGTCATTGTCCCCGATCATTCTAGGGAACCTGGCCCACTAAATACCCCTACAGTTGACCCCCCCCCCCCTCACTTCAAACATATCAACGTTGTCAATCAACGTCTGTCGTACTTGTCCCTGAAGTCGTACATGTTCCTGAGATCGTACCTGTCCCTGAGGTCATTGTAGACTCTCCTTCGACGCTCTCGCCATCGCCGGATCCAATCCTGCAACCTGAGTCCGATCTTCTGATTGCCCTTCGAAAAGGTATACGTCAAACACAAAATCCTTCTCCACATTATATTGACTTATGTTATCATCGTCTTTCCCCTTTGCACTATACTTGTTTGTCTTCTTTGTCTTCTGTTTCTATTCCTAATACTCTAGGTGAAGCATTATCTCATCTTGAATGGAGGCAAGCAATGATTGATGAAATGTGTGCTCTTCAAAGTAGTGGTACCTGGGAACTGGTTCCTTTACCCCTTGGGAAATCTTTAGTAGGTTGTCGTTGGCTTTATACAGTGAAGGTTGGTCCAGATGGTAAGATTGATCGATTTAAAACTCGCTTGGTAGCCAAAGGATACACTCAGATTTTTGGGTTGGATTAAAGTGATACCTTCTCACCTGTAGCCAATATGGCATCTGTTACACTTCTTCTAGCCATTCGACATTGGTCTCTTCATCAACTTGACATTAAAAATGTTTTTTTACATGGTTATCTTGAAGAGGAAGTATATATGGAGCAACCACATGGTTTGTTGCTCAGGGGGATCATCGAATAGGTGTGTAGGCTACACAGGTCTCTTTATGGTCTTAAGCAATCTCTAAGAGCTTGGTTCGGCGGATTCAGCGCTATAGTCCAACAGTTTGGTATGGTCCGTACTGAAGTTGACCATTCTGTTTTTTATCGTCACTCAGTCCAAGGGTATATTTATCTTATTGTGTGTGTAGATGATATTGTCATAACTGGTAGTGATCAACAAGGAATACTCCAGTTAAAACATCTCTCGAATCAATTTCAGTCAAAAGATCTTGGTAAACTCCGTTATTTTTTGGGTATTGAGGTAGCCCAATCTAAAGATGGTTTGGTGATTTCTCAACGGAAATATGCTATGGATATTTTGGAAGAAAATACTCCTATGGATCCAAGAGTCAAATTACTACCCAATCAGGGGGAGCCTCTATCTGATTCCGGAAGATATAGGAGATTGGTTGGAAAGTTGAATTATCTCACAGTCACTCGTCCGGACATTTCTTTTGCAGTCAGTGTGGTATGCCAGTTCTTAAATTCCCCTTGTCAAGAACACATGGATGCTGTTATCCGGATTCTGAGATACATCAAATGTGCTCTAGGAAAAGGTTTAGTGTATGAAGATAAAGGACATACTCAGATAGTTGGATATTCCGATGCTGATTGGGCAGGGTCACCCATTGATAGACGATCCACTTCTGAGTATTGTGTACTTGTTGGAGGAAACCTTATATCCTGGAAAAGTAAGAAACAAAATGTTGTTGCAATATCAAGTGCTGAGGCAGAGTATAGGGTCATGGCAATGGCAACATATGAACTTGTTTGGTTAAAACAATTGCTCAAGGAACTTTAAATTGAAGAAGCAAGACTAATGACACTTATTTGTGATAATCAAGTTGCATTGCACATTGCTTCAAATTCAGTATTCCATGAGAGGACCAAACATATTGAGATAGATTGTCACTTTGTCAGAGAGAAGTAATTATAGATGTAACAAGCTTGGTGCATTTGACTTATATGCTCAAGCTTGAGGGAGAGTGTTGATATTTGTAAATATATATAGTATTAAGAATATTTGTATATAGAATAGTCTCACATCGACTATATCATGTAATTAGTTGTAATCTCTCTATATATAATAATGTCTTTGTAGTACTTTTAAAAACATACGGTTTAATCTAAATATCCCTTAGTCTCGCTTATTTCAACAAAGAGGAAAAGGAACATGAAACTATCGTTTAATTTGTTTCGATTTCGAAACTACTACTTAGTTACATCAAGAGAAAGCAAATCCATACACATCATAGATTGCTAACATGCACAGGCATGAAACAGTACATCACTGATGCGGTCTATTTATTAGATGTCCCATATTGATATAGTACCACAAGAGAGAGAAAAGAAGAAAGATGAAAATCTCATATATTGATCTTTCATAAAAAGAGTACAAAGGCATGATATATAAAGTAGCTTTAGATCTAACTAACTGTACAGCTGGCATATAGCTGTAACAGATCAATGACACGTTGCATAACAACTACTCTCTATTAGTCCCCCTTAGAAATTGAGGGTGTGTTTAATAAACTAAGTTTATTGAACACTCGCAGTTTATCACGCAGAGGTAAAAACTTGATGGCTGAGAGGTTTGGTCAACAAATCTGCCCACTGATCTTGGGCAGGAACATGCTCCACAATTAGGCTCTTAGAGATCACTTTCTCCCTTACAAAAAATATATCTAGTTCCATATGTTTTGTCCTGTTGTGCAAGACAGGATTGTGTGCAAGTGTCACAGTGCTGAGGTTATCACACAGTAATTTAGGAGTAAGAAATCTGCAGTGAAGTTCTTGCAGTAAAGACTGAACCCAGATTATTTCAGATGCTAACTGTGCCATACTCCTGTACTCAGCTTCAGCACTGGACCTTGCCACCAGCTACTGTTTCTTGGACCACCAAGAGATGAGATTAGGACCTAGAAACAAGCAAGCTCCTGATGTTGACCTTCTGTCATCAGGGTCTGATGCCCAGTCAGCATCACAGAAACCAAGTAATGACAGAGGTTTGTGAGGTGCTGCAGGCTGAATCAGTAAACCATAGTGCAGAGTCCCACTGAGGTATCTCAGTATCCTTTTAACTGCTTTCCAATGCTCTTCCAAAGGATTTGACAGAAATTGGCACACCTTATTGACAGAAAAGGAGATCTCTGGCCTAGTGAGGGTAGCATACTGAAGGGCACCCACCACAGACCTGAACTGGGTGGAATCAGAGACAGGTTCAGAACCAAACCTAGAGAGTTTACTGGTAGAGACCATAGGCGTGGGCATGCCATTGGCATTGATCATATTAACTTTGGCTAGCAAATCTGTCAAGTATTTGGCTTGGGATAGAAGCAAGGAGCCATTGGGCAGATGAGTGACTTTTATGCCAAGAAAATAATCCAAATTGCCAAGCTGTTTAAGTGAGAAATCAGAATTTAACTGGGTGATTAGACCACTGATGAAGGCAGAAGAATTACCAGTGATGATTATATCATCAACATACACCAACACCATAATACTTAGGCTGCCAGTATGGAGAATAAAAAGGCTAGGATCACACTTGCTAGCATGAAAACCATGACTTAGGAGAGAGCCCTTGAGTTTATCAAACCAGGCTCTAGGAGCCTGCTTAAGGCCATAAATGGCTTTGTTTAATTTGCACACCAAAGTCTTGTCTGCAGCTTCAAAGTCAGGAGGCTGCTGCATGTAAACTTCCTCTACAAGTGTGCCATTTAAAAAGGCATTGTTCACATCAATTTGCTGTATAGACCACCTGTGAGTCACAACAAGAGTGAGTACAGTCCTGACAGTTACAGGCTTGACCACAGGAGAAAATGTCTCTGTAAAATCACTGCCAGCCTGCTGATGAAACCCTTTGGCCACTAATCTGGCCTTGTATTTGTTGATGGTTCCATCAGGGTTCTCCTTGACCCTAAACACCCACTTGCAACCAATTTGCTTCCTAGAATCAGGTGTTGACACCAAGTTCCAGGTTTGATTTTTTAACAGTGCAGTGTACTCATCTTTCATGGCCTGAAGCCAATGAGGAGAGGCCAAGGCTTGTCCAACAGAATTAGGTTCCATATGAGTAAGTAAGAGGGTAAATTTAAGTCTAGGTTTAGTAATACCACTTTTAGACCTTGTTTGCATGGAGTGAATATTGTGAGGATGAATGGAAGGGTTAGGCAGAAGAGGTACAGTATTGATGGAGGACTAAGAGGCAGGAGAAGAAGGGGAAATAGTAGGAGCCTCTGCAATATCAGACTGCAGAGGAGTGACAGACAAAGAATTGACAGGTGTAGTAGGAATGGGAGAAGAAGTAGCAGATTCTGCAGTTACTGAAGGTGAACCAGAGATAGGAGAAATAGCAGAGTTGGCAAGAGAAGAACTGAAATTGCTAAGTTCAGCAGAAGGTGTATGAGAGGGTGGAGTGGGAACAGAAGGAACATGAGTGATAGGCACAACAGAAACAGCCCTAGTGACAGAGTTAGACACATTAGGAACAAGAGGGAAGGACCAATAAGAAGGAGTAGAGGGGAGTGAAGAAGATTGATCAATGGCAGGAGATGGAAAGAGAGTAGGATAGGGAAATTTAGACTCATTGAAAATGACATCTCTAGAGACATAAATCTTGCCATTGGCAGATAGGCACTTGTAGCCCTTGTGAATGGTAGAATAACCAAGAAAAACACACTCTTGGGACCTAAAGTCCAATTTGTGAGAGTTGTAAGGGCGAAGAAAGGGAAAACAGGCACGACCAAAAACTCTTAAGTGAGCATAATCAGGAAACTTGTGAAACAGTTTGAAATAGGGAGTTTTATGCTCAAGAGACGCACTAGGAAGTCTGTTTATGAGATAAGTGGCTGTGATAAAGGCATGATCTCACATTTGAAGGGGCAAGGTAGAGTGAGCAAGCAAGGCTAAGCCTGTTTCAACTATGTGTCTATGCTTGCGCTCAACAATGTCATTCTGATGATGGGTATGGGGACAAGTGAAACGATGCACAATGCCAAGGTCATTGAGATATTTGGTGAGAGGTCTAAACTCACCACCTCCATCAGTTTGAACAACTTTGATTTTATGGTTGAACTGAAGTTCCACCATAGTTTTGAACTGAACAAACTGAGAGAAGGTATCAGACTTTAGCCTAAGAGGAAAGATCCAAGTGAACCTAGAAAAGGCATCTACACAAGTGAGAAAGTAGGTATAGGCACCTGAAGATTTAATAGGTGCAGGACCCCATAAATCACAAACCACTAATTCAAAAGGATGATTATAAACAGTAGTGGAGAGAGAAGTAGGAAGTCTGTGAGATTTGCCTAAGGAACAAGCAGAACAAAACTGTGCTGCAGACTTAGAAGAGAGAGAAATGCAGCAGGTTTTGAGCACTTCAGCAAGAACTTGATGATGGGGATGACCAAACCTGGTATGCCACAAAGCATACTTACTGAGAGTAGGAACAGACTTAGCAGTAGAGTAAACAATAGGCAAATTAACAGCAGAAACATCATTTTTATTCATAGAAAATGAAGAATTACAATCAGTAATAGTATGACTAATATCATTGGAATGAGAGACAGTATTACATGAAGCCCTAGGATTACAATTATTGAAATCTAAAGCTGAGCTAGAATGGAGACTAGACAAAGGCTTTGACACTTGAGAAGAAGGAATCTGAAACTTGTAAAGACCATCATCTCCAACAATACCATGAAGAAGCACCTCAGAAGAACCCTGAGATTTGACAAGACAAAAAGAAGGATGAAATTCAAAGAAAACTTTGTTATCTTGTGCAAATTTACTTACACTGATGAGGTTTTTGGTGATGTGAGGAACAAGAAGTAAGTTGTGAAGTATGAGAGGTGTGTGAGACAGATGAGAGGAGGGAAATTTCATGGAACCTATAGAGTTAATGGACAAACCTTGGCCGTTTCCCATGAAGACTTGTTCAGAACCAGTCACAGATTGAGCATCAGGCACGTTGGAAGAGTCAGGTGTAACATGGTGTGAGGCACCTGAGTCAGGATACCACCATTGGTTGCTGAAGTTGGGATCAGAACTAGCCACAAAGGCTTGAGGAGGAGAAGGTCGTGGTGCAGCTGGTCTAGGTGAGAAATAACCAAAGACAGGAGCATACACAGGACGAGCATTCGCCAGAAATGGATTGAAGGGAGCTTGTTGCGGTGGAAACAGCTTTGAAGAGGACTGAGTGTACCTGTAGTAGCAAACAGAGGCATCGTGTCCACTTTTGTGACAGATTTGACAATGAGTTTTGCCAAAACGACCACCGTGACGACCAAAACGACCAAAACGACCGCCACCACGCCCTGAACGACCTCCTCTGTTGTAACCACTGCTTTCTGCGTGAGCATTAACGTGACTAGTACCAGTTGGAAAGGAGTCAGAAGCTTGCGAAACAGAGTCAGCCGGAGAAGAAGATTCAGATGGCGGAACCTGCGTTAGATTGACAGAAGCAGGTTCAGTGAGAATCGCTTTCCTGTGTTTCTCCAATCGAGATTCATGAGCAAGAAGACTGGATTCAAGATCCTCCAACGTACTGAGATCTTCCTTACTATTGACAGCAGCAACAATCGAATCATACTCCTCAGGAAGCGCATCCAGCACAATCTCAATTAGGTTACGCATCGGAACAGGATCTCCAACTGAAATCAACGATTCATTGATTTCGCGAACTCGCGCCATGAACGCTTCAATATTGAGATTACCTTTGGAAAGATGGCGAAGTTCAGATCGTAGCTGACGAGTCTTCGTCGTGAGCTGCACGGCGAAGTAGTGGTGAACTTCCGTCCAAACCTGCCACACGCGTGAGTACAATCCACAAGTTTGGGAAGAAGCGAGTCAGAAATCGTGGAGAGAAGCCACGTGCAGACAAGAGCATCCTGTTGCTCCCAATCAAGATACGCATCAGTGACTTCGCTAAGATTCGGATCAGAAGTCACCGGCGAACGCTGCGGAATCACCGGAACAGTGACAAAGCGTCGAAGCTTGTGGCCACGCACAACTCCATCGATTTGCTGCTTCCACTGTTTGAAATTTTTATCATCAAGCTTAACAGAGAGCTTGACGTGAGCGGAAGGAAAGGCGCCGTCGCTGCGAAACGGTGACGTCATGAATGAAGATTACTGGATCAGGAAAGAAGAAGCTCTAGATACCATGATATAGTACCACAAGAGAGAGAAAAGAAGAAAGATGAAAATCTCATATATTGATCTTTCATAGAAAGAGTACAAAGGCATGATATATAAAGTAGCTTTAGATGTAACTAACTGTACAGCTGGCATATAGATCAATGACACGTTGCATAACAACTACTCTCTATTACATATACAGTAATCAATAAGTCAATGAGTAGTGAACATTCTACAGATCTATTTCAGTGAACATAGCAGTTAATAAAATATACCTCCATGCTCAAGTGAGGAGCATCATCAGCACGAGTTATGATGCATGAATCAAGGACAGGAACAAAGAAAAAATCTGCTTCTTCACCATTTAGTGTTCGATGTGGACTAGCTAACAAACTCTCATAAATTGCCATCTGCAGAGATGCAGGCATGGGGCATAAATATATTGCAGAAGAAATAAAATTTTACCAGCTGAAGTTCTCCTAAAATAAAATTCATGGAATACCTGAGCTCCATACAGGTGCTCTGTCCATACAGTTGCATTATTGCCATCATAAATTCTATTTACACACTCTAACTTGAAATGACGTCCCTATGATAACCAAAAAGAATAAAATAAAAATGACAAATAGAAAAACATAAAAATCTCTTCAGATGTAATCATGAGAATTGACACTTGGAATATCCTCACCTCCAATAGTAGGCTGTTGTACTCGGGGGGCAAATCATAAATATATATAAGAGGCCTTTTCTTTGCCACCACAACATTAAGATTGATTATTTTTTCACTGACATGAATATTGTCAGGAACGTCAACCCGAGCAGGACGAAGCCAACTAGGCCACTCTCTTATAGAAGATATTACTGATGGGTTGCTGCAATCTGCTCCATACCAGCCATTGTCACACTGAAAATAAGTCTATATTCAATCTATCTATTGATACTGGGTGGAAATGAGAAGTGTTACACCGAAAATACACAACATGCAGCTTATCTATATAAATCGAATGGAAACTGTTAAGAGTCTCACATCGGACAATATATGACCTGAACATGTGGTTATAAGTGGGAACAATCTTCACCCTCCCAGCCGGTTTTGTAGGGTTGAGTTAGGCCCAACCCACATATTATAACATGGTATCAAAGCTTCTACTGTTAATTATGTATATACCTTTCAATCATTCAATCGATCAAGAGTCAAATATAAGATTTGTTAAAAATATATAATGTTAAGAACATTTGTATATAGAATAGTCCCACATCGACTATATCATGTAATTAGTTGTAATCTCTTTATATATAATAATGTCTCATCGACTATATCATGTAATTAGTTGTAATCTCTTTATATATAATAATGTCTCCGTAGTGTTTTTCAAATAATGTCTCCGTAGTGTTTTTCAAAATACACGGTTTAATCTAAATGTCTCTTAGTCTCGCTTATTTCAACATGATATCAGAGCCGATTTAAGATCCGTTGGGCCACTCCTCTATCAGACCACCCACCGTTTAGTTCCACGCTCTAGAGGGGGTGTTAAGAATCCCACATCGGACTTAACCCACACATTCTAACAGAAACAAAATAGGACTTCTGTTGCACAAAATGAAAGTAGTTTCATTATATCCTACTGGTGTTGTCCTTGAGAGACATCTATCCGATTTAAAGCAATTCCTGGTAGTGTTATAGTTAGTTCATGTTCTGTGTTAGGTTCTTGCTGTTTCTTATGTCTTATTATTGGTTGAATGGTTTTGTATTCTTCTATTCTATATTACCTTTTAGATTATTTTAAATTGTTAAAGTTTTGGTTTATTTTAAAATTTTATTTATTTAGTAAAGCAACCTTTTAGAGTTGATGAGTTAAGTAAGTTTACAAAAGTATCACGAGTTTGCATAGACTCTAGCGATTGACAACCTGACTGATAACATAAATCATAAATGCACACAAATTGAACAGTGCCTATGGAAGGTATCCTCAGTTGTAAGCATATGTTATTTGTTTCAAAAAATTTAATCCCTCATCAATCATCCATTTTTATCTTTTTCGTTTCCATTCTTCCAGGTTTATACTCATCCATCTCCAGGTTATCTGATTTCTAATTAATGACATGTAGTCAGCAGAAAAGATTTTTTCATAATGAGCCAAAAATTTGAGAAAAAAAACTTCATCAAATAAGTAAGGGTAGTAATTATTTTACTACCAGCCAATCCTATGGCTGCAAAACAAAACAATAGATTGCTAACAAAGTATTTATTCTTCTAGTAAATAATTGAAACGCCAAAGATAGGTGCCACATTATTAAACAAAAGAATCACCTTACAAAATCCACCACGACACTGGCCGTGTCCAGAGCACTGATTAATGCAAACAGATTGAACAGACACTTCGCAGAATCGTCCCCAAAGACCATCATATTTGCAATCACATTCCTCTTTGAATTTTACCTTGCCAGCATATGCTCTGACTGGATCTACATTACACCAACCTGGTATACTACCATTAGTTGTGAACACATCTTGATCAACTATTGTCCAATTCACTAATTTGGGATCACCAGGTTCAGAAGGTGGACTGAAACAGATTTAAGGGGGATATTTTACTAGTAATTGGAAATTGAGGGGGAAAAAACTAGCGAATGAAACACAATACTAGTAATTCAATTTACTTACTTAAATTGAAACCCACATGTCTCTGCCAATGGCCGAGATGGATATTTTGTTCCTTCTCCACAGAAGCACATTGCCCTTGTTTTGTCGCAGTTGGCTGGGCAAATTGATACAACCCATCGGCCAAATGGCTCCACTGGTGATCCTGGGAAGTTGCATTCTAACTCCAGTTTGTCAGTGCATCCATCCCCTGTCACCTCAGAAAATAGTATGAGTTTCCAAACCAAATAACAAATTATGTTTTGGTGCAATCATCAAACATATTCTGAAAATGGTAGCATAGCAACAAGCTATAATAGTTTACTTCTTTGTCCTGTTTAAAAAATGTTGTACCAAAAGAAAATCATTACATTATATAATCAAAACTGATATACCCTACAAGATTTAGGGAATTCAAAATTGTGAAAACAGATACGTCTGATTTAGCAACTCCATTTTTGTTCTCTCATCCCAACTTCCTTTGTAGAATAACAAGTGAAAGGTTTGCTTGCTATGGATATGAAGAAGTAAATTTAAAATTATTCCCACTTATTCAGCACTAGAAGAATCTTACATTTAAATGTGTCAGGGTTTTAAATCAAATATCAAAAATAATATTTCGGGGCCCAAAAAAAGGTAACATGTCAGCCATTAGTTGGTGGAATAAATGTTGCAGGTAATAAATCTAACAAAAACTCCAAAGCACTTCGTAATCTAACAAAAACTCCTCATTAGAGAAAATTATTTTAGGCATATTTGGGGTTTAGAAAAACTCAGTACGTCTGATTTACAAGTTGCCAGAGAATGTGCATGACTGTCGGTGTCCGATAAACTCTGCAATTCTGATCACCAATATATTAAGAGATGGTAAACGATATGTGAAAGCTAGAGCTACAAGTTTTTAAAAATGAGTTATCTTCTACTATTTGCATCTTCTGGTCAAGTATTATGTACCGAGTCAATAAAATAAATGTAGGGAACAGAACTAACCAGCATAACCATGAAAGCATCGACATTGTCCCAACTCTCGATTACAAATTCCCAGACCACTGCAGTCATTTTTGCAGTCATTTCCACCTATTATCTGTAGCCAATCATATTACAAAGCGGAAAATATTTACTTTTGGTAACCAGAAATTAACTCAATGCCAATAACAACCATAAAAGTCCAGCACAAATCTCTGAAATAACAACTTGGAAAGAAGACATGAAACAAAAAAATAAACAGAATTAGAACATCACTTGTCACCTCAGAAACATTGATTTCCTTTGTAATAGAATCACAACCTGCAAGCCACCGACCAATCTCAGCCTTCCATGGTGCACCCTTGTAAGCAACTGAACCGTGCAAGTCACCCGGGAACCGATGCTTCAAATCAATTGCAGGCTCATCCCAACCATGCTTACTTATCAACTCTACCGATGCATTACTCGAAATACAGGAATTTGAAGCTAGCTTAAAATAATCAAAAGAAGGCGTCAACGGAAACAAGAACAAATGAACTACAGAAACCAATGCCAAAATCGAAGCAATTGTTGCGGCAAGAGACCAAGAACACCTCCAGTTTTTCATGGAGAAGAAATCTAACAGGTCTCTTGCCATTCTACAAACTGAAACACTACAAAACAATCTTATCTAATTCACCAATCTCTCTTGACATCATAACCTGAAATCATCAACAATCAACAATCAAAAATAAAAAATAAAAATAAATAAATAAATAAATAATAATAATAATAATAATAATAATATATTAGTATCTTCCTTACAATGAGAATAATCAGAATCATATAACCCTAACCATAACCATAACCATAACAATACAAAAACTGAACTAGGAACTAAACAGTGGCAATTTACAAAAGCCAAAACTGTATTTAAATATTGAAGAAAGAATCAAAATTGAAATTCAATAAAGAAATGAAATCATGATTGATAACGTGAATTCTGACATTAGCATAGTTTTGACTCACATTTTACGGATCTGAATCGAAATCAGAGAAACTGATTCAGCAATGTTGAAGAATAGTAGTGTAAAAGGGCATGGCGATGATTTTGGTCAATGGTTTTACCGAGATTACGTCATTTGTTATTTTGTTGAAAGCACGTTGTGAAGAGTTCAATTATATAGAGAGGGACCACTCAGCTGTAGATTCTCTCCTTCATACTACTAGTTTACTACTATATGTGAAATAATAAATGTACTAACATTCTCTTCACCGAGTTTACGTTCTGGACACTGATTCGTGAAAGCAATGTATTTTTTTTTTTTTTTTTTTTTTTTTTTTGCGTGGGTGGAGGTGGTTATAAATTTTTTTTTTATTTGTTTTAAATTATTTATCCATTTAGATTATCAATGTAATATTTATTGATTTTTTTTCATTAATTTGTCCTTATTTATTGAAATTAAAGTATAACTAATGCATTATTTCTCTTGTAGTATCACAATTATTATTTCTTTGGACACGCATTGAAATATTTATTATCAGTTTTACTATGTTTAAAGTATAATGTATAATTAATGCATTACTTCTCTTGTAGTATCTCAATTTATGGGTGTCTTTGTGGACCACACAAAAAGCTATTTTATTATTTCTCTCTTAATATCAGTCACATATTATTTCTAACATAAAATTAGAAATATATAAACATGTCACTCTTCTTCCTTCTTCATTATGCGCCATATTCTCACATCTTCTCTTTTTTTTTTTTATTTCATCTTCATAGTGTATTCAGCATCAAACATAAAATGAAGATGAAGATTTAAGTCAGTAAGTTTCTTTTGATATATATGTTGATAGATTTAACATAATATTAACCTATTTTTTCTTTACGATTGATCGCGATTGTTCACCAACCATGTTCTAAACAATATTGCCCTAGTTTTCTCACACGATTAACCAAATTTATCTACTGTAAAATGATTCCATATATTTTCTCAAGTTGGATCGTTAACCAATTTAAGAAGTGTATTAATCTACTTTTGTCACACCATTAACCAACTTCATAAGAATTGATGTTATAAAGTTGTCAACATGTTTGGGCGTTTATCAATCAAGTTATATAGAATATTAACCATAATCTTGAATGTTATTAACCAACATTGTATGAAATTTATATTATACATAATATTGACATTTTTTATGCAGTTTGTCATTATGGACAATTCAAGCATTTTGATAGAATGTGCTAGTAGTCAAAGGAAAGATGTAGAAGTTGATCACGATGATGGTGATGGTGATGATGATGACTCACTTTGGATCCCCGCAATTGGGATGTGTTTTTCTTGTATAGAGAAAGTTAAAACATATTATCAAGAGTATGCTTTGAAAAAGGGGTTTGGTGGAGGATTAGACCATCAAAAAAAGGAGATGACAGGGAGCTCAACTACCTCATGCTTTCATGTTCAAGAGAGGGGTCTAACATTTCAAAACTTTCATGCACGTTGAAGACACTTCCATCTAGAGCGAAAAATGGTTCGGCCAAGATTTGTATTAAATTGAAACAATATGGTTTGTGGTACATTACACAATTTGAGGCAAACCATTCACATAAGGCTAGCCCTACAAAAGTAAGATTGTTCAAGGCTAACAAGAAAATGAACTTACATGTGAGGAGAATAGTTCAAATAAATTATGATCTGGGGGTAAGGATCAACAAGACTTTTCAATCGCTTGTTAAAGATTCAGGAGGCCATGAAAATATTCCTTTTTGTGGAAAAGATGTGAAGAATTATATTAACAAATAAAGTCGTGTGATTGGAAAAGAAAGTGTTAGTAAGGCTTTGATAAGTTATTTTGTAAAATACGGGAACAAAATAAAAATTTCTTCTATGATATAGATTTGGATGATGATTTTCATGTGAGGGATGTATTTTGGGTGGATGCAAGAAGTCGAGTTGCGTACGAATATTTTGGGGATGTTGTAACTTTTGACACAATATACCTGACTAACAAGTATGACATGCCTTTTGATGCATTCGTGGGTGTGAATCACCATGGTCAATCAACATTACCATGGTCACCTTTGGGTATTGTAAGTGATCAATGTAAGGCTATGAAAAATGCTATTGAGTTAGTATTCAATGCAACTCGTCATAGGTGGTGTTTATGGCATATAATGAAAAATGTTCCAGAAAAGCTTTACGGATATGGTGAATATAAAAGGATCAAGTATGGAATGAAAGAAGTCGTCTATGATACATTCACAACAGATTCTTTTGGAAAAAAAAATGGTGTTCGTTCATAGAAAAATTTGATCTTCAAGAAAATGATTGGTTTAGTGAGTGTTATTCTGAGCGTCGTAGATGGGCACCAACTTTTATAAGGAAATATTTTTGGGTTGGTATGTTAATTACGCAACGTAGTGAGAGCATACATGCTTTCTTTGATGGATATATCAATTCTACAACAAATCTAAATTAGTTTGTGGAACAATATGATAATGCTTTCATATGTACTATTTGAGGAATGTGTTGTATAACGCCCCGATTATTATTTAATTTATTTAATTAGATTTGATTTATTTTGGTGTGTAGAAGAAGTATTATATTATTTAATATGATATTAATTTAAATGAACTATATTATATTGGATAATTAAAATATTTGGAATATAAAGAAAAAATGGTATAATGGTAATTTGGTGAAGGATAGTGAGGGCAAATAAGGAAAATCTTAGTTGGGGTCTAAGGTTTAAGTTTGGAAATTAGGAAAAGAAAGGAATCAGTCGTGTTTTTGTGCAAGTGAAGAGGAAGTGTACACGGAGGAAGAATGAAGGAGAAAGGGCAAGAGTTTGAAGAAGAATTCGGCTAGGAGAAGGAATTGCTCATCACATTAAGGTAAGGGTGATATTTCTTCATCTCCTAAGGGTTTAATAATCTGAATTTTAGGCAAAGTGTTGTTGAGTAGAGAATTGGGGTTGGGAGAATTTTGATGAAAAGTGTGTTAGGTTGTTAAGAAAATTGTTAATTGTATGATAATCGTTTGAAGTAGAAGTTGAATGGTTGAAATTCTGTATTTTCTGGCTTAAAAACTAGTTTTTGGGTGAATTAATCGTAGCAGGGTTTGGCTGTGTCGCAAAAGAAAAACCCAGAAAATCGCATTCCTCGCTTAGCGAGCTGCTCGCTTAGCAAGACCTGGAGAGAAAATTAAAATGTTTTTATTCTGAAAAATTCTCTAAAATTCTTTAATTAATATATTAAGGGATGAGAATCGATGTAGTGTTGTTAGAGGTGAGTAGAGAGAAGTTATGAGCTTAATTAGAAGAATAATAAGCATAACTTGAAATGAACATGAATTGATGTGTATATTTATTGTTGTTATTGCTATGTGTGGTTTTTGTTGTTGTTACATGACATTGATGTTGATATATGTTGATGTAATTGTTGATGCATGTTATGGATGTTGTAGTAAGTTGTTGTTGTTATATATTAGTTGTTGATGTTGTTTGCATGAAGTAGTTGATGTAGACATGCATAATTGTCATTGATGGTGCATGGCATGTGCATAGTTGGGAATGGTATACCAAGGTAGGGTATGTCCATTCGAATCCCAAAGGGGATCGGTGTGATGTTGGTGCGGTCATGAAATAGGGGTCGTATGTGACCATGAAATAGGGGATGAGGGTGTAATCATGAAATAGGGATCATACTGGACCATGAAAGAGGGGTCGAGAGTTCCGACGGGAACTAGATCTTGAAATAGAGATCGAATTATGGTATCGTATGCATAGAGTTGGTAGAGTCTCATTGCATAAGTTGTTATTGGTGTGTATAATGTTGTTATACGTGTTGGTGTATGTGTGTAATTGTTGTTGATGAGAGGTGGTGAACTATTTAATGATACTTTCTTTTGTTCTTATTATTTTTCCCTTTTATTGGTGTAAATATATCACCCCTTCTATTTGAATGTTACCCTTATGTTGGTAACGTGCAGGTGATCAGGATTAGTTGAGTGGTGGTCGGTGAAGTTGATGTACTTCACATTTAGAGGAGTCGAATTTGATACGTGCTTTGGGGTGTCGGGACGAAGATCGTTTCTTGTTTATTTATTTTGGAAAAATATTTTGTAATTGAATCATACTTTATGTTTCATTAGAATTCTCCGCTGCAAGTAAAACTATTTTGTAAAACGTATCACATTGAGTCGTATGTTGTTATGATTGTGACACTCAAAATGAATGGTGTGTTTTATTTACTCTGATTTTTAATTTAAAATTCGTGGGAATATTTTGGGTGTTACAAAGTGGTATCAGAGAAGGTCGATCTGCCCGATCAAGTAGTTGAGTCGTCGAGTCATTGTGTCGTTGTTGAGTGTTGTTGTAGAGTTCTTAACCGTTGATTGGATGTTGTTTTGTGACAGATTTAGAATGGCTGGAAGAAATGATGTTACACTTGCCACCGCTATGCAGACGATGGCTCAGGCTGTGCAAAACCCGATGAATGTTGGGGATCATGAGAATGGTGATTTTCTATGGAATAATCCATCTACATTCAAGGGGAAATATGACCCATATGGAGCACAAGAATGGCTCAAGGAGATCGAGAGGATCTTCAGAGTGATGGAATATTCTGAAGGTAGTAAGGTGTGGTTGGGTGCTCACAGGTTAGTGGGAGAAGTTGATAACTGGTGGGTTGGCACTCGTCAGCGGTTGGATACGTCTAGTGAGGCAGACACCTAGATTGTGTTTAGAAGAGAATTTTTTAGGAAGTACTTTCTTGAAGATGTTTGGGGAAAGAAAGAGATTAAGTTAGTGGAACTGAAACAAGAAAGTATGTCAGTTACCGAGTATGCTGCCAAGTTTTCTGATCTGGAAAACTTTTATCCGCACTATAGTGAGGCGACTGCAGAGTTATCAAAATGTGTCAAGTTCGAGAATGGTTTGAGGCCTGAGATCAAGCAGGCGATTGGTTATCAGAGGATCCGAAGATTTTTGGATTTAGTGGATTGCTGTAGAATCTTTGAAGAAGACAGCAAGGCTTGATCGGGTCACTTCAATAGTTTGGCTGAGAGAATAGGAAAGCAACATATGCATCGTGGGAAACCTTGTACAACTCCAGCTGATAAAGTAAGCAGAAACAGGTTGAGGGCAAAAGGCCAAGTGAGGGAGGTGCTCCTGCTTCTCTGAAGTGTTACAGGTGTGGTGAATTGGGTCATCGTATCAGTGAGTGTACGACTGACGTGAAGAAATGTTTTAAGTCTTGTAAGTCTGGACATTTGATTGCAGAGTGCAAAACTAATTTGGTTACTTGCTACAACTGTGGAGAGCAAGGTCATATCAGCACTCATTGTCAGAAGCCAAAGAAAGCTGCAACTAGAGGAAAGGTATTTGCTTTGACAGGGAAACAGACTTCCAGTAAGGATCATTTGATTAGAGTTACTTGCTATATTAATAATATGACTTTGATTGCTATGATTGATGCAGACGCTACGCACTATTTTATTTCTATTGATTGTGTGAGAAGACTGGGTCTTGTTGTTTCCCCTATGAAAAGAGAGATGGTTATCGAGACTCCTGCTAATGGGTCGTTAACTACTTCTCTCATTTGTTTGAATTTTCCTCTATTGATATATGGTAAGGACTTTGGTGTGGATCTGGTTTGTTTGTCATTGGGAGGTTTATATGTGATTCTGGGAATGAACTGGTTGGAGTTCAATCATGTTCACATTAATTGTTTTAGCAAGTTGGTTCGGTTTCTTACTCCTGATGAAGAGGAAGAAGAAACTAGTTATTTATCTGCTCGAGAGTTGAAAGAACTTTTGAATGAAGAAGCGCAAGTTTTGGCATTGTTTGCATCTTTATCTGTAGAAAATGGAATGGCAATCGGCGAATTGCTAGTGGTGAGAGATTTTTCAAAAGTATTTCCAGAATGACATTGTGGATGTTCCTCCAGAGAGAGAGGTGGAATTCAGTATTGATCTTGTGCTAGAAGCTAGACCTATTTTGATAGCACCTTATCGTATGTCAGCTTCTGAGTTTTCTGAATTTAAGAAGCAGTTAGACGAACTGTTAGAAAAGAACTTTGTGAGACCGAGTGTGTCGCCGTGGGGAGCTTCGGTATTGTTGGTGAAAAGGAAAGACGGTAGCATGAGATTGTGTATTGATTACAGATAACTGAATAAGGTGACAATTAAGAACAAGTATCCACCTCCAAGGATATATGATCTGATGGATCGGTTGGTTGGTGCTCATGTGTTTAGTAAGATCGATCTGCGATCGGGTTACCATTAGATAAGAGTAAAAGATGAAGATGTGCAAAAGACCGCTTTTAGAACTCGATATTGGGCACTATGAATATGTAGTGATGCCATTTGGAGTTACTAATGCACCTGTTGTATTCATGGAATATATGAACCGAATTTTTCATGATTATTTGGATTAATTTGTTGTTGTTTTTATAGACAATATTCTGATTTACTCTAAGTCAGAAGAAGAGCACGTTGAACATTTGTGGATTGTGCTGCAAGTGTTGAAAGAGAAGAAGTTGTATGCTAAGTTATCGAAGTGCGAGTGTTGGTTGAAAGAGGTGAGTTTTGTTGGTCATGTGATTTCAGGAAAAGGGATTGTTGTGGATCCATCCAAGGTAGATGCAGTACTACAATGGGAGACTCTGAAGTCAGTGACAGAAATTAGAAGTTTCTTGGGATTAGCTGGTTATTATCAAATACTTTTTGAAGTTTTTTCGAAGTTGGCACTTCCATTTACTCAATTAACTTGTAAGGATAAAGCGTTTGTGTGGGACGCCCAGTGTGAGCAGAGTTTCATTGAGCTAAAGAAGAAGTTGACTATCGCTCCAGTTTTGACTTTACCAAAAGCAGATGAACCATTTGTGGTTGTCGCTCCCACCAAAATGACACCTGGTCAGAAGGGGTACAGACGCGAACGGTCGGCGAAAGGAGAGAGAGAACACACAGGGGTGAACTCAGAAGAAAAGAGTCGCCAGCTAGGCATTTTTATCCCGGAGGAAAGGTAATGCTGCATAGACCTGAGAAAAGATAGATAAGACGGTTGCGAACCAGAGAAACCGAGGAAGGGGGTTGGTTACAACCTGGGAAGGTATTAGCACCCAGATTGTCCGCCGTACTCGACGGGATCCACGCTTAAAAGATTTGTGTTTTAAAGGGGTAATGTCAGTGCAAACTGTGTATCAAAGCCGGAAAGAATGCAAGTGTCAGTGCTAGAAGAAATGTGAAGTGAAGTATGTGAAGTGTCAATGCAAGGAAAGAGTGAAATGCTCAAGGCTATGAGGCTAAAGAAGAATGCTGGAAGAGGGGGAATATACAGAAACTTTTGTTCGATAACTGTTAAGTTATGCCTACGTATCCTCTCGTGCAATGAGGAAGTCAGAACACCGTAGTTCGACTCAAAGAGACTGAAAGATGAATTGACTTGTGAACTGCTTACTTGTCTATGCTCAAGTGTATGACCTGTCTGGCTCAGGTGCAAACTGTCTTGCATTAGACGGAAGAAGCAAGTTCTCGCTTGTGAATGAATGAGGTGAGAACAGAATCCCGGAGGAGACGATTATTGTTTGTTTTTGTGTTTTCAATCTTTTATTGCTTTTGGATTTGTCATAGGTTAATGAGCTTAAGCCTAAACCAAGGGTTAATAAACTCATCACATCCTCCCTCTGATTAGGGGTAATGAGAATACCTTAAGTGTGAAGTAAGCACCTCACACTTAACCACCATGGTGTAGGATTAAGATCATTAACCTACTTGTAATTATTTAAATGTTTTTGTGGTTTTTGTTTAGTGTTAAGTAATGAGTTTAAGCCATAATCAAGGATTTAATGGACCCATTACACCATCCTAATAGAAGGATAATAGATGAGAACATTTAAGCTGAGAAAGACTCCTCAACTTAATCCATGATTAGGGATTAACCTCATGACAAAACAAAGCCTTTATCAAAGTGGATTTTAGTTAATGATAAGATGAAGAAATGGATTTTATGATTGGTAAGACAACTTGAGGGGGACTTGTCCATTAACACTAGGGTTAGTCCTTCTTAACCAGTTAAGGAAGAATTAGAACCCTAATGCAAGGTCCAAGTTACAAGTTTGGATGTCTTAGTGATTATTAAGTGAATTGATTTAAGGATTTATACACATTAAGGGTTTGACACTTAGGATTAAAGTTATACACTCCATCCTAATAGAAGGATGCAGGCATAAGCTTAATCACAAAGCCTTAAAGCCTTTAGGGTTTAGTCCTTGATTATGAGGTGAGAAGAGAAGACTCAAAGATGACACAAAGGTAAAGCTAATAGGGGGACTAATCAAACCCTAATTATTATCATGCTTGGTTGTTCCTAGGGTTTGTGAGGCTTAAGAGGAGAAATCTTCAAAGAGCCACCAAGGAGGGAAGCAGATGAAAGGAGAAGGAAGCATAAGAAGCAAGTCAACTTACTTCATTTAAGAAGATAAGTTACTTGAAGAAAGAAGGTAAGAAGGAGACATGAATGAGCAAGCTCACTCTAATACAAAGATAAAATTCAGCAATGATGCAAGAGAGATGAGAAGAGATTGTGAGAAGTGAAGGCAAATTCACTTCTCAAAACAACTTACCACTTGAAAAGTTAGCAAAAGAAATGGAATGCAATGCAAATGAGGTGAAATGTCATGATGCAAACCAAAACCAGAAGCAAGAACATGAAGTTAATGATGCTAGGGGATGATGTAAACACATGACAAAAGATGAGAGTGATCAAACAAGCATGTGGATGCAGATGAAGCATGCTTTGAACCATAGAAGTTCATGAATGTTTATGAAATGAAATGAACATATAACATGGAAAATGAAAGATTCAATGATCAAACATGATTCTAATATGTCCTAATATGTATTATGAATCATGTGGATGCACAAAATGTCATGGAAAGTCATTGGATGCAAGCAAATGAAAGATGGATGCAAAGGAAAGCACAAATTAGGGTTTATGATCAACACACAAAGCAAAATGCAAAATCAGAAGCAAATGACATGACAAAAAATTGAAAATGGGATCAAAGATACCCTAAACCTATACAAGTTCACTGCCCAAAGGAGGGGATCTAACTCTTAACCTAGTGAAAGTTATGAATTTCTCAAGTTGGCTAGGGTTTTAAGGTACCTCATCATGAAAAATGCAAAACAAATTGAAAATGGAAGATAAATTCAAACCAATTTTATCCTATAAACTACATGCCATGAAGAATGCAATGCAATAAGAACCATCCTCAAACTCTCAAGGGTTAGGCAGAATGAATTTCTCAAAGTTTGAACCAAAATATTGCCTTAAAATGAAATTAATTCCAATGAAAATGATCAAAAGGCATCAAGAACAAAAAATAAATTTGGTTTGAGAGTTTGATAATGTGTCTAAATGTTTTGGAATGCAATGTGAATTTTTTGGTGATTTTTAAATACCTAAATGTATTTTTAATTAATTAATTTTCATTAGCTAATTAAAAATAAACATTTAAATGATTTAAAAATAATTTTTAATGCAAAAAATAAAAATAAAAATATTTTTGGGTTCTAAAAATTAATGAAATCTTTGACAAAAAATTTCATAATTTTTAAACATGATTTGCTATTTTAAATAATTCGTGCAAATAAATGCAATGAAAATAAAAATTAAAAATTAAAATAAATGGAAGTAAGCACAATGGAGAGCTGAGATTCATTCTGGGGAAAGGAGGTTTGACTGCGCGCCAAATCCAATGGACACAATTCAAACTGACTGGATTTAACTAAACCTAATTAATTAAATTAATAAATTAAGATTAGGGTTAAGTGAAACCATCCTGGCCATTCAAACACGCGGGAGTCAACAAAAGTCAGCCAGATCCATGGTCCACATTCAAACTTTGCCCTAAACGTGATTAATGAATTAATGACTTTCAGGTGGCCGGAAATGACCTCCGGTCATCTTCTCCGGCCACACCCCTCCCTGAAAATTGCTATCTTCTTCCCTAGGCTTCTAAAATCCAATCTCCCTGCCCAGAAATGATCCCCATACATCATACATTAAGAATCAACAAACAAACAACATTTAAAACACATCAAAAGTGAGAATCGAATCAAAACAGTTCTAGGTCAAAAAATTTCAGAACACGAATACATACTCATTTCTCAACCATTTTCAAAACAAAACACATCAGCATGATCAGTGAAGCATAAAGAATCATTTAGTAACTTAAAAACAAGTTTCTGGAAAAAGAGTTCTTGAGCTCACCTGAAATGGAGCTTTCAATCCAGGAGCTTTTTGCCTGCTTCTTTGCTTCAAAATGGCTCCAATGATCCTCTTGATGAAGCTTTGAAGCTTGGTTGGAGTTTAAAGTGGCTGGTTTAAGAGTTTGATGAAGTTCTGTTCAGTGAGGGGTGAGAATCGTGTTTCTGTTTGAGGTGGTTTCAGGGACAAATGAGGGTTGGGAAATGATCAGGGGAACATGTTGAGTGATTCTATGAAGTTTGTTTTGATGTTTGTGTCTTGTGTGATGAGTTTCGAAGGAAAGTGCATAAGAGGTGAAATCTTGAAACTATGGCTTATGAGATGTTTCAGGCTTGTGTGTGTGTTGCTTTGAGTTGCTTTTTGTCCACTTATCACACTGTGATAGGTCTGTGGAGTTGGTGTGGCCTATGCTGATTGGTATGGGCCATTTTGCATAAAGTCAATGTTAGGTGTACTTGAGGTATAGGCAAGTGGAAGGCTGTGATAGGGGCATGGTTTGGTTCAGCTGGGATCATGGATTGCTCATGGATCAGATTTTGTGAGCTGTAACAAGTAGAGGCATGGTTACATGAGTTTTTGCAAGTTGGTACAACTTTGGCCCCTTTGTGATTACTTGAAGCATAAGTCATGAAAATGGACAAATCTTTGGTGCATTCTGATTTTTAGGCATTGGTTTATGTTTGTGAAAAGGTTAGAAGTCCATTTGAAGTCACATTTTGCCTTGGCAAGAGGTTTTGCAACTTTGCCTCTTTGGTGCAAAACATGAAATTATGTGATTTTTCCCAACTTTGACAAGCCATAACTTTTGATCCAAAATGAATTAGAATGAGTTCTTGCACTTTTTGAAAATGGAAAGATCCATTCTACAACTTTCATGACCAAAGTTTTCTCATTTGAGGCATTTTTGAATCAATTTGAGGAGGTTGAAAAACTTTCCCAAAATAGCAAGTTTACATTACAAGTCACTTTCCCAAAAAGGCAACTTTGCAAATGGCTTGAAAATCTTCAATTTTGTGAACTTCTAACATCTTCTATGATCAAATAAAGATCATACACATTCAAAATGATGAAGAACACCCTTTGGTTGGGTCATTGGGGGCCTCAGATGCCCTGATTTTGCACTGACTTGCTCAAGAAGTCAACTTTTGATCAGATGCCTTCCCCATGGAATTTCTTCATGAAAATTGATATGCATGATCCCTATAACCTATAGAGACCAATATGAACAAAAATGACCAAAAAATTTGGAGTTATGGCCTCTGAAACCAAAAACCCTAATTTTAGGTCATCTGTGCAGTTAAACCTGGCTCTGCTTCCATGCCTTTCTCAGTTCTTGTGATTCTTTGGTTTTCTTGACTTTGTGAAGATATAATATGATGCTTGAACATACATGTACCCCTTTGAAGTGATTGATGACCTTTGGAGTGGCTTAAATGGCTCTTGGATTGCTCAGATCACAAACCCTAGATGCAGATGACTTTGAAACAATGCAGTGAATTAAAAATGTGATATGAGATGCTATGATTGAACTTATGCATATGACAAGATCACAAGCCATGGTATGAATGGGTGAGGGAAAATTTGGGGTGTTTACAGTGGTGTATTGTTATGCTTCTTTGATGGGTTTAGGTGGATTGTTAATGCAAGACGGTCAAGTGGTGGCGTATGCTTCACGATAATTGAGAATTCATGAGAGGAATTATCCTACCCATGATTTGGAGCTAGAAAATGTGGTCTTTGTATTAAATATTTGGAGGCATTATCTATACGGTTCGAGGTTTGAGGTATATAGTGATCATAAGAGCTTGAAATATTTGTTTGACCAGAAAGAGTTAAATATGAGGCAGAGACGTTTTTTGGAATTCCTGAAGGACTATGATTTTAGTTTGAATTATCATCCCGATAAAGCTAATATTATGGATGATGTCTTAAGTCGCAAGACATTGCATATGTCGATCTTGATGGCTAGAGAGTTGGAGTTGATTGAACAATTTAAAGATATGAGTTTGGGTTGTGAATAGACACCTCATAGTGTAATGTTGGGAATGCTGAAAGTTAATAATGATTTTCTTGATCGTATCTGTAATATCCATATATAAAAGACATACATCAAAGCATATTTTTTATATATAAGTTTAAGTTTGGTACTGAAATACAACAAGCTCTTAGTAACACATTGCATAAATATAGCCACTACAACATAAGGTATTAATACAAAAGGCTATAAATAATACAAGATGTTCACAAAATAAAAGTCTAAGAACTAGATCTGAAGATCTCAAAAGTCCACAGCGGAAGAAAGCCATCAAACAAGCAAAGATAATCAAGTTGTCTTATCTTTACCCTTTACGGAACCTGGAGTACCTGAAATAACAACATCAACATGGGGTGAGATAAAATAACTCAGTGAGTTCCCTATCTTAGAGTTCTCTCGACTCTAAAAGGTTCGAATCTAGACAATACTCAAGTAGGGGGGAAATCTAGACTTCGAGTTCACATAAAACTAGAGACATCAAAGTAAAAATAAAACGGAGCACACACAAGGTGCTTTAAGGCATCTTTCCCTACCCAGCCACACTCCCCGGTGGCAAACAAGTACGGGTCACTCGATCCTTAATGTATAGATAACTTTCCCCGCCCAGCCACACTCTTAGGTGGCAAGCAAGCACGGGTCACTCATTATCTATCAAAGGTACTTTACCCGCCCAGCCACACTCCCCGGTGGCAAACAAGTACGGGTCACGGTACCTTACCACAAAGTAACTTTCCCCGCCCAACCACACTCCCAGGTGACAAGCAAGCACGGGTCATGGTTACTTTTCCTAATGGATAACTTTCCCCACCCAGCCACACTCCCAAGTAGCAAGCAAGTACGGGCCACAGTTATCCATTAAGGGATTTGAATCCACAGATTAATTATGTTTCCCCGACCTTCCCACCTCGTGAGATCTCGACACGAGCAACGCATAATTAAATTAGGATTATAACGCGATGGGGACAAAACCTCCATCATATCACAACTACCTAGCCTGAGGACACTATCCGAGTATCGACACCTAAGTATTGTCATGTCTCTAAAATGGTTCCGTAACAACCTAGGGTAAACTTAGCTACCTCACAAGTTATGCCTTTTATTTCCTTTAGTTCACAAATTCCCTAACTTAACATAATTACGGTTTATTCTAAAAGTCGGGCAAAATTCGGGTGAAAATAATATTTTTCGGTATCATGTGATCATACATAATTTTAGCTTTAATTCGGTATAAAGAACACTTAAATCGGATAACCGGCGAAAAATTTATGAATTTTCAAAGTTTGGAACAAAATAATTTTTTCCCATAGCTACAGCGTTAACCGGTTAACGCTTGGGGTTAACTGGTTAACCAAACCAGGAAACAGAACACAGAAGAAAAACACAACAGCGTTAACCGGTTAACGCCATGGGTTAACCGGTTAACCAGAAACCAGAAGCTGAAAAACACGTTTTTGTGATAACAGAACTTGCCAAAATCAATTCAAATCAACTTCAAACCTCAAAACAATTCATAACAATGTTCCTATACCTAATGACAACATGCTCAAGCATTTTTATCGATTTCTAACCGTTTAATCTACCGATTCTAAGATTTTTCCATAAAAACCCTAAAACTTATCAACTCTAAAACTCAACCAAAATCTTAAAACAAAATTTCTAACTATGAACCCACCTCTAGCAAGATGATTGGAGAAGATTGAGTGATGAATGGATGGTGGAAGCTTCAAGATCAAGAGCTCTCTTCTTCTTATTCTTCTTCTTCTTCAAGACCTTCTCTTCTTCTTCTTTCTCTCCATTTCTCTCTTCTTCTTCTTCTTTCTATGTTTCTATTTTTAGAAAACATAAAGAAAATAAGACTTTGGTCTTAAAGGAAAACATATTTTCCTACCAACGGGTCCAAACAGAGAGTATCCAAAAATGTCTCTTAATCCACAATTTTATAAAATCTCTGAGTCAGCTAATATTAGTTAGTAAAATAAAATCTCGTTGATTGCTCTAATTATTTCTGTTAAAATCTCTTAGAGCAATTCAGAACCTTATTAATATCAAATAATATTATTCAGAGCATTAAATAAATTACGGGATATTACATCCCCCCTTAAATAGAAATTCGTCCTCGAATTTAAAAGATTACCTAAACAGGTGAGGATATGATTCTCACATTTCCGATTCCAGTTCCCACGTAGCATCTCCTGGATGCGTCACATCCAATTGTACCTTAACGAGTGGAATCTCTTTGTTCCTTAACACCTTGGTTTCTCTTCCAACAATACGGCTCGGTTGGGGTTCAAAAGTCAAATTCACTTCTATCTCGATAGAATCCGGCAGAATAGGTTGAAGAGGATCAGGAAAGAACCTACGAAGTTGAGATACATGGAAAACATCATGCATTTCAGATAGAGAGGGTGGTAAGGCTAATCTATAAGCAACTTCACCAATCCTTTCTAAGATCTGATACGGTCCTACGTATCTCAGACTTAACTTGCGCGACTTAAATGGTCCTTTCAATCTCAACCTCGGAGTGACTTTCAAGTAAACATGATCACCTTCATTAAATTCCAAAGGTCTCCTTCGATTGTCAGCATAACTCTTCTGATGATCTTGGGATTGCTTAATTTTTTCTTGAATCATATGAATCTTTACCATAGTCTCTTAAATAACTTCGGGTCCCAAAATCCTATCTTCACCCACTTCCGACCAACATAAAGGCGTTCTACACTTTCTTCCATACAAAGTCTTGTAAACACCCCAAATTTTCCCTCACTCTTTTCACACCATGGCTTGTGATCTTTCATTTTTGTATTAGCATAAGCATACTACCTCATATTGCATTTTTGTTTCATCTGCATAGTTCAGGTTCATCTGCATCTAGGGTTTGTGATCTGAGCAATCCAAGAACCCATTTGAGCCATCCAAAGGCCTCAAAGCTTTCCAAGAGGGTCCATGTATGTTCTATCATCATGTTATGCTCCTCAAGGTTAATGGAAGTCAAGAGATCACAAGAACTGGCAAAGGCATGGAAGCAGAGCTAGGGTTTCACTACATAGATGACCAAAATTAGGGTTTTGGTTTCAGAGGCCTTAACTCCAAATTTTTGGGCCATTCTTGTTTCTAATGTTCTTAATATGTCATAAGTATCATGTATACCAAGTTTGATGAAGAAACTCATTGTGGAAGTCATTTGTTTACTGGGTAACTTCCTGAGCAAGTTAAGTCAAAATCAGGGCATCTGAGGCCCCCAACAATGGGAACAAAGGGGTATTTTCATCAAATTGAAGTTCTATGATCTTTATTTGATCTTAGAAGTGGTTGGAAGTTCACAAGATTGAAGAATTTTGAGCCAATTGCAAACTTGCCAAAAATGGAAATGACTTGAAATGCAAACATTCCATTTTGGGAAAGTTTTTGAACCTCCTCTTTCTTAACCAAAAATGCTTCAAATGAAAAATTCTTGGTCATGAAAGTTGTAGATTAGATCTTTCCCTTTTCAAAAAGTACAAGAACATGTCTTGATTCATCCTAGAACTCAAGATATGGCCTTTCAAAGTTGGCAAAAATCCTATAATTTCATGTTTCATGTCAAAGAGGGATTTTGCAAATTGGCATGTTCAAGCATTCTAATGACTTCAAATGTACACAAACACTTCACAATATGTCAATTGAGCCTTTAAACATCAGAATTGTTCATTGAACCAAGTATTTTCATGGCTTGAACTTCAAGAAATCACAAAAGGGCCAAAACTCTCGAGAATTGCAAAATTCATTGGATCCTCTCATCCACTTGTGCCAGCTGCATCAAAACCATCATATGGCTCTCCATGAAACTTGCTGAGGCCAGACACCCTAAGAAATCAGACCTGCCATGGCCCATACCTCAAGTACACAAATCTTGACTTTTTTGCAAATCACCCCATACCAATCAGCCTGTGCCACAACAACTCTCTGGCCAATCAACATACATTATGTGAACCCTAAGGACTCAAAATCCACAAAATTTGTCAAAAACTCCCTCTCTTCGAAAATCATCACACAACCACTGAAACTTCAATCTTTTTTCACCAATCATCTCCACATGACCTAAGGATCATTTCCCACCCATCACCATAGCCTAAAACACCCTCAATCAGAAATACAATTTCTGCATATTCAGAACCAAACACTTCAAAATAGCCATCACAAGCTTGCTCTAAGCTCCTCATCATCATCAGGGAGTTCATTGGGGTGATTTTGAACCAAGAGGGAGGTCAGAAAGCTCAAGAACACAAAGCTTCACCTCAGGTAGCTTGATGAACTTTTTATCCAGAACTTGCTATTTAAGTTTCTAAATGATTCTACATGTTTAGCTAATCATCCTGATATGTTTATTTTCGAAAATGGTTGAGAAATGAGCATGTATTGAACTTCTGAAAGTTTTGATTGTTTTCACGATTTGCTTCGAATCTTGCTTTTGATGAATGATAAATGTTGTTTGATGATGGATTCTTGTTGAGGGAGGTTAGTAGATCATTTTTGGAGAGTTAGAGGGTTTGATTTAGCCTAGGGAAGAAGTTGGCTTGTTTTCCCTGCCGAAGAAGATGACCGGAGCTAGCTCCGGTCACCTGAAAATGATTAGAACCCTAATTAGGGTTTAATGGCCCAGTTTGAATATCAGCCCTTGGATGTGTTTTAGCGCGTGTTTGGATGACCCTGGTCCTTTCACTTAACCCTAATCCAGATTAATTAACTTAATTAATTTTAAATTTCCAGAATCAATCTCAGCCTCTCATCTGTGCGCGCAGTCAAGCCCCTTTGAATCTCACCCACTGGATCAGTTGACTTCCATTTTAAATCATTTTTATTTCATTTTAATTCATTTTTCTTGCATAATTAATTTAAAATAGAAAAAGGCATCACAGAAATATTTTCTTTTGCTTTCTGACTAAAAATATTTTTCTCATTCCAAAAATAATTTTTATTTTATTTTTTGCATTAAAAAAGTATTTTTAAAATATTTAAATGTTATTTTTAATTAATTAAAGTCTTTTAATTAATTAAAAATACATTTAGGTTTCTAAAACTCACCAAAATAATCATGAAACATCCCAATGCATTTAGAAACATTTTTAAACTCTTCACACAAATTTCTTTTTAGTTTTGATCATAATTTGCCAATTTTCTTTGAATTAAGGGTCATAAAAATCATATTTTTGAACCCTAACTTTAAAAAATCATTCTGCCTAACCAAGAAGAGTTTGAAGTTGATTCTTTTTGCATTGTTTTGCATATTGCATGTAGTTTATAAGTCTTTTTCCTCAGGAATTTACCTTGCATTTCCAAATTGATTTGTATTTTTCCCTTTGAACCACCCAAAAACCCTAGAAAACTTAGGAAAATCATAACTATTGATTGGTTAGGCTTCTGACCTTCTCCTTTGGGGTATGACCTAGTATGCGATTATGGTTTGTTTGAGTTTGATTGCAAATTTTTATCATGACATATGCTTCTGTTTTGTTCACTTGCATCTCATACTTCCATGTAACCCTAATTTCTCATGTTCACTTGCATTCACCTTGCATATGCACCAATACATGAACTTGCCATGACATTTATTGAATTCATATGTCACCTTAGACATCTTAGGATATGATAGAACAATGTTTGATCAGTTCTTCATCCATTTGCCATGATTAGCATTCATTTCATTTCATAACTTTCATGTGTTTTCAAAACATCAAAAGCATGCTTCCTTTGCATCTCATCTTTGTATGATCATACATATGCATTTTTTATGCCTTTGCATCATCTCACATGACACTTACATTGCATAAACAGTTCTGACTTTGGTCATTTCATCTCATTTCACTTCATTTCTTCATGCTTTATACTTTATGCATTCATGTTAACTTTTCAGGTTTTGGTAAGTTACTTTGAGAGGTGGATTTGCCTTCACTTCTCACTTATTCTTATCTCTTTCATTTGCATTTTGTTTGTCTTTGGAGTGAACTTTTTCACTTGTGTTCCATCTCTCTCACTTTCTTTCTTTAAGTTACTTATCTTCTTCAATGAAGTAAGTAACTTATTTTTCTTTCTCATCCTCCTTTCATCTGCTTCTTCCATTGGTGGCTTCCTTGAAGATCTTTATTAAGCCTCATGAACCATAGGATATCCTAGCATGATAATAATTAGGGTTGTAATTAGTACCCTTAGCTTTTTACCTTTGAGTCTCTCTTCTCATCTCAATAATCAGAGACTAAACTCTTAAAGTTTTAGGACTTTGGAATTAGGGTTATGCATGCATCTTTCTCTTAGGATGGAGTGTATAACTTTAATCCTAAATGTTAAACCTTTAATTTGCTTAAAATTCTTAATCAAATCATATAATAATCACTAAGGCTTTATCTTGTAACTTGGGCCTTACATTAGGGTTATAATTCTTCCTTATGGTTAAGAAGGACTAACCCTAGTGTTTAATGGACAAGTCCCCCTCAAGTTGTCTTACAAACATAAAATCCATTTCTTAGTCTCATCCCTTAATTAAAATCCACTTAATAAAGGCTTGTTATATAATGAATTTAATCCCTAACCATGGATTAAGTTGAGGTATCTTCCTCAGCTTAAGTGTGCTTATCTATTATCCTTCTATTAGGATGGTGTAATGAGCCCATTAATCTGTGATTAGAGATTAAATTCATTACTTAACGCTAAACAAAAACCCAAAAACATCTAAATAATCATAAGTAGGTTAATGATCTTAATCTTACATCATCATGGTAATTAAGTTGAGGTGCTTACCTCATACTTAAGTAGGCTCATTATCCCTAATCAGGGAGGATATAATGAGTTTACAAGCCCTTGATTTAGGCTTAAGCTCATAATCCTATGCAAAACACCAAAAACAATAATAAAACTGAAAACAAAAAAACAAACAATAATCGTCTCTTCCGGTAATTCTTTTCTCACCACACTCATTCATAAACGAGAACCTACTTCTTCCGTCTAATGCAAGACAATTAGCACTCAAGCTAGACGAGTCATACACTTGAGCATAGATTAGTAAGCAGTTCACAATCAATTTATTTTCAGTCTCTTTGGATCGAACTACGGTATTCTGACTTCCTCATTGCACGAGAGGATACGTAGGCATAACTTAATAGTTATCGAACAAAAGTCTCTTTGTCATCCCCCTCTTTCAACATTCTTTCTTTTTAAGCCTCAGTCCCTGAGCATTCACCCTTTTGCACTGACACTTGTATATTTCTTTTCCAGCTTTTGCACACAGATAGAACACACTCTACCCCTTTTAAATACAAGCTTTTAAGCGTGGATCCCGTCGAGTACGACAGACAATCTGGGTGCTAATACCTTCCTAGGTTGTAACCAACCCCCTTTCTCAGTTTCTCTGGTTCGCAGCTGTCTTATCCATATCTTTCTAGGTTTATGCAGCATTACCTTTCCTTCGGGATAAAAATGCCTAGTTGGCGATTCTATTCATCTTCACCTTCATTTTCTCTTTTCGCCGACCGTTCGCGCTTGTACCGGGATGCAAATCTTTGGGAGCGACAGCTTGGCGACTCTGTTGGGGATTCTTATCTTGCAACCAGGGCTTCTGGTTCTTTTTGTGGGTTTCTCCTAGCGCTTGTTTGTTTTGTGTTTACAGGGGTGTTATGTGCTACTTGTGCTTATTGTTTATTGCTTTATTTATTGCTTTATGTACAACTTTATTTATTGCTTTCATTTACTGTTTATATGCATTTCATACTGTTATCATCATATCATCTGTGTTGGATCTATTGTTTCCTTTGGTGGGAGGGTTATTGAGTGAGTAAAGGTTCCACACTGGGGACCTGAGTGACACATAGGATAGAGTGGCTTCATAATCTTTCCCATTCCATTTCGGTCTGGTGCGGGAATATGAAACACGATTCAAACATGGGTTTCTTCTTGAGAACTCTGTGCTACGAATTTCCTGTAGTACCAGGGCTATCTGGGAAGCCTGCTAAGTCTGGATGACCTTTTTATGACCTTCAGCATCTGAGGTGAATTAGAGGAGGATCTTTTATGGTTATTGTAAACATTGTACCTCCGGGTTAGAAGTGTTTACACTTCTCATAACTGATCCAAGTCTGAAGATCCTTGTTCTAGAACAATACATGTGAGGGGGTTGGGATGTTTACAGGTTTGCAGGAACCCTTGGCCTCATCATACCCTTGTTACTAATATTGTTTTAAGGTTGTATCATTTTGGAATGTTCTTGTGAAACCCTGGACTTGTGACTCTTTATTTGAGTCCCCCACCTGGTTACTGGTTCTTTAAGCCTCCATCCGGACTTATGAACACACATGGACCCTATCAAGGCAGATAATAGATCCAGCACTTGATCACAAACCCTTTGCATATCATTCTGCATACATCATTTTGCATCATTTAACATTTGTCTATTTGTTTTACAGGGTATCCACATCTTGTCTTTGGTTTGGTTTTGACCTGTTCTACTGCTCAGATTCCTTCAGTTATCTGCATCAGCCTCTGCATCAGTTATCTTCATCAGAGGTTCTTGTCAGTTCTCTTCATCAGTTGTCTTCATCATAGGCTCTTCTTCAGCATCTTCTTCAGTTGCCTTTATCAGCAGTTATCCTCAGTCTTCTTCACCAGCATCCATTGTCAGCATGGACACATCTAGGAAGAGCAACATCACATACCATTTCTTTGAGCCCACTTTGACAGGCATCAGGCAGATGCAGGCTCTCATCACTCCTGATCATGTCCCTTTATTCAGGGAACATTATAGTGGCATTATGAACATGATCATGGACCTGGATGCATCCCAGAGGAGCATGATCCACACATGTCTTCAGTTCTATGATCCTCCTCTCAGATGTTTCACTTTCCCATATTTTCAGCTAGGACCATTGATGGAAGAGTTCTCCATGTTGTTGGGTGTCCCTATTAGGAGAGGGATTCCTTTAAACCCTGAGATGGTTGCTCCTAAGAATGAAGATGTAGCTAAGGCTTTGCACTTGGAGTCCACCTTCATTGACCAGAATATGACCACCAAGGCTGGAATTCCAGGCCTTCATTTGGATTTCTTGGTTACTCAGGCCACCTTGCATGCTGCAGTAGGGAAGTGAGACACTGTTTGTGCTCTTCTGGCCCTCAACATATATGGAGTTATCTTGTTTGCAGATGAGCCTAAGTTTGTAAGCAAAAGTGCTATTCACCTCTTCCTGTTGAGGAATCCAGTCCCTACCTTGCTTGGAGACTTTTACTACTTAGTGCATCAAAGGAATGAGAAGCAAAAGGGAAGATTGGTCAGATGTTGTGCACCCCTCTTCTAATATTGGTTGTTAAGGCACTTGCCGAAGTCAGACACTTTCTTGAATCCTCATCAACCAAGGAACTGGGCTAAAAGAATGATTGCCCTTACATCAGAAGACATCAGATGGTGCACTCAGAGCACCAAGGGCAAAGATATCATCACCAGCTATGGGCAGTATCCCAATGTACCCCTGATTAGAGTGAAGGGTTGCATCAACTAGAATCCTTTGCTTTTCAAAAGGAAATTAGGGCATGCCTTGGTGCATTCCCCAAGAGGGCAAGATTTGACAGAAACCCTCTATTGTGACATCTAGCACAACCTTGCCATTGTCAGACAGGCAGCCTGGGCCTGGGACAATATTCACACTAAGGGGACAGATATTCTTGGCAAGTGCAACAACATAGCCTCAGCTTAATATCTTGACTGGTCTCGTTTCAGGGGATAGATCACCCGGATGCCATTCACCTTAGAGGATGTACCATGACCATTAGCAGTGGAGCCTGCAGCTACTGTCAGTTTAGAGGAGTTTGAGAAATTGAAGGAAAGGAATACTCAACTCTCTGAGGCTTTGAAAAAAACCCTCTGGGAGAGGAATGACAGCCGTCTGGATAATGAAAGGTTAGAGAAGCTCTGGATTGAGCACTTGACCAAGATTGAGAAGACAGATGACTACATCAGAAAGGATAGAGCAGGAGAGTTAGTGTTGAAGAATGCTTGCAAGGAAGCTAAGACTCAGAAGGTCAGGGCTGAGCATTACTTAGAGGAGAGTCAGGCTAGGTGGATCAGGATCACTGAGGCTCGTTCACAAGAGGATCAGAGAACCTAAGCTAGGATAGAGCAGCTGGAGGCAAGTGAGAAGAAGAATCAGGTAGATTTGTTAGCAGCACAGAAGGAGATCTCTGAGTTGAAACTCCGGGCGGGGTTGAAGAGGTCAAAGGATCATGATAAGCACAAGAAGTTGACAAGTGCCATCGCCACCAGGAACCTTCTTATCAGGACCATCACAGAGCACCCAGTTGGCCCAGTGACCGAGGCTCTCCTGAAAGAAGTCAGAGAGGATGACTTTGGATTGGATGTTTGATTTCCTTGTATTTGTACTTCATCTTGATTGTATTTTTTGTTGTTGTATTTTGACCCATCATGGGGATTTTGTTGTAATCAAACTATGTATCTTCACATTTTTGTAATATATGGTTTGTATTATTTCATGGGCTTTATCTCTCTGCAACATCATCATTTCCTCGAGGTCTGGAAAGGTCAAAACCAAAGAACCAAACCGGATACCCTTGGAAGACAAATAGGCATCATGCATTGCATACTAACATCATTTCTTTATTTTGTAGGTTTTTGTTTTTGTTGTTTCTCACTTTGTTGTGATTTCAGGAAACATTGCTCGTAGAAGAGTGTTCCCTATCAATAGAGTGCACCGGTATCCGACAAGAAACAACCTTCCAGGATTACAAATGGATCAGGTTCAATAGGATTTGATTGATGTAAGGACCCAAATGGCCAATGAAAGGACTGAGATTAGGGCCCCATAATGAATCAATTTATCGTAGTGATGATTGGTTTGACTCAGAGCCAGGAGAGACCGAGAGAGTTAGTCGAGCGGCAAACTCCCGAGGAAAATCACCCAGGTACAGGGGGTGTTAGACGATAGTGCGGATCTAGAAGGGGGGTTGAATAGTTCCCTTTTTAAAATTTATCTTTTCAAATTAAGTTGAAAGAGAATAGCGAAAGTTTCCCGGAAAATCGTCTAGTTCAAATTTGAAGTCACTGGTGATCGGATATGCGTAAAACCCAATAAGAATGAAATGATGATTAGATGAATTAATGATTTACAAATGATACACTTGATTATTCAGCACTTGATAAAACTAGTCTTAATGATGATTAGAGAAGAAAACAAATAGAAAGATAGTGATCTTATGTGATTGAGCTTTTTATCAAACACTTGGAGTGCACACTCCAAGGGCAATTTTGTTGTGTCAAATAGTGCAGGATTTTACTCACTCCAAACAACACTTTTGAGTGAAGCAATTTATCAAACACCTTGTTTGCACTAATTTGATACACCAGAATTTTCAAGCACACAATATCAATTTGTACCAAAAGTAAAATGCGAGAAATAATAAGAACACAAGGAATTTGTTGAGGCAGTTCCTTCGTCGTCCTCGCTCGAAGTACTCTGCCCCCAATTCAAAATTGAATTGGGCAATTTTATTAAATCGCAATTGTTTTACAAGAATAGAAATGAATTAACCAACAAACTAAACCAAGTTGAAAGTGCTGTCAATTCTTCTTCTTGTCCCTTGATCCAAAGTAGAATCAAGTCTTTCACGCGTGTCGAGAAAGCCTCCGATTAATTTGCTCCCTTATTGCAAGAATACACAATTCTTCAAACTTTGAGCATGGCTGAGTTTCTCCCACACTTGTGAACCCACAAAGATCTTCGCAATCCTCCGTCTACCGTGATATGAGAGAACGATCCAATTGATCTTCAATCTACCTCACTCGGCTGAATCTATGACTGATTAATGTGTGGAAAACCCCCAAATATTCAATGATCTTGGAGGATAAAATCCTATGGATTTTTCCAAGGAAAACCCACACACTCTAAACCCAATATGAAATTCTAATTTACGATTGAACGTTATCTTTAAAACATACACCAAGATCGAACAAAGATTATTGTGTGTAATTGTTTGATTGATGCAAGAATGAAGAAGATGAAGAGAGCTATGTGTATATCTTTCACTTTCCTTGTTGCCCTTCTCAAAAGAAATTCAACAGCTATTTATATTGGTTAGAGTAAATGAATCATAAGAGAGAGAAAAATAAATGAAAAAAATGAGTCAGCATAGTGATGAGCTGACTCAAACCTTTAAATGAGTCGGCTCAAACTTACAGATGAGTCGACCAAAATTAACAGAGAGGCAGCCTGTTGAGACCCGTGAAAATTGAGAAGAAAACATTTCTTGATGAGTCGACTCATGATGGATTATGAGTCGGCTCATCCATTATCATGAGTCGACCAAAAACATGAGCTCAGGCAGCCTGTTTGGACCCGTGCATTTATCACCATTTTACACTTGCATGAGTCGGCTCATAAAGAGTTGTGAGTCGACTCATTCACACCTGTGAGTCGACCAAAATGATGTATCAGGCAGACTGTTTGGACCCGTGCATTTATCATCAATTTAACACTGAATGAGTCGGCTCATGGATGAATTTGAGTCGGCTCATTCAGTATATTTTTCCAAAGATGCCAATCCTTCCTTCTTCATTTTGAACCTGTCAAGCTTTCTAAACATGCCAAGTTTTTGACACATTAAAACCATGATATGTCACACAGGGGGTACCAGTAACAACAATCACATATAGTCTCGTACTGATCCCCCAGAGTTTGGACCTCATCGGAACCTAGAAATTAACGCTATAAGAAACACCCAAGGTAACACTGGAGGGAGGGCCTTGCAGGAAGACCCTCAGGAAGAACAGTTTATTGTGGTTGGGGCTGGGGACGAAGTCTACGATCGTCGGCTGGATGAAATAGCATAAAAGTTAAGGTCTCTTGAATCCCAAAACTCTCTGGGTTTTGATGTCATGGATATGGGATTAGTGGAGGGGGTTAGAATTCCTCATAAGTTCAAACCTCCCTGTTTTGAAAGATACAATGGCACATCCTGCCCACGTACCCATCTTTAGTCTTTCCTGGGGAGATTGAAAGCCTACACCATGGATGAGAAACTATGGATGTTTTACTTTGAGGATAGCTTGACAGGGGCATCCCGGGAATGGTACTCTCACTTGACCAGGGCCACAGTTAGGAATTGGAAAAACTTGGCCGAAGGCTTCATTCATCAATATCAGTACAATCTGGACATGGCTCCAAATAGAACCCTTCTGATGGGAATGTCACAGTCTTCCCGAGAAAGCTTTAGAGAGTATGCCCAAAGATGAAGGCAATTAGCTGTTGCCGTTCAAACCCCGATGTCAGAAAGGGAAATAGCAGATATGTTCATGAACACCCTCTAGGGGACTTATATTGACAGGTTGGCTGCATTTTCTTCCACCAGCTTTGCAGACGTGGTTATAGTTGGGGAAAGAATTGAGAGCTTATTGAAAATGGGAAAGATTTCTGACAACGGCGCCAGTTCAAGCAGTGTTAGGAAGCCATCTGCAAGACCCCGCAGATCCGGTGAAACAAATTTTGTACATATGAGAAGAGGGATACCCCAGTATCTGCCAAGATCAGTTGCCGCCGTCACTATTCCTACTCCACCTCCTCAATACACTCAACAACCACAACACTTTCCTCAACAGCCACAGTTTCCTCAACAAAGATCCTACAACAACAATAACAACAACCAACAACGCCCTTTCTAGCAACGGCCATCTCAGATCAACAGGGTGATTGACCATATACCAATGCCATATACTACATTGTTGCCACAACTCCTAAACCTTAATCTTATCGAGTTAAGGACATTGGCTCCACCGGATCCTCATAACCTTCTGAGAAATTACAACGACAACGCCAGGTGTGCTTTTCATTCTAACGCACCTGGTCACTCCACAGAAAAGTGCAGGGCTCTGCACATGAAAGTCCAGGATCTGGTAGATTCAAAAGCCCTGAATTTTGCACCACCTCCTAATGTCACGATGAATCATATGCCCAGCCATGGTGGGCCAAGGATAAATGCAATAGAGGAGGGCTCACCCATGAGTTTGATTGAAGATAATGCAAGTATTCAGACACCACTGACAGAGGTTAAAGCTCAGCTTTTGGAATGCCAAGTGTTTCCAGGTTGCGAGGCCTGTTGTGAATCTTGCAAGGTTTCCGAGAACGGGTGTGCAAGCTTGAGGAATATCATCAATGGCCTGATCAAAGAAGGTATTCTGCAAATAACCACAACAACTTCTACAACACCAGCAACTCCTTTTTCAACGACAAATGATTCTCCTACAACTGCAAAGACAATTGTTCCTACAGACTCGTCTACAAAATCAACAATCACTTCTTCCATCACTTCGACAAACAACAGTTCCATTGCATCTACTTCTACAACTACATCAACCACCAACAACGACGTCTCCACAATCACCATCTATTATGACCCTGCAACAGTCCCTATTTCCAACAATTACCAACAACAATCTCAACAACAGTTTCAGCAACAACCAAGCTTCAATCCATCACCACCAACATCCGCCAGAAGTCTTGTCACCATATTTTATGATCCACAAACAATAACGGTTCCAACCTCTATTGCAGTTAGCCCAGTCACCATCACGGTGCCCGGGCCCATTCCATATGACAAAGACAACGCTATACCATGGCACTATGGTTCAGACCTTTACTGCAACAGAGAAAGAGTCCTTCTTGATTCTTCGGTTCACACTCCACAAGTGGATAATGTCGGGGGAGGTAGAGGCTTCACCCGAAGCGGACGCCTCTTCACGTCACAAGCTCCAAGAACTAGTACTGAGGCAGAGGCTGCTACCAAAGCCAAAGGGAAAAGTGTGGCACCTGAAGAACCTGCACCAAAAGAGACTCATAAATCATCCTTTGACCAGGATGTGGATGAATTTATGAGGATAATCAAAAGAAGTGACTACAAGGTTGTGGATCAGCTCCACCAGACTCCTTCCAAGATCTCCATCTTATCCCTGCTGTTGTGTTCCGAAGCTCATCGGGATGCACTACTTAAAGTCTTGCACGCTGCCTACGTGTCGGAGGAGATCACAGTGAATCAGCTTGAGACAGTAATGTCCAATGTTAATACTAGTCATGGGCTAGGTTTCACCAATGTTGACTTGACAACAGAAGGACGTCACCACAACAAAGCTTTACACATCACCCTGGAGTGTAAAGGGGCAGTACTTTCACATGTTCTTGTTGACATTGGGTCTTCACTCAATGTCTTGCCAAAGAAGGCCCTTGTCAAGCTCGAATATGATGGTATAGCTCTCCGACCAAGAAATCTGGTGGTCAGAGCTTTTGATGGCTCCAAGAGGTCTGTTCTTGGAGAGGTGGAGCTTCCTGTGATAATCGGTCCGCAGGTCTTTCAGACTACTTTCTATGTGATGGACATTCAGCCGGCCTACAGCTGTTTGTTGGGTCGACCATGGATTCATGCCGCTGGCACAGTTACGTCGACCCTTCACCAGAAACTGAAATATGAGTGGGAAGGACAGATTATCACCATCTGTGGTGAAGAGGACATCTTAGTTAGCCATCTGGCTACATACAAATACATTGAGATGGATGGTGAAATCCATGAAACCATGAGCCAAGGGTTCGAGGCACTGAACGTCAATGAGGCGACGACTAAAGTATTTGCTGCATCCCAGGAGGATATGATGGGTACTTCAATTGTCTCCTATCAGCAAGCCCGGAAGGTTGTTGAAGATGGAAATGCCCAAGGCTAGGGCAAGCTGCTACCAGTGGAGAAGAAGGAGGACATATTCAGTTTGGGTTACAGACCTTTCCGACAAGATCAAGCAGAGGCTGCTAAGGAGCCCAAGTTCATTAGTGGGGGGATGCTCACCCCAGATACTGTTAACAACGTGGAAGACGAGGCAGAAAGAGACCTCAACCTGGAGAGCTGGATTCATCCAAGGATTCTAGGTCACCAAGTCCTTAACTGGTCTTCCCAGGAAATTATAAGGGTTACTCTTGCAGAGTAATTATTATTTCCTGCTTTTTTCAGCATGCATCAAGTCCTGCATCTTGCCCAAGGTGTCAGGACTCATTTTGTAATAGGGCCATATTTGTAATTTTGTGCAAATGGAATATCAATGAATATCGAACATCTTTTGCAAACAAGTCTCTCTTTCGTTCACTGTCTTTTCATTTTTTACTTTTGTACAAAACAATAAAATGGCAATGTTTTCAAAATAATAACTTCATTTTACACTTTTTCTAAACAATATTAAAATTGATCACTAAAATGAACAAATCTCAACCCTTGCAGAGATTATCCTCCAGATTGCACCGACAACAGCACTACTATGACCTTGTATGACTTTGACAATCCAATTAATCAAGTCGATGAAGGGGTTGAAGAAGACTATGAGTTACCTGAAGAGTTAGCCAGGTTGTTGAGGCAAGAAGAGAAAGTGATTACTCCTCATCAGGAGGAGGTTGAAACAGTTAATCTTGGTACCGAAGAGGATTATAAAAAAGTGAAGATTGGGGCCAGTCTGCAAGCTTCAGTAAAGGAACAGCTTATCAGCATGCTTCGAGAATACGTCGACGTCTTTGCTTGGTCCTATCAAGACATGCCAGGTCTAGATACAGATATTGTTACACACAAGCTGCCATTAAAAGAAGATTGCCCTCCATTGAAGCAAAAGCTACGTCGTACTCGCCCAGATATGACCATGAAGATTAAAGAGGAGGTACAAAAACAGTGGGACGCCGGTTTCCTTGTTGTAACTAGTTACCCGCCGTGGGTCACTAACATTTTACCAGTGCCTAAGAAGGATGGAAAAGTACGTATGTGTGTAGATTACCGGGATCTGAACAGAGCTAGCCCGAAGGATGACTTCCCATTACCTCACATTGATGTATTGGTCGACAACACGACTCAGTTCTCGGTATTTTCCTTCATGGATGGATTTTTTGGGTATAATCATATCAAGATGTCACCCGAAGACATGGAGAAAACAACCTTCATCACACCTTGGGGCACATTTTGTTACAAGGTAATGCCTTTTGGACTGAAGAATGCCGGTGCGACTTATCAACGGGCTATGGTAACGTTATTCCAAGATATGATCCACAAAGAAATTGAATGCTACGTGGATGACATGATTGCCAAGTCCCTTACTGAAGAAGACCATCTGGTAAATCTGCTGAAGTTGTTCAAGCGTCTGAGAAAGTATCAGCTGAAGCTAAACCCCAATAAATGCACATTCTGGGTGCGGTCCGGTAAGCTGCTGGGATTTATTGTAAGTGAAAAGGGAATTAAAGTTGATCCTGACAAAGTCAAAGCCATTTAGGAGATGCCTACACCTAGGACTGAAAAAGAAGTTCGGGGGTTCTTAGGTAGATTGAACTACATATCACGATTCATATCTCACCTTACTGCAACCTGTGCGCCCTTGTTCAAGTTGTTAAGAAAGGAACAAACGGTCAGGTGGAACGAAGATTGTCAGAAGGCTTTTGACAAAATCAAGGAGTACTTACAAGAACCTCCAATTCTCATGCCTCCAATTGAAGGAAGACCTCTGATAATGTACCTGACAGTATTAGAAGGATCAATGGGGTGTGTGTTGGGCCAACATGATGAGTCTGGTCGAAAAGAGTATGCAATATACTACCTAAGAAAAAAGTTTACTGACTGTGAACAACGTTATTCACTGCTCGAGAAAACTTGTTGTGCTTTAGCGTGGGTTGCTCGCCGACTAAGACAGTATATGCTGACTCACACTACCTTGTTGATCTCAAAGATGGACCCCGTCAAGTACATATTTGAGAAGCCAGCACTTACCGGAAGGGTTGCAAGATGGAAAATGATTCTGACAGAGTATGACATTCAGTACACATCTCAAAAGGCCATCAAGGGCAGTGTACTGTCTGACTATCTAGCTGAGCAACCCATTGATGATTACCAGCCCATGAGGTTTGACTTCCATGATGAAGACATCATGTACTTGAAAGCAAAAGATCATGAAGAGCCCGTTCACACTGAAGGGCCTGACCCAAAGGAGGAGTGGACAATGATGTTTGATGGGGCTATCAATATGAATGGTCATGGAGTTGGTGCAGTGCTCATTACACCTAAAGGAGTGCATATGCCTTTCTCGGCAAAACTCACTTTTGCCTGCACTAACAATGAAGCAGAATACGAAGCATGTATCATGGTTCTTGAGGAAGCCATTGACCTTAGGATCAAGACATTGAATATATTCGGAGATTCAGCTTTGGTGATCAATCAAACCAACGACAAATGGTACACTCACCAAGAGCATCTGATTCCATACCGTGATTATACGAGGAGACTATTGACTTTCTTCACAACAGTCAAACTTGAGTACATCCCTCGAGACGAGAATTGTTTGCAGATGCTTTAGCTACCATTTCCTCCATGATCAAGGTTCAGACTGCCAATTATGTGCCTTGGATTTTGGTATCCAGACTAGACCGACCGGCATACGTATTCTCTATGGACATCGCTAAAGATGATAAGCCTTGGTTCCATGACATCAAAAGTTTCTTAGAGGACCGGACATACCCACCTAGGGTATCATCCAATGATAAGAAGATACTAAGAAGGCTGGCTGGTAGTTTCTTCCTTAATGCTGATTGTTCCTTATACAAGCGAAACTTTGACATGGTGCTACTCAGATGTGTTGATAAGAAGGAAACAGACTTACTGATGCACGAGGTGCATGAAGGATCTTTCGGTACCCATGCTGGAGGACATGCAATGACTAAGAAATTATTAAGATCAGGTTACTACTGGATCACAATGGATGCAGACTGTTGTGCCTATGCCAGGAAATGCCACAAGTGCCAGATCTACGCGGATAAAATGCATGTGCCTCCAAATCCTTTAAACGTGATGTCTTCACCTTGGCCCTTTGCCATGTGGGGAATTGACATGATTGGAAAGATCGAATCGACTGCTTCAAATGGCCACAGATTCATCCTAGTAGTGATTGATTACTTCATCAAATAGATTGAAGCAGCTTTGTATGCAAATGTCACCAGACAAGTGGTAGCCAGATTCCTGAAAAGAGACATCATTTGTCGATATGGAGTACCCGAGCGAATCATTACTAACAATGGTTCCAACTTGAACAACAAAATGATGGCAGAACTGTGTCGGGACTTCAAAATCCAACATCACAACTCTTCTCCTTACAGGCCAAAGATGAATGGCGCTGTTGAGGCAGCTAACAAAAACATCAAGAAGATTGTGCAGAAGATGGTGGTCACTTACAAAGACTGGCATGAAATGCTACCATTTGCCTTGAATGGGTATCGAACTTCAATCAGAACGTCTACTAGGGCAACACCTTATCAGTTGGTATACGGTATGGAAGTTGTCCAGCCTGTTGAAGTTGAGTTACCCTTCTTACGGGTAATGATGGATGTAAAGCTGGACGAAGCAGAATGGGTCCGGTCTTAGTACAATCAACTGAATTTGATCATAGAGAAAAGATTAGTTGCAATTTTTCATGGACAGTTATATCAGAAAAGGATGAAAAAAGCCTTCAATCAGAAAGTCAGGCTTCGGGAATATCAAGTGGGGTATCTTGTGCTGAAAAGACTTTTTCCTCCTCATATAGACCACAGGGGCAAATGGACTCCAAATTACGATGGTCCATTCATAGTAAATAAGGTTTTCTCTGGTGGAGCATTGATGCTCACTACTATGGATGGTAAAGATTTCTTGTCCCCTGTGAATTCAGATGTAGTTAAAAAATACTTCGCATAAAATGACCCGCTGGACATAAAAACAGGATGTAAGTCCAGGCAAAAATAGGGCATCCCGGCGAGTCAAAACACAGAATAAAAGACTCGGGCAAAAATAAGGGAAAATTGAAAAAAATGTACACCTGCTGAGTTGAAAAGCCGCATTGGACAACTCAGGCAAAAATAGGTATCCCGGTGGATTGAAATCCCGAAAGGGCGATCCACGCAAAATCAGGGAATAAGCGAACAACTACATTCTGAATTCGTCTGTATCACTCACAACATGGCAAGCTTCGAAAGGATAAAGCATCAGTCAGAATCAACCTTCTTCAGAAAGCAAGATGAGAAGAACGTCAAGGTCATACAGGTCATAGCAAAGGAAGTACACTGGAACGTCGTCGTCAACATTGCCAATACTTTTATTTTCTCAATTTACAGCAACCCTCTCATTTAAGGGGATTTGTTTCTTTGACTGTATTTTCCAATTCAGGGCACCCAAATTAATAAAATCAGAGTTTTCAGTCACACCTCGTTTCGTACATTTTTTGTTTCGTTTGCAAAATGTCCAATATTCATGATACAGTACTCGCACAAGGCAAATGGGCCATTTATAACAAATGCTTGCAGGAAATATTTTTTACTTTAAGGAAAATCTAACTCCTATGATGGAATCCGGTAAGGGATACCTCGGGATACTTGTGCGTTTCTTTTTATCTTAACAGGTTGTAGGTATTCAATACCCAGCATGGGGCATGTCAGGCATTGAACCCCCAACATGCTACTTCCCAGAAGTTATCACCTTCCCGAGCAGTACCTAACAACCGTTTCACGACAAGGAGGGAAAGGAACTTCCTATTCCCCACCAGAATGCCAGATGTCTCATCCTCAGCAAAGTTAATAGGAACGGTCTCCCCACAGAGTCTCCATTCTCTCCCCAGGAGGACAATGCATGCATACTTTCCCAGCGGAGTGGCTGAAGTTTCCTTCTCCCCAGCTGAGTCTCCTCACCGGGTAGATCTACCAATGATCTGTTTCCCCAAGCAGAGTTCTTCCTCCTGATAGATCTACCAATGATCTCTTCCCTAGCCGAGACATCCTTCCAAGCAGATCAGCCAGAGATCTTTATCCCAGCAGGATCCGAATCCCGGATCGGTTTCTCTTTTGCATAATCATAGCATTTGCATTATATTCACCAAATAAGCGTAGCATTCCGTCTAATACGGAGCATTACGAAAAAAAATCAAACATTCGCATGATCATAATCCAGGTCCGAGCCAGTCACCTGCAATTACCATCAGTAATATATAAAACTCATATCCCCTGCAGATATAAGCCAAAGCGTCCCCTTTGCACTCTCAGATACAAATACCTATGCACGCTCTTTTTGACACTCATCCGTGTCATCCTTCCTCAGCAAGGTCTCCAGAACACTTTCTACAAACAGATACTTGTTTATAACACACTCTTTTCGACACCCGTTTGTGTCATCCTTTCCCCACAAAAAGCTAAAGCATATCCCTTACATTCTCAAAACAAATGCCTATTTATATAGTATATATTTGACACCCGTCTGTGTCATACTTCCCCAGCAGATCAAACACTCGTCCGTGTCCTGCTCATACTTCACCAACCAATCAATCCTCACTCATACTTATACAGAAGTCTTCGATACTCGTTCGTATCTTGTTTATATCACCCCTCAACAGATCCGACACTCGTCCGTGTTCTTTGTTAACCAGTTGGTACTCGTCCGTATCATCATCTCTAAACACACGTCAGCGTTTGTTTCTACTGATACTCGTCCGTATCATGGTCCAAAGGATTCTCGTCTGCATCTTTAATCTATACACAGCGTCAAACACTTATACCTTTTATTCTTGAAAGCGTGAACACTCGTCCGTGTTTACCTTCCCTCAGCAAGTCACCAACAAAACAACTTTTCTTCTATCCGACATTCGTCCTATGTCGTGATATTTTCGGCAGTCGTCCCCTGCCAGGTGATCGTCCTTCACCTTTGGATGACCGTCCCTCATCCCTTTCCCCAACGGAGTCCCCATTAGTGGAACATTTTTCTATCCGACATTCGTCCTATGTCGTGATAAAGAGCAGCCGTCCCCTGCTAGGTGATCGTCCTTCACCTTTTGATGACCGTCCCTCATCATTTCATCCGATGGCAGTCCCCATCGTTGATCTTGTTATCCGACATTCGTCATATGTCGTGATAAACCCCGATAGCAGTCGTACCCTGCTAGGTGATCGTCATTCACCTCTTTGATGACCGTCCTTCATCATGTTTATCCGATGGTCGTCCCCATCGTTGACCGTTTCTATCCGACATTCGTCCTATGTCGTGATAAAGAGCAGCCGTCCCCTGCTAGGCGATCGTTCTTCACCTTTGATGACCGTCCCTCATCATTATTTCATTTATTCTTTAAACTGATGGTTGTCCCCATCATTGTTTACTTTACTTTGCAAACCTGATGGCCGTCCCCATCATTGACTTTACTTCAATCCCCAGAGAACCTTATCTCCTTACTTGATGGTCGCCCCCGTCATGGTCTCTTTATTTCCCCAGCTTGTCGGTCGTCCCCGTCATTACTTTGCTTACCAATTTATCCCCAGCAGTCGCCCTCTGCTCTATGGTCGTCCTCCATCGCCTTCATTTGATAATCATGCTATACTACCTTTTACAATTTATATCCCTTTTCTTCTTCTATCTAGCGAGTGCAAATTTTGGACTGTCTTTGATATTCAACCACAAGTTATCTTGTTTGTCTGATAAGCCAGTCGCTTACATCCTGCACAGATAACTCATGTTTGAATAGGGGCAGCTGTAAACACCCCAAATTTTCCCTCACTCTTTATCACACCATGGCTTGTGATCTTTCATTTTTGTATTAGCATAAGCATACTACCTTATATTGCATTTTTGTTTCATCTGCATAGTTCAGGTTCATCTGCATTTAGGGTTTGTGATCTGAGCAATCCAAGAACCCATTTGAGCCATCCCAAAGGCCTCAAAGCTTTCCAATAGGGTCCATTCGTGTTCTATCATCATGTTATGCTCCTCAAGGTTAATGGAATTCAAGAGATCACAAGAACTGGCAAAGGCATGGAAGCAGAGCTAGGGTTTCACTTCACAGATGACCAAAATTAGGGTTTTGGTTTCAGAGGCCTTAACTCCAAATTTTTGGGCCATTCTTGTTTCTAATGTTCTGAATATGTCATAAGGATCATGTGTACCAATTTTGATGAAGAAACTCATTGTGGAAGTCATCTGTTTACTGGGTAACTTCCTGAGCAAGTTAAGTCAAAATCACGGCATCTGAGGCCCCCAACAATGGGAACAAAGGGGTATTTTCATCAAATTGAAGTTCTATGATCTTTATTTGATCTTATAAGTGGTTGGAAGTTCACAAGATTGAAGAATTTTGAGCCAATTGCAAACTTGCCAAAAATGGAAATGACTTGAAATGCAAACTTTCCATTTTGGGAAAGTTTTTCAACCTCCTCTTTCTTAACCAAAAATGCTTCAAATGAAAAATTCTTGGTCATGAAAGTTGTAGATTAGATCTTTCCCTTTTCAAAAAGTACAAGAACATGTCTTGATTCATCCTAGAACTCAAGATATGGCCTTTCAAAGTTGGAAAAAATCCTATAATTTCAAGTTTCATGTCAAAAGGGATTTTGCAAATTGGCATGTTCAAGCATTCTAATGACTTAAAATGTACACAAACACTTCACAATATGTCAATTGAGCCTCTAAACATCATAATTGTGCATTGAACCAAGTGGTTTCATGGCTTGAACTTCAAGAAATCACAAAAGGGCCAAAACTCTCAAGAATTGCAAAATGCATTGGATCCTCTCATCCACTTGTGCCAGCTACATCAAAACCATCCTATGGCTCTCCATGAAACTTGTTGAGGCCAGATACCCCAAGAAATCAGACCTGCCATGGCCCATACCTCAAGTACACAAATCTTGACTTTTTTGCAAATCACCCCATACCAATCAGCCTGTGCCACAACAACTCTCTGGCCAATCAGCATACATTATGTGAACCCTAAGGACTCAAAAGAACACAACATTGAAGCCTGAATCGCATACATACTCAGAATCCACAAAATTTGTCAAAAACTTCCTCTCTTCGAAACTCATCACACAACCACTGAAACTTCAATCTTTTTTTACCAATCATCTCCACATGACCTAAGGATCATTTCCCACCCATCACCATAGCCTAAAACACCCTCAATCAGAAATACGATTTCTGCATATTCAGAATCAAACACCTCAAAATAGCCATCACAAGCTTGCTCTAAGATCCTCATCATCATCATGGAGTTCATTGGGGTGATTTTGAACCAAAAGGGAGGTTAGAAAGCTCAAGAACACAAAGCTTCAACTCAGGTAGCTTGATGAACTTTTTTTTCCAGAACTTGCTATTTAAGTTTCTAAATGATTCTACATGTTTAGCTGATCATCCTGATATATTTATTTTCGAGAATGGTTGAGAAATGAGCATGTATTGAACTTCTGAAAGTTTTGATTGTTTTCACGATTTGCTTTGAATCTTGCTTTTGATGAATGATAAATGTTGTTTGATGATGGATTCTTGTTGAGGGAGGTTAGTAGATCATTTCTGGAGAGTTAGAGGGTTTGATTTAGCCTAGGGAAGAAGTTAGGTTGTTTGCCTTGCCGGAGAAGATGACTGGAGCTAGCTCCGGTCACCTGAAAATGATTAGAACCCTAGTTAGGGTTTAGTGGCCCAATTTGAATATCAGCCTTTGGATGTGTTTTAGCGCGTGTTTGGATGGCCCTGATCATTTCACTTAACCCTAATCCAGATTAATTAACTTAATTAATTTAAAATTGCCAGAATCAATCTCAGCCTCTCATCTGTGCGCGCAGTCAAGTCCCCTTTGAATCTCACCCACTGGATCAGTTGACTTCCATTTTAAATCATTTTTATTTCATTTTAATTCATTTTTCTTGCATAATTAATTTAAAATAGCAAAAGGCATCACAAAAATATTTTCTTTTGCATTCTGACTAAAAATATTTTACTCATTCCAAAAATAATTTTTATTTTATTTTTTGCATTAAAAAAGTATTTTTAAAATATTTAAATGTTAGTTTTAATTAATTAAAATCTTTTAATTAATTAAAAATACATTTAGGTTTCTAAAAATCACCAAAAAAATCATGAAACATCCCAATGAATTTAGAAACATTTTCAAACTCTTCACACAAATTTCTTTTTAGGTTTGATCATAGTTTGCCAATTTTCTTTGAATTAAGGGTCATAAAAATCATATTTTTGAACACTAACTTTAAAAAATCATTTCTGCCTAACCAAGAAGAGTTTGAAGTTGATTCATTTTGCATTGTTTTGCATATTGCATGTAGTTTATAGGTCTTTTTCCTCAGGAATTTACCTTACATTTTCAAATTGATTTGCATTTTTCCCTTTGAACCACCCAAAAACCCTAGAAAACTTAGGAAAATCATAACTTTTGTTTGGTTAGGCTTCTGACCTTCTCCTTTGGGGTATGACCTAGTATGGGATTAAGGTTTGTTTGAGTTTGATTGCAAATTTTTATCATGAAATATGCTTCTGTTTTGTTCACTTGCATCTCATACTTCCATGTAACCCTAATTTCTCATGTTCATTTGCATTCACCTTGCATATGCATCAATACATGAACTTGCCATGACATTTCTTTAATTCATATGTCACCTTAGACATCTTAGGATATGATAGAACAATGTTTTATCATTTCTTCATCCATTTTCCATGATTAGCATTCATTTCATTTCATAACTTTCATGTGTTTTCAAAACTTCAAAAGCATGCTTCCTTTGCATCTCATCTTTGTATGATCATACATATGCATTTTGTATGCCTTTGCATCATCTCAAATGACACTTACATTGCATAAAAAATTCTGACTTTGGTCATTTCATCTCATTTCACTTCATTTCTTCATGCTTTATAATTTATGCATTCATGCTAACTTTTCAGTTTTTGGTAAGTTACTTTGAGAGGTGGATTTGCCTTCACTTCTCATTTCTTCCTATCTCTTTCATTTGCATTTTGTTTTTCTTTGGAGTGAACTTGTTCACTTGTGTTCCATCTCTCTCACTTTCTTTCTTTAAGTTACTTATCTTCTTCAATGAAGTAAGTTACTTATTCTTCTTTCTCATCCTCCTTTCATCTGCTTCTTCCATTGGTGGCTTCCTTGAAGATCTTTCTTAAGCCTCATGAAGCATAGGATATCCAAGCATGATAATAATTAGGGTTGTAATTAGTCCCCTTAGCTTTTTACCTTTGAGTCTCTCTTCTCATCTCAATAATCAGAGACTAAACTCTTAAAGTTTTAGGACTTTGGAATTAGGGTTATGCCTGCATCCTTTTCTTAGGATGGGGTGTATAACTTTAATCCTAAGTGTTAAACCTTTAATTTGCTTAAAATTCTTAATCAAATCATCTAATAATCACTAAGGCTTTATCTTGTAACTTGGGCCTTACATTAGGGTTCTAATTCTTCATTATGATTAAGAAGGACTAACCCTAGTGTTTAATGGAAAAGTCCCCCTCAAGTTGTCTTACAAACATAAAATCCATTTCTTAGTCTCATCCCTTAATTAAAATCCACTTAATAAAGGCTTGTTATATAATGAATTTAATCCCTAACCATGGATTAAGTTGAGGTATCTTCCTCAGCTTAAGTGTGCTCATCTATTATCCTTCTATTAGGATGGTGTAATGAGCCCACTAATCTGTGATTAGAGATTAAATTCATTACTTAATGCTAAACAAAAACCCAAAAACATCTAAATAATCACAAGTAGGTTAATAATCTTAATCCTACATCATCATGGTAATTAAGTTGAGGTGCTTACCTCACACTTAAGTAAGCTCATTATCCCTAATCAGGGAGGATATAATGAGTTTACAAGCCCTTGATTTAGGCTTAAGCTCATAATCCTATGCAAAACACTAAAAACAATAATAAAACTGAAAACACAAAAACAAACAATAATCTTCTCCTCCGGGATTCTTTTCTCACCACACTCATTCATAAACGAGAACATGCTTCTTCCGTCTAATGCAAGACAGTTAGCACTCGAGCCAGACGAGTCATACACTTGAGCATAGACAAGTAAGCATTTCACAGTCAATTTATTTTCAATCTCTTTGGGTCGAACTACGGTGTTCTGACTTCCTCATTGCACGAGAGGATACGTAGGCATAACTTAACAGTTATTGAACAAAAGTCTCTTTGTCATCCCCCTCTTTCAACATTCTTTCTTTTTAAGCCTCAGTCCCTGAGCATTCACCCTTTTGCACTGACACTTGTATATTTCTTTTCCAGCTTTTGCACACAGATAGAACACACTCTACCCCTTTTAAACACAATCTTTTAAGCGTGGATCCCGTCGAGTACGACGGATAATCTGCGTGCGAATACCTTCCCAAGTTGTAACCAACCCCCTTTCTCAATTTCTCTGGTTCGCAACTGTCTTATCCATATCTTTCTAGGTTTATGCAGCATTACCTTTCCTTCAGGATAAAAATGCCTAGTTGGCGACTCTATTCATCTTCACCTTCATTTTCTCTTTTCACCGACCGTTCGCGCTTGTACCGAGATGCAAATCTTTGGGAGCGACAAGTCTCATACATAGCCATTCTGATGCTCGTATTGTAACTGTTATTGTAAGAGAACTCGATCAATGGCAAAAGTTCCTTCCAATTTCCTTTACTTTCAAACACACAAGCCCTTAACATATCTTCCATTGTTTGAATTGTACGTTCCGTCTGACCATCCGTTTGAGGATGATTAGAAGTGCTCAAACGTAAATCCGTACCTATAGCCTGTTGGAACACTTTCCAAAACCTCGAAGTAAACTTTGGATCTCTATCAGACACAATGCTAGACGAAACACCATGCAACCTTAAAATCTCAACAATAAACAACCTCACAAGATGACTTTCCTTATAGGTAGTCTTAACGACTAAGAAATACACATATTTCGTTAGTCGGTCCACAATCACCCAAACAGAATCATAACCTCCTTGAGTACTCGGCAAACCCACTGCAAAATCCATTGAAATACTATCCCACTTCCAAATTGGGATGTCCAAAGGTTGTAACAAACCTCCTTGTCTTTGGTGCTCAATATTCACTTGTTGACACACTGCACATTCATACACAAATACCGCAATACCCTTCTTCATATCGGTCCACCAATACTCTTTCTTTAAGTCTTGATACATCTTCGAAGAACCAGGATGTATCGTAAAAGAACCTTTATGGGCTTCCTCCAAAATCCTTCTCTTTAGCACATCATCATCCGGAATGCAAATTCTTTGGTTAAATTGGATAATCCCATCGAGGATCCACTTTCCTAATCCCTCCCATGTTTTTTTTAATCATTTTATAGCTTTTCTTTAATATATTTAAATTTTATGGAAGAAAAAGGATGTTATGCTACTTGTTGATATTGGGCTGTAAACCCATATGAATCTTCTTTATACACATGTTATACATAGCACCTCCCCCTCTCAGTTTTTTTATTTTTATTTTATGAATTTTGTTGGGCCTAGCCCAATCTTCTGCTCACTGCACACTCAAGGCTGGCTTGCACCCCCTATTTCTTTAATTATTTTCTTTTGTTTAGTGAAAATATTTTCTATTGTTTTTTAACTTAATTATATAGTTTCTTTTTATTCCATTTGGATTTGATTTTCTAATTTTTTGGGCCGATGATATAACAAACGGTCGAGATTTGCCCGATTTCATTAAATCGGCGAAACTCGATCAATATAAGGCCAATTTTAATTTAGTTATTTATTTACCATTTTATTTCAATTTATTTTCCATTTTTGTCATTTAATTTAATTTATTTCTTTCCATTATTTATTTTAATTTTTATGGTCGATGAACATAATTAGTCTTGAGAATCGTCGCAAGCCGACTCGACATCTCGATTAAATTATAAGACCATCTTAATTTATTTCATTTTATTTAGTCTATTTATTTTATTTTCTCATTTTAATACAATAAAAACGATCTATTCCTCATAGAACCATTCTAACAATGGAATTGGTTTTAAGGTAGTTAACGAGCAACATCTCGACGCCTCCGATTAATTTCAAGCTCCGACGATTCCGAATAATTAAGACACTGCACACACGCTTTCTCTTGGGCAAATTACAATGAGACCTTTTATTTAATTGCAATCCCGTGTAATTTATTTTGTACCCCTCTCCCGGTTTCCATTTGTACACAATTTAGTTTTCCACCTTTATTTATCGTTTCGATCGCTAGGAGTACCCTTAGGGACAAGCATAAATCTCACTTTAGTTCGCGAATCCTTGGTCCAACACCAAGTGGTTTCACTCGCACACTTGCACATTCCATTCGGCTACGGTTTTGTATTACTAGGAGCACCCTTAGGGACTAGGAATCGAATCCACTTAATCAATCAAACAATTAACCTCCATTTGCATTTCACCCGTAAGTCGAGTGCTTCGCGCATCACCATCTAACTTTTCTAACTTAACAAGCATTCAAACTAATAAATACGAAAGAACTGAACTCCAGAGTCTAGCATTCCACATAGTTCTTTGAATGGATCATTCCTGAGGCCAGTCCCACGGGACATGGTTCATTCGCCCTTTTGTACTCAAAACACATAAAACGTTTAACTTCCTCAAAGAGATGAGACATGATTCATCTCCATAGGAAAGATATTCCTCTTATTCCCACAAACATAAACAAATCAATTTTCTCAAACAATTTCTCTCAAGGAAGAATGTGGCAATCACTTGTTGATCATATATCCAAGTTCGAAGCTTCCTCCCCTTCTATTATCTCTCTTAAATGTTTGTGGTGGAATAGGTGAGATATTTCCCTTAAAGATGACGACTTGTCTCTTTCTTTCAAATCCAACTTAACACCTACCCAACCAATATTCAAATCATTTTCCTAATTAATTAAACGGAGGAACTGAATTCTGGAGTCTAGCATTCCACATAATTCTTGAATGAATCATTCCTGAGGCCCGCCCCATGGGACGTGGTTCATTCGTCCTCTCGTATTTGAAGACACTTAATTATCACATATCAAATAATGAAAGAACTGAATTCTGGAGTCTAGCATTCCATGGGTTCTTGAATGGATTATTCCTGAGGCCATCCCCATGAGACGTGATTCATTCGCTCTTTCATTCTTAAAATACTAAACAAGATCAAACCTTTCTCTAAACAAACATTGTTTAAGCTCTTTCTATCTCGCAGACAAGCTAGCGCTTCAGCCTCCTATCGCGAGCAGATAAGCCAACGCTTAGCAGTTAGAGAGTGTTTTAAACAATCGTTTATTAAAAAATACCAACAAACCGTAGTAGCACGAACTACGAATCTCTGACTTTCCCATTGCACAAGGGAATACGTAGGCACATGGATTTTAATCCTTCGCGAGCACAATAATAAAAAATTTAACCATTTCTCCATAATAATAATAATTAAAAATATTCATTTCCCTTAAAACAAACATCTTAGCAAACCATTTAGAAGACAAAGACTTAAATCAACATTCAATCGCAAGTTAGACTAAGAGGTTCCCGTTGAGTACAATGAACATGAGGGGTGCTAATACCTTCCCCTTGCACAACTGACTCCCGAACTTAGAATTTGGTTTCGTTGACCATTTCTTATCCTTATTGGTTGTATCTATATCTCCTTTTTCTTTAGTTAGAATAAATAGAATTAGGTGGCGACTCTGTTGTTCTTTCCGCGTCCATTGCGAGGATCGTATTTTTCGAGGTACGACACAAGTGATCTTGAAAGAAGCTCACAAGGTATCCTCACATATTATACAAGCTCAAGGTCATCCACAAAACCCTAGAAGGGTGAAATATCACCAGAGGTTCAGAGGTGCAACATGCTCCTACACAGATAAACCCTAATTAGGGTTTTGCTTCAGATCAAGGAATTCTCATAGCTTTGACCAGTTCTTATGTTCAAAGGCTTCTATGTGATATATAAGGCCTATGGATGAAGTTTGATGCAAAAACTCATTGAGGAAGTCAGGTATTTGATCTGTTACTTGCAAATGAAGAAAAAGGTCAATTGAGCAGAAGAAAAGTTAACCAATGCTTTTCAGGGGTTCCAATCATGATTTTCAAGCTTATGGACCCTCTTGAGGACAAATAATTGCTTTGGTGATCACAAGAATCAAGAATCAAGGGTTTGGAAAGAACTTGCCAAATTTAGAAAGTGACTTGCAATAAAATTTTCTATTTTTGGATAGTTTTACCCTAATTTTCAATCCATTCTTTCATGCCCAAGATGACTCCAAATGGATTTTCCTTAAACATGAAACTTGTAGAGCATTCTTTCCCCTTTCCAAAACGTCCAAGAACTTAATCATAACCTTAAACATGAAACTTGTAAAGCATTCTCTCACCTTTCCAAAAAGTCCAAGAACTTGATCATAGCCTTTGTGGTTTGAAAATTATGCCCATTTGAAGTTGGATAATTTTAGGGTTTTACCATATTTTCAAATTTACACCAAATACAAAAACACTCATATCACATTTCTAAGGCATTTAATGGACCAATGTTGATCCCTATGCCCAATTGTAATCCAAAACAAGTAGGTTTGCTCAAAGAACCTCAAGAATTCGTGACTTGAAAACAAGGTATTCCATAACTTGCATTTTTTGCAAAACATCACATAATGCATGATCCAAGGGATGCTAAGCTTCAAAATTGATCCAATGGTGCTAAGGGCCTTAAAATAATTCAAATTATGCACATGGATGGAAAAGTGCATGCATGAATTACCATATCACAAGTTTCATGCAATTTTGCAAAATTAAACCAAATCACACTTTCCTTGCCTCCACTCACACCAGAAAACCTAATCAACATCTCACCTCATCATATATAATAGATTTGTGCCTTTGAATTGCGGGGAGTGTAACACCCCAAATTTTCCCTCTTCTGTTTAGCATCATCATCATATCATTATCATCATCAGCATGTCATATCTTTAGCATCTTGCATAGAAAGATGAAGCATAACACTTGCATGTTCTGGCATAAGGCATATGATCAACCATCCGAGAAATTTGAAGCACTACAAGGAAAAATAAAAAGCATGGTGACCTAGAAAGAAGCTCACAAGGCATGTTATACAAGCTCTGTATCATGTTTAAGGCCTTAAAAAAGGATTGAGGATCAAAAGCAGATTGAACGGTTGGTGTCGGGTTATTCTTGAGGTTTCCCACCAAAAGGAGGGAGAATTCAAGATTCACTGGCATTAACCGGTTAACGCTTTGGTTAACCGGCTGCGAATTTTGAAATCCAGCAGCAATTCAGCATGTGTTTTGGCTCCAATTTTCCTATTTTTTGATTTTATTCTTTTTTTGAATTATGGAGAAGGATCTAGAGCATTTATCCAAACCTAATTCCAATGCTAGGTCCTAATCACTATTCCAAACCATGTTTTTTGGATCCCAAGCCTAACATTTTGGGCCCCAAACCTAAATCATATTTAATCCATTTCCCTCCAAACCAAGAAAAAAACTCTCACAATTTTCAATTCCCACTTTCTGAATTTTGCTCTCTCTCATAATTCACTCCTCTTCATTTTCTGAATTTTGATCTCTCTCACCATTCTCTCACTTTTTTCTCTCAATTTTCGAAATCACTCAAAGTTCCTCTTTGAAGATCACATAACTTCACCTTAAAGTGTGTAGATCTTGGAACTAGACCTCCATCCATAGCTTCTTTGCATCATTTTGCTGGTTTACTTGGTGGTTCAGATCTGGTTTGGAAATTAGAAGTGCTTTTGGAGCCAAAATTTTGCATCAAGACCATTTGCTTGCATTTATTTTGCATGGAGTGTGAAGCTTAGCACCGGATCTTCAAAGTTTTCCGCGAAATCTCTCATTTCCAGCTCAAACAACAACTACCAAAGCATACCTCAGCTTTGTAGGTTGGTTAAATTCAGATCTAACTCTATTTTAGCTTATTTCCGTGCTTGTGCTTTAGATCCACCATGTGCTTGTGTATTTGCTTGTGTTGCTTGAATTGATTGGTTGATTTGTAGTCGGATCTGTGTTCTAATGTTCATGAGCTTAATGATGTTAATAATGTGAATTGATCCATTTATTTCATGCATAATTGATTGCTGGTATGGTGTAGAATTATTTGGATAAGCTGGTTTGAGCTGATTTTCTGCAGGAAATTGCTGCTGTTTTTATAGTGTTAACCGGTTAACGCTTTGGTTAACCGGTTAACGCACCTATTTTCTGCGTATTTTGCTGCAGGTTTGGATTGGTTATCCAGTTAACGCTTTGGTTAACCTGTTAACACTGATGCAGAATTTCATTTTGGAGTTGTTTTGAGCCTGTTTGATCCCCTTACTTGTTTTAATTGCCATGGATCATTGTATGATCATTGAATATGCTAGTTTAGGGTGATTTGCTTGCTGGTTGATGTAGGCTTCATGTTCTCGACACGTAAATGCTTGTATGTGCAAAGTTTGGCATGTTTTTTTGATCTTTGTTGATTTGAACTTTGAGCATACTAATTCCATGATTGTGTTGATGAACGTATGCTGGATTTTTTGCTAACATTGCAGGGGCTTATGGTAAGAGAAGTGTGGATGTTTATCCATATTTCAAATCTTCATCTTTTCTTTTTAAGTTGCTTTCTTCTTTGTGGTTTGATGTGTCTTATGCCATCATGTGTTGCAACTCTTCCCCCCCCCCTTCAGGAGCAACTTATCTCCTTTAGAGGAGTAAGTTGCTTGCTAGCTTTCTCCTCCTCTCTTTTGATCCTCTTTGGTTCTTCTTTTCTCTTAGGATAGTTGAAACCTCACTAACCTTAGGACCACTTTGGCATGATTACTTTAGGTTTAGTCTTTCCCCATTAGACTTTTGCCTTTTGCTCCTTTGGTTCTCTTTCTCTTCGCATCTCAAAAACAAAGCCTAAAAAACATTAATAAAGAAAGAAGTGACTTCTTGTGTAATAGCCTTATTCCATGGGGCATATGTATTTATTCCATCTTGGAATAGTGAATTTGTCTAGCATGATGCACAAGTCGGATCATGAAGTCATCTTCACCAAGAAAAAACCCTAAAAAAATACTTCTTCATTTTTAATCACTAAAACACTTAATAAATTCAACAAGTCAATGAACTTAGGCCCTTGCCCTTGGAAATAAGTCTTGGATAAATTCTCCTTACTTGGTGTGCTTGTTCTATTATTCCATCTTGGAATGTAGTAGCAAGTACACATTCCATGGAAAAGAGTTTGAGTTCATTCTCTTGTGCCACACCAATAAAAGACTCAAAAAACACACAAACAAACAATAAGCGTCTCTCCTTCGGGACTTCTTTTCTCATCTCCTTCGCTCCGTACGCGAACTTGCTCCTACTTGTCATTTTGCAAGACGGTAACGCACTCGTCGTCTGAGCCTGCAACACCTGAGCATTGACATAGGCAGTTCAAGCCTTAAGACACAAACAATCTTTTCTACCCCTAGTTAGGGGAACTACGGCGTCTCTGATCCTCATTGTCCATATGAAGTATGTAGGCAGCGGGGTAGGGCCCGTTCGAGCACACTCTTTTATTTTCCCTACATTTTCCCCCTTTCTTTTCTTTTCTTATCCAATTAAGTTCCTTTTCTTTGCAGAAGCTTTCATTTCTTCACCCTTTGAAACAACTTCTTTGCAAGCGTGGATCCCGTCGGGTACGGCGGATGATCTAGGGTGCTAATACCTTCCCAGGTCGTAACCGACTCCCGAACCCAGTTTCTTTGGTTTGCATGACCTGTGTCCTTCCTTTTCTTTTCTTTGGTTTGTGTAACATTACCATTCCCGTCTCTTCGGGATAAAAATGCCTGGCTGGTGACTCTACCCTCTTTCCGCGCCACTTTCGCATTTGTACCAGGATGGAAATCCAGGGAGCGACAGCTGGTGACTCTGTTGGGGACCTAACCCAGAATCTCTGGTTCCCTTGAGAGTCACTCCTAGCGCTTGCGTGTTTTTGTTTCGTTGGGTGTTGATTGTTTGCTGCTGAGTGTTTATTTTACTGTTATTTTATTTACAGTTTTATTTGCAGCTAGTTTTCAGTATTTTTTTCATGCATCATATATATTACTGGACTGTCTGGTTGTTGGTTTCCTTTTTTTCTGTGGGATTGGGAACTGTTACTGAGAGATGAGTTCGTAACCGGGGCTCGAGTGCACCCTAGGACTCAGAGTGGACAGTCACTTTGACTTTATGGCATCTTGCTATGTTGGTAGTAGTGAGTTCCACACCCAGACTTGCGACCGTCTTGGAAATGTATTGATGCCAGAATCTTTCTGGGGTTATACACAACCTCAATAGTTATGTGCATCTGGGGACCGATCATTGAGGACCTTTGTGGAAACATCCCTCTGGAGTGGTGACAGTGGCAGACTACATTTTGTGGCAAACCCATTCGCACCCGAGGGCCCACTGGGAACTCGCATAGGATGGCCTGGTTCTTTTATAGGAACTCATTCAAAGCATTTGGTCGTATGACAATAGTATTGTACCCTTCGAGATGAATGTACTATTGTTTCTCGATTCCAGCGCTTGAAGCTGGGAGCTTATAAATGATGCTTGTTTTTCCCGGACTCACGATGAGACCTCCATGAGTAGTACATAATGCCAAACCGATTCCCTGATTTGGTCATGAGCCATTTCTCGGAAATGGTGAACGTATTATTGCTATTCGGCTTTGAGAGTCCGTGATGTTTGACCCGGAGCACACCTGTGAGATTGGGAGGGGTTTACAGGTTTGCAGGAACCCTTGACCTCATCATACCCCATTGCCAGTACAATTCTATGATTTGATAAGGCTACATGGATTTTGGAGTTCTTAAGTCGTCTGATATCTGATTTTGGGGCTTTTGAGACTAGATTCTTGTTCATGGGGCTTTATTCAGAGGATCTTGGTTCTTGGTCACTTGGGTCCAGTGTTCCGTATCTAGACAGTCCCAGTTGTTGATCATATGCCTGCATTGCATTTGCATCGCATCATACTCGCATTAACTGTTTGTGTTTCCATTTCAGGCTATCATTTATTCTTTGTACCCAGTTCTGGTATTCATTGTTTCCCCAGATGACAGAAGTCCAAGTGATACCCAGAAAAAGGAATGCTCATTACACTTTCCCGCAACCAGAAACCGAGGATATTCAAAAACTGGTGGGCTTACATGAACAAGCCTACTGTCGATCAGAGGGATAGTCTTCATTCTTTGTTGCAGTTTTATGACCCTCAGTTGAGAATTTTTGTATTTGCTGACTACGTCTTGGCTCCTACTATGGAAGAGATTTCTGACATTCTGAAGATTCATGTCAAGAATGGTGTTCCCTATTATGATGTGGAGAAGTGTCCCCCGTACAAGGACATTGCAGGTGCTTGTCATTTGAGTATGCTTAGAGTGAAGATGGAGTTAGAAGCCAATAAAGGGAAATGATTTACTCTGAATTTTATTATTACAGAGGCCTACATGTTTTCTTTGGGAGGGAAGTGGTTAGAATTCAGTGCACTGTTAGCATTAATGGTCTACGGGACAAGTCTGTTCCCATGAGAGAAAGGATGGGTAAGATTGGAGGCTATCACCCTTTTCATTAAAGGGAACCTGGTGCCTACGTTGTTGGGAGACTTTTACTTCGGTGTCTATCACAAAAATGAGAAGAGAAAAGGGTATGTGAATTGTTGTGCTCCATTGTTTGCCGAGTGGTTTGCTAAGAAGCTTCCGAAGTCAGGACCGTTCAAAGATCTTAAGAAAGAATGGAAGTGGGATAGAAGATTGATGGGGTTAACATATGACGATATAGCTTGGGGATGTAGCAGAAACTTAGTGGGGAAGGAGTTTATTACAAGGTGTGGTGATTTTCCTTATGTGCCTTTGTTAGGTAGGAAATGAGTGATAAGTCATAACCCTGTGCTGTCTAGAAAACAATTTGGCTATCCGTTGAAGGATCCTCCATCAGATGAAGAAATAGCTAAGACTTTGTATTTTCCGGCTGAAGATAACGAGCAATTAGTTCTCCAAGTATCTCAAGCTTGGGAAACCAAGGTTAGGGAGGGTAAAAAAGAATTCGGAAAGGTGGATCCTAAAACTTATCCCTCTTTTGTTGCTTGGATACAAGGTAGGGTCGATAATTTCTTCCTTCCATTCTTAGTAGAGGCTCCACTATATCCAAAAGAGGTATTGTTTCTCCCCTGAAAAGACACCAGGGTCCAAAGGTGCAGACGCGAACGGTCGCCGAAAAGAGAAAATGAGGTTGAATAGAGTCGCCAGCTAGGCATTTTTATCCCGAAGGAAAGGTAATGCTGCATAAACTTGGGAAAAGCTGGATAAGAAGGTTGCGAACCAGCGAAACTGAGAAAGGGGGTTGGTTACAACCTGGGAAGGTATTAGCACCCAGATTGTCCGTCGTACTCGACGGGATCCATGCTTACAAGATTGTGTTTAAAAGGGGTAGGTGTATGTGTTATCTGTGTGCAAAAGCTAGGAATGAATGTATAGGTGTCAGTGCAAAAGGGTGAATTTCTCAGGAACTGAGGCTTAGAAAAGAATGCTGAAAGAGGGGGAAGACAAGGATACTTTTGTTCGATAACAGTTAAGTTATGCCTATGTATCCTCTTGTGCAATGAGGAAGTCAGAACACCGTAGTTCGACTCAAAGAGACTGAAAATAAATTGATTGTGAACTGCTTGCTTGTCTATGCTCAAGTGTATGACTCGTCTGGCTCGAGTGCTAATTGTCTTGCATTGGACGGAAGAAGCAAGTTCTCGTTTGTGAATGAGAGTGATGAGAAAAGAATCCCGGAGGAGACTATTATTGTTTGTTTTTGTGTTTTCAGCTTTTTATTGTTTTTGGTGTTTTGCATAAGTTAATGAGCTTAAGCCTAAATCAAAGGTTATAAACTCATTATATCCTCCCTGATTAGGGATAATGAGCTTACTTAAGTATGAGATAAGCATCTCAACTTAATTACCATGATGATGTAGGATTAAGATCATTAACCTACTTGTGATTAATTAGATGTTTTTGGATTTTTGTTTAGTGTTAAGTAATGAGTTTAATCTCTAATCACAGATTAGTGAACTCATTACACCATCCTAATAGAAGGATAATAGATGAGAACACTTAAGCTGAGGAAAATACCTCAACTTAATCCATGGTTAGGGACTAAATTCATTACATAACAATTCTTTATTAAATGGATTTTAATTAAAGGGATGAGATTAAGAAGTGGGTTTTATGGTTTGTAAGACAACTTGAGGGGGACTTGTCCATTAAACACTAGGGTTAGTCACTCTTAACCATAAGGAAGAGATAGAACCCTAATGTAAGGCCCAAGTTACAAGATAAAGTCTTGGTGATTATTAGTGTAATTTGATTAAGAGGTGTAAACAAATTAAAGGTTTAACACTTAGGATTGAAGTTATACACTCCCCCCTAAGAGAAGGATACAGGCATAACCCTAATTCAAAGTCCTAAAGCTTTAAGAGTTTAGTCTCTGATTATTGAGATGAGAAGAGAGACTCAAGGAGACTCAAAGGTAAATGACTAAGGGGGACTATACAACCCTAAAAGTTATCATGCTTGGATATCATATGGTTTGTAAGGCTTAAGGGGAAAGATCTTCAAGGCCACCAGTGGAAGAAGCAGATGAAAAGAGAAGGAAGAAGAAGAATAAGTTACTTACTTCCTGAAGAAGATAAGTGACTTAAAAGAGAGAAAGTAAGAAGAATGGAACACAAGTGAAACAAGTTCACTTCAAAGAAAAGTAAATATGCATATGAGTGATGAGAAGAGATGGGAAGTGAAGGCAAATCCACCTCCCAAATAACTTACCCAAACGTTCCTGAAAATGTTAGTATGAATGCATAAGACATAAAGTAAAAGGAAATGAGATGTGAAGACCCAAAGTCAGAAGTGAAAATGTAATGTAAAAGGCATATGAGGTGATGTAAAGTTATGCAAGATGCACATGAATGATAATACAAGTATGAGATGCAAAGGAAGCATGCTTGGAAGCTTGGAAACACATGGATGTTCATGAAATGTAATGGATGCAAAGCATAGCAAATGAATGAAGAAATGATCAAGCAATGTTCAAACATGTCTTAAGATGTCTAAGATGTCATATAAATGTTTGAAATGTCATGGCAAGTTCACATGATGATGATATGCAAAGATGAATGCAAATGAACATGAGAAATTAGGGTTTTATGAATGTATGTGATGCAAATGACCAAAACAGAAGCATACATCATGATATAAAATTGAAATTGGACTCAAACAAACCCTAAACCTATACAAGATCAAACCCCAAAGGAGAAGGTCAGAAGCTTAACCTAGTGAGAGTTATGAATTTTCTAAGTTTGCTAGGGTTTTTGGGTGTTTCTTAAGGGAAAATGCAAATCAAATTGAAAATGAAAGATAAATTTATGATAAAAATAACCTAGAAACTATATGTTATATGTGAAACAATGCAGAAAGAGTCAAGTCCAAACTCATCATGGTTAGGCAGAAATGAAATTTTCAAGTTAGGGTTAAAAAATGTGATTTTTAAGAACCCTAATTCAAAGAAAATTGTGAAATTATGATCAAACCTAAAAAGAAATTTGTATGATGAGTTTGAAAATGTTTCTAAATGTATTGGAATGGTTCATGAATATTTTGGTGATTTTTAGAAACCTAAATGCATTTTTAATTAATTAAAATCTATTAATTAATTAAAACTAATATTTAAATATTTTAAAATACTTTTTTAATGCAAAAAATAAAATAAAAATTATTTTCAGGTTGAGAAAATTATTTGGATCAGAAATGCAAAAGATTATATTTTTTTTGATAAGTTTTGCTATTTTAAATAAAATGAGAAAGAAAATGCAAAGAAAATGAAATAAAAATAAAATAAATGGAAAGTCAATGCATCCAAGGGCCAGGATTTGAACTGGGGTGGAGGGAATTGACTGGCGCGTGTTTGTGTGGTCTGGATTCAATCTGGCATAATTTCTGATTAAACCTAATTAATTAATTTAATTAAAAGTTTAGGGTTTTAATGACCAATCTGGGCCATCCATCCACGCACGAAACCAAGATGCTAAGGCTGAAATTCAAACAAAACCTAAACCCTAATTAGAGCCCTAATGACTCTCAGGTGGCCGGAGAAGACCTCCGGTCATCTTCTCCGGCCAGCTCCCTCCCCTGAATCTCTCAAAACACCATAACAATGCACCAAAATCTCCAGAAATGATCCTTGAACAACATTAAACACGAATCAAACCTCAAAAATCATTTATCACTCAAGAACATCATGAATCGAAGCAAAACGGAAAAACGCATACAACTTTCAGAAGCTAAATACATGCTCATTTTTAACTCATTTTCAAAACAAAACACATCACAATGATCAGTGAAACATATAGATTGATATTGTAACTTAAATGGCAAGTTCTTGAAAATTTGTTCTTGAGGATACCTGAGATGAAGCTTTTCAGTTTGGTGCTTTCTGGCCTCCTCTCTTGTGCAATCCAACCCCTTTGAATCCCCTGGTGCTATTGAGAAGCTTTGCAAGAGTTTAAATAGCTTGGTTTGTGATGTTTGGTTCTGGTGTGGCAGAAATCGTGTTTTGGTTTAGGGAGCTTTTAGGCCATGGGAGTGGGTGCTTTGTGATCCTTATGATGTGTATGATTGAATGGTGCAAAGAGTTTTGTGGTTTGTGGCTTGATTTGAGAGAATCGAAGAGATGAAGTTTTTGTAAGTTTTTGTGCAATCTGAGTTGTGGGAGGTTTCAGGCTTGATTGTGTTCTGTAATGAGCTCCATAATGTTTGTATGTAATGTCTTGATTGGTCAGAAAGTTGGTAGTGGCATGGTTTGATTGGTATGGGCAAGTTGCAAAATATTCAAAAGTTTTGTACCTCAAGCATGGGCCATGGCAGAGCTGGCTTTTGGGGTGTCTTGGCCTCAGCATGATTTGTGGATAGCCATAGGATCAAAGTTATGCAGCTGGCACAAGTGGATGAAGAGTTTCAAGGCATTTTGCAAATTTCCCTCTTTGAACTTTCTTGAGAAGCAAGGCATGGAAACTTGTGATTTTTGGTGCAATCTTGATCAAAATGTGTTGCATTATGTTGATATGATGTTTAGAAGTTGATTAGAGGTCATGAAATGGCTTGAAACTTGAATTTGCAAAAAATCCTCTTTGGAATGAACTTGCAAATTATAGGATTTTTGCCAACTTTGAAAGGCCATATCTTGAGTTCTAGGATGAATCAAGACATGTTATAGTACTTTTTTGAAAATGGGAAGACATAATCTACAACTTTCATGCCCAAGAATTTTTCATTTGAAGCATTTTTGGTCATGAAAGAATAGGTTGAAAATCTTTCCCAAAATGGAAAGTTTCCATTACAAGTCATTTCCAAAAATAGAAAGTTTGCATTTGGCTCAAAATTCTTCAACTTTGTGAACTTCCAACCACTTCTAAGATCAAATAAATATCATAGAGACTCAAAATGATGATGATGACCCTTTGGTACCCTTGATGGAGGCCTCAGATGCCCTGATTTTGACTTTACTTGCTCAAGAAGTTACCCAATTATCAGATGACTTCCCCAGTGAATTTCTTCATCAAATTTGGTACACATGATCCTTATAACATATTAAGACCATTAGAAACAAGAATGACCAAAAAAATTGGGATTAAGGCCTCTGAAACCAAAACCCTAATTTTGGTCATCTGTGTAGGAAAACCTTAGCTCTGCCTCTATGCATTTGCCATTCTTTGTGATCTCTTGACTTTCATGAACTTTGGGGAGCATATTATGATCATGGAACACACATGGACCCTCTTGGAAGGCTTCAAGACCATTGGGATGGCTCATATTGATTCTTGGATTGCTCAGATCACAAACCCTAGATGTAGATGAAAATGGACTATGCAGATGAAACAAATATGCAATGTGAGATGGTATGCTTATGCTAAATGCAAAAATAAAAGATCACAAGCCATGGTGTGAAAAAAATTTAGGGAAAATTTGGGGTGTTTACAGGTACCTATACAAACCACTGTTTCTCTTGAAGATTATAAGAAGTTGGAAGCTCAGTTGCACAAGGTTCGGGTAGAGAATTATGAAATGGCTAGCTTGTATCACCGTGCCAATCATGCTAAGCAAAGCAGCAGAAGAAAAGCTACAGAAGATGCAGGCTACCTTAGAAGCTAAGGAAAAGGAGTTTGCTGGAAGAGAAGATCATTTTCAGATATTGGGTCTAACAGAGTCAAAAAGAGAAGCAGAACATAAGAAGATCGTGAAGACTCTTAGAGAAGCTCGTCAGTCCATTACTTGGTTACAAGGACAAAGAGAACAGGAGCAGAAGAAGTACAAGGAAAAGGAAGAATTCTTTGAGGTGCAGATGACATTCAAGAAAGAAGAGGTCTAACAAGTTCACAAGATATGAAGGGAAAAGACTCAACAATTGGTACAGAGCCAGCTAGCCTTGGAGGAAGCAATGAAGGAGATTGCAGATCTTAAGCTAAAAGCATGTGTCAAGAAGAACCGGACAGAGGTGATGACTACAGAAGAGGAGCCTGATTCTTCCTTTAGCCTAGGGTTTTAGTTTATTTGTTGTTTGCATCCAAATTACCTACAGGCTTGTTGTAAGGGTCTCGCTTTATCTTTCTGTTTTTCTGCATTGAATTGTACCCCTTTAGGGAATTCTGTTTATGTCTATGACTCTGTTCGTTGGCAGTTGGTTCATGTAATACAGTGATACTTTCCAGTTACTGTTTCTGAATGAGCAAAGTTGTTTGTCCTAAGCCATCTGGGTCTGAATACTCCTAAAAAGAGTTTGAAAAAAGTCATCTGGAATATTTTCTGTCGAAATACCAGAACTGGAGCATATTAATGCTTGAGCGCGGAAACATGAATAGTTACATTGCATGCATATAACGTGTTTGTTGTTTTGCAGGTAATTCTTCAGTGTTCTAATGTTCATGTCACTTTCACGCACTATAGCTCCTAAGAAGGTTCAGAGACAGCCAACTGTGCACAGATACCCTACGAAGGTGAACAGAGAGAGAGAGCAATGGAGCAGATGCAAGCAGATTTGGCTGATTTAAGGACGAGAATGGACAACTTCATGACCCTCATAGCTGGGATGGGTCAAACTCAAGAGCGGTTGCGCGAGATGGTAGAGAACAATCAAGCCAGGAACAATGGGATAACAGATGGAGGTAATTGCAACGGGGCTGGCGCCCGTCATGTTGAAATCCCTGTGGTGCAACCAGGGGTCACTATTATCAATGATGGAGTGAATAACATGCAGATGGATGGGCAGGACAAACAATTCACTTTGCTGGATGAGGCTGAAGGCCAAGGGGTTGACATGAATAGAAGATTTGAAGAAATGGTTGAGCAGATTCGCGCTATTCAATCTTAGAGTTCTCTAGGGTTTGACATCATTGATTTGGGCTTAGTGCCAGGGGTGATAATTCCCTACAAGTTCAAAGTTCCTACTTTTGATAAGTACAACGGCATGGTGTGACCGAAAACTTACCTTCAGTCCTTTGTGGGAAAGATTGTTGCGCATACAGATGATGAAAAGCTGTGGATGTATTACTTCCAGGATAGTCTTGTAGGAGCTTCCTTGGAATGGTACATGAAGCTGAGCAGGGTCAACATTCGAAGCTGGAAGGATTTAGCTGAGGCATTTGTGAAACAGTATCAGTATAATTTGGATTTGGCTCCAAATCGTACCCAGTTGCAGGAAATGTCTCAGAGTGCTAAAGAAGGGTTCAAAGAATACGCCCAGAGGTGGCGTCAGCTTGCTGCTCGAGTGCAACCTCCCTTGTTAGATAATGAAATGGAAGATATGTTCATGGGAACACCGCAATGGGTATTTATTGAGAGACTGGTGTCTTGTTCAGCGACGAGGTTCAATGATATCGTGATAGCTGGGGAAAGGGTTGAAACTCTGCTGAAAATGGGGAAGATCCAAGACAATGGTGCAGGTAGCTCAAGCGGTGTGAGAAAAGTTTTCAGTGGACCTCCAAGAAGAAGGGAGGGAGAAGCTAATGATGTGTATGGTCGAGGTCGGGGCCACGGATATAGAGGGTCTTACGAGCAGGTGGCAGCTGTCACCATCCCCACAGGTCCTGTGCAACAACAACAATAGCCGCAACGCAATAACTATCAGCAAAGACCCTATCAACAGAGACAAGCTTGTCCAGCTAACAGGGTGCTTGAGGCAATCCCTATGACGTACACAATTCTACTCCAGAGATTGTTAGACTTGAATTTGGTTCAGTTGAGGACATTAGCACCACCTCCACCTGGAGAGCTTCCAGTGGGGTATGATGCTAATGCAAGATGCGTATTTCATTCAGGAGCTCCCGGGAACTCAATAGAAAAGTGCAGGGCGTTACGGCATAAGGTCCAAGACTTGATTGATTTAAAAGAAATTAACTTCGCACCACCTCCAAATGTTACATAAAACCCCATTCCAAATCATGGAGGGGCCAGGATAAATGTTGTTGACAGTGGCGAGAGGTTTAACCTGATTCTGAATGTGGATGAAGTGAAGACTTCGTTGTTAGTGGTGAAAGACAGATTGCTGAAAGGGCAGGTGTTTCCGGGTTGTAATTTTGTCTGTGAGGGTTGTTTGAATTCAGTTAATGGTTGTGGGGATTTGAAAGCTGGGCTACAGTGTTTGATTGACAAGGGGTCTCTACGGTTTGGTAGGGTTGGAAATAGAGGCGATTGTGTGTCTACAGTGACAATTTATTTTGATCCTACTGAGGTTCCTGGCCGGAGAGAGCCAGTAACTATCTATGTTCCAGAAGTGAGTCCAGTGACCATTACTGTTCCGGGACCAGTTCCCTATGTTGATTACAAAGCCATCCCTTGGCACTATGGCTCAGACGTGTATGTAGAAGACCAGAAGGTGGAAAGTAAAGCAGTGACTTTTGACCGACTGTTGTGAATGTCGGAGGAGTTGGTGGATTTACTCAGAGTGGATGTCTCTTTGCTCCTCAAGCTCTTAGAGGTGATCCTGAAGCTGAAGCTGCTGCAAAGGCTAAGGGTAAACAGATAGCAACTGAAGAGGTGACAACTCCTGCTGCTAGTCAGAGCACTTTTGAAAAAGAAGTCGAGGAGTTCATGAGAATAATTAAGAAAAGTGACTATAAGGTGGTTGAACAGCTGAATCATACCCCGTCCAAGATATCCATTTTATCGCTGCTGATGTGTTCTCAAGCTCACCGGGAGGCTTTGCTAAAAGTTTTGCAAATGGCGTATGTACCACAGGAGATAATCGTTAACCAGTTAGAGGCCGTGGTAGGCAGTGTGAACTCCAGCCATGGGTTGGCATTCACGGATAGAGATCTCACTTCTGAGGAACGTAATCACAACAAGGCCTTACACATCACCATGGAGTGTAAGGGTGTTGTTCTATCACATGTCTTGGTAGATACAAGCTCTTCTCTCAATGTGCTTCCTAAGAAGGCCCTCATGAAGCTGAATATTGATGGAATTTTTTTGCGACCCAGTGATTTGAATGTGAAAGCCTTTGATGGGTCAAGAAGATCTGTGTTTGGGGAGGCGGAGCTACCAGTAAAGATTGGGTCTCAGGTATTCAAGAGTACATTCTATGTTATGGATATTCAACCTGCTTATAGCTGTCTGCTAGGGCGTCCTTGGATTCATGCTGCTGACGCAGTAACATCCACATTGCATTAGAAGTTGAAGTATGTGGTAGAGGGCCAGGTTGTTACTGTATGCGGGGAAGAGGATATTTTCGTAATCCATCTGTCGACTTGTAAGTACGTGGAAATGGACGGGGAGATCCATGAAACACTTTGCCAGGATTTTGAGATGGTAAATGCTAGTACTTTGTCTCCGGCTGCTGCAGTTCAAAGCCACGAGAAGGAAGGAACTCATATCTACTCCTACAAGCAAGCTAAGGAAGTAGTCTGATCCAGAAATGCCCAGGGCTGTTAGAAGTGGAAAGGAAAGATGACAAGTTTGGTCTTGGATATCAACCTGGTGGGTCTAGCTGGTCTCAAGGTAGTAAGCCCATAGCATTTACAAGCGCTGGAATGCTCAACTACAATCACATTTGTGCAACAGATGCAAAGGGGGATAATGACTGCAACTTGGATAACAGGATTCACCCATGCGTACCTGGGGAGGAGCTCCGGAACTGGTTTGCTGAAGATTTTGTTCAAGTTACTTGGCAGTCAAAGTAATTTTCTTTGTTTCCATTTTTATCATACTGCATGTCAAATCCTGCACTCTGCCCAAGGTGTATGGATCCATATGTAGGGCCACCATGTTTTAATGCATTTACTTTTTCCATGAAATAAAGGACATTTTTTCAAGAAAATGTGTACTCTCTCTTTTGTTTTAAAAATTTTTCACAAAAAAAAAACAAAAAAAACAAATGGCAATGTTTTTCTTTCCAGTGTTTTTGTGTGCATGCGTCTCCTTTGAAAGAACAGATTCTGAAATAAGCACATCATTTGTGCAGTGTTGATCATTCGGATTCCTGTGATAATGTTCCTGCTATGACTATGCATGACTTCGACAATCCTATCTTCCAAGCTGATGAGAGGTTGAGGAAGACTGTGAACTCCCAGAAGAATTGGCTAGATTGTTGAAACAAGAGGAAAGGGTCATTCAGCCTCATTAGGAAGAGATAGAGATCATCAACATTGGGTCTGAGGATGTAAGGAAAGAGATAAAGATTGGGGCCAGTCTGCAGGCCGAGGTAAAGAAGGAATTGATTGGTATGCTTCGTGAATATGTGGATATCTTCACTTGGTCGTATCAAGATATGCCAAGGTTGGATACTGACATCGTTGTACACAAGCTGCCACTAAAGGAAGATTGTCCTCCTGTAAAGCAAAAGCTGAGAAGAACTAGCCCTGATATGGCTATGAAGATCAATTAGGAAGTTCAAAAGCAGTGGGATGTCGGGTTCCTTGCTGTAACTAGTTACCCGCCTTGGGTAGCTAACATTGTGCCTGTACCAAAGAAAGATGGCAAGGTCCGGATGTGCGTTGATTATCGAGATCTAAACAGAGCAAGTCCAAAGGATGACTTTCCATTAACTCACATTGATGTGCTGGTAGATAACACTGCTCAGTTCTCGATATTTTCTTTCATGGATGGCTTCTCCGGGTACAATCAGATCAAGATGGCACCGGAAGACATGGAGAAAACGACGTTCATTTCCCCATGGGGTACGTTCTGTTATAAGGTTATGCCCTTTGGATTGAAGAATGTTGGGGCAACATATCATCGGGCTATGGTAACTTTGTTCCACGATATAATACATAAAGAAATTGAATGTTATGTGGACGATATGATTTCCAAGTCCTGGGACGAAGAAAAGCATCTGGTCAATCTCAAAAAGTTGTTTGATAGATTGATAAAATATAAACTGAGGTTGAATCCAAACAAGTGTACTTTTGGAGTGCGGTCCGGTAAATTGCTGGGTTTTATTGTTAGCCAGAGGGGGATTGAGGTAGATCCTGCAAAAGTAAAAGCAATACAAGACATGCCTTCACCGAAAACAGAAAAAGAAGTGTGTGGGTTTTTAGGGAGATTGAACTACATTTCACGGTTTATATCTCATCTAACTGCCACATGCAATCCAATATTCAAATTGTTAAGAAAAGAACAAACGGTCAGGTGGAATAAGGACTGTTAAAGAGCCTTTGAAAAGATAAAAGAATATTTACAGGAGCCTCCGATCCTAATGCCTCCAATTCTAGGACGGCCGCTTATCATGTACTTGACTGTGTTAGAAGGGTCGATAGGGTGTGTTCTAGGCTAACATGACGAGTCTAGTCGAAAAGAGAATGCTATTTATTACCTTAGCAAAAAGTTTACCGACTGTGAATCTCGTTACTCACTGCTCGAGAAAACTTGATGCGCTTTGGTATGGGTTGCTCGTCGACTGAGATAGTACATGTTGACCCATACCACATTGCTAATCTCAAAAATGGACCCTGTCAAGTATATTTTCGAAAAACCAGCATTAACCGGAAGGGTTGCAGGTGGCAAATGATCTTAACAGAGTATGACATACAATATACTTCCCAGAAAGCCATCAAAGGAAGTGTATTGTAGGATTATCTTGCACAACAACCACTTGAGGACGACTATCAGCTGATGAAGTTTGATTTCCATGATAAGGACATCATGTACCTCAAGGCAAAAGATTGCGAGGAACCACTTCCGGAGGAGGGGCCTAACCCTGAATCCAAATGGAAGTTGATGTTTGATGGGGCAGTCAATATCAACGGATGTGGAGTTGGTGCTGTTCTTATCACTTCTGAAGGTGTTAACTTTCCCTTCGCTGCCAGAATTACTTTTGGCTGCACCAACAATGAAGCGGAATATGAAGCGTGCATAATGGGAATAGAGGAGGCTATTAATATTCAGATTAAGACCTTCGATATATTCAGATATTCAGCCCTCGTTATCAACCAGATTACCGGCAAGTGGTATACACATCAAGAACACTTAATTCCTTATAGGGATTATGCCAAAAGACTATTGACGTTCTTCACAACGGTTAAGCTTCAATAAATACCACGAGATGAGAATCAATTTGCCGATGCATTGGCTACTCTTTCTTCGTCCATCAAAGTCTTGTGTTGGAACTACGTGTCCAGGATTGACATTTCCAGACTCGACGCACCAGCTTATGCTTTCTCTGTAGACACAATGTCTGATGAGAAACCTTGGTACTTTGATATCAAGTTGTTCCTGGAGAAACAATAATACCCAGCTGGGGCATCATCCAACGACAAGAAGACCTTGAGACGACTCGCTGCTAGCTTCTTCTTGAATGCAGACGGAGTTCTGTATAAGAGGAACTTTGACATGGTCTTGCTCAAATGCGTGGATAGACACAAAGCAGACTTTTTAGTGCAGGAAGTCAACGAGGGATCCTTCGGTACTCATGCAGGAGGGCATGTTATGGCTAAAAAGTTATTAAGATCAGGGTACTATTGGCTAACAATGGATGCAAACTGTTGTTCGTACACCAGTAACTGCCACAAGTGCCAGATATATGCAGACAAGGTGCATGTTCCTCCTATCCCGCTTAACATCATGTCATCTCCTTGGCCCTTTTCTATGTGGGGTATTGACATGATCGGGAAGATAGAGCCTACTGCTTCAAATGGTCATCACTTCATCTTGGTTGCGATTGATTATTTCACCAAGTGGGTTGAAGCAGCATCTTATGCCAATGTCACTCGTCACGTGGTAGCCATATTTCTAAAAGGAGACATCATTTGAAGATATGGAGTGTCCGAGCGAATCATTACTGATAATGGTTCCAACTTAAACAACAAGATGATGGCAGAACTGTATTGGGACTTCAAGATTCAACATCATAATTCTTCTCCTTACTGGCCAAAGATGAATGGTGTGGCAGAGGCAGCTAACAAGAATATTAAGAAGATTGTGCAGAAGATGGTTGTCACTTACAAAGACTGGCATGAGATGTTACCATTTGCGCTGCATGGGTACCGAACGTCAATCAGGACATCGACCAGGGTAACTCCTTTCTCCTTGGTGTATGGCATGGAGGCAGTCTTGCCTGTTGAGGTAGAAATTCCTTCATTGCGTGTGATGATGGATGTGAAGCTCGATGAGGCTGAGTGGGTACGTGCCTGATATAATCAGTTATGTCTAATTGAGGAAAAGAGATTAGCGGCTATCTGTCATGGTCAACTTTATCAGAGGAGAATGAAGCGAGCATTTGACCAACGAGTACGTACTCGAGAGTATCAAGTAGGCGAGCTTGTTCTCAAGAGGATCATTCCTCCAGGTTCAGATCACAGGGGCAAGTGGACCCCGAACTACAAAGACCCATTCATAATGAAGAAAGTTTTCTCAGGTGGGGCGCTGATGCTCACTACTATGGATGGAGAAGATTTCCAGTCTACTGTTAACTCGGACGCAGTTAAAAAATACTTCGCATAAAAAGACCCGTTGGACACAAAGACAGAATTAAAGTCCAGGCAAGAAAAAGGCATCCCGGCGAGCTAAAAACAGAATAAAAAGCTCGGGCAAAATTTAGGGAAAATAAATAAAAAAATTGTACACCCGCTGAGTTGAAAAGCCACATCGGATAGCTCAGGCAAAAAAGGGTATCCCGGTGGATTGAAAACCCGAAAGGGCAATCCACGCAAAATAAGGGGATAAGCGAACAACTGCGATCCGGGTAATCTGAACCAAAGCATTGTTTCAAATAGTCTGACAATTTCAGAAGAATAGGAATCAATCCCCTCATCTTCTTCAGAAAGCAAAGGCAAGAACAGAAAGTCTTGAAGAGATGTTGGTCATAGCGGGAAGGAAAGTCATTGGAATGCCGTGCACATTGCCATTAGGATAGTTTCTTTTCTCAATTTTATGGTAGCTACCTCTTTCCAGGTAGTTGCTTCCTGATGTAAAACTTTGCCTATTCAGAGGCCATTCAATGAATGAATATTCAGTCAAAAGCCGTGTTGCGTTGTGTTTTCTTTGTTTGCAAAAATGTCCTGAATTTTTGGCAAAAAAAAGAACATTGCATATAAAACATGTTGATTTTTCTAAGAAAATTGACATTGCAGGGAAACAATTAAAACTATCTTTGAGTGTCAGGTGACAATGGATGAACATATCATACCATGCAAGTCCCCGGGGCACATGTGTGTATACTGTTGTTGCAGGTTTTGTAGGGCGATGTGGTATTTCCCCAAGCATAGAGTGCTCCTCGGCTGAGCTATAGCAAGTGGAATCACCGACAACTTCAAACCTAATCAAAGAGGTGGTTATTCTTCACAAGAAAGACATGGTCATCCCCAGTAGGGTTCGGATGGAACCTTCCCCAGCTGAGCTAGAGCAAGTGGAATCCTCAGCGGAGTTTCAAACCCAATCGAAGAGGTTTGTCCCCAATCGGAGTCTTTGTGTCAGAATGGGCTATTCCCATCGAGTAACTGAATGCCTATTTCCTCGCATGGTTGTAACTTTTATAACTTTTTCCCTAGTAAAGGCTATTTGACAAGGTGTTTCCTCAGCCGGGTCGGGAATTCGTCATTTCCTCACAAGGTTCATGGTTGGTACGCAACCATCATTGAAATATCACCAGCGAGTCCGCCAATTTATTTTTGGCCGGTGTGACAGAGTAATGCAGACATTTGTTCACGTTTCATTCCTCAACCAAGTATTGCCAGGATATCTTTATTATTTCCCCAACGGAATTCCAAGGCTAATTGAAGAGCTTTTCATCCCCAAGAGGATTATTTTTTTCCACAAGCGAAATTATCCCCAACGAGTAGCTGTGCACCTGGTTTCCCCACAGAGTCATAATTTTCAGAATTCCCTCCCCGGCTAGAGTCTTGACCAAGCCTTTTTCCCCAGCCAAGGCTGAAGACGGTTATCCTCCGCAGAGTTCATGATCGGGATTCACTCCCGTCATAGAAGTATTCTCCCAGAGAAGTCGCCAATTTATTTTTAGCCTTAGTAATGATACAAACAGTTGTTCATCTCTCCAACCAGAGCATTATCAAAGCCTCTTAGCCTGGCTCCCCTGCAGAGTTGTTATTTTTGTTTCCAATCAGGGCACTTTGGTTGATGCTCATTTGCATTCCCTAGCATTTGTTTGTGGTCGCACTTTGCTCGTCCGCATTTCCAAGCACTTGTCTGTGTTCGATACCTGTCTGTGCTCGTATGCACGTCCTAGAACTCGTCTGTGTTTGATGTTTGATAGGTGCTCATATGCACGTCCTAACACTCGTCTGTGTTTGATGTTTGATAGTTGCTCGTATGCACGTCCTAGCACTCGTTGTGTTTGATGTTTGATAGGTGCTCGTGTGCACGTCCTAACACTCGTATGTGTTTTATGTTTGATAGTTGCTCGTCTGCACCCCCTAACATTTGTATGTGTTTGATGTTTGATACCTGCTGGATGTTCGTCTGCATTCCCAACACTCGCTCGGTCATGAATTATTCTTCGTTTGATTCTCCCCAGCAAAGTTGTGTTTCTTACCGGACATTTGGCGCTCGTATGCTTTCCCCAGCAGTCACCTGTGTGTGATACTCATTTGATGCTCGTATGCTTTCCCCAGCAGTCACCTGTATGGGATACTCATCTAATGCTCGTATGCTTTCCCTAACACTCGTCCGTGTTTGAAAACCTGTTGTTGCCCGTATGTGTTTGATAGCTGCTTGTTACTCATCTGTGTTTCCCAGCACTCGTCCGTGTTTGAAATTTGTTTGATGCTCGCATGCATTCTCCCCAGCTCGTATGTGTTAGTTATCTGTTTGAAGCTCGTTTTCATCGTTTGGATACTCGTCTGTATCAAACCCGCACTCGTCTGTGTTAGCTTATATCCATATGTACTGATTTGATAATCGCTCGGGTACTCGTCTGTATTGCTACTCCAAATGCTCGTCCGTGTTGGATTTCTGGTACTCGTTTGTATTGCTACTCCAAATGCTTGTCTGTGTTGGGTTTCTGGTACTCGTCTGTATCAGTGGCTGATATTCGTTTGTATCATCGCGTGAGTGCTCGTCTGTGTTTCTTGGATCATAGTCTGATATTCATTTGTATCATTGACTTATGGCACTCGTCTGTGTTCTATTGATGATCACCCAACACTCGTCTGTGTTGAAGAGGTTGGAAGTCCTGACGGTGGGATTAAACCTCAAAATGGTTATCGGTCCTGGCGTAACAGGTTTATCCGAAGGAGGTTCGTCTGTCTCAGAGACCACTTATCTACGCAAGATTTGTGAAGTGGGTTCGTCAAATCCTAATGTTGCACCCGGCGTAACAGGTTTGCTCAAAGAAGACTCGTCTGTCTTAGACCATATATCCACGGATAATATATGAAGAGGGTTCGTCTATCCTGATTATGCATGTCTATCCCACAGACTTAAGTGTGTCACTGGTCCTGGCATAACAGGTTTATCCGAAGGAGGTTCGTCTGTCTCAGATCATATATTGCAAAATGTATGAAGAGGGCTTGTATGTCCATTCCTGGCGTAACAGGGTTATTTGAAGAGGGCTCGTATGTCCAGTTCCTGGCGTAACAGGTTTGCTCGAAGAAGACTCGTCTGTCTAAGTTTTTCTTATCCGGCGTAACAATTCAATTTGGAAAGAGCTCGTCTGCTTTGTCCCCGCTTCAGTTGCCAAAGCGTAATTTGGTTGGGTTTATTTCCCATCGCTTGCATTTTCCAGCAGAGTGCAAATTTCAGGTCTTCTTGGTATTCAACCGCAGTTTATCTTGAACAGTCGATAGTCGTGCTACCGTCCTTTTTCAGATTAACAGTTGCTTGAATAGGGGCAGCTGTAACACCCGAAATTTGCCCTCTTCTGTTTAGAATCATCATCATATCATGATCATCATCAGCGTGTCATATCTTTAGCATCTTGCATAGAAAGATGAAGCATAGCACTTGCATGTTTTGGCATAAGGCATATGATCAACCATCCGAGAAATTTGAAGCACTACAATGCAAAATCAAAAGCATGGTGACCTGGCAAGAAGCTCACAAGGCATGTTATACAAGCTCTGTATCATGTTTAAGGCCTTAAAAAAGGATTGAGGATCAAAAGCAGATCGAACGGTTGACGCCGAGTTATTCTTGAGGTTTCCCACCAAAAAGAGGGAGAATTCAAAATTCACTTTGGTTAACCGGTTAACACTTTGGTTAACCGGTTAATGGCTGCGAATTTTGAATTCCAGCAGCAATTCAGCATGTGTTTTGGCTCCAATTTTCCAATTTTCCAATTTTATTCTTTTTTTTAATTATGGAGAAGGATCTAGAGCATTTATCCAAACCTAATTCCAATGCTAGGTCCTAATCACTATTCCAAACCATATTTTTTGGATCCCAAGCCTAAAATTTTGGGCCCCAAACCTAAACCATATTTAATCCATTTCCCTCCAAACCAAGAAAAAAAAACTCTCTCACAATTTTCGATTCTCACTTACTGAATTTTGCTCTCTCTCATAATTCACTCCTCTTCATTTTCTGAATTTTGATCTCTCTCACCATTCTCTCGCCTTTTTCTCTCAATTTTCCAAATCACTCAAAGTTCCTCTTTGAAGATCACATAACTTTGCCTTAAAGTGTGTAGATCTTGGAACTAGACCTCCATCCATAGCTTCTTTGCATCATTTTGCTGGTTTACTTGGTGGTTCAGATCTGGTTTGGAAATTAGAAGTGCTTTTGGAGCCAAAATTCCGCATCAAGACCCTTTGCTTGCATTTACTTTGCATGGAGTGTGAAGCTTAGCACCGGATCTTCAAAGTTTTCCGCGAAATCTCTCATTTCCAGCTCAAACAACAACTACCAAAGCATACCTCAACTTTGTAGGTTGGTTAAATTCAGATCTAACTCTATTTTAGCTTATTTGCGTGCTTGTGCTTTAGATCCACCATGTGCTTGTGTATTTGCCTGTGTTGCTTGAATTAATTGGTTGATTTGTAGCCGGATCCGTGTGTTAATCTTCATGAGCTTAATGATGTTAATTAATGTGAATTGATCCATTTATTTCATGCATAATTGATTGCTGGTCTAGTGTGGAATTATTTGGATAAGCTGGTTTGAGCTGATTTTCTGCAGGAAATTGCTGTTGTTTTTACAGTGTTAACTGGTTAACGCTTTGGTTAACCGGTTAACGCACCTGTTTTCTGCGTATTTTTCTGCAGGTTTGGACTGGTTAACCGGTTAAAGCTTTGGTTAACCGGTTAACACTGATGCAGAATGTCATTTTGGAGCTGTTTTGAGCTTGTTTGATCCCCTTACTTGTTTTAATTGCCATGGATCATTGCATGATCATTGAATATGCTAGTTTAGGGTGATTTGCTCGCTGGTTGATGTAGGATTCATGTTCTCGACACATAAATGCTTATATGTGCAAAGTTTGACATGTTTGTTTGATCTTTGTTGATTTGAACTTTGAGCATACCAATTCCATGATTGTGTTGATGAACGTATGCTGGATTTTTTTGCTAACATTGCAGGGGCTTATGGTAAGAGAAGTGTGGATGTTTATCCACATTTCAACTCTTCATCTTTTCTTTTTAAGTTGCTTTCTACTTTGTGGTTGTAAACACACCAAATTTTCCCTCACCCTTTTTCACACCATGGCTTGTGATCTTTCATCTTTGCATTAGTTTAAGCATATCATCTCATATTGCATTTTGGTTTCATCTACACAGTCCAAGTTCATCTGCATCTAGGGTTTGTGATCTGAGCAATCCAAGGATCCATCTGAGCCACTCCAAAGGTCTCCAATAATTCTAAGAGGGTCCATGTGTGTTCTATCATCATATTATGTCCCTCAAAGATCAAGGAAGTCAAGAAATCACAAGAACTGGCAAGGCATGGAAGCAGAGTTAGGGTTTCACTACACAAATGACCTGAAATTAGGGTTTTGGATTCAGAGGCCATAAATCCAAATTTTTTGGTCATTCTTGTTTCTAATAGTCTCAATATGTTATAAGGATCATGTGTACCAAGTTTGATGAAGAAATTCATTGTGGAAGTCATCTGTTCATTAGGTAACTTCTTGAACAAGTCAGAGCAAAATCAGGGCATCTGAGGCCCCCAACAATGGAACCAAAGTAATATTTTTGTCAAATTGAATTTATATGATCTTTATTTAATCACTTAAGTTCTTGGAAGTTCACAAAATTGAAGAAATTTGAGCTAAACCAAAAGTAGCCAAAAATGGAAATGACTTGTAATGGAAACTTTCCATTTTGGGAAAGTTCTTCAACCTCCTCTTTCTCAACCAAAAATGCTTCAAATGAAACGTTGTTGGTCATGAAAGTTGTAGATTGGATCATTTCCTTTTCATAAAGTACAAGAACATGTTCTAATTCATTATGGAACTCAAGTTATGGCCTTGCAAAGTTGGCAAAAATCCTATAATTTTCACTTTCACACCAAAGAGGATTTTTTGCAATTTCACATATTTTGTGACCTCTAATCACTCTCTAAGCATCATACAAACATAATACATTGCATTGTGACCAGAATTGCCCAAAGAACCACTTGCTTTCATGGCTTGCATCATAAGAAATCACAAAAGGGGAAAATTCCATAACACTTGCAAAACCTATGAGATCTTTCCCTCCAAGCCATCCAGCTGCATAATCTAAATCCCACGGCTTTCCTTGATTAATGCTGAGCCAGGACATGCCATATAACAGCTAATACATGAGCCCATACCTCAAGTACACAATTTGTTGACTTTTTGCAAATGGACCCATACCAATCAGCTGCAGCCACAACCACTCTCTGGCCAATAGGGTTATGTTATGTGGACCAAAAGCAAGCCATAACACAACACACACAAGCCTAAATCATCAGATACACCAAGTTTCACAAAATCACCTTCAAGCTTCAAACTTTCGAAACACTCTGTCCAGCCACTCAAACCTCAAACAAACTTCACCATTCAACTCACCATCATTAATAGAACCTTTCCACACCATCAAACAAGCCTGAAACCCCACAAACACAAAACACGATTTCAGACCAGTTGAGGTGCAACCACTCAATCCAACCATTCTAAATTCTTTCAAGGCATTTCAACATCACCAGGGGGTCAAGTGAAGTGGATTTGCACAGGAGAAGAGGTCCAAACGCTTCAGAGGTGAAAGCTTCAGCTCAGGTAGCCACCTTCAAACTTTTTTCCAGAACATGTTTTTTATGTTATAGAAATGATCTATATGCTTCACTTATCACACTGCACTTGTTGGTTTTGAAAATGATTGAGTATTAAGCCTGTATCGTGTTTCTGAAAGTTTTGCCATTTTTGAGTTTTGATTTGTATCTTGTTCATGAGCCATTAGAAATTGATTTTGAGGGTTAATTCGTGTTTAGGGTGAGTTAGGGGTTTGATCTGGAGCTTTAGAGCTCTTAAAATGGCCTAGGGAAGAAGTTGATGTTGAGGTCTTGCCGGAGAAGATGACCGGAGTACTGTTCCGGTCATCTGAAAGTGATTAGGGCTAATTTAAGGTTTAGTTTGCTAGATGCATTCTGGGCCTTTGGATCAGGATTAATTTAAAATGAGTGGCCATGATTAGTTCATTTAGGGTTAATTCGAATTAATTAAATTAATTAATTAGGTTTAGCCAGTTTGAATTTGAACCATAGGATCTGGCGCGCAGTCTTTCCCTCCAACCCCAGTTCAAATCTAGACCATTGGATGCGTTGACTTTCCCTTTATTTCATTTTATTTTCATTTTTATTCATTTATTTTGTGCATTTTATTTAAAATACCTAGAAAAATCATAAAAATATTTCCTCCTGCATTTTGATCTCAAATATTTTTCTTCACCAAAAACATTTTTATTTTTATTTTTTGCATTTTAAAATCATTTTAAAAATATTTAAATGTTTATTTTAATTAATTAATGGAAATTAATTAATTAAAATACCATTTAGGTTTCTAAAAATTCCAAAAAAAATCACATTGCATCTTAGGACATTTAGAAACATTGTCAAACCATTCATACAAATTTCTTTTTGGTTTTGATCCAATTTTGACATTTTTCTTGAATTTAGGGTTCATAAAATTCCCTTTTTGGAACCCTAACTTTGAAAATTCTTTTCTGCCTAACCATGAAGGGTTTGACAATGATTCTTTTTTGCATTGTTTTCCATATAGAATTTAGTTTCTAGGACATTTTTGTCATGAATTTATCCCTCAGTTTCAAATTGATTTGCATTTTTTCTCTTAAGATACCCAAAACCCCTAGTTAACTTAGAAAAATCATAACTTCCTTTAGGTTAAGAGTTAGACCTTCTCCTTTAGGGTGTGATATCATATGGGGTTAGGGTTCCTTTGAGTTTATTTGCAAATTTTTATCATGTGAATTGCTTCTGTTTTGATCATTTGCATCTCATCCTTTCATGTAACCCTAATTTTGCATCCATACTTGCATCCTACATTGTATTGCATGAACATATGAACTTGCCATGATATTCCAAGCACTTGTATGCCATATTAGACATCTTAAGACATTGCTTGAACATCGCTTGTTCATTTATTCATACATTTTCTATGCTTTGCATCCATTTCATTTCATAAACATACATGTGTTTTTATACTTCAAAGCATGCTTCATATGCATTCATTCCCTTGTATGATCACACATGTGCACCTTGTACGCTCTCACCTCATCTCATAGCATCATTTACATCATGTGTTTGCTTCCGGGTTTGTTTCTTTGTCATTACATATGCATCATTTCATGTCATTTCTTTCCTTATGCATTTTGTGCTAATATTTTCAGGTGGTAAGTTAATTTGAGAAGTGATTTTGCCTTCACTTCTCATTTTTCTTCATCTTCTTCATATGCATATTTGCTGCATTTTTATTTGTCTTTGAGTGGGCTTGACCATTCATGTTCATCTCTCACTTTCTTTCTCTAAGCTACTTATCTTCTTCAATGAAGTAAGTAACTTATTTCTTCTGCTTCTTCCTCCTTCCATCTACTTCTTCCATTGGTGGCTTCTCGAAGATCTTTCTCAAGCCTTACAAACCATAGGAACATCCAAGCATGATAATAATTAGGGTTGTGATTAGTCCCCCTTTATCTTTTACCTTTGAGTCTTCTTTGTGTCTCTCTTCTCATCTCATCATTAGAGACTAAACCTTTAAGGTTTTAGGACTTTGGAATTAGGGTTATGCCTGCATCCTTCTCTTAGGATGGAGTGTATAATTTTAATCCTAAGTGTTAAACCCTTAATTTGTTTAAACCTCTTAATCAATCCATCTAATAATCACTAAGACATTAACTTGTAACTTGGGCCTTACATTAGAGTTCTAATTCTTCCTTTATGGTTAAGAAGACTAACCCTAGTGTTTAATGGACAAGTCCCCCTCAAGTTGTCTTACAAACCATAAAACTCATTTCTTAATCTTATCCTAAATTAAAATCCACTTTAATAAAGGCTTTTTTTGTCATGAGGTTAATCCCTAATCATGGATTAAGTTGAGGTACCTTCCTCAGCTTAAGTGTGCTCATCTATCATCCTTCTATTAGGATGGTGTAATGAGTTCACTAATCCTTAATTATGGCTTAAACTCATTACTTAACACTAAACAAAAACTCAAAAAAACATTTAAATAATCACAAGTAGGTTAATGATCTTAATCCTACATCATCATGGTAATTAAGTTGAGATGTTTATCTCATACTTAAGGTATTCTCATTATCCCTAATCAAAGGGAGGATATGGTGAGTTTACTAACCCGTGGTTTAGGCTTAAGCTCATTAACTTATGACAAACACAAAAAACAATAAAAGATTGAAAACACAAAAACAAACAACAATCGTCTCCTTCGGGATTCTTTTCTCATCATCCTCATTCATAAGCGAGAACTTGCTTCTTCCATCTAATGCAAGACAGTTAGCACTCGAGCCAGACGAGTCATACACTTGAGCATAGGCAAGCAAGCAGTTCACAAGTCAATTTATTTTTCAGTCTCTTTGAGCCGAACTACGGTGTTCTGACTTCCTCATTGCACGAGAGGATACGTAGGCATAACTTAACAGTTATCGAACAAAAGTCTTTGTGTCTTCCCCCTCTTTCAGCATTCTCTTATTGAGCCTCATTCCTGAGCATTCTCCTTTTGCACTGACACTTGTACATTCTTTTCCAGCTTTCGCACACAGATAACACATACACTACCCCTTTAAACACAATCTTTTAAGCGTGGATCCCGTCGAGTACGACGAACAACCTGGGGGCTAATACCTTCCCAGGTTGTAACCAACTCCCTTTCTCATTTTCTCTGGTTCGCAACCGTCTTATCCATATCTTTATAGGTTTATGCAACATTACCTTTCCTTCGGGATAAAAATGCCTAGCTGGCGACTCTATTCACTTCACTTCATTTTCTCCTCTCGCCGACCGTTCACGTCTGCACCGGGATGCAAATCTTCGGGAGCGACAGTGGTTTGATGTGCCTTATGCCAGCATGTGTTGCAACTCTTCCCCCCCCCCTTTAGGAGCAACTTATCTCCTTTAGAGGAGTAAGTTGTTTCTAGATTTCTCCTCCTCTCTTTTGCTCCTCTTTGGTTATTCTTTTCTCTTAGGATAGTTGAAACCTCACTAACCTTAAGACCACTTTGGCATGATAACTTTAGGTTTAGTATTTCCCCATTAGACTTTTTCCTTTTGCTCCTTTGGTTCTCTTTCTCTTCTCATCTCAAAAACAAAGCCTAAAAAACATTAATAAAGAAAGAAATGACTTCTTGTGTAATAGCCTTATTCCATGGGGCATATGTATTCATTCCATCTTGGAATAGTGCATTTGTCTAGCATGATGCACAAGTCGGATCATGAAGTCATCTTCACCAAGAAAAACCCTAAAAAAACACTTCTTCATTTTTAATCACTAAAACACTTAATAAATTCAACAAGTAAATGAACTTAGGCCCTTGCCCTTGGAAACAAGTCTTGGATAAATTCTCCTTACTTGGTGTGCTTGTTCTATTATTCCATCTTGGAATGTAGTAGCAAGTACACATTCCATGGAAAAGAGTTTGAGTTCATTCTCTTGTGCCACACCAATAAAAGACTCATAAAACACACAAACAAAAAATAAGCGTCTCTCCTTCGGGACTTCTTTTCTCATCTCCTTCGATCTGTACGCGAACTTGCTCCTACTTGTCATTTTGCAAGACGGTAACACACTCGTCGTCCGAGCCTGCAACACCTGAGCATTGATATAGGCAGTTCAAGCCTTAAGACACAAGCAATCTTTTCCACCCCTAGTTAGGGGAACTACGACGTCTCTGATCCTCATTGTGCAGATGAGGTACGTAGGCAGCGGGGTAGGGCCCGTTCGAGCACACTCTTTTATATTTCCTATATTTTCCCCCTTTCTTTTCTTTTCTTATCCAATTCAGTTCCTTTTCTTTGCAGCAGCTTTCATTTCTTCACCTTTTGAAACAACTTCTTTGCAAGTGTGGATCCCGTCGGGTACGACGGACGATCTGGGGTGCCAATACCTTCCCAGGTCGTAACCGACTCCCGAACCCAATTTCTTTAGTTCGCAGGACCTATGTCCTTCCTTTTCTTTTCTCTGGTTTGTGTAGCATTACCATTCCCATCTCTTTGGGATAAAAATGTCTGGCTGGCGACTCTACCCTCTTTCCGTGCCACTTTCGCGTTTGTACCAGGATGGAAATCCAGGGAGCGACAGGGAGCCTCTCTCATGTTTCACTGCCAATTTTTCTTGCATTCTTGCATAAGCTTTCGAAAATCTCATTATATACACACATTGAATTTTTATTTCCATAATCATGATCAGTGAAGCTTAAAGAGTGAGAATCCACTAATGATTTGAGCTTAGAGTGAGGTTTCATCATATTTCCATTTTAGAGCAAGTTGTTTCGAATCTTACATTTCAGAGGGATTTGAAGCTCTATTTGCATTTATTTTGAAAATAGAGGAGCTAAGAAGTAGATCTGCACATTTTGGAGGGATTTCTTGGTGGTTTTGAGAAGATTTAAGTTCAGGTATGAATCTGAATTCTTAGATCTAGATCTTGAATCTTTTATGTGTTAATTGATCTACATGTTGCACTGATCATCCTGATGTGCTTAGTTTTGAAAATGAGTGAGAATTGAGTGTGTATGGTTGATTTGCAGTTTTGATGTCAAATCTTATTTGCTTTGATCCATAAACTGTGTTTGTTATTTGATGATTCTAAGTCCATATTCATGTTCACCATGCTAAACTGATTGGATCTAGAGGTTTTTATCAATTTTTGTGTGGTTGTGTTCTTGCTATGAATTTTCTGGTGACGGAGCCCTAGCTCCGGTCATCGGATTCTGGATTTGTGAATAACGCAGGTGGAAGAAGGTTGAGTGAAGGAGATGAAATCTAAACCATACATTATATGAATTGGATGGCTAGGATAGTGACAACACATTAAAATTCCGTGTGCTCCTCACATGCTCATCTATTTCTAATTTAATATGTGTGTGTGCGTGTATCATAAATGGCGTGTGTGTGCATTTGTGCCTGTCATATCTGTTGACTTAGGGTTTGGTTGACCTAATTGTGTATGGTGGAGATCTCACACGCGTGGCACTAATTTTAGATTTTTGTATAAATTCCTTTGGTTTTTTTTTGTTGCGTGGGCTTTGATCTAAGATGTTATTTACACCCCATTGTATGAGCCTAACCCGGATTGAACGTGTTATTCTATGCTATTCTCACCTCCTCACCTTTTATTTGAATTTTATTTTCTTTCCTTTTAATAGTTTCAAATTTTATTTTAAAAAAAATAGCAAAACCTTTTCAAAAATTCCAAAAACATTCATGAACACATTTTGGAGTTTTCTTTATTTTTCTATATTTTTATTTTCTATTTTTATTTATTTTTTCATTTCTGAATTAATTTTCCAATTAATTTTCTTTTATTTGTTTCCTTTCTTGCACAATCTGACTTGTTTAATTTCCATAGTGAGTTTGAAAGTAGTTTTGCCTCTAACTCTTTTTGTCATGTGTTCCTAACATGTTAAGGTATTTTAATGATTTTTACCATGATTTTTTAGGGTTTGTTGAACAGGCTTTGGCTTGTTGCTTTGTGTAGAAGTTAGTGAAACCCTAAGTGACATTTGATCAATTCTTTGATATTGTTAGCTTCTGATTTTGTCCATGTGATCTTGATATGTTTTTTATGCCTACTTGAAGGATCTTTGTATTTAATTTCTTGTTTTTTAAGACATGTTAGCTATTTGTTTGAATTTTGTTCTTAGCATGCCCTAGTTTGATGCTTATCTGACCAATGCTTGATTGTTTGGATATGAGGGCACTTGTGCCACCTCTTAGGGTTTGATTTTGTGATTGTTAACATGTTAATTTTCCCCTGGATTTTGTATGATAGCTTTGCCTTTTATTGGATTGATGTTACTATTTCACTAAGTCTCACATTCATATGTATACTTCACAACACCTCTAACTTCTCCCTGCTTCTCTTAAGTGATCTAGTTTAAGTTTGTGTGTATTAATTGATGTTTGAATTTTTGTCTTAGGCACTTATTTACCATGTTAGGGGTCTGACTTTGATGATCTTGGTTGATGTTTGCCTTATTTGATACTTATAATCCCAGGTTTTACCTTATGTCTTTCATGATGATTTGATAAGTTTTTGTATGACTTCTTGCCCTATTCTTGGTATGATATGGTATGATTGATCTTAAGACTTTGGTGTGATCTTTAAGTTCTGGTTGTGATGATTTGCATTGATCCTTTGCTTGTTCTTACTTCATTTGAACTTAGTTGATCTTTGCTTATCTCTTGTGAATTCTTCTAACCTTGTAGGTGCAATGGTAAGTGGGAGGTGTGGATATATATCCACATTTCAAACATCTTTCTCTTCTCTTTAATGCTTTCATATTTGTCTTTGAGATGTGCTTAGGTCATCATTTGTTCAGCTTATTTTCATCCCCTTAGAGAACAACTTAACTTCTTTAAGAGAAGTAAGTTGATTTTCTACCTCATTTCTTCTTCTTTTCTTCTTTCCTTCTTCTTCATTAGAATATAATTGATACCTCACTAACCTAGGTTCATCTATGCATGATAACAATAGGATTAGTATTTCCCCTTAGTTTTTTTTCCTTTAGCTCCTTTGGTTCTTTTTCTCTTCTCATCTTCAAACAAAAACCTAAAAGTACTTTAATAAAAGGTTAAAGTAGTCTTTGATGTATGGCCTTATTCCATGGAACACTTGTATTCAACCCATCTTGGCGGTGGTATAAGTTTGTCTATGATGTACAAGCTTAATCATAAGACTATCTTCACAAAGAAATAAAAAAAAACACTTCTTCATTTAATTCACAAAACACTTAATAACTCCAAACAAGTTAGTGAATTCAAACCCTAATCTTTGAAAGCAAGTTTGAGGGTCTTCTTCATTCTTGGTGAACTTATTACTCATACTATCTAGGAATGTGGCAATAAGAACACATTCTTATAAAAGGATTTTCTTGCACTTATTTGTGCCACACTCCTAAAAACTTCTAAAAAACACAAACAAACAATAATCGTCTGTCATTCGGGACTTCTTTTCTCATCTCACTCACTCTTATCGTAAGAACTTGCTCCTAGTTGTCATTTTACAAGACGGTTACACACTCGTCATCCGAGCCTGCAACACCTGAGCATTGACATAAGCAGTTCAAGCTTTTAAAATACAAGCAATCTTTCCACCCCTAGTTAGGGGAACTATGGCGTCTCTGATCCTCATGTCCAGATAAGGTACGTAGGTAGCGGGGTAGGGCCTGTTCGAGCACTCTTTTATTTTCCCTACATTTTCTCCCTTTTTCTTTTCTTTTCTTATCCAGTTTCAGTCTCTCTTTTTGCAACAACTACCATTTCTTCACCCTTTGAAACCGTTTCTTTGCAAGCGTGGATCCCGTCGGGTACGACAGACGATCTGGGGTGCTAATACCTTCTCAGGTCGTAACCAACTCCCGAACAAAGTTTCTTTGGTTAGCAAGACCTTTGTTCTTCCTTTTCTTTTCTTTGATTTGTGCAGCATTATCATTCCCGTTCCTCCGGGACAAAAATGTCTGGCTAGCGACTCTACCTTTTCCGCGCCACTTTCGCATTTGTACCGGGATGGAAATCCAGGGAGCACCAGCGACCATCGTCAGAATCTCCACGAAAACCTTGCAAATACTCAACAAACACATTAAAAATCATAAAAAGGTGCAATTGGAAGTTGCACCTATGCATCATAACTCCAAATCATGCATAATGATGATAACACAAGTCGCAAACATGCATCGGAACATGCATCTCAAACACAGGGCAACAATGTCGCAATATCATAAATCATGCACAAAACCATATCAGAAACGATCAAACTCATACACAATGGATGAAAAATGACCAATAAGCATATGCACAAGTCAAAACAAGATCAATCCACCAACGTCACACCAAACCGGGCTTAAAAAGCCCCAAATAGGAAAATGCGCGTCCAAAAATCACTGACTCGGAATTGAACAAAAATCGAATGTTCGCTTGCAAACATGCCAACGGATTCAAATACGCAATCAGATTTTGAAAATTCAAAACGGAATTATGAGTTTTGAACGAGGAAGAACTAAGCTTTTTATGAAAAGGTGTCCGAAATTGCGTATTAATTACACCTATATCGCTACACAAGCCACCAAGCTCAAGAAATTAATCAAACACAATTAAAGCATATCAGAACCACTACTTTTAAGCATGTAACCCAAGTAAAATCAACAATTAAGCATGAACATCAACTATCCTCGACACGCGACAAACGAACCGAATAACCAATAGTATGACACTAAAGCCTCGACAAGCAAGTCGCCTCCATAAATCACTTCAACAATTCAAATAAAATCAACCAACTCCACACTTGTTTATAAACAAATTATTTCAAGAATAACTTATTTCCACACAATTCAAAATCAATTAAGTGCAACAAACAACAATTCAATGCAACATCACCATTCACACAAGCTTGATCAATTTTCAACAATCAAATATAACGATAATTATTCAATGTTCAACAATTAAATCCAAATCTCCACAAAATTAATTCAATTTAAAACTCAATTCAAGAATCAATTCACCAATTATTCATGAATTAAAGTTCAAGAAGCTAACCGAATGAAGAATCAACGAAGAAGTTGTGAATCCAGAGAGAGTGAGGGTGAGGCGCGATCGTGACTTGAATACGGGGGGAGTTCGTCGGTGCGTGGTGGCTAGAAGGAGCTTGGGAGGTCGGTACGGTAGTCCGACTAGAGTGGGAGAGGTCTGGTGGCGGTCAGAGCTTGATCGGAGCAACTTCGTTCTTGATGTTCTTGAGCTTTGATGAATCTTGATGAACAAGTTGAGAGAATTAAAAAATTATAAGTTTTGATCTTTTTATTGAGTAAAAATGATTTTTTTAGTGTTTGTGAGTTATGGGAGTAGTTGGGAGGGAATTGGATTTGAATTGCAATATATAGTGCAAGGTAATTTGAGTTGTGTCAGAAAATATCGGCTTAAGTAAAAATAACTCTCAGCTCGATGCGAATTCCCGACTCTGCATCTCACGTGAAAATTTTTATGACTGAATTACGGACGCAACGCTTCGAAAATGGAAACGATACGATAAAAATTGAGCGAGTTATAAGTTTTTGAATGGCGAGAAAAACATATTTTTCAGCTTTTCGATTGCTAGATATTTGGAAACGCGACAAGGTCATGTCTTCTGGAGCAAAATCTCAACTTGGCGTTGTTAACAAAGTTGTATATCTATGAGTCAGTGACGTCATGTCAAAAGATGAGCGTGATCGGATAAAAAACGAATGAGATATGAATTTTATGGGGGAACAACGTTCAACCTTTTTTCGGTTCAACATTTCCATATTATAAAATAAACCAAAACTAAAATCTTCGGAGCACCGTTCGAATTCACAGTTGCCTGTGGACTTGAAGATAATAAAATTTATGATCTTTCGCTTCGAGAACGGACATGATACGATAAAAATCGACCGAGTTATGATTTTTGCAAGATTGAACTAACAGTGAAACACATCACAAAATTCCTCTGGTAATTCGTATTTTTAGGGTCTTTCTTCAAAGAGTTGGCCCTCGCTGAAAACATACGGCATAAAGAGGACAATATAATGAAATTTATGGTAAAATAAAGGCTCAAAAGATATTCTGGCTGAAAGTTATGAATTTTTTGAGGTCCGAAATAAACCGGTTCATCACTATTTTTTAACTATTTTCCCACCGTATTGACTCAGAGAATTCGCGTATTCGGAGACCTTCTTCAAAGAATTGGCTCTCGATTTTGCCCTACGGGTTGGAAAGGACGCCAAGTAGGTTCTTTTAGTGAAAGAACTATTTAAAAATGTTGACCTAAGAAGAACTTATGGATTTTCAAATGCCCATGGATCAATGAATCATCGACCCCGAATTGCCAGTAACAATTAACTTCCAAGGTCTTCCTTTGGGAGTTGGCTTTCGACTCGACCAGACAAAATGTAGGAGATGCCAAAACGGTTCCTTAGTTCGAGGAATCATCCTCAAATACTTATCTGGAGAACACTTTAAGCACGTTGACTGACGAAATAAATGTCTTCGATTCTTCCGAGGCTTGAAAAGTAAACCTTGATCCCATAGCCATAAAGCCAAATGATATGCAAGTATGCACGTGATGATCTAGTGGTTATGGTACCGGTAGTGCTGTTGATCTTATAGGAATTATGGTGGCAAAGTCAACCGAGTTTTCATATCAAGAACTAGTCAAAGCTACAAATAACTTCAGCTTGGATTGTAAAATTGGCCAAGGTGGATTTGGAGCTGTCTATTATGTAGATTTTAACTTCAGCTTAAATTTTTTTTAATAGAAACACCCTCATAAAATCAAAAATCAGATTTTACTACCCCCTGTTACCCTCAATGAAGTACAGTCAACAACCAGTCATCATTGAGGGTAACAGGGGGCGGTAAAATCTGATTTTTGATTTTATTAGGGGGTCTCTATTAAAAAAAACTTAAAGGGGGGAAACCAAATCACGCCCTAATGGCAGGGGTTTTTGTATATTTATCCCTTTTATATATATATGGACACACAGGTTCAAGGGGCTTATAAACGGGAAAAAGTCTACATATTTGAACAATATTTTTGTAAACGGGGATAAGTTGCAATTATTTTTATAAAGTGAAAATTTAAATTTGATAAATGATTATATATTATTGTAACTATATGAATGTTAACCAACTGAATACATGAATTCAAACTTAACAATATTTTTGAGTAAATTATCAGAGTTATTAAAACGTTTGTTACGCTATAAAAATTTTAGTTTGAAAAACGTTTATAGATTTGACAAGTGATATTACGCAACATAGCGTGATAATACAGGCGACACCCATGCGATAGCACATATATTATTTTAATTGGAAACATTATTTTATTTAGAATTGTAGTTTTAGAATTTACTCATTTGAATTCAATCGAGTTTTGGTAATGACTGGAATTGCAGGCATAATCCACGAGTAGACGTGAATGTATCTATGACATACCAGTTGTAGACTGATCATTTTAATGTTCATATATTAAATCTATAATATACAAGTTGTAGACTGATCATTTGAATTTTAGTTTTCATACATTGAATTAAGTTTGATATATTTACTCATGTTATTGTAGGAATGAAAAATTCTATCATAAATTTATTATTGTTGTACTCTTAGTTTTGTATATTGTAATTTATACGTAATATTGTTGTTGGATTTATTAACCTATTAACTTGGTTACGCTGTAAAAAATTTAGAATCTGATTTTTTTTTGCAGGATTAACAAGTGATTTTCGCAACGTAGCGTGTAAATATAGACAGGACCGTGCGATAGCACGAGTATCCCGCTAGTTATGATAATAATTTCAAAATTTTATTAAAATTGATATAATAATATGAAAAAGTGAAATAATTAGAAAAATTATAAAAAAAATATAAATAATGTCGGTGTATGTATGGAACTATTATGCCTTAGTATGATAGACTTGGTTATACATCTTCATGATAATAAAATTGTAGCTTTGCATTGTATGTGTATAGATCTGTCATGATAATTGAGTGTATTGTGTTGCTTTGTATTTGGAATAACATTAAATTTTGTTGTTGTTTAAACATTGCAAGACTATTTAGGCTTGTCATAACATGGTAAATAATGAATTTAAGGCATGACATGAAGACTTTTATGAAGATAGTAAGAAGATGATGATAACATGAAACTTGTATGAAGACAATGAAGGTTTGGAGGCAAAGTAAGAATCGTGAAGACGAAGAAAGAAATAGGCCCACGATCAAATTGATTTTAGTCAACAGTTTGACCAAAAAGTCAATAGTTGACCAAAAGTCAACGTTATATCAAATTAGGATTTTCTTTGTGTAATTTCAATTTTACCTTTTGTAATGTATTTTTTTAGTGTTTGGATGTAAGATTGATCATTGCATGTAGCTTGCACATGCCTTAAGTCAAATGAGACTTTTCCTTCCTACTACAATATTGTGCCAGAGAAATATGTGGTTGGTGGGATTCAAGTAGTTAAATCCACACCGTTAAACAACTCTGAGTGTTCATTAAAATTAAATAACCTTAATTTAAATTCAATATTTTAAAATCATTAAATGAGACATTATGATAATAATTATAAAATTGTATTAAAATTGATATGATAATATGAAAAAGTGAAATAATTAGCAAAATTATAAAAAAATATATAAATAATGTGTAAGATTGGAATACCATTTAAACCTGTTAATTTAATTTATTATTTATATAATCACAAATCACAATGATTTAATTACAAATAATATTAGGATTGTTAATTATATATATATATATATATATATATATATATATATATATATATATATATATATATGATCGTAACAATGATCAGAATCTCCAATGCCTGCTGACGTGGATCTTGAAGTTTGCTCAGATGTTGAGGAGAACGGGGGGTGTACCTGCATGGTACTCCGATGTCAAAGTCAGAACGAGCAAGAAAGTTAGCAAGTACAAAGTAAAAGCGTTTAGGGAATGATATTTGATACCTGACCCTCTCAAATGGGAATGTTTATATAGAGAGCCCCCAGGGCGTGGCCAACGGTTCATATTTTGGGCCTGGATCACGGATCCCCCGAAAATAGGTAACTGCCAGAACTCGACCGTCGGACGAGCAACCCTGTTCGTGTTAAGGGTATGTCGAGCACGCGAATATTTGAGCAGGAGACGCCTTGGTCGAATATGGGTGACCTTTGTTGATGTCGAGCAGAGGTGGAAAGCGAATAGAGAGAACCAACCATGGTCAGATCCTGGTCGGTCGGTGGGCACGAATCTGGTGGGTCCCATGAACATTTGGGCCATTCGGTTGTTTCATGAGCATGAGAGGATTGGGCCATGCCTAGTCGTTGGCCCATTCCGGAACAGGAGCCCCCAAGTCGTTGCTTCTGGTCGTAGAAGTGATGACTTAAGGGTGGCCGGCTGTGAACAGGGTGAGGTTGAAACTAAAGATGTTGTCATTCCCTGACCTGGAGCGGCTGAACCCGTGTTTGTTTGGTCGTTACAACGTGTTCGTTAGACGTCCCAATCGTTATGCTGAAACATTGTGTCACGTCTGCGCCTGGGGATGCGTGTGCATTTAATGTGTAATTATGGCTACTCTACGGCCTTCCCTAGGTAATGAGTGCGTCGTTTATAGGCAGTAGGTCTCACGTGCTTGTACACGTGCTAGTGGAGATTATAAATACAACACTAGGCTTCAGTTTCACACTTTTCGCTCTTTGTTTCCTCGCTCGTTATAATCAAACGCTCGAAGTCCGCCGTCAACCACCGTTAACCACCGCACTTCCCGAGGAGAAAGATATGGGCACGCAAGAACTCACTCAAAACTTGTAAGTTTGTCATTTCTTGTTTGCGTAGGCTTCTGATTTTTGTAGATAGAATAATTGCATGTGGTTAGGATGAGGTTTAGGATCATTAGCACCTGTATTTCAAATTTCTAGGGTTTCTGGTACGTCGTTTTTCACTTCTGTACGGCGGTTTCTGCGCCGACGCTGTCACTGATACGGTGTTTAGGGTTTGATATTCATTTCCCGTTGCAATCCTGTTCGGTGGCTCCAATTGAACTTCAATCGAGAGTCTGAAATGTAACGTGGTCGCGCTTATCGAGGCTCTGAAATGTAGCGTGGTCGCGCTTAGGGTTAGTTCTTCTATCTCAGTGTTTTCTCCCTTCTCCGCGTGACTGCTCGGTCATTACGAAGACCGTTAACTATCTTCAAATAAGGGCTTAGATCGAGGACATTGTCCTTTTTCTTTAGCGCGCCCTTTCACTTGATCAACGGTGGAAGGGTGGATTTGATTTAACTTATCGAATTCACATTTACTTTTGCTGCTTTTCAGGTGCGAGGATATCGAACAACGAGAATATTCACATGGACGTTGAAAATCTCTCTAGCGACACTGTGTCTTCCCCCGCTGGTTCTGAAGAATTTCCATCGTCGGAAAGAAGTTTTGCATCTCCTGACGACTCAGAGGAAACCACCTCGATTAAAGCTAGCTCTGCTGACTCCGAGGAGGGTGATGAAGAGGATAAAGATACGCCAATTAAGGAGTAGGTCTTTGAGGAACCGTTGAGCATTGCATTTATTTATTCCAAGGATCTAGAGGGCCCAGAACCTGAGGTCAAGGAGTCGGAAGACTGGGTCATAAGGTTTCCGGGCAAGGACAATCGTATATGTTGGTCATATGGACCCAACATATCCCCCCTGTATGATATCTTATTCAAAGAGCTCAAATTTAGACTCCCTTTCTCGGATTTTCAGCAATCCGTGTTTGTTTACCTGGAGCTGTCCCCTTCTCAATTACACCCGAACTCGTTCGCCTTTATCCGAACCTTTAAGATGACATGCGGATATCTGAAGATTGGGGCCACACTCCCCCTATTCTTCCATATTTATCACATCCAACGACAGGTAGTGCAAGGGAAGTTTGGTTGGGTATCCTTTAAGCAAAAGAGGAAAATCTTTAAAGCATATTCCAAATCAATCAGGGATTTTAAAAATCATTATTATTTGGTCGAACCAAAATCTGAGTGTGCTCTGCAATCTTGTAAGTTTTAGGGAGTGGACACAGATGATGACGGGAATATCTTATTGGACGAGGAAAGGAGACAGATTCCTCGCTTGATGTTACTATTTCATTTTTCCTGGTCGCGCGACCATTTTTTGCGTGAGACGGACGAGTTCCTCGAGATTTCTTATAAACTGAGCGAGGGCGACCAGACTAGTTATGAAACCCTCATGAATTACGTCTCACGGATCACCATGATTGTGCATACTGGTGAACATGGTCATGATATCCTGGATAAGGACGGGGGCGCTAAGGTGACTCCCAGGTTCATAGAGGTGTCAAAACTCTTTGCTTGTGACATGGACGAGGACGTCACAACGTACCTTGGTAGCTTTTACATTTGTCTGCTCGTATGTCTTTCATGCTCGTTTATCTTTTATTTTCGTATGTTCTGTCTTTTGCAGAATAAGATGATGGCCAACGCTGGCAAACGACGAGCACCTAAGAAACTGAAGTAGACTCGCCTAGGTGAGCGGTTGGCCACGGGTTCGGGTACTTCTTCTCCGGCTTCTCATGGCTCACCGGGGGGTACCTTCTAGACAGGGAAGAGACCCAAATTCGAAGATGTGGTGATCCTATTAAACTCTCCTTCAAATCCTTCCTTCGAGCTTCCTACTTGCTTCCTCAAGCTCGGTTTCTTCGAGGAGACCTCCATCCAAGTCCATAGGGCGGAAACACTCCAGTTGGAAGGGTTGAGTCGGCCGGATAAGCTATCTTGGCTAGCTCGGGATGCGAGCATGGTGATAGGCGATCTTACCATGGCCTCCATATTTGTGGAGGAGACAACTACTCAGGAGCAGGAAATTCAACGTTTGAAGGCTCAACTGTCCATTTCCGAGGACATGGCCAAGGCTTCTGCAAAGTCGTTGAAGGAGGCCTCCAAGAAGATCAAGGAGTTGGAAGATTTGTCGGTCACTGAGAAGAAGTCGGCTAAAGATGAGATCTAACATCTCAAGGTAGTTATAGCCCCTGCTGTGGATGAGCCTGAAGAGTTGAAGTCTCTGAGAACCCGAGCTGAGCTGATTACCAAAATCGAGGAAGGGGAGGCAGATCTCGAGAAAATAACGGGTGTGGCGTTTCAAAATGCGGTGCACCAACTGAAGACTGTTAACCCTGGGTTAACGTTCAACGAGGAAGGTACCCATTTCCTATTCAATGCAAAGGACAGCGTGATCCTTATTTCTGACTACCTCAAATAGTCAGAGCAGGACAATGTTGTCATGGAGGAGGATCACGGGACCCCTGCGGATGTCCAGCCCGACACCAATGCCAACGCGTGAGGCTCCAATCTACTTTTATGTTTTGTTAGTCGGCCTGTGTGTTATGAATTTTATTTGTGACGGGGGGGGGGGGATCTGTTCTCCCCTTTATGTAAAATGAGAACAAGTTGGTCCTCGTGGCCAAATATTTTAATTTTAATCGTTTTACGACCTTGATGGTCGTTTCTTTACTTCTTATTGTGTATACACGTATGTCTGTCGGAGGATATACTTTATTTAATATTTTTTCTAAGTGTTTTCGTGATGTTCGGATATTTCGATGTTCGCTTGATATAAGTAAACGCTGTTCTTTTCGCGTGCCCGTGTGGGACTTGGGCTATGTTTATAAGTTTGGGAAGTCGTGCTCGATTTGTTTTCCCGTGGTTTAGGGAACCGGGCAGGAAGCCAACATGTATTTGGATAGGGAATGATGCCTGAATCATGGTAATGATTTGTACTCCGTGGCGTGAACTTCCCATCGTGAACTGGGTGTTCTTCCTGGTCATGGTACGAAGACAACGAGGGACTCGTTTAAGGATCCAATTGTGTTATGGTGATCCTCCTCGTTCATGAGGAAGGTCCCATCGAAACATGAGTTTGGTATGCGATACTTGTACCTAGGTATGCATGTTAGGTCGATACTTGTGCTGACTAATTCCTTAACTGTAGTATTGTTTAAGTTTCTCAGCGTTCCAAGGACGAGCAAGCTCTTCCCCATTTATATTTTCTAGGTAGTAGGCCTTGTTCTCCATTTCTGCTCGGACACAATATGGACCCTCCCAGTTTGCGGCTATTTTTCCTTCTCTAGAGTCTTTGTGGTTTTTCATGAGGACGAGGCTTCCGACCTCAAACGCCCTTTTGATGACTCTAGAGTCATGCCTTATGGCGATTTTTTGTTTGAACGACGCTTCGTGCAGGGCTGCTCCCGATCGAACCTCTTCGACCAAATCGAGCTCTTCGTGTAACATTTCCAAGTTGGTGTCCTTGTCCATTGGGGCTTCTGTTCGCCTGGATGGTGCGTGCATTTCTATGGGGATAGTGGCCTCCGTCCCATACACTAATTAGAAGGGGGTTTCCCCAGTAGTAGAGTGGGGTGTGCTTCGGTATGCCCATAGGAAGTTGTGTAAATCCTCGACTCATCGTTTCTTGATCTCATCCAGTCTTCGCTTGAGTCTCCGTAAGATGGCTCCGTTTGCTGCTTCAGCCTGCCCGTTGGTTTGTGGATGTTCGACTGAAGCAAAGTGTTGTTAGTTCCAATGTTGGCGACAAAATCTTGGAAGTTCTTATCTGTGAATTGGGTTTCGTTGTCAGTAATGATGGCCTGGGGTATTCCAAAGCGAGCGAAGATGTTACATTTGAAGAAGCGCAATATGTTGAGGTTTGTGATTTTGGCTAGAGGTTCAGCCTCAATCCATTTCGTGAAATAATCCACTTTGACGATTAGATATTTGTTCTGGTTCGATCCAACAATGAACAGACCGAGGATATCTATGCCCCACCATGTGAATGGTCACGGGGATGACATTTCTTGAGCTCATTTAGTGGTGCCAGGTGCATGTCCCCGTGCCGTTGGCATTTATCGCATTTTTTTACGTGCTCTATGGCGTCGTTCTACATGGTAGGCCAATAATAGCCTGCTCAAAAGGCTTTCCTAGCTAGGGATCTTCCACTCAAATGTTGGGCGTTGATGCCTTCGTGGATTTCGCGTAGGATGTATGGAATCAGTTCTTCCTCAAAGCATTTGAGGAGGGGAATGGAGAATCCTCACCGATAGAGTTTTCCTTCGACTAAGGTATATGAGCAGGTTCGTCGCTTGACGATGCTGGCTTCCTTTGGATCTTCGGGCAATTTGTCACTGGTCCAGTATTTGTAAATTGGGTTCATCCAGCAGTTGGCGTTGCCAATGACGTTTATGTCTATAGTTGAGGATGATTTTTCAATGCTAGGACGAGGAAGTATTTCCTAAATGACTGTCGCTCCTGGGATTTTCATCCTGGTACAAATGCGAAAGTGGCGCGGAAAAGGTAGAGTCGCCAGCCATACATTTTTATCCCGAATGAATGGGAAAGGTAATGCTGCACAAACCGAAGAAAAAAAGGAAAAGACAAGGTTATGCGAACTAGATATTCTGGGTTCGGGAGTTGGTTATGAACTGAGAAGGTATTAGCACCCCATATCGTCTGCCGTACCCGACAGGATCCATGCTTGTTTGTCTATTTCTAAGGGTAAGGAATAAAACTGCTGCTGAATAAAACTGCTACTGGAACTGGAATGAGAGAGGGAACTGGAAAAAGAGAATGAAAAGGTACGGGAAAAATGTAGGGAAAATAAAGAATATGCTCGAATGGGCCATACCCCACTGCCTATGTATCTCATGGGAAATGAGAATCAAAGTCGACACAGTTCTCCTAACTAGGGAAGAGATGTGTTTGTTTGTGTTTTTTATGATTGAATTGCTTATGCCTATGCTCAGGTGTTGTAGGATCGTCTGGTACGAGTGAGTTTACCGTTTTGCAAAGAGACACATCGAAGCGATTCCTTTCGTTAAGAGTGAAGGAGGTAATAAGAGAATTCTCGCAGTAAAGATGTTTGTTGTTGGTTTATTGTCTTTTAAGAGAAGTGTTTTGATTTTGTGTTTATCGTATGCACAACACTAAAGACTATGATACAAGAGCGAACACTTTCCAAGGTTGCCCCCAATGGAAAGTTTGTAAAGCATTCAAGAAGAGTGGAGGAAACCTCCACTAATCATTTCAATATATAGCTTAAGGCTCGTGGCATGCTATGCACACTTTCATTATTAAGTGTTTTTTGCTTTTGTTTGAAGATGATAATAGAGAAGACTCAAGTTGAGAAAGGGAAAACACTAAGGGAAACTAGGACTCACCCTAGGTTATTATACAATGGAGATCCTAAGGTTAGTGAGGTTTTAAGAACTATAAATCAAGATAAAGAGAATAAGAAGTTATAAGACAACTTACTTCTCTAAAGAAGCTAAGTTGTTTCTAAGGAGGGAATGATGAAGTTAATCAAACAATGCACAAAGTGTTAAGGAAACATAACTTGAAAGTATAAAGAGATGAGAAATAAGTTATATGTGGGATACCCTCCCACACACATGAATCACCATAACCCCCTACAAAACAAAGGCTAGATAAACATTGCGTATTGGAAACATATGGAAAGCAAAAGCAATATAATGATCAAACAAGTCATGAAATGGCACTGAGGGTTTCCTAAGGCTAAGTATTAAGCAAAAGGGATCCCACATGATCAAAGATCTCTAAAGTCAGTAGCTAAACCCTAAGAATGTGTTCTAAGGTTATAAGGTCAAACAACAACAAACTAGGTCTAAACTATGCATTAAATACCTAAGAAGCTTAAGGTGAAGTTAGATGAAGAAGATTGAATGATTATGCAAGATGAACATGTGCTAAAGCATGGCTAAGTGTCAAAGTCAGAACCTAAGATCAATTATAAGTGTCTTGAAATGCATATGAATGTGTATACAAAACATGAGAATGAGTACTCAAATGCAAAATAATATATGGAGAAGAAGTGAAACAAGTATCACATATGATTAACAATTATGCAAGTTAAGGATGAATGACATATGAATATGCATGAGATGATTATGGATCAATAGCATACAAGGTATGTGATTCAGTTATAATTCATGTATAAGCATTTATGATTCACAAATAAGTCATATTAACAATTAGGAGAGAAGAGAAACAAGTTTAGGTTAAACTAGTTCAAATAAGAATGCATTTTGAAACACAAAAACAAACCAAATGAAGATGACTCAAAAAGTGACCTATAATTGTAATTGAGGAACTAAAATTGACCTATAAATATATCCTAAAGTTTACCCTAGAGTATCTCAAGAAAATGACATGAATGCCTTCCTAACATCTAAGATGTGAAACAAATGAACACATAAATGGACCTATAATCTAGGTGACATGAAAAATAGCAAAAAAGCTTGAAAAATTATGAAATTAAATCCCCAGAATAGTGAAGTTGGTAGATTACATTGGTTAAAAGGAATTCAGAAAATTATGCACCAAAGTTCCAAAACAATTCACTTAATGGGTGAGAATACAAGACATGATCGCCGAAAAACAACTCCACAAAGTGGATTCAAAATGGCACAAAAAATTATGAAAAAATTCCCAAGTAGCATCAAAATGTCACAAATTCTAGAGGTTAATCACACACAAAAAATATGTCTCACACCTATTGGAAAAAATTGTTTTCGGTCCCTCAAACCAAAACAATGCCTTTTTGGGACAACTTATGATCAAAAATTCAAATTAATTACTAAAACCATCCAAACCTGGAATAAACAAATATAAAAAAATAATTAAGAGGATAAGGATCACTCATGAATTTTTCCAGAATTTTATCACACCCGAAACAATTTTTAAAAATTGCGACGAAACGGGCAAAAAATGGTGATTAAGGGAAAATGCGGTGAAAGCGAATTCTATCATTCTTAACCTAATCCCTAAGCTTCGATATCATCACTCATCAACATAAATCACAAATAAATCCAGTGCCTCAGGTGGGAGGGCTCAATATTCACCTTACGTTATATGATCTTAAGCCGTATACAGCTAGAATGATGCATTAAAATGGAGAAAGTTGAGATTTCTTACTTGATTGAAGTGTCGGTTCTTCATATAAAAGAAACCCAAAAAGTTCATGCAAGATCTTGTAATCTCCCATAAGAAAAATAAGTGCTTATATTCCATAATCACTTTGTGAAGATCCACCATAATCGAAATCGATCCAAATCGATCAAAAAACGTGAATACTCACATAAAAATTAATCCATAACCATAATTAAAATTACCAACAAAAATTCTATTAAAAATTAACAAGAAATGTTTCTAAGATGTTAATCCATAAAAGTTAGTTGACAATAAAATTAATCATTTTTTAATAAGAAAATTAATTTTAAAAAATTATAAAGAGAAATGGGGTGTATCAGAAAGCCAGTGGGTGCCAATAATACTTTCACGGAGGCCCAATCTCACATGAAGCCCGCAGGGAGGGGGTATTTAAGTAACACAGGGAGTGTGAATAAAGGATCTATGGGATCTTGGCCCATTTTCCATATACATGAGTGCAGGAAGGGGTATGGTAGGAATTCTGAGGTTGTAAATAGATTAACGGCTATGGGGCTTAGGAGCCCGATTCCCATGGAATTCCTTGATATCAAAAACCCTAAGACAATACTATAAGTCTTCACCAGTAAACGACGCTTCTCACTTTTTCCGCCGTTCTTACTCCTCATCATCTCAAAATCGCCGCCGCACAATGATCTTCTTCTTTCTCCTTCATCAAACTTGCTGCCGAATCACTACCTCATCCATTTCGCATTAAGCAAAAGTCTCAACCTTCCTTGCGATCCTCATCAGAATCGGAATAACATAGGCTCGCTCGTTCCCTGGCCCCTTCATTTTCGGCGTCATCATCCAAATCAGATCGCAATCTCAGTTTTTTTGATGTTTTCGCTCACCGTTACGCTAAAGCTCACACCGAAATTGTTGTCGCAGGTGATTTCTTGTTTTCTTTTCTTGCGTGAATTTGAAATTCGGAACTGTTCTTGAAGCATTGTTGAATTTCGGTTCTGTGTGTTGAAGATTGGACAGAGATTGAAGTTGAGTTGGAGGTGGTGATGAGAAAGATGAAAAATATTGGTGATGATGATCGAAGGAAATGAAGGTTGAAGATGTTGAAGTCGGTTGATGGAGATACGAGAGCCGAGAGAAATATTGAAGATTGAAGGAGTTGATTGAAGGTGAAGTTGTGAGGGATGAATCTGAGAATGGGGTCCCTTTTTTGTATCTACATAAAGAGTTTTTTCTGTTAATGATTTCTTGTTTTGATGAGAGTTGCGATGAAGATTAAGTTTTTTTTTATTATTTCTGCAGGTTTTTTTGCTGTGGATGATTGATGAGGATGAAGATATATGAAATTCTTGCGAGTTGGTCGAAGATGGTGAGAGAAGAATCTAGAATGGTTAGAGTTGGTTGATGAATATGAATGAAGGTGATGAAGTTGAAGAATTTCAGTGTGTAGAAGATTGAAGTTATGAAGGGGGATTTTAATAGATAAATATTTCAGAGAGTTTTTGTAACTGCTTTGTAACTGTTTTCGATTAAGTTAATCTTCCTGCATTTTTCCCTTTTTGATATTCTGTTGTTTCGGTTAGATTTTGTAACCGTTTTTTAGCTGAATCCTGTAACTGAAATCCTTCTGAGTTTTTTATCAGTTGAAGATCTGTAACTGAATCTCTGCTATCTTTTTTTTTTGTCAAGAGTTTTAGCCATTTTCTTTTGTCTAACTGAATCTTCTGATTACTTTTTTTTTCCAAGAGTTTTAGCCATTTTCTTTTGTCAAACTGAATCTTCAGATCCTTTGGTGTTGTAACTAATTTTCTACTTTTTAACAGCACCGCCATAACCAATTTTACCAAAATCTTGCCATAAAGGCCTTGTGGATAATAAGTAAAATAAAATAGTTTAATGGGTCCATATTAGAGAAGGGTTTTTGATGGCATGGGCCTAATGTTGAAAATAAATGGTTAAGAATTGAACAAGTATATATAAAAAAATGGGTTGTAGATTTAATTTGTGATTGAAGTTTTAATCGGGTAAATGAAAAAAATGGAATTGGATCAAGGTGGTTTAATATGGATTAAGAAAAAATGATTTAATGGGCTTGATTAGTCATTTGAACTTCGAATGGATTATAATGTATGACTTATTCTCCCATCTCGACTTGAATCAAACTCTTAGTCACCATAAATGCTGAAGAACCTGATTGTTCTTGAATGAATCTATAAACCTTTCATGCCATGCTTGGCTGATGAATCCCATTTCGTAACTACACGACCAGTCCACATGAAAACTAAATCACTATTATATGATGCTGAATTTGCACTGAAACAGAATGCCCAATGTAGACATGCGATGAAACCCTAGCACAATGATCTTTAATTACAAAACCGAACACGACACAAGAGAAACCCTAATTCACCAACGCCATTATGGAATCATCTGAATAAGGAAAACTTTGGGGCTTGATGACCTTTTGAATAGGAATATGTTCATGATGGTGTGCTATACTTTTGTCTCAGTCTCAAAGTAATATCCAGGTAAATCACCTCTGAATAAGAAAATTCAAGTCACAAGAGAAAGCTTGATCCCATGTCTTGGACGCTCAATGAAATGAATGATGGCGAGATGTGTTAATGGCCTAATGACAACTGCAAATGAATGTGAAACATAAGCCAATTAAGGTAATAAATATGAGGGCAAATTTTAGGATGCTACAGCTGTCCCTATTCAATCAACTGTAAACTTGAATGGATGATAGCAATGGATTTCAGACATTCGAAGTATGGAGGGATTGAATACCCGAATAAACCGGAAAGTTTGCACTCTGTGGGTAAGAAAATACGGTGGGAAGAATGTCATTGTTGGATGACAACTCAAAGAAACGAAACCAGGCTTGGACAAAATCGAAAAGCATTTATCCCACTTGGGAGATAAAGCGAACAAGACACACTGCGAGTGAGCTTAAAAAGAGACTATCATAACTTGGATGATGACTCAAAGAAACGAAACCAGACTTGGCGGAATCGAAAAGTATTTATCCCACTTGGGAGATAAAGCGAACAAGACACACCGTGAGTGAGCTTGAGAAGAGACCATTGTACTTAGGTGATAACTCAAATAAAACGAAACCGGACTTGGACGGAATCGAAAAGCATTTATCCCACATGAGAGATAAAGCAAACAAGACACACCGTGAGTGAGCTTGAAAAGATATCATCGTACTTAGATGGCAGATCAATTGGGGATAACAAGGATTGCAAAATGAGACCGTAATATCATTCGACTTACGACTCAAACGAGGAAGAGAGGTAACATCGATCGATTTAAAACTCAAGTAAGATCAACTGATCTAACATGGAAATGGTATCAACCGATCCATAACCAGGGGTGTGAAAATGTAATATCATTCAATTTACGGCTCAAAGAGAGAGAAGTAATATCAACTGATTTACAACTCAAATAAGATCAACCGATCTAACATGGAAATGGTATCAACCGATCCATAACCAGAGAAACGAGAACGTAATATCATCTGATTTACGGCTCAGAGAGAGAGAGAGGAGTAATATCAACCAATTTACAACTCAAATAAGATCAACTGATCTAACATGGAAATGGTATCAACCGATTCATAACCAGGGAAGCGAGAACGTAATATCATCCTGTAACACGGTAGGAGAACTGACTTGGTCATTTTTGTTTTCAAAAAAACCATGTTGCGGATAGCAAGAGTCGCCACCAACTTTTATTTTATCCAATAAAGAAAGTCAAAAAAGAACAGGAAAGACCTTTGAAAAATATTTTGAGTTTAGGGGGTAAGTTATACAAAGGGAAAATGTTAGCACCCTTTGTATCCATGGTTATCCATGGGCTCTTAACTGCTTAGCTCACTTTACTTTTGTTTGAAAAAATAGTGGTGGTGTATTTAGAAAAATATTTTAGAAGTTTAACTTTGCAATGATTCTCGTACGAATGTATACAAAGTGTTTACTGTTTGAAAATATTTGAAAATGTGAGGTGTGGAAAGTATTTTGAAAGATGGTGAGCAAGCACTTAAGAACTACTTACCCTAAATTGTAAGATCTTTCGTGTTATTTCGTTTCTTTAGGGGCATAACTATCCTTACTATTAGTTAGTAAGTAGTCTTGTCCTTGGATTTAGAGGGATAGACGTAGGGTCATCGTATGGTCATAGAAGGCAACCTTGTAGAGGCATCTTAGCAACTCGAAGGGACTATTATAATTTTTTTATAGGGTCATCGAGGGACGAGATCATTTATTCGTAGGCAACTCGAAGGGACAACGAGGGACTATGATCTTTTATTCGTAGGCAACTCGAAGGGACAACGTGGGATTATGATATTTTATTCGAAGGGACTTGATGATTTTTATTCGTAGGCAACTTTTCTAAGACACCCGTATATTCGAGGGACTTGTCCATTTTTGTAAGGCAACAAGAGGAGAAACCCTAGGGGTGTATGTGTGAGAAGTGTGTTGTATTCAGTTATTTTAATCTTTGATTAATGGGCTAAATACGTTTATTGTTCACATGCATTCTTTTCATACCCTATTATTACTAACCACACAATTAATAATTTACGGAATTAAAAGCAAAAAATAAATCCTAAGACTATTACAGGGCTTTGGGGCAATTACATAACAAGGTGCGGAAAGTAAAAGTTTTACGCTATTACATCCCATGAGCAATTACATTATTTAAAAAAATCATGCGGAAAAATAAACCTAATTATTACAAATTCCATACACCTATACATTTGTTCTAGTAAATATAAATAACAAGGAAATAAAAAAAAAAATCGAGAATGGATAAAAATGAGGAAAGGGAAATATAAAGAATCAGATAAAAATGATTAATTGAATTTATTTAAAAAAACAAAGTGTTGATGATTATTTGAAATTATTAATTTATTTAATTAATTAAAAAAAATTGTTATTATTATTTTATTTACAAAAGAAAAAAGAGTTATTAATTTTATAAATTGTTATTGGTTTTGAAAAAGTTAATTGATTATTGGTTTAATTAATTAAAATATAAATTAAAATTAAAATAAAATAAAATAAAAGTTAAAATAATTAAAAAAACATGAAAGAAAGATAAAGAATAAAAAAAGGAGGGAGGGAGGCTGGGTATCAAACCCGCCCCAAAGGATCAAGGACGCGCTGCATTGCCAACTGAGCCACCTGCGTTTGCTGGATAACCAACAAGAACAGACAATTACATAATAATATTAATCGGAAATCAAAGCCGACCAATCGCACGGTGACACGCAATCATCTTCAACCTTGGGCTGCATTGTTTTTGCTACGATTTTGCTATAAATTTCATGCGATTTTGCTACAAAATTTTCATAGCTATTTGGCATGTAATTTGAACATCAAAAAACAACAAATATTAACGCATCAAAACTACATATTTCTACTAATTTCGGCCTCAGAAATTCAATGGTACAATTTGTTTGGCCTAAAAGTGGTTGGATTGAGAGTTTCTATCAAGAGATGTTTTATGCCCTAACAAGGATGTTGTTTGAAACCTGCATCATAACTAAAAAACAAACGATCAAAAAGCATTAATACATGATTATAAACAATATTATGAAAATAAAATGTATTAAAATGCTATGAAACGAAAGATTTGAGGTCAAGAAAAAGTAAGAGGCGACATGTGTTCATAGGCTTCATTTTAAGTATGCTCAACCTTCAATAGGGATTGGAATGACCTTCTGGAAGTTTATTGATGATGATTGGAGGAAGAAAGAGGCTGAAAACTTGCTATGAAGTGTTTTTGAAATTTTCCCTAGTTTTCCTTTTTATGAAAAAAAATTAGGGTTTTTTTGGTGTAAGAATTTTGTTCCTTGTGCATCTGGCTTTGTTGTATGTTTATAGAGTAGTAAATTAGGTTTAAAAAATTGGGATTGGGTGTTGGATTTGAGATTGCTTTGTAATGAAGAAAGGAGGTTTCTATTTTAGTGGGAAAATTGGTGTTATGACATTCTCCTTTAGTTTGAACGAATTTGGGATCCAAATTATGATCATAAACATCAAAATCTAATCCCAAAATAATCCTAAGATCAAATATTTGATTTTTCAATATTTATTTTAATTAAAATTGTTTTTTAAATAAATTAAATCCAATATAATATAAAATAAATATAAAAAATCAGATATTATGACTTATGGGTCGTGAATTATCTTATGATTAAGTTTGGGTTAGAAAATATGAGGCCATTTGGAAAAAACTTGAGTTTTGGTCATTACTTGCTTTATACACCACCTTAAATTCACCCAACTTCAACAATGCATAACACTCTCAATTTTTATCCCAAGTATGTGTTCTTGGATGATATGTTGTAAATGATGTATGGATGAATTATGTAGTTGAAGCACATTAGTCGCTTCGTGTAACAAAATACTAGCTGGGGAAAATAAATCCCGACTCATTGCTGTGGAGTATGAAGACATCCTTCTCGTCTTGTTTCAGAATATTGTACTTAGGATTTTTCGAATTCCGTTCATCGCACTTTTTATTGAAAGATTAAATTCCTAATTACCCTGACTGGGGATAAAAGAGACAAGCATTCCCCTGAGAGACTTATCCGACCAAGTGTCAATTCTTCTAGGGATATTAGGCTTGAGAGAAATCTGTCTGGGACTTTGTAGAGCTAGAAGTATAAGTGGCTACTTGGAATACTTCGCTGGAATAAATCCATACAGATTACTCTGTGGGGATGAGCCTGTGAAGATTTGTTGGATATGAACTTTGTCGGGGATTCCAACCTCCAAGAGTCTTTAGTAAATGCTATTATTGTAATTTTGGTAAACATCAATCATATTCGAAAGCATATATTCATTCAAAGTAATCAATGGATTCATAATTTCTGATAATCTCGAATTCCCCGAGTAATTTTCTATGAATTATCATGACTGAATCCGAAGACATGATACTGACACCATCTGATACTATTGGCACAGACAATCATTCTACAATGGCTTCTGCTGAAACCCAGTATCAAGGCAATGTAATAAGAGGAATGTACTTTCGGACTGCGGTGGATCGTGTACACCCTGGGTAATGGTTAAGGATCTTGCAATTGAATTTGATTTGATTAGATTTGAAAAGAGAGTGTTGCTCCAAGATGAGGATGATTTGTCCCAAAAAGGAAGTATTTGAAAGGAGATGACTCAAGAGAAATAAACGGGAGGCCCCATAATAACATGCCCCTGGCATCGTGAACTTGGTAATGTTACTTATGGCAATTCAGATGAGGAGATCTGCCCCTGGCTATTAAGCACCATTGAATCTTAACCTGACTACCCCATATGAATTGGATAATAACATGGCATGCCCCTTGATTGGAAGATAGTGACCATGCCCCTTGTATACATTGGCTTTGATCAAACTGAGTCAGGCCCAGGAAGCAACTTTGTCTGTCGGTAGGACTTTGGTTCACTGAATGTTAATCATGTAAGCTTCTTTGCTGTCAAACACTTAGTTATATGCAAACAATGAGATTCAAAATGCAACACTTATATCTGTCTTGAAGTTTTGAAAAAGTATTATTTTAGCAAAACAATGTTTGTAAGAACTGTGATATTAACTCAAGATTTATAATAAGCCCTAAATGAGTCAGGATACCTTTTTGTAGCAGTACGCTTTCGAACTAACCATGCTTCAGTTAGGACTTTTAAAGGGTTGTAATGTGGCATGGTTCACGGTTTAAGCAACAAAGGATAAATGCTCAAATTTTATTTGTACCCAACCCATCCTTCGTGATGTTCTCCAGTCCTATGTTTAGTTAACTTATGCATTGAGGCTCCAAAGGAGTTTGGAATTGTAACACTGACACAAGTTTATTTGAAAAGCCAGTCATCTTTTTTTAGTTGAGGATTTGTAGTGACCTCTTTTTTCTTTTGACTTTGTTATCCCTTCCTTTTGCCTGGACTATTTGTTTCAAGATCACAATCAGCGGGATGTCTCAATTTTTTACTAAGTCTCCTTCATAGGTTTTGACTTAGTGAGCTTTATTTTTGCTAGATATTGATTGTCAGACTTAGTTATTATAAGGAACCATCATTAGTTGTGTACAAAAGGGTCAACTGGCATAATTGAGTTAACCGAGGAACTATCCTGCCCCAGGTTATGATTAACGGTTTTAATTTGCGTGAGAATGAAAACTCCTACTTCATAGGCTCAAAAGGGTTGACTAGGGATTAACTTCCTTATATCTCCAATGTTTAGGAATCGAAACAATGCCTGCACATCGTCAGCATAGTCTGTTCAAAAGCATACTGTATGAAATTATGGTATCGTCTTCGTCATCCTCCCTCTAAAGGCTTACAGCTTTAACAAGAGTTAAATATCACAAAAGAGAAGTAAGTAGCAGCATAGTTTAAATATAGTGAAACAAATGGATTAATTCAAGAGAAACATATGCAATGCATTATCGTGAAAACAAAAGTATGACATAATAGTAAGTGTTTAAGTCGACAAAAGAAATTACAAATGAAAACTTAAACATTTTCAAAGCCTCTTCCTCTAAACTTGTCACTCGAGGACTCCTTCGTCAACCATGTCTTGAATCTTATTCCTTTATCCCCAATAACTATTAGTGTCATGTCCAAGACAGTTGGAGTGATATGCACACCTTGCATTGGGATTATAGAGAGGATAGGAAGTATTGGGATTCTGAGGAGGGTCTTTTAAGGTAATCAACTTCATCTCCAACAAGCATTGTAAAGTTTGCGACATTGGCATGTTGGTTTTGATAAACTGTCTTTTATGTTCCTTGTGTTGAGACAGATTAACCCTATAAGACCTTATTCCTTTAATTCAAAGACTATCAATAGTAACCTGTCTCTTTCCTTCTCTTATCCTCTTCTTCTTTTCAACCAAGTTAGCTTGTTTCACCGGGGGTTGACTGTAACACCCTTCTACCCCAAAACGAAATAATTAAATAATATCAGAGTAATCAACAAGAAGGGTATCACATTTCATCATAAATCAACATATAGTGTCTTGTCCCATAACACAGGTTAAACAACATCCTGAACAATATATAAACTTTCTCGCAGCGGAATTCAACTTTATAATTTAATCATAAATCTTTCCTCAAATCAATATAATTCATCCGAAGTTAACATCATGAAGTAAGAAATATTCTCAAATGAAAACATAACTAAAATAAAATAGTGTTCAAAACCCATCCCGGTGTTACATGACACAGAGCATGACACATTCATTCCAAACCACTTCTAAAGGAAACTAAGGTACACTCCGAGACTCTGAAAAACTCCTCTTGCATTGTAATGCTAATCTTTATCATCTGCAAGTTACCCACGAAGGAGGCAACATTTCCAAGCAGGTAGGGTGAGTAATCATAATATATCATAAATGTGCAAGAGTATAGAATATAAATAAACTTAGAACAACATGTTATAACATCAACAACATTTAAATTCAACAACAATTACAACACCATCATAAATTCATCCAAACTATGCAACTTTAACTATCCTGATATGCTATATGCATGTGGTACCAATTTCATCATGAGATGGATACATGACCATCAATCCTCCACAAGGGAGCACATCGTAAATCATCAAGACACTTTAATCCTCACAATGGGATTGAAGCAAATAAACAGGCCGAAGCCCCATCATGAATGTTATGAAATGCAATGATGCACTACATCGTAAAATTCATCAAAATAACTCGCATCATTCATTTCACACCAGCAAAACATCAATTATTCACATATTTCATCATGACAATACATCAAGAATGTTGGTTCTATAACCACTCTGATACATCGAGAATTAACCTGCACCCGGTAAAATTAGGAGACAGTTTACAAGATTACTTCAAAATTCAGTCCCAAAAATTATTGCATTTTTCTCATTTGTATTCATCAAAATAATGTTTAATTCATGCTCTTTCTGACGCTTCAAATGGAATGTGAATCAGACTCACGGTTTAAAAGTTATGGATTTTTAAAGAATTTAAAACTACCACTCAAACAATGTTAACCGATTAACCCATAGCGTTAACCGGTTAACGCCTGCGAAACTCCATAAAAATCACAAAAATTACAATGGTTAACCGGTTAACCAATAGCGTTAACCGGTTAACGCATGTTTTATAGCAGAAATCTGCTGCTTCGTACAGACTGTTCTAAAATCCCCAAAATCCCAATTTTTCCAATACAGGTTCATCTTATTTCACCTCAAAATCATTCCAATACATCAAACAAAACACCATAACCTCAGAACAATCATTTATACCATCATTTATAGGATTCAACACATTTTTCTAACTCTATTTCATCAAGATTTTACTCACAAACTCAACCTAACTCAAAACCCCAAAATCTCATAAAACTCATACAATCTAACCTATTCATAATCTAAATCCTACAACTTTACAATAGATTATAAAAACTCTCCATACCTTAGAGAATTTCGCCGCTTTGCACTCTTCTCTGGGGTTCTCCATAGCCTCCTGACTCTGAGCTTCCTCTTTCTTCATAGCACTTCACCAAACACGATAGAAAACAAAAATGAGAAAACTGATTGTGTATTCCTTTTTACCAAAACACATTCCAGTTGAGTCTTTTCCCTCTTTACCCTCATATATTCACAAAAGGACCACCTTACCCTTTTTCTTTAATATATTTTTAATAATAATAATAATAAAATAGTATAATAAAACACTATTTATCCTTATTATATAAAAATACTCTTTTTCTCCAAAATTCTCTAATTAATCCAAACTCTTCAATTTTTCTAAATTAATTAAATAAATGAATAAATAATTAAATTTAGATTTTCGGGGCGTTACAACTCTCCCTTACTTAAATAATTTTCGTCCTTGAAAATTACCTGAAGTAAACAGAGTCGGATACGACTCCTTCATCTGATCCTCTCGCTCCCAGGTCCAACTTTCTCCAGTTGGTCCACCCCACAACACCTTCACTAAAGCAATCTCTTTACCTCGCAGTTTCTTCAATTCTCTGCCATCTATTCTTAATGGTAAAGTTTCAATTGTCAGATTATCCCTCACCTGAACATTATCTACCTGAATTACATGCAATGGATCTGGAATGTACTTCATCAACTGCGACACATGGAATACATCATGCAAATTCGCAAGTGATGGCGGTAAAGCCACTCGATAGGCAAATCCTCCTATCCTTTGCATAATCTGATACGGAGCGAAAAAATGTGGAGTGAGCTTTCTAGACTTCAAAGCCCTTCCCACACCAGTCATAGAAGTAACCCTCATGAACACATGATCTCGCTTTTGGAACTCAAGTGATTTCCTTCTCTTATCATGATAACTCTTCTGACGACTCTGCAACGTCTTCATCCTTTCTCTAATCATTCTCATCTTCTCAGTTGTCTCTTGGATAATCTCAGACCTAAACACCAAATTCTCCCCTGACTCATACCAACACAACGGAGTACGACAACGTCTACCATACAATGCTTCATATGGAGCCATTCCAATACTAGCATGAAAACTGTTGTTGTATGTAAACTCAACCAACGGAAAATGACTATCCTAAGATCCTCCTTGATCCAAAACATAAGCTCTCAGCAAATCTTCTAAAGATTGGATTGTTCTCTATGTCTTACCATCCATTTGCGGATGATAGGCATAACTCATCCTCAATTTAGTTCCCAAAGCATCCTGTAAACTCTTCCAAAACCTCGACGTAAATCGTAGATCTCTATCCGATACTATACTTGAAGGTACATAGTGTAACTTCATAATTTCCTCAATATAAATCTCAGCTAGCCTCTGCATAGAGTGATTAATTTTCATTGGTAAGAAATGTGCCGACTTAGTTAACCGGTCAATAATTACCCAAATCGAATCATTACCTCTTGTAGTCTTAGGTAACCCGGTCACAAAATCCATGGAAATGCTATCCCATTTCCACTCAGGCACATTCAACGATTGCATCATACCTGAAGGTCTCTGATGTTCAATCTTTGACTTCTGGCATGTCAAACAAGCATAAACAAATTCAACAACATCCTTCTTCATACCCGACCACCAAAATAACCTACACAAGTCCTGATACATCTTCGTAGCGCCATGATGAATACTCAATCGACTCTTATGTCCTTCTTCCAAAATACTCTTTTTAATTTCCAGAACATCGGGAACACATACTCTATATTGGAACCTCAAAACTCCATCCTCATTAATTCGGAAGTCACCTTCATTACCTTAATATCAATTGATCAACCAATTTCACATCAGATTTCTGACCCTCACCAATCTCTCCCAGAATCTCACTGGTCAGTTTTAACATGCGCAACCTCATACTATCCGTAGTAGTTTTACACAACAAACTCATATCTCTAAATTGCTAAATCATTTCCAGTTCTCTCACCATAAGCATCAAAATATGCAATGACTTCCTACTCAAAGAATCAACCACCACATTTTCCTTACCAGGATGGTAATTCAAATCAAAGTCAAAATCCTTTAATAATTCAAGCCACCGCCTCTGCCTCATATTTAACTCCTTCTGATCAAACAGATACTTTAAACTTTTGTGATCACTGAATACCTCAAATTTCGAACCGAACAAATAATGCCTCCAAATCTTAAGCACAAATACCACAGCTGCCAACTCTAAGTCGTGAGTAGGATAGTTCCTCTCATGAACTCTTAACTGTCTAGAAGCATAAGCAACAACTTTATTATCCTGCATTAAAACTCCACCAAGACCCATCTTGGAAGCATCACAATAGACTACAAAGGACTCGTCAGGATTTGGCAAAACCAACACTGGTGCAGTCGTTAACCTTTTCTTCAGTTCTAATAAACTCTCTTCACAAGCCACATCCCACACATAAGCTTGACCTTTCCTAGTCAATTGCGTCAATGGTAAAGCTATCTTAGAAAAACCTTCGATGAACTTACGATAGTAACCAGCCAACCCAAGAAAACTACAAATTTTCGTAGCCGACTTCGGAGTCTCCCACTGCGATACTACATCAATATTTGAAGGATCTACAGAAATCCCACCACTTGAAATTACATGGCCGAGGAAACTCACTTCCTTCAACCAGAACCCGCACTGGGATAATTTAGCAAACAATTTCTTTTCTCTCAACACCTGCAACATAACCTTCAAATGTTCGGCATGTTCCTCTTCTGTTTTAGAATATAACAAGATGTCATCTATGAAAACCACCACAAATTTATCCAGATACTCATGAAAGATCTTGTTCATATATTCCATAAACATACCAGGTGCATTAGAAACACCAAACGGTATCACTGTATACTCGTAATGCTCAAACCTCGTCCTGAAAGCTGTCTTCGAAATATCATCAACTTTAACTTGAATCTGGTGATATCCAGACCTCAGATCAATCTTACTGAATACACATGCACCTACTAGTTGATCCATCAAATCATCAATTCTCGGAAGCAAATACTTATTCTTGATAGTTACCTTATTCAACTGTCGGTAATCGACACACAACCTCATACTACCATCCTTCTTCTTAACTAGCAATACTGGAGCACCCCAAGAAGAAACACTGGGTCTAATGAACCTCTTCTCTAACAATTCTTCTAATTGATTCTTCAATTCATTCAACTCTGAAATAGACATTCTATAAGGAGCCATCGAGACAGGTCTCGTACCCGGTACTAAGTCCACAGAAAAATCAATCTCGTGTTGAGGAGGTAAATCACTTATATCATCGGGAAACACATCATAAAATTCACAAACCATATGCAACTCTGCACTGCCGGTTTTGTCATCAACTTGCTATGACGCAAACACTGCAAACATCAAAGTTTCATCTAAAACAAGTTCATCCACTTGCCTAGCAGATAAGAACATCAACTCGCCATTCTTGCTCAATTCAGGGAACCTCAATGTCTTACTATAACAATTAATATGAACGTAATTGAATTCCAACCAGTTCATACCGAGAATAACATTGATTTGGTGCAAAGGTAGGCACACCAAATCCATCCAGAAATCCTTCTTAAAAATTGTCAGAGGACATTTCAAATAAACAAGCATGGTAGTCACAAAACCATTAGCAGGAGTCTCTATTATCATATTACTATTCATATTAGACAGCTTTAAACCCAATCTATTAGCACACTCAAGGGATATAAATGAATGTGTTGCTCCAGTATCAATAATAGCAATCAACTCAATACTATTAATAAAACAGGTACCTCTAATCAAGTTGTCTTTCTTCGGAGCGTCTGAACCAGCTAGAGCAAAAACTCTTCCAGCATTCTGAGTAGCAGCAACAACCTTCTTTGGTTTCTGGCATTGGGTGCTGATATGCCCCTGTTCACCTCAATTATAATAGGTTGGACCTTCATTAGTACAATCACACATCTTATGTCCAAGCTTGCCACAACGATAACACTTCAAAACTCTAGCGGTACACCCATCGGCTTTATGACCTGCTTCGCCACATTTGTAACACTTAAAAGGTACATTAGCAGCTCCCCTACTTTGCTTTTTCTCATCCGATTCCTCCTACTTCCCTTTATCACCAGTAGTCACATACGACTTTCTTCTAAACTTACCCTTGTCTTTCTTCTCACTCAGTTGTTTATAATGAGCAGAGCGAGCTCGACTATCCTTATTGTAAATACGATTCTTGTCTACCAACTCTGCATACCTGTGAATCTGTTGGCATCCAAATTCCTTGCTTGATCTCAGGTCTTAGTCCATTCTCAAACTTAAGACACTTGGAAAGTTCAACATCTACCCTGTTGTAATGAGGACAAAACTTCACAAGCCTCTCAAACTTGGCAGCATACTCCGCCACAGTCATGTTCCCTTGTTTCAGCTCAAGGAACTCTACCTCCAACTTACCACGAGAATCTTCAGGAAAATACTTCTTAAGGATTTCTGCCTTAAACACAACCTAATTCACTACAACACCCTCATCCTCCAGACGCTGACGGGTATTGTCCCACCAGTCTTCAGCTTCCTCAGACAACATATGAGTCCCGAACTGTAATTTCTATGCGTCAGCGCATGCCGTCACTCTGAAAATCTTCTCAATCACCTTGAGCCATTTCTGCGCGCTCGTCGGGTCATGAGTTCCTTCAAACACAGGTGGATTATTCCTCTTAAACTTCTCCAATAATGAAACTCATCCTGCGTATTGTTTCGAGCAGTTGTCTGAGCAAGAGCTGCAATAGCATTAGCGAGAGCACGCGTGTTGTTTCCAGCCATTCTGTACAACACTCATTACATCAGAAAATATTACTCGTTAATAAATGGCGACTGACACAGACTGACAACTACAAAACTTGACCGGACAGACCGACCTGCTCTGATACCATTAATGTAACACCCTTCTACCCTAAAACGAAATAATTAAATAATATCAGAGTAATCAACAATAAGGGTATCACATTTCATCATAAATCAACATACAATGTCCTGTCCCGTAACACAGGTTAAACAACATCCTGAACAATATATAAACTTTCTCGCAGCGGAATTCAACTTTATAATTTAATCATAAATCTTTCCTCAAATCAAAATAATTCATCCGAAGTTAACATCATGAAGTAAGAAATATTCTTAAATGAAAACATAACTAAAATTAAATCGTGTTCAAAACCCACCTCGGTGTTAAATGACACAGAGCATGACACATTCACTCGAAACCACTTCTAAAGGAAACTAAGGTATGCTCCGAGACTCTGAAAAACTCCTCTTGCATTGTAATGCTAATCTTTATCATCTGCAAGTTACTCACGAAGGAGGCAACATTTCCAAGCAGGCAGGGTGAGTAATCATAATATATCATAAATGTGCAAGAGTATAGAACATCAACATCAATTAAATTCAACAACAATTACAACACCATTATAAATTCATCCAGACTATGCAACTTTAACTATCCTGATATGCTATATGCATGTGGTACCAATTTCATCGTGAGATGGATACATGACCATCAACCCTCCACAAGGGAGCACATCGTAAATCATCGAGACACTTCAATCCTCACAATGGGATTGAAGCAAATAAACAGGCCGAATCCCCATCGTGAATGTTATGAAATGCAATGACTTGCTACATCGTAAAATTCATCAAAATAACTCGCATCTTTCATTTCACACCATCAAAACAACATCAATTATTCACATATTTCATCATGACAATACATCAAGAATGTTGGTTCTATAACCACTCCGATACATCGAGATTTAACCCGCACCCGGTAAAATTAGGAGACAGTTTACAAGATTACTTCAAAATTCAGTCCCAAAAATTATTGCATTTTTCTCATTTTTATTCATCAAAATAAAGTTTAATTCATGCTCTTTCCGACGCTTCAAACGGAATGCGAATCGGACTCACGGTTTAAAAGTTATGGATTTTTAAAGAATTTAAAACTGCCACTCAAACAGTGTTAACTGGTTAACCCATAGCGTTAACCGGTTAACGCCTGCGAAACTCCAGAAAAATCACAAAAATTTCAATGGTTAACCGGTTAACCAATAACGTTAACTAGTTAACGCACGTTTTATAGCAGAAATCTGCTGCTTCGTACAGACTGTTCTAAAATCCCCAAAATCCCAATTTTTCCAATACGAGTTCATCTTATTTCCCCTCAAAATCATTCCAATACATCAAACAAAACACCATAACCTCAGAACAATCATTTATACCATCATTTATAGGATTTAACACATTTTTCTAACTCTATTTCATCAAGATTTCACTCACAAACTCAACCTAACTCAAAACCCCAAAGTCTCATAAAACTCATACAATCTAACCTATTCATAATCTAAATCCTACACCTTTACAATAGATTATAAAAACTCCCCATACCTTAGAGAATTTCGCCGCTTTACACTCTTCTCTAGGGTTCTCCACAACCTCCTGACTCTGAGCTTCCTCTTTCTTCAGAGCACTTTACCAAACACGATAGAAAACAAAAATGAGAAAACTGATCCTGTATTTCTTTTTACCAAAACACATTCCAGTTGAGTCTTTTCCCTCTTTACCCTCATATATTCACAAAGGACCACCTTACCCTTTTTCATTTCATATATTTTTAATAATAATAACAAAATAGCATAATAAAACACTATTTATCCTTATTATATAAACATACTATTTTTCTCCAAAATTCTCTAATTAATCCAAACTCTTCAATTTTTCTAAATTAATTAAATAAATGACTAAATAATTAAATTTAGATTTTTCGGGGCGTTACATTGAGTGATGATTAGATTCCCGAATCCATTATCTTGAAGTTTATTGACGAAGACTCTCAGCTCTTCTTGCCCCTGGGCTAAGTTTTGGATAAGATCCACCTGACCATTCATCTGGATTCTCATCTTTGCCATCTCAGCTTGCAGTTGTTCCAACTGATCATCCTTGTTGTCTTTAGGATTCTTATTTTTCATGTCCATAGTGATGGGGGCTTTCAACTCTTCTTGCCCCTTGGACAAATTTAGGATCACTTCTTGAAATTGAGCATTCTGGGTTTGGAGATCTTTGATAGTATGTTCGAGAGCCATTTCCACTAAAATAAACAGCGAGAAGATAAGAAACATGTCATGGAAACCTGTTATGCAATGGTATGGTATGTAAATGCGTATGCAATGTTTTCAAGGACCACATAAGATTTAAATTTGTTAAAGAAAAACAAAGACAAAATTTTTGTTAGTAGGTTTAAAATATAATTTCCCCTTGGGCTTACAATGAAGGAAAACAAGAAAAGGTACAAAGAAAATAAACATATGAGACTCAAGTCTTCCATGGACGTTTCCTCTTTGTATTGAGATATGTATTGAGGTTCCGCTCTTTGTGAAGTTGCCTTGTTAGCTCCAACACTTTCTCTTTGCTAGCATAGAACTGAGCCTCAAAAGTATCCCTTTGCTCCTTCCATTGGATCCAAGATTTCTGCAGCTCTTCCAGGTCAGTAGTCATGCTAGGATGAAGAATGGTGTAAGGAACATCTCCTTCAACAATAGGCTCAACAATCACCGGTAGAACATCAGGATATGGCATCATAAGAGTTTGAGCACGAGACCGCACCCATCTGAGGTAAGGCTCCATATGGATGAAGTATTTTGGTTTCAGAGTATTGTTGTTAATATTGTTAACCATGCTCCAAGCACGTATAAATCTTTGATAGTAACCTTGAATATCATTGTCGTAATCGAACACAATACCTAGAATAATCATATCATGAGGACCATCACTCCAAGCATAACCAAATTGACGTAATGCTGAAGAAGGATTATATGTAATGCCTCCCCTGATGCCAAGGAGTGGTACATTAGGGAACTCTCCACAACAGTCAATAATAGTGATATTTTCCATAGACCGGGAACACCAATGAATATCTGAACGAGAGAGTGACATTATCCTTCTAGACCATCTCAAAACTTGTCCATTCTTCATCACAGATCTATGAAGGTGTGAAATAAACCACCTTGATAGTAGAGGTATGCAACACATCATAGTTCCTCGCGCATTCGTAGTACGAGTGTGGAGAGAGTGCAAGATATCTCTAAGCAAGGTAACATGGTTATGAGTCAGAAATATGTTAATGGTGTGCACATCTATGAATTGGTCCGAATTAGGGAACAACACCAAACCATAAATCAAAAAGACTAAGATCTCCTCAAAAGCATTGTAATTCATAGCATCCAAGAATACCTGAGCTCTCTCTATCAATACTTTAGCAAGAATACCCTTAACTCCACTTCTTGTTTCTAATACAATGTCTGACTTCTTCAGATGCAAAGCTGCTGCAGTGGTTTCTGGTTTAGGCTCATTCTCTAAGCCTGTGAATGGTTTCTGATCAAGAATAGGCACACCATGTAGTTTGGAGAATTCTTTCATTGTGGGCACCAATTGATAATCGGGAAATGTGAAGCAATGATGTTTAGGGTCAAAGAACTGGAACAAAACACTCATCATATCTTCATTAAACCCTGAGGTAACCAGATCCAGTAGATGACCATGATTTTTGATGAATTGAGAGCTTTCAGGAACTTTTGAGACCAATTCTTTAAGCTTGGAAGGTATCCTTACAAAATTGATCTGGATAGTGTTCCTACAAGCGGAAGCCATAACCTGCAACAAAGAACAAAGATAAATCCTTTGGTCCTTGAAATGGTTAGTGAAAATGTTATATTATGATGTCATGATGTTATGATGTCATGTAAAACAAGCAGATGGCAAACACAAACAAGTCACACAATGGCCTTAGGTTTAAAGGCTTGCATGAAGTTCATAGGCAAGTACCCTTCCCACTGAAGTTTAGTTGGTTCAACCTGTCATAGTAATAGTAACCGGGTTCTAAGGGATCTCAATATCACTAATTCTTTTCAAAGGATGTTGTTCAGTATGGCAACTGACTTGCCAACCAAAACATCCCAAGATTAGAATCTCAAAGAGCGTAGCATCGAGTATCAACCAACTTTAGACTTCACCAAAGCCGGTTATCTCACTACCTTCTAATGGCCAAGGTGGGTCAATTAGGGTTCTAAAGGATAGTTAGTGTTAATGAAACCATATGGAAGCTTGATATTATCCTCAACTGACTTGAAGAACATCAGTACTAACCAAGATGTCACACTAACTGTAGCCACCAGATCAACCATATCGGTATACGCCGTACAATTTCCTTGGTCTATTGCTACTTACCTAAGGTACACTAGATCTGGGTTAGGATCTTTCTCACAATAGCTCCACAACAAGTACCCTTAAAAATAAAGCAATCAATTCAAATAGGTAAAATTTCCTAACTCTAAGGTAACCCCTCTTTTAATTAGTACTCCTCAGCAGAGTCGCCAGTTCTATAACACGGTGGGAGAACTGACTTGGTCGTTTTTGTTTTCACAAAAATTATGTTGCGGATAGCAATAGTCACCACCGACTTTTATTTTATCCAATAAAGAAAGGCATAAAAGAACATGAAAGACCTTTGAAAAAGATTTTGAGTTCAGGGGGTAAGTTATACAAATGGAATGTGTTAGCACCCTTTGTATCCATGGTTATCCATGGGCTCTTAACTGCTTAGCTCACTTTACTTTTGTTTGAAAAAATAGTGGTGGTGTATTTAGAAAAATATTTTAGAAGCTTAACTTTGCAATGATTCTCGTACGAATGTATACAAAGTGTTTACCGTTTGAAAATATTTGAAAATGTGAGGTGTGAAAAGTATTTGTAAAGATGGTGGGCAAGCACTTAAGAACTACTTACCCTAAATTGTAAGGTCTTTCTTTTTATTTCGTTTCTTTAGAGATAGAACTATCCTTACTATTAGTTAGTAAGTAGTCTTGTCCTTGGATTTGGAGAGACAGGTGTAGGGTCATCGTATGGTCATAGAAGGCAACCTTGTAGAGGCATCTTAGCAACTCGAAGGGACTATCATCATTTTTCCATAGGGTCATCGAGGGACGAGATCATTTATTCGTAGGCAACTCGAAGGGACAGCCAGGGACTATGATCTTTTATTCGTAGGCAACTCGAAGGGACATCGAGGTACTATGATCTTTTATTCAAAGGGACTTGATGATTTTTATTCGTAGGCAACTTTGCTAAGACACCCCTATATTCGAGGGACTTGTCCATTTTCGTAAGGCAACAAGAGGAGAAACCCTAGGGGTGTATGTGTGAGAAGTGTGTTGTATTCAGTTATTTTAATCTTTGATTAATGGGCTAAATCCGTTTATTGTTTACACGCATTCTTTTCACACCCTATTATTACTAACCACACAATTAATAATTTATGGAATTAAAAGCGTAAAATAAATCCTAAGATTATTATAGGGCTTTGGGGCAATTACATAAGAAGGTGCAGAAAATAAAAGTCCTACGCTATTACATCCCATGAGAAGTTACATTATTTAGAAAAATCGGGCAGAAAAATAAACCTAATTATTACAAATTCCATACACCTATACATTTGTTCTAGTAAATATAAATAACGAGGGAATTAAAAATAAAACGAGAATGGATAAAAACGAGGAAAGGAAAATATAAAGAATTGGATAAAAGCGATTAATTGAATTTATTTAGAAAACAAAGTGTTTGATGATTATTTGAAATTATTAATTATTAATTTATTTAATTAATTAAAAAAAAGTTGTTATTATTTTTTTTATTTACAAAAGAAAAAAGCGTTATTAATTTTATATATTGTTATTGGTTTTGAAAAAGTTAATTGATTATTGGTTTAATAAATTAAAATATAAATTAAAATAAAAATAAAAGAAAATAAAAGTAAAAAGAATAAAAAAAACATGAAAGAAAGAAAAATAATTTAAAAAAAAGGGGGGAGGGTGGCTGGGTATCGAACCCGCCCCCCAAAGGATCAAGGACGCTGCATTGCCAATTGAGCCACCTGTGATTGCGTGATAACCAACAAGAACAGACAATTATATAATAACATTAAACGGAAATTAAAACAGACCAATCGCACGGTGACACGCAATCATCTTCAACCTTGGGTTGTATAGTTTTTGCTACGATTTTGCTATAAATTTCCTTCGATTTTGCTACGAAATTTTCGCAGCTATTTGGCCTGCAGTTTGAACATCAAAAAACAACAAATATTAAAGCATGAAAATTACATATTTCTACTAATTTCGGCCTTAGGAATTCAATGGTGCAGTTTGTTTGGCCTAAAAGTGGCTAGATTGGGATTTCGATCAAGAGATGTTTTATGCCCTAACATTGGTGTTGTTCGAAACCTGCATCATAACTAAAAAAACAAACGATAAAAAAGCATCAATACATAATTATAAACAATATTATGAAAAGAAAATGTATTAAAATGCTATGAAACGAAAGATTTGAGGTCAAGAAAAAGTAAGAGGCGACATGTGTTCATAGGTTGCATTTTATGTATGCTCAACCTTCAATAGGGATTGGAATGACCTCCTGGAAGTTTATTGATGATGATTGGAGGAAGAAAGAGGCTGAAAACTTGCTATGAAGTGTTTTTGAAATTTGCCCTAGTTTCCTTTTTTTGAAAAAAATCAGGGTTTTTTTGGTGTAAGAATTTTGTTCCTTGTGCATCTGGCTTTGTTGAATGTTTATAAAGGAGCAAATTAGGTTAAAAAAATTGGGCTTGGATGTTGGATTTGAGATTGCTTTGGAATGAAGAAAGGAGGTTTCTATTTTAGTGAAAATTTGGAGTTATGACCTTCTCCTTTGGTTTGAACGAATTTGGGATCCAAATTATGATCATAAACATCAAAATCTAATCCCAAAATAATCCTAAGATCAAATATTTGATTTTTTTAATATTTATTTTAATTAAAATTGGTTTTAAATAAATTAAATCCAATATAATATAAAATAAATATAAAATATCAGATATTATGACTTATGGGTCATGAATTATCTTATAATTAAGTTTGGGTTAGAAAAATATGGGCCCATTTGAAAAAAAAACTTGAGTTTTGGTCATTACTTGCTTTATACACCTCCTTAAATTCACCCAACTTCAACAATGCATAACTCTCTCAATATTATCCCATGTATGTGTTCTTGGACTTTTTAGAAAGCTTAGAGTATCCTATAACTACTCCTTTTGGCCGCGTGTCCATTTGATCTTCCATTTTCAAGTTATGAGCTTTTGAAAAAGTTGACTTTTTGTTGACTTTTAAAAGGACCTGTAATAATGTCTTGGCTCATATCTCTCAAATGAAGCATTTCTGGCCTTGGCTTGTGAGACACAAAGTTGTAGGGAATTGAATTTCCTTCAAAATGAGATTTGGATGGGAAATTTATGATGAAGTATGTGAAAGTTATGGTTGGTCAAAGTACATTTGACTTTTCCCACAAAAACCCTAATTTAGTAACTTCTGGTTCTTGATGAATTTGAGGTTTTCTTAATGAATCATGATCAACCCTTGATCAAATGATGAATTTCACCTCATAATCTTGATGTTGACCAAATATATTGAAGTTTGATTGTATGTTGACCACAATTGCCTTTTTTACCAAGTTAACTGATTTTTGATTATCTGAGCATCTGTCTGACTAAACTCTTAGGGTAAGCCTTGAAACTTGACATGAGGATTATCTGAAGTATATGGGACACCATGAAGTCCACTTGAGGATTTAGAAGTCCAATTTAACTTGGGAAACTCAAAACCCTAATTTAAGATCCATTGCTTAGGAGGAGGCTTTGTCTGATGAAACCTTGAATCCCTTTGAGCAATTGAGAATATTATGACCATTAGGAGACCTCTTGACACATATTGTCTTGAATATGTGAGGGAAAATTTTGGGGTACAACACATCCGATTTACGGCTCAAAGAGAGAGAAGTAATATCAACCGATTTACAACTCAAATAAGATCAACCAATCGAACATGGAAATGGTACCAACCGATCCATAACCAGGGAAGCGAGAACATAATATCATCTTGTTTACGGCTCGAAGAGAGAGAAGTAATATCAAACGATTTATAACTCAAATAAGATCAACCGATCTAACATGGAAATGATATCAACCAATCCATAACCAGGGAAGCGAGAACGTAATATCATTCGATTTACGACTCGAAAAGAGATGAGTAATATCAACCGATTTATAACTCAAATAGGATCAATCGATCTAACATGGAAATTGTTCCGGATTGGCCCAACCCTTAGAATTGGGCCATATCTATCTCGCGGCCCAACGACCCAATAAACCCAACTATGCTCGGAACCCTGAGAATCGACTGCTCGACTTGCCCTAGGTCGGATGGCTTCAATGTCGAGCGAGGGACCTGTTGAGCAGGTTCTTTCTTGCCCCAATGGCTAGTTCCTAACCACCATCGATTATTGTGGGATCTGTGATCCGCGCCCAACAATTTGGGCCAATAAACACCCATTTGGACCAGTATATAAACCCTCTCATTTGAGAGGGTCAGGTATTCAATCTTGACCCAAAATATTGTACTTGCTCACTCATTTCTCATCATCTGACTTTAGCATCAGAGTGCCTTTACAGGTACATTCCCCTCAATTTCTCCATCATCAACTGTGCTCATCCACGTTCGATGTGGCCACATCGGATCCTGATCTCCAAGTACAATCAGGTGGCGCCGTCTGTGGGAAACAAACTTCCCCGTTCTTCTTCACCAAAGAAATTCAAGAACCAAAGTTACTATTCATAAAGATCCATGGACGCTAACGACATACCGTGCGAAGCCCGCACTACTGATGATGTCCTCATTACTCAACGAGGGAGAAACCTTTTCACCCCTTCACACGAAGAAACCATCCAGGATCGCCAGGACGAAAAGACTGTTTCACTATCTCTCAAGCGCGACCAGCCGCTCGAGAGCCAACTAGAAATCATACCTTCCGTGGCCGCGCCCACCGGTTCAGACTTCGCCGCATTGGTTGAAACAATCAATCAGACCCATCTCCTGCTCCTAGTACACGGTGCAAAGATAACCTGTCTCGAAGAAACCGGTCGTTGATCATCTCGATAACCCAAAAGGCACTGGGGCCAACACTTTCTTTCCCCCCGAAGAAAGAAAGATAAAGGCCACCACGACGAATCTTCCATTCAGAATCGCGGTCTGTCACCTCCACGGAGACATTGTTCGCCAGTACTGACCAAGGATCATCACGGGTCACAAGAGGACGATCGTCGTTCCCCTCCCCGAAAAGGAAGACGATCACATTCTCCATCCCAAAAACGATCGAAGAAGAACAGGTCAAACTCTCCATCGCCGCGACGAGACAGAAAACGCCATTCAAGATCCCGTTCAATCACCTTTAGCGACAACGACGATATCAGAGGGCCCCTCTCATCTGAGATTATGACCAGCAGATTGCCAAGAGGGCTTGAGAAGCCCCCACCATTGGGTTCGTACGACAAAACAATGATCCCGACGAGCATATTGAAAACATCGATGCTCTGCTTGACTAAAGGGGCGTCCGAGGAGCAATCCAATGTCGTCTCTTTCCGACCATCCTAAGGAAAGGAGCGATGACTTGGTATAAAAGCCTCGAGCCCGAATCCATCACTTCCTGGAGACAGGTTGGCCGAACCTTCTCCAGGCATTTCACCGCTTCCAGACGCCACCCAAATACGGAAGCATCACTTGAAGCCATAATCCAGGGCAAAGACGAGCCCCTCAGAACCTACATCGAGAGGTTCAATAAAGAAGCCGTCCAAGTCTCAACCACGGACGACATGAATAAATATTTGTTGGAGCATGGATTGCACCCGTCTACCGACTTCCACCGAGCAATGGGTATTGAGACACCCGCCACTCTAGATGTGTTCCTCTTGAAATCTCAAGCGTATATCCAATACGAGGAAAAGCAGGCGGCCAGTTCAGTCCAAGATGCCCGACGTCGAGAGGACGCAAACCTTTCCAAATCCGATGAACCCTCGACATCTCGCCGGGGAAGCGACAAAAGAAAGGAAGATCGTTCCCATGAACCGCGGGAGCAAAGGGGACCGGTGGGACGATTTCGTGAATATACGCCTTTGTTGGTGTCGAGGGAGAAAATATTGTCCAAATGTGCTAATTTGGAGTTCCGTCAAGCGGGGGTGCGCTTCCCCAAGCAACTACCCGCCAAACCGGGCTCCGATAAAACCAAGTACTGCAGGTTCCACAAGAGCCATGGACACAACACCAAGGATTGCATCCACCTGAAGGACGCAATAGAGATATTCATCAAAGATGGCCACCTCAAACAATTCACGAAATCCAAAGAAGCCTCCAGGCCAGAGGCGTAAGAAACCATCAAGATCAAGGAAGTAGTGGCAGTCCTCACGGACACCAATATGCAAGTAGCCCTCAGCATCTACGCCCGAAATATTTCTTCCTGCTCGACCGCCAGGTGAGTCCAGGCTATCTATCTCCCCAAAGCCCCTGGGAAGTCTTTCCCATCCGCCATGGTGATCTCGGGTGGGGGATTCAACAGGATCACGGTCGGCTCCGTAAAAAGGAAATTCTACCAACTAATTGCAAAAGGGCCGACCCTGAACGCCACACTGGATCCTCCCAGAGACAATTTTGTGCCCATTTCCTTCTACAAAGAGGAACTGTTATGAGGAGCGCCTAATGCCAGCATTCCACTGCTCGTTCGAGCCCAAATGGCCAACTTCGATGTCCGTTGAATACTGGTCGACCAGGGTAGCTCATGCGATATCATGTATTCGCAGCTATTCACTACACTCCAGCTAAACGAGACTCACCTGACGCCATACGTAGGATCTGACCTCCAAGGTTTCAACGGTGCGGTGTCACGACCATGGGGTTATGTCGATCTCATAGTCACGTTTGGGGCCGCGGAGACTGCCCGATCAATCCGCGTCCAATTTTTGGTCGTCGATTGTCCTTCTCTATATCAATGCATTCTAGGTCGACCAACGTTGGCTGACCTTCTAGCCGTCCCATCAACCGTCCACCTAAAGATGAAATACTACACCACTTCAGGAAGAGTTGCCACCCTACATGTTGTAATGGAGGCCGCCCGTCGTTGTTTTGAATCAGCCTCTAAAGGCCTTAGCTCGATATCATACCAGCCTAAAGCTTCCAGCTCGGCTTCCTCCCTAAACACCGAAGTACCCGCACCTCTCCCCCGAGTCGATTCCATTGACCTCGATTGCAGGTTTCCGGACGAAGCTGAAAGTTCCAAGCATCCCTCCTTTTCACTAGCCCGACCTATCCCCGACGGTGAATTCGAACTAACCCCACTAGGAGAAGACCCGAGCAGATGCGTAAAGATTGGAGCACACCTCCCGGAGCTAGAAAAGAGATAGCTGGAAGCATGCCTGAAGGGGAACGCCGACCTGTTCGCGTGGAGTGCATCATAAATGCTCGGACTCGATCCGGACGTAGCATGCCACCATCTATCCATCGACCCAAATCACAAGGCCGTCGCCCAACAGAGGGGAAAACATTTGACCGAAAAAACTAAAGCGGCCGAAAAAGCTGTAGAAGACCTCCTAGAGGAAAACTTTGTAACGGAGGCCAGGTACACTACCTGGCTTTCCAATGTTGTACTTGTGAAAAAATCTAATGGAAAGTGGCGAATGTGCGTTGATTATACCGATCTTAACCAGGCTTGCCCGAAAGATGCTTACCCGTTACCAAATATCGATAAATTGGTCTACAACTCGGCCGATTTCAAACTACTATCATTTATGGACGCTTATTTAGGATATATCAAATTCCCATGGCCGTGGCTAACAAAAAACACACGGCCCTCATGACCGAATCAGGCAACTACTACTATAACGTTATGCCCTTCGGTCTAAAAAACGCGGGCGCCACTTATCAGCGCATGATGAACAAAGTTTTTCGAGCAAAAATTGGGGACATGCGCGAAGTATATATGGATGACATGATAGTCAAATCTCAGGAAGAAACATACCACGCTTCCCACCTACGAAAGGTGTTTGACCATGCTCGAAAATGCAAGATGCGTTTCAACCCTGAAAAATGTACGTTCGGAGTTCGAGCAGGTAAATTCCTCGAGTTTTATTTAACTGAGCGAGGGATCGAAGCCAACCCGGAAAAATGCCGAGCGTTCACAGAGATACCTACCCCAAACTCTAAAAAATCCATACAATCGTTAAATGGAGTGCTCACCTCTCTCGCTCGATTTGTGGCTAAATCCGCTCAACACGCGCTCCCGTTCTACAAACTCCTCCGCAAAGAATCAACTTTCGAATGGACTGACGAATGCGAACAAGCCTTGGCTCACTTGCAAAAAGAACTATCCGAACCGCCAGTACTCTCCAGGCTCAATGAAGGAGAAACTCTGTACCTTTACCTCGCCGTAGAAAACGCGGCAGTCAGCGCGTCCCTTATTTGAGAGCTCCCCGAGGGGCAGAAACCCATATACTTTAAGATCAAGGCATTGAACGGCCCCGAACTCAGGTACTTACAAATCAATAAAGTAGCTTTAGCCCTATTCTTCGCAGCAAGGAGGTTACGACACTACTTCTTGGCCCATACTATCATCGTCAGGATAGACCAACCCATCAGACAAATGCTCGGAAGGCCAGACATGGCCAAACAGATGCTAAAATGGTCGTTAGAATTATCCGAGTTCGACATCAAATTCGAAGGATGGCAGGCCCTTAAGGCTCAGGCTTTGGCCGATTTTGTAGCAGAACTTGCCTTCACCAAGAAAATTGCAACATCTCCATCTAAATGGTCCATCTTCGTCGATGAAGCGTCTAGCTCGACAGGCAGCGGGGCCGGGGTGATACTAGAGAACGAGGAAGGGACACTCATCGAAGCATCCTTAACCTCGTCTTTCCCCACATCCAATAATCAAGCAGAGTACGAAGCTTTCTTGGCCGGTTTACGCCTTGCAGACGACCTAGGAGTAGAAGAAATTATAATATGCACGGACTCACAATTGGTCGCTAACCAAGTAAGAGGCGGTTTTCAAGCCAAGAACAACAACATGGCCGAATACTTAGCCTTGGTCAAGGAGAAACTAAAACGATTCACATCTGTAGAAGTTAGACACGTCCCGTGCGAAAGCAACATCCGAGCGGATATATTGTCCAAACTGGTGAGCACCAAGAAGAAGGGGGACAACAAATCCGTCATACAAGAGATACTCCCTCAACCCAACATTGGGAAAACGTCAACGCCTATGGACATCAACGTCATAGGTGACACTAATTGTTGGATGACCCCAGTATTCAATTATTTGACCAAAGACGAGTTGCCAATAGACCCGAAAACGGCCAGCACCGTACGGCGTAGATCATGCTCGTACACGTTGGTCGGAGGGAAGATGTACCACCGAGGCTTCTCCACACCACTCCTCAGATGTGTCGAGGAAGAAAGCGTCCCACACGTGCTGAGGGAAGTACACGAGGGGATCAACGCACAACACCCCGGTGGGAGATCACTCACTCGCAAGATTCTATGAGCAGGATACTATTGGCCAACGATGCAGGACGATGCGAATGAGCACGTTAAAAAAATGTGACAAATACCAACAACATGGTGACGTACACATAGTGCCCCCTACTGAGTTAAAGTCACTGTCATCCCCGTGGCTGTTTGCCTGGTAGAGACTGGACATCTTAGGACCCATCGTCATCGGAACCAGCCAAAAAAAGTATCTCATCGTGGGCGTCGACTATTTCACCAAATGGATCGAAGCAGAGGCCTTAGCCAAAATCACCGCATTAAACATCCTACACTTCTTCAAACGAAACATCCTCGCTTGATTCAGAATACCGCTCACCATCGTGATAGACAACGGAACACAGTTCACCGACAAACATTTCCAGAAATTCATATCCTCGGTTGGAACCAAACAACACTTCGCTTCTGTCGAACACCCCCAGACTAACGGGCAAGCTGAAGCTGCTAACAGGGTAATCTTGAGAGGCCTCAAGTGGAGATTGGACGAACACAAAAAACACTGGGTCGAAGAGTTACACAATGTTCTTTGGGCGTACAAGACCACGCCTCATTTGACGACCAAAGAATCCCCGTTCCGACTAGCATACAGAACCAACGCTGTCATCCCTATGCGCTCAAAATCACCCATGGACCAAGATACTAACTCAGAAACGCTAAGGGAGGAGATCGACTTGGTCGAAGAGATCCGATCAGGAGCAGCTCTTCGAGAAGCCACGCTCATACAAAAAATTGCAGCTCGACACAACGTGAAAGTTATTAAACGAGCATTCGAAGTCGGGAGCCTCGTATTGAGAAAAAACCACAAAACTCCCAAGAAGGGAAACTAGCACCAAACTGGGAAGGCCCGTATCATGTCCGAGCAAAGACCGAGAATGGGGCTTACTACCTATAAAATATTCAAGGGAAAGAACTCGCACGGCCGTGGAATGCCGAGAAACTTAAGCAATACTACAACTAGTATGAAGGTCGCCTTACCCCCAGCGAGGGGCAAAAGGTCCGGCCAAACCTGCATGCCCAGGTACAAGCATTGCAGCCTAAATCGTTTGACCAACAAAACCTCCTCGTCGTAACGAGGAAGGTAACTGTCGCACGAACGGGTACTCGAACGAGCCCGACTACGCCTAAGTACCACGACCAGGTAGAACCCCAGCTCACGATGGAACGTTCATGCCACGGAGATCCGAGCCACAATCTTGACCCGGATTCCGACCCAGGACATACCTCTATACATCTGGTCGGTCCCCCAAACCGATGGATCATATTCCCTTACGAGTATTCATCCCCTTATCGACCATTATGTCGTATTCCTCGCACCAAACAAGCGCAAAACACTTAACGAAAAAAGACATTTAAAATAAAAGCCCTCTGACGGACGGACAGTCATACACATAACTAAAACACTGCATAAATCGTAAAACGACCACCGAGGCCGGAAATTTTAATTAAAAGGTTGCGACCCCTAAAAGCCGACTTGTTCGAAATTACATAAAAAAGGGACCACGTCCCCAAGCAAAAATTCTAAATTACATATAATTTAAGCACGCAGGCCGACCTAATTACCCTCCCCTTCTGGCACCCCTAGTTGATCTTCGCTCAGAGGTTGCTGGACGACAGGCTCAATCGGCTACTCGGACTCCCCAGGTTGAGAATCATCCACGACCATGTAATCAGGGACTACGACCCGACCATCCACGACTTTGTACAAGTAGCTGATCTGATCAGCATCGAGGTTCAGCTCGGGATGGAGGGCCTTAATCTGATCCACAACATTCTGGAAACTCAACTTAGTTAAATCCCTCAGATCCTCGAGATCCTGATCCAGTCGCGCAAGGAAATGCGCCCGACTCATCAACCCCTTGGTATCCTCGACTTCATCATCCTTGGGGAAGAAAGTATCTCTCAACTTCCTGTTCTGATCAACGGCCTTCTTTTTATCCACCTCCAGCTTAGCAATCACGTCCGCCCGCACCGTCAACTCTTTGGTCGCGGTCTCCGCATCCTCGGTGGCCTTCTTTTCTCTCTCTTCCAAAGCATCCAAGAGAGTCTTCAAGCGGGTAATTTCGAGTTCCTGCCCAGAACTCCCTCAACAAACATGGATGCCATCGACAACACCCGCATCACCGCGCTAGCATCCTGCGCCAAGGATAACTTCCGAGTGGGACGGTCCATCTGCTCAAGATACAGCGAGTCCGCCCGGTCAAACTCCAAAGATGTGCATTCAAAGATGTTCCGCTGCACGAAACACGGAGGCAAAGGATGTTTCGGTTTTGCGGGGGTGTTGGTCGTCAAGTCCGTAACAACCGCTCCAACTTTATGCTTCTTGAGGGATGAACCCGAAGTCACGCCCGAAGATCCTCGAGCGATAGAACCCGATCTAGAGCCGCTCGTATCGTTCCCTACCAGTCGGGTCTGGATAGTCTTTGCTTTTCATTTATTTCCTTGCATCAGTCTTTCCTGGATCTTGTCCAGAGATTTCATCAAGCCTGCAAAACGAAAGAAACGAGGGTCAGACCGACCACGGACATGGAATCACAACAAACAAACAACAATAAAAATAAAGAAAGAAATATCAAACAAGTCAGACACTTCTTACCCGCTTTTGCAAGCCAATAGGGTTGTGACGTCGATCAGCGGACGTTCCACGGCTTCCCCTCCATCAGAGATCAGCATTACCTTCCCCTCCCCGTCGACCATCGGGATCAGAGTGAAAGACGATACCAACTTACAAAATTCCTCGAAGCTGGTCGCATCATCCTCGCCGAGAGTATCCCCTATTTGGACAAAGTCACACACCGGTCGCCCGTAGTGACCGTAATCCCAAGAGAAAGGGAACCTCCAGATCCTCCTACGGATCGAACGACCTTCAGCGTCCAACTGGGGCACGTCATTCTCATTAGTATCATTCCCCATGAAACTGATCGACCTAGTCGCTCCTTTAGTCATTGGCTCGATCAGGATATAGTCACCTTTAAACGACCGAATAGACTCCGAATGTTCCTTAAACATTTTAGCCCATTGCTTGAAAGATATGAACCCTTTCCGAGCAGTTCCACGCCCCACCTGGCGTTGCAGAGAGAACAACCGGAAGAAGAGAGGGAGGGTAACCCCGTCCTCAGGTGCATGCACTGTTGTCGCTCCCACCAAAATGACACCTGGTCAGAAGGGGTACGGACGCGAATGGTCGGCGAAAAGAGAGAGGAATGAATAGAGTCTCCAGCTAGGCATTTTTATCCCAAAGGAAAGGTAATGCTGCATAAACCTAAGAAAAGATGGATAAGACGGTTGCAAACCAGAGAATCTGAGAAAGGGGGTTGGTTACAACCTGGGAAGGTATTAGCACCCAGATTGTCCGCCGTACTCGACGGGATCCACGCTTAAAAGATTTGTGTTTTAAAGGGGTAGTGTCAGTGCAATCTGTGTATCAAAGCTGGAAAAGAATGCAAGTGTCAGTGTAAAAGAAATGTGAAGAGTATAAGAGAGGTGTCAGTGTAAGAACAAGAGTGAAATGCTCAAGACAATGAGGCTTAAAGAATGATGCTGGGAAGAGGGGGAATATACAGAGACTTTTGTTCGATAACTGTTAAGTTATGCCTACGTATCCTCTCGTGCAATGAGGAAGTCAGAACACCGTAGTTCGACCCAAAGAGACTGAAAGATAAATTGACTTGATGAACTGCTTACTTGTCTATGCTCAAGTGTATGACCTGTCTGGCTCAAGTGCAAACTATCTTGCATTAGACGGAAGAAGCAAGTTCTCGTTTGTGAGTGAATGAGGTGAGAAAAGAATCCCGGAGGAGACGATTATTGTTTGTTTTTGTGTTTTCATTCTTTTATTGCTTTTGGATTTGTCATAAGTTAATGAGCTTAAGCCTAAACCAATGGGTTAGTAAACTCATCACATCCTCCCTCTGATTAGGGGTAATGAGAATACCTTAAGTGTGAAGTCAGCATCTCACACTTAATTGCCATGATGTAGGGTTAAGATCATTAACCTACTTGTGATTATTTAGATGTTTTTGTTGTTTTTGTTTAGTGTTAAGTAATGAGTTTAAGCCATAATCAAGGATTAAATGGACTCATTACACCATCCTAATAGAAGGATAATAGATGAGAACATTTAAGCTGAGAAAGACTTCTCAACTTAATCCATGATTAGGGATTAACCTCATGACAAAACAAAGCCTTTATTAAAGTGGATTTTAGTTAATGATAAGATGAAGAAGTGATTTTTTATGGTTTGTAAGACAACTTGAGGGGGACTTGTCCATTAACACTAGGGTTAGTCCTTCTTGACCAATTAAGGAAGAAATAGAACCCTAATGCAAGGCCCAAGTTAAAAGCTTGATGTCTTGATGATTATTAGGTGAATTGATTAAAGGATTTAAACACATTAAGGGTTTAACACTTTAGGATTAAAGTTATACACTCCATCCTAATAGAAGGATGCAGGCATAAGCTTAATCACAAAGCCTTAAAACCTTTAGGGTTTAGTCCCTGATTATGAGATGAGAAGAGAAGACTCAATGATGACACAAAGGGTAAAAGCTAAATGAGGGACTAATCAAACCCTAAATGTTATCATGCTTGGAGGTCCTAGGGTTTATGAGGCTCAAGGGAGAAAGATCTTCAAGGAACCACCAAGGAGAGAAGCAGATGAAAGGAGGAAGGAGCAAAGAGAAGCAAAACAACTTGCTTCACTTAAGAAGACAAGTTGCTTGAAGAAAGAAAGTAAGATGAACAAGAATGAGCAAGCTCAATCTAAAACACAAACAAAATGCAGCAAAGAAAGTATGAAAGAGATGAAAAGAGATTATGAGAAATGAAGGCAAATTCACTTCTCAAACAACTTACCACCTGAAAAGTTAGCAAAAGAAATGAAATGCAATGCAAATGGGATGCAATGTCATGATGCAAATCAAAACCAGAAGCATAAGTATGATGTTAATTATGCTAAGAGATGATACAAACATGAGGAAAGGCATGATAATGATCAAACAAGCATAAGGATGCAAATGAGGCATGCTTTGAACCATGAAAGTTCATGAAAAGTTTTGAAATGCAATGGACATACAACATGGCAAATGAGAGATGCAATGATCAAACATGATTCTAATATATCCTAAGATGTATTATGAATCAAAAGAATGCACAAAATGTCATGGCAAGTCAATGGATGCAAGAAAATGAGAAATGGATGCAAGGGAAGGCACAAATTAGGGTTTCAAGCATCATGCAAAGCAAAAAACCAAAACCAGAAGCAAACAACTTGATAAAAATTTGAAAATGCAATCAGAGATACCCTAAACCTATACAAACTTACTGCCCAAAGGAGAGGATCCAACTCTTAACCTAATGAAAGTTATGAATTTCCTAAGATTGCTAGGGTTTTAAGGTACCTTGTCAAGAAAAATGCTAAACAAATTGAAGATGCAAGATCAATTCAAATCAAATTTATCCTATAAACTACATGTTATGCAAGATGCAATGCAAAAAGAATCATCATCCAACTCTCAATGGTTAGGCAGAAATGAATTTTTGAAGATTGAAACAAAATATTGCCTAAAAATGAAATTAAATCCAATGAAAATGATCAAAAGGTATCAAGAACAAAAAAGAAATTTGGTTTGAGAGTTGGACAATGTTTCTAAATGTTTTTAAATGCTATGTGATTTTTTTTGGGTGATTTTTAGAAACCTAAATGGTATTTTAATTAATTAATTCCCATTAATTAATTAAAATAAACATTAAAATATTTTAAAAATACAAATTTTATGCAAAAAATAAAATTAAAAATGTTTTTGGAATGAGAAAAATATTCTAAGTCAGCATGCAAAAAATGAGATTTTTGTGATTTGTTTTACTATTTTTAATAAAATGAGAAAGAAAATGCAAGAAAAATGAAATTAAAATGAAATTTAATGAGAAGTCAACAGATCCAGTGGCTGAGATTTAAAAGGGACGCGCGGGAGTTGACTGGCGCCAGATCTTGTGGCTGAAATTCAAACCGAGAGGATTAATTTAAAAACCTAATTAATTAACCAATGACGTGGATTAGGGCTAAGTGAAGCCATCCTGGCCATTCAAACACGCGGGAATCAACCAAAGTCAGCCTAATCTATGGTCCACATTCAAACTGAACCCTAAACGCAATTAAAGCCCTAATGACTTTCAGGTGGCCGGAGAAGACCTCCGGTCATCTTCTCCGGCCAGACCCTCACCTGAAAGTTGCTAACTCACTCCCTAGGTCACTAAAACCTGATTTCTCTGCCCAGAACTCATCTCCACACATCATATAACAAGAATCAACCAACAAAACGCATTTATTTTTCGTATCAAAGCTGAATCGAATCAAAAGGTTTCTAGGTCAAAAAATTTCAGAAGCTTCATACATACTCAATACTTAACCATTTGTGAAACTAAACATATCAGCATGATCAGCACATCACATAGATTCATTTAAGAACTTAAAAATACATTTCTGGAAAAAAAGTTCTTGAGCTCACCTGAAATGGAACTTTCGATCCAGGAGCTTTCTGCTTGCTTCTTTGCTTCAAAATGGCTTCAATGATCCTCCTGATGAAGCTTTGAAGCTTGGTTGAAGTTTAAATTGGTTGGTTTGTGAGTTTGATGAAGTTCTGTTCAGTGAAGGAGAGAAATCGTGTTTTGATTTCAGGGAGTTTCAGGGCAAGGTGAAGGGTCAGGGATGATCAGTGAGACATGCTGAGATGTTCTATGGAGTTTGTTTTTATGTTTGATGCTTGTGTGATGTGTTTCGAATGAAAATGCATAAGAGGGAAAAGCTTGGTGCTATGGCTTGGAGAGAGTTTCAGGCTTGTGTATGTTATGAAAATGAACCCTTGGAGTGTGTTTGTAAGGTCTGGATTGGGCAGAGAGTTGTTGTGGACTGTTGTGATTGGTATGGGTGTTTTTTCCAAAAAGTCAAAAGTGTTGTACTTGAGGTATGGGCAATGGTGTAGCTAGCTCATTGTCTTGTCCTAGCTCAGCTGAGATTAAGGATATCCATGGAATTGGTTTTGAGACAAATCAGCAAGTTGAGTGAAGTTTATGTAGTGTTTTGCAAATTTGTGAACTTTTGGCCCCTTTTGTGATTACTTGAAGCACAAGTCATGAAATTGGACAAATCTTTGGTGCAATCTGAATTTTAGGCAATGGTTTATGTTTGTACAAAGATTAGAAGTCACTTTGAGGTCTCATTTCACCTTGGTAAGGGATTTTGCAACTTTGCCTCTTTGGTGCATAACTTAAAATTATGTGATTTTTCCCAACTTTGACAAGCCATAACTTTTGATCCAAAATGAATTAGAATGAGTTCTTGTAATTTTTGAAAAGGGAATGATCCATTCTACAACTTTCATGACCAAAGTTTTCTCATTTGGAGCATTTTTGAATCAAAAAGCAAGGGTTGAAAAAGTTTCCCAAAATGGCAAGTTTCCATTACAAGTCATTTTCCCAAAAAGGCAACTTTGCCAATGGCTTGAAATTCTTCAATTTTGTGAACTTCCAATTCCTCCCATGATCAAATAAAGGTCATACACATTCAAAATGATGAAGAACACCCTTTGGTTGGGTCATTGGGGGCCTCAGATGCCCTGATTTTACACTGACTTGCTCAAGAAGTCAACTCTTGATCAGATGCCTTCCCCATGGAATTTCTTCATGAAAATTGATATGCATGATCCTTATACCATATAGAGACCAATAGAAACAAGAATGGCCAAAAAATTTGGAGTTATGGCCTCTGAAACCAAAACCCTAATTCTAGGTCATCTGTGCAGTTAAACCTGGCTCTGCTTCCATGCCATTCTCAGTTCTTGTGATTCTTTGAATTTCTTGACCTTGTAGGGATATGATATGATGCTTGGACATACATGGATCCCTTTGAAGGGATTTAATACCTTTGGAGTGGCTCAAATAGCCCTTGGATTGCTTAAATCACAAACCCTAGATGCAGATGAATTAGAAGCAATGCAGTGAATCAAAAATGTGGTATGAGATGCTATGGTTGAATTCATGCATATGAAAAGATCACAAGCCATGGTGTGAATGGGTGAGGGAAAATTTGGGGTGTTTACAGCTGCCCCTATTCAAACGTGAGTTAGCTGTGCAGGATGTAAGCAACGGCTTAACAGGCAAACAAGATAACTTGTGGTTGAATACCAAAGACAGTCCAAAATTTGCACTCACAGAATGAAGAAGAAAAGGGATATAGATTGTAAAGGAAAATAAAGCATAATTATAAGGTGCGGGCGATGGAGGACGACCGTCGAGCAGAGGACGACTGCTGGGGAAAGAGCAATGACAGGGACGGCCGACATGCTGGGGAAGATGCGGGAAATAAAGCAGTGACGGGGACGGCCGATACGCTGGGGATATAAGAGATTATGATGGGGACGGCCATCAGACAAAGCTATAAGACTCTCTGGGGATTATAGGTAAATGAAGTAAACAATGAGGTACGGTCATCAAAGGGTGAAGGACGATCACCTAGCAGGGGACGGCTGCTCTGTTGGGGGATAAGATGAGGGACGGTTATCTAAGGTGAAGGACGATCACCTGGAAAGGTATGGTTGCCAAAAAGTATCACGACATAGGACGAATGCCGGATAAAAAGGTCGACGATGGGGACGGCTATCGGATAAGCATGATGAAGGACGATCATCAAGAGGTGAAGGACGATCACCTAGCAGGGTACGGCTGCTCTCAGGGTTTATCATGACATAGGATGAATGCAAGATAACAAGGTCAACGATGGGGACGACCATCGGATAAAATGATGAAGGACGATCATCAGGAGGTGAAGGACGATCACCTAGCAGGGGACGGCTGCTAAATATCACGACATAGGACGAATGCCGGATTAGAAAAAGGGTTCCAATAATGGAGACTCCGCTGGGGAAAGGATGAGGGACGGTCATCCAAAGGTGAAGGACGATCACTTGGCAGGGTACGGCTGCCGAAAGTATCGTGACATAGGAAGAATGTCAGATAGAAAAGAAATAGTTCACTGGGATTTGTTGGGACAAATAAACACGGACGAGTGTCTACATCCAAGGAATGAGAGGTATAAGTGTTTGGGTACTGTGTATAGACTAAAGATGCGGACGAGCATCCTTAAGACTATGATACGGACAGGTATCAGGCAGAAACAAATGCTGACACATGTTCCGGGATGATGGTACGGACGAGTACCAACTGGTTAACAAAGAACACGGACGAGTATTGATTCTGCGGGGACTCTTCTGGGGAATAGTAGACACAGACGAGTGTCTAAATTCGAGAAGATATAAGTGTTTGATACGGTGTATAGATTAAAGATGCGGACGAGCATCCTTAAGACTACGATACGGACGAGTATCGGGAAGAAACAAACGCTTGACGCATGTTCTGAGATGATGACACGGACGAGTATCAACTGGTTAACAAAGAACACGGACGAGTGTCGAATCTGAAGGGATTTAAGTTGTATATATACAAGATACGGACGAGTATCTGTATGAGTGAAACGAGAGTAACAAGTATGAGTGGTGTACAGGCGAGTGTTTAACTTGCTGGGGAGAGTGACACGGACGAGTGTCAAAAGAGGAAAGTGTAATATAAACAAGTGTATGGTTTACAAAATGTTTCCGGTATCTACGTTGGGGAAGGTGACACAGACGGATGTCAGGGAATTTGTATAAGTATATATATCTGTGAGTGCAAAGGGGACGCTTTGGCTTTCTACTGGGGACATGACACGGACGGGTGTCGGGAAGCATCTGTAATATATAGGTGTCTGTTTGTAAAGAATGCTCGGGCGACTTTACTGGGGAATCATGACACGGACGGGTGCCAAAAGGAGTGTACATTTGTATTTATGAGTGTAAGGCAAATGCCTTGGCTTTCTGCCGGGGAATCCGGGGAGTTTTCTCTGTATATCTTTGACGGATTGTCAGTATTCACAAGTGTTTGATTCAGAACATGGCTTATGATTATGCAAATATGTTTGATTTTTGCCGTAATGCTCCGTTTTAGACGGAATGCTACGCTCTTGTGGGAAAATATGATGCGGATGCTATGATTATGCAAAGATAACGACCCGGGATTCGGATCCCGTTGTTGTGAAGATCTCCGGCTGATTTGCTTGAAGTGGACATCCCAGCTGGGGATGAGATCACTGGTAGTCCTGACATATGGGACTCTGCTTGGGAATATAGGTCACTGATAGACCTATCCTGGTAATGAGGGACCCAACTGGGGTTTGTAGAAGCTTTCTCCACCCTGTTGTGGTTTCTTCACGCGTTGCCCTTCCGGGTAGAGGTTGACACTCTGTAGGGTGATGGTTCCCTGACTTTCGTACTTGGCTGAGGAGGAAATAACAAATGGAAGCTCAGCTGGGGAGAAAGCACCTCCGGTGCTAAGATTGAGTAGATAATGATTTGCCAGCTTGCTGGGATGAAGCTTTCATGCCTCATGCTGTGCTTTGAATACCTGCAAATCCTGAAAAGTCAGAGGAACGCACAAGTAATCCCGAGGTATCCTTTACCAGATTCCATCACAAGAGTTTAGGCACCCCTATGAGTAAGTATATTTCCTGCAAGCACGTATTTTTTAGAAGAGAAGCATCTGTATTTATGCAATCGGTATCTTAAAGACATCGGACATTCTTGCAAATGAAAATAAAATGTGCGAAACGAAACATGACTGAAAATCTGATTTTATTAATTCATGTGCCCTGAATTGGCAAGATACAGTCAAAGAAACAAATCCCCTAAAATGAGGAGATCGTTACAAATTGAGAAACAAAAGATGTTGGCAATGTTGATGACGCTTCAGGGAGCTTCCCTTTGCTATGACTCGTATGACATTTGACGTTCTTCTCGTCTTGCTTTCTGAAGAAGGCTGATTCTGAAAGAAGCTTTGATCCCTTCGAAGCTTGCCGAGTCGTAAGTGATACAGATGAATTCAGAATGCAGTTGTTCGCTTATTCCCCTATTTTGCGTGGATCGCCCTTTCGGGTTTTCAATCCACCGGGATACCCATTTTTGCCTGAGCTGTCCAATGCGGCTTTTCAACTCAACGGGTGTACATTTTTTTGTTTATTTTCCCTTATTTTTGCCCGAGTCTTTTATTCTGTTTTTGACTCGCCGGGATGCCCTATTTTGCCTGGACTCACATTCTGTTTTTATGTCCAGCGGGTCATTTTTATGCGAAGTATTTTTTAACTGCATCTGAATTCACAGGGGACGGGAAGTCTTCACCATCCATAGTACTGAGCATGAGTGCTCCACCGGAGAAAACTTTCTTTACTACGAATGGTCCTTCATAGTTCAGAGTCCATTTGCCCCTGTGGTCTGTATGAGGAGGGAGGAGTCTTTTCAGCACAAGATCTCCTACTTGGTACTCTCGGAGCCTGACTTTTTGATCGAAGGCTTTCTTCATCCTTTTCTGATACAACTGCCCATGACAGATTGCAGCCAATCTCTTTTCTTCAATCAGACTCAGTTGTTCGTATCGGGATCGGACCCACTCTGCTTCATTCAACTTAACATCCATCAGTACCCGCAGGGAGGGTAATTCAACTTCAACAGGTAGGACTGCCTCCATACCATACACAAGCTGATACGGTGTTGCCCCAGTGGATGTTCTGATTGACGTACGGTACCCATGCAAAGCAAACGGTAACATTTCATGCCAGTCCTTATAGGTGACCACCATCTTCTGCACAATCTTTTTGATATTCTTGTTAGCTGCCTCCACAGCGCCATTCATCTTTGGTCTGTAAGGAGAAGAATTGTGGTGTTGGATCTTGAAGTCCCGACACAGTTCTGCCATCATTTTGTTATTCAAGTTGGAACCATTATCAGTAATGATTCGCTCGGGAACTCCGTATCGACAGATGATATCTCTTTTCAGAAATCGGGCTACCACTTGCCTTGTAACATTTGCATAGGAAGCTGCTTCAACCCACTTGGTGAAATAGTCAATAGCAACCAGGATGAATCTGTGACCATTTGAAGCAGTTGGTTCAATATTGCCAATCATATCAAGGCCCCACATGGCGAAGGGCCAGGGTGAAGACATCACATTCAGAGGATTTGGAGGTACATGCACCTTATCTGCATAAATTTGGCATTTATGGCATTTCCTGGCATAGGTACAACAGTCGGCATCCATTGTGATCCAGTAATAGCCTGATCTTAGCAACTTTTTAGCCATGGCATGCCCTCCAGCATGGGTACCAAAGGATCCTTCGTGCACCTCGTGCATCAACAAGGCTGCTTCTGTTCTATCAACGCATCTGAGGAGTACCATATCAAAGTTTCTCTTGTACAGGGAACCATCAGTATTCAGGAAGAAACTGCCAGCAAGCCTTCTCAAAGCCTTCTTATCATTGGAAGATGCCCCAGGTGGGTATGTTTGATCCTCCAAGAAGCATTTAATGTCATGGAACCAAGGCTTATCATCTTTAACAACATCTGCTGCAAATACATATGCTGGTCTGTCAAGTCTGGACACTGAAATCCGAGGCACAAAGTTGACAGCTTGAACTTTGATCATTGATGAAATGGTAGCCAGAGCATCTGCAAACTGATTCTCGTCCCGAGGGATATACTCAAGCTTGACCGTTGTAAAGAAAGTCAATAACCTCCTTGTATAATCCCTGTAAGGTATCAGATGATCTTGGTGTGTGTACCATTTGCCGTTGGTTTGATTAATTACCAGAGCTGAATCTCCGAATACAGTCAAAGTCTTGATCCTGAGGTCAATGGCTTCCTCAAGACCCATAATACAAGCCTCGTATTCAGCTTCGTTGTTAGTGCAGTTGAAAGTGAGTTTGCCGAGAAAGGCATGTGAACTCCCTTAGGCGTAATGAGTACTGCACCAACACCACGACCGTTCATGTTAACAGCCCCATCAAACATCATAGTCCATTCCTCTTCTGGGTCAGGCCCTTCGGTGTGAACGGGCTCTTCATGATCTTTTGCTCTTATGAACATGATGTCTTCATCAGGGAAGTCGAATCTCATAGGCTGGTAATCATCAATAGGTTGCTCAGCAAGATAATCAGACAGTACACTGCCCTTGATGGCTTTCTGAGACGTGTACTGGATGTCATATTCTGTGAGGATCATTTGCCATCTCACAACCCGTCCGGTAAGTGCTGGCTTCTCAAATATGTACTTAACTGGGTCCATCTTTGAGATCAATAAGGTAGTGTGGGTCAACATATACTGCCTTAGTTGGCGAGCAGCCCACGCTAAAGCACATCAAGTTTTCTCGAGCAGTGAATAACGTTGTTCATAGTCGGTAAACTTTTTGCTTAGGTAGTAAATTGCATACTCTTTTCGACCAGACTCGTCATGCTGGCCCAACACACACCCCATTGACTCTTCTAATACTGTCAAGTACATTATCAGAGGTCTTCCTTCAACTGGAGGCATAAGGATTGGAGGCTCTTGTAAGTATTCCTTGATTTTGTCAAAAGCCCTCTGGCAGTCTTCGTTCCACCTGACCGTTTGTTCCTCTCTTAATAGCTTGAACAAAGGTTCACAGGTTGCAGTAAGGTGAGATATGAACCGTGAAATGTAGTTCAATCTACCTAGAAAACCCCGAACTTCTTTTTCTGTCTTCGGTGTAGGCATTTCTTGAATGGCTTTAACTTTATTAGGGTCAACTTCAATCCCTTTCTCACTTACAATAAATCCCAGCAGCTTACCGGATCGCACCCCGAATGTGCATTTGTTGGGGTTTAACTTCAGTTGGTATTTCCTAAGACGCTTGAATAACTTCAGCAGATTCACCAGGTGGTCTTCTTCTGTGAGGGACTTGGCAATCATGTCATCCACATAACATTCAATTTCCTTATGGATCATGTCATGGAATAATGTTACCATAGCCCGTTGATAAGTAGCACCAGCATTTTTTAGTCCGAATGGCATCACCTTGTAACAGAACGTGCCCCAGGGTGTGATAAAAGTTGTCTTCTCCATGTCTTCAGGTGACATCTTGATCTGATTGTATCCTGAAAATCCGTCCATGAAGGAGAACACCGAGAACTGAGCCGTATTATCCACCAATACATCAATGTGAGGTAAAGGGAAGTCATCTTTCGGGCTGGCTCTATTCAGATCCCGGTAATCTACACACATTCTCACCTTGCCATCTTTCTTAGGCACAGGTACAATATTAGCGACCCACGGCGGGTAGCTAGTCACAGCAAGAAAACCGGCGTCCCACTGCTTTTGTACCTCTTCCTTAATCTTCATTGCCATATCTGGGCGAGTACGGCGTAGTTTCTGTTTTACCGGTGGGTAGTCTTCCTTTAAAGGCAGCTTGTGCATGACAATATCGGTGTCCAACCCTGGCATATCCTGGTAAGACCAAGCAAACACATCCACATATTCCCGAAGCATGTCAATCAGTTGTTCCTTCACTGAGTCTTGTAGGCAGGCCCCGATCTTAACTTCTTTCACGTCTTCTTCCGTACCAAGATTAACCATTTTGACCTCCTCCTGATGAGGAGTAATAACCTTCTCCTCCTGCCTTAACAACCTGGCTAGATCTTCAGGAAGCTCATAATCTTCTTCAACCCCTTCATCAGCTTGATTGATTGGATTGTCAAAGTCATACGGAGTCATAGCAGTGCTGTTGTCGGTGCAGTCTGAAAGGCACTCTCTGCAAGGGTTTAGATTGTTCATTTTAGTGATCGATTTTAATCTTTGTTTAGAAAAAAGTGAAATGAAGTTATCATTTTGGAAAACATTGCCATTTTATTTTTGTACAAAAAGAAAAAATGAAAAACAATGAGCGGAAAAGAAAAAGACTCATTTGCAAAAGATGTCCGATGTTCATTGATTGATCTGTTTGCACAAAATTACAAGATGGCCCGATTACAAAATGAGTCTTGTCATCTTGGGCAAGATGCAAGACTTGATGCATGCTTAAAAAATACAGGAAATAATAATTACTCTGCAGGAGTAACCCTTATAATTTCCTAGGAAGACCAGTTAAGGACTTGGCTCCCCGGGATCCTTGGACGTATCCAGCTCTCCAGGTTGCGGTCGCTTTCATCCTCGTCTTCCAAGTTGTTCACTGCATCAGGGGTGAGCATTCCCCCGCTGACAAAACTGGGCTCCTTGGCAGCCTCTGATTGATCTTGTTGAGTTGGTCTGTAACCCAACTCAAATCTGTCCTCCTTCTTCTCCACGGGCAGCAGCTTGCCCCGACCTTGGGCAGTCCCCTCTTCAACAACCTTCCTGGCTTGCTGATAAGATGTCATGGAGGTTCCTAGTATAGCAGATGCTTCATTAATGTTCAGGGCCTCATACCCCTGGCTCATGGTTTCATGGATTTCTCCATCCATCTCAATATACTTATACGTAGCCAGATGGCTAACAAAGATGTCTTCTTCACCACAAATGGTGATGATCTGGCCTTCCCACTCGAATTTCAGCTTCTGGTGAAGGGTAGACGTAACAGCGCCAGCGGCATGGATCCAGGGTCTACCCAACAAACAGCTGTAGGCCGGTTGAATGTCCATCACATAGAAGGTAATCTTAAAAGTTTGCGGGCCAATCATCACAGGCAGATCAATCTCCCCAAGCATTGATCTTTTAGAGCCATCAAATGCTCTCACCACCAAATTACTTGGACGCAATGCCAAGCCATCGTACTCCAGCTTCATCAAGGCTTTCTTTGGTAGAACATTGAGTGAAGACCCAGTGTCCACCAGTACATGGGATAGAACAACACCCTTGCATTCTAGAGTGATGTGTAAAGCCTTGTTGTGGTTACGTCCCTCAGTTGTTAAGTCAGCATTGGTGAAGCCCAGTCCGTGACTGGTATTGACATTTGCCACCACAGTTTCTAGCTGATTAATAGTGATCTCCTCTGGCACGTATGCTGCGTGCAAGACTTTCAATAATGCATTCCTGTGAGCCTCAGAACACATTAACAGGGATAATATGGAGATCTTTGAGGGAGTTTGGTGAAGCTGATCCACCACCTTGTAATCACTTCTCTTTATAATTCTCATGAACTCGTCTACATCTTGCTCAAAAGATGTCTTCTGAGTTTCTTTGATGATTGGTTCTTCAGATATCACAATCTTCCCCTTTGCTTTGGCAGCAGCTTCTGCTTCGACATTAGGTCTTTGCAATTGTGAGGCAAAAAGGCGTCCGCTTCTGGTGAAGCCTCCGCCTCCCCCAACATTATCAATCTGTGGAGAAGAAGTTGAAGAATCCAAAGTGATTTTCTCCCCGTTGCAGTAGAGGTCAGAGCCATAATGCCAGGGTATGGCAATACTGTTTTCATATGGAACTGGTCCGGGCACCGTGATGGTAACTGGACTGACTGCTGCAGAGGAAGGTACTGAAATGGTGTGCAGATCGTAGTAAATGGTGACTGGTGATCTGGCAGGAGGTGCCACTGTTTGTTGTCGAAAGTTGTTGTTTGGAGGAACATTTGATGGATCATAGTAGATGGTGACTGCTGAAATATCTTCATTAATTTCTATTGGCGTTGTAGAAGATTCTGCTGAATAAAGGGCTGCTGATGTTGTAGAAGAAACGGTTGTTGACATTTGATTTGTTGAAGTGATGGATGAAGCCATTGTTGATGATATTGATGAATCATTAGGAATGATTGTTGCTGCAGTTGTAGAAGAATCAGGAATTGTTGTCAAAGGGATCGCTGGATTTGTAGGTGTCGTTGTTGTGATCTGGAGTATACCACTTTTGATTAGACCATCTATGCCGCTTCTCAAATTATCACACCCGTTGACCGAAATGTTGCAATAACCACAACCGAGCTCACACCCGGGGAACATCTGGCATTCTAGGAGCTGAGCTTTAATTTCGACCAGAGGTGTTCGAATCTGTCCAACACTGGTGATTAAGAAAGATGGCTTATCTTCCTCAATGGAATTAATTCTTGGTCCTCCATGATTGGGCATGGGATTCTTGGTGACACTTGGAGGGGGTGCAAAGTTGAGGGCTTTAGAATCCACCAGGTCTTGCACCTTCATTTGCAAAGCCCTGCACTTCTCCGTATTGTGGCCAGATGCATTGGAATGGAAAGCACATCTGGCGTTGACATCATAATTTCTCGGGAGATTGGAGGGATCTGGTGGTGCCAATGTCCTTAGTTCAACCAGGTTGAGTTTCAGGAGTTGTGGCAACAAAGCGGCATAAGGCATGGGGATAGGGTCAATCACCCTATTTGCCTGTGATGGTCTTTGCTGAAAAGGTCTTTGTTGTTGATTGCTGTTGTTGTTGTTGTTGTAGGTCCTCGGTGGCGGATACTGAACTTGCTGCTGATAGTGGGGTTGTTGTGGTTGCTGATATGTTGGTTGCTGAGGAAACAGAGCTGGAATGGTGACAGCTGCCACTGATCTATGAACATACTGAGGTCTGCCCCTGTTGGCATGAATGGAATTTGTCTCACCAGCTCTTCTAGGTCCCACAAAAGGCTTCCTGGGGTTGCTAGACGAACTTGCACCATTATCAGAAATCTTACCCATCTTCAGAAGGCTCTCAATTCTTTCCCCGGCTATAACTACGTCTGCGAAGCTGGTGGAAGAAAAGGCAGCTAGCCTATCAATATATGTCCCTTGCAGAGTGTTCATAAACATGTCGGCCATTTCTCTTTCCGACATGGGTGGCTGGACAGCAGCAGCAAGCTGTCTCCACCTCTGGGCATACTCCCTGAAGCTTTCTCTGGAGGATTGAGACATTGCCATCAGAAGGGTTCTGTTAGGAGCCATGTCCAGATTGTATTGGTACTGTCTGATGAAAGCTTCAGCTAGGTCCTTCCAACATCTGATAGTAGCTCTGGTTAAGTGAGAGTACCACTCCCTTGAAGCCCCGGTCAAACTATCTTCAAAATAGAACATCCACATTTTTTCATCCATGGTGTATGCCTTAAGTCTCCCCAGAAAGGACTGTAGGTGAGTTCGTGGACAGGAAGTTCCATTGTACTTCTCGAAGCACGGGGGTTTAAACTTGTGGGGAATTCTTACCCCGTCCACTAACCCCATATCCATGACATCAAAACCTAGGGAATTTTGAGACTCCAGAGATCTCAACTTCTCAGCAATTTCATCAAACCTCCTATCATAAACTTCATCCCCAGCTCCCATCACAGTAAACTGCTCCTCTTGGGGGTCTTCTTGTAAGATCCTTCCCCCAGTAGTATTTCCTTGCACATTACCCGGGATGTTGACTTCCGGATGTAGATGAGGCCCATATACTGGTGGATTAACATGAGGCTGACCCCTTTCATTATTACTTGTTCCTCCAGTTCCCAAAGGAGGTTCCTCCGGGGTTTGTCTTTCTACCAATGCCCTCAGCCTTTCTTGACTTTGGGCCAAGACATTCATTACTTCCATGAATTGGGTCATTTGGTTTCTCATCTCCAGCCTTTCATTAGCCATCTGAGTCCTGACCTCTGTCAGATCTTGCTGTACTTGATCCATTTGGATACCAGGAAGGTTGTTGCGAGTAGGATACCTGTGCGGACGGTTGAGAGGGAACACCCGACGGCGAGCAATAATTCCTGAGTCACAACAGAGTTAGTAACAAACAAAACAAAAACCTACAAAACAAAACAAAAGTTAGCATGCAATGCAGTATCCTTATTTATTTTCCAAGGTATCCGGCTTGGCTTTTGGTTTTGACCTTTCCAGACCCTGAGGAAGATGCTTTGAAGTTGCTTGAGAAAAGAAACTCAATGAAACAAACTGACAAATACATTACAAATGGTGGATCATACATAGTTCGTTTTTATAACACATGCCCCTGAGGGGTCAAAATACAACATAAAAAGAAAAGTACATGAAATGGAAATAACAACAAGCAAAGAAGTCAAACATCGAGTCCAAACTCATCCTCCTTAACTTCCTTCAAAAGTGCTTCAGTTACAGGACCAGCCGGATGCTCTGTAATGTTTCTGATAAGGAGGTTTCTGGTGGCAATAGCAGTGGTCAGCTTCTTGTGCCTGTCTTGGTCCTTTGACCTCTTCACACCAGCCCTAAGCTTCAATTCTGAAATCTCCTTCTGGGCTACCAGCAAAGCTTCTTGTTGTTTCTTTTCATTGGCCTCTAACTGCTCAATCCTGGCTTGAGTTCTCTTATCTTCTTGAGTACGAGCTTCAGTGATCCTGACCCACCTAGCTTGACTTTCTTCTAGATAGAGATCAGTCCTAGCCTTCTGAAACTGGGCCTCTTTACAGGCATTCTTCAATATTTGCTCTCCAGCTCTTGATTTCTTGATGTAGTCCTCTGCTTTCTCAATCTTGGCTAGATGCTCCACCTTAAGCTTTTCCAAACTCTCAATGTCTAGACGACCATCACTCCTCTCCCAGAGGGTCTTCTTCAGAGCTTGAGACAGATTCTCATTCCTCTCCTTCAGTTTCTCAAATTCTTCCAGGCTGACAGTGGCTGGAGGTGGTGCTGTGGATGGTCCAGGTGTATCCTCAATGGTGAAAGGCATCCCAGAAATCTGAGCTCTAGCATGGGACCATTCATAGTACTGAGCTGAAGCCACATTATTGCACCTCCCAAGAATGGCCATCCCTTTGGTTTGGATGTTGTCCCAAGCCCAGGATGCTTGTCTGACAACAGCTAGATTAGGCTTTATCTCACAATACAGGGTTTCAGCCAAGTCTTGCACTCTAGGAGGGTGAACCAAAGTATAGCCCAATTGTCTCTTAAACAGCAAAGGATTGTAGTTGATGCAACCCTTTACTCCTACCAGAGGTACATTGGGGTACTGCCCACAGCTAGTAATTATGTCCCTGCCTTTGGTGCTCTGGGTGCACCACCTGATGTCATCTGAGGTCAAAGCAATAAGTCTCTTAGCCCAATTCTTCTGTTGGTGAGGATTCAGAAAGGCATCAGTCTTGGGTAAGTGTTTGAGCAGCCAGGTATGAAACAGAGGAGCACAGCATCTCACCAACCTTCCTCTCTGCTTCTCATTCATTTGGTGAATAGAATAATAGAAATCTCCCAGCAATGTGGGTACTAGGTTCCTCAAAAGGAAGAGATGAATGGCATTCTTGCTGATAAACTTGGGCTCATCTGCAAATAATATAACCCCATATATGCTGAGGGCTAACAATGCACAGACTGCCTTCCATTCTCCCAAGGAGGCCTTCAGGATAGCCTGAGCAGTCAAGAAATCTAAGTGCAAACCAGGGATCCCAGCCTTTGTTGTCATGTTCTGCTCAATCAAAATAGGCTCCAAGTACAGTGCTTTTGCCACTTCTTCATTGCTGGGAGAAGCCATCTCTGGGTTGAAGGGAATTCCACCCCTAATAGGCACTCCAATCAGAGATGAGAACTCCTCCAGCAGAGGTCCTAACTGAAAGTTCTGGAAAGTGAAGCATCTCAAAGGAGGGTCATAAAACTGTAGGCAGGTGTGGATCAAGCTCCTCTGAGAAGGGTCTAGGTCCATAACCATATCAAGGATGCCTCCATAATGCTCTCTGAATAATGGGATGTGGTCTGGAGTGATAAGTGCCTGGACCTGTCTGATGCCAGTCAGCACAGGCTCAAAGAAATGGTATGAAATGTTGCTCTTCTTGGGTGCCATGTGTAAACACCCCAAATTTGCCCTCACCCATTCACACCATAGCTTGTGATCTCTCCATATGCATTAGTTCAATCATAGCATCTTATACCACATTTTTGCTTCACTGCATTGGTTCAAAGTCATCTGCATCTAGGGTTTGTGATCTGAGCAATCCAAGAGCCATTTGAGTCACTCCAAAGGTCATCAATCACTTAAAAGGGGTCCATGTATGTTCAAGCATCATATTGTATCTTCACCAAGTCAAGAAAGTCAAAGAATCACAAGAACTGGGAATGGCATGGAAGCAGAGCCAGGTTTAACTGCACAGATGACCTAGAATTAGGGTTTTGGTTTCAAAGGCCATAACTCCAAATTTTTTGGTCATTCTTGTTTCTATTGGTCTCTATATGGTATAGGGATCATGCATATCAAGTTTCATGAAGAAATTCCATGGGGAAGTCATCTGATCAATAGTTGACTTCTTGAGCAAGTCAGTGTAAAATCAGGGCATCTGAGGCCCCCAATGACCCAACCAAGGGGTATTCTTCATCATTTTGAGTGTGTATGATCTTTATTTGATCATAGAAGATGTTAGAAGTTTACAAAATTGAATAATTTCAAGCCATTTGCAAAGTTGCCTTTTTGGGAAAATGACTTGTAATGGAAACTTGCCATTTTGGGAAACTTTTTCAAACCTTTCTTTTTGATTCAAAAATGCTTCAAATGAGAAAACTTTGGTCATGAAAGTTGTAGAATGGATCATTCCCTTTTCAAAAAGTACAAGAACTCATTCTAATTCATTTTGGATCAAAAGTTATGGCTTGTCAAAGTTGGGAAAAATCACATAATTTTAAGTTATGCACCAAAGAGGCAAAGTTGCAAAATCCCTTGCCAAGGTGAAATGAGACCTCAAAGTGACTTCTAATCTTTGTACAAACATAAACCATTGCCTAAAAGTCAGAATGCACCAAAGGTTTACCCATTTTCATGACTTGTGGATCAAGAAATCACAAAAGGGCCAAAATTGGACAAAGTTGCAAAACATCATACAAACCCTAATCCACTTGCTGCATTGCTTCTAATCCATTTCCATGGTTCTCCCTAAACTCAGCTGAGCCAAGCCATGCCCCTATCACAGCCTTACACTTGCCCATACCTCAAGTACACTTAACTTGGACTTTTTGCAAAAACACCCATACCAATCACAACAGTCCACCACCCACTCTCTGCCCAATCCAGACCTTACAAACACACTCCAAGGGTTCATTTTCATAAGACACACAAGCCTGAAACTCTCTCCAAGCCATAGTTCAAGAAACTCACCCCTTATGCATTTTCCTTCGAATCTGATCACACAAGCATCAAACATCAAAACCAACTTCACCAAATCACTCACAATGATCCTCTGATCATTTCCCAACCATTGTTTTGGCCTGAAACCTCCCACATCAAAAATACGATTTCCACACTCCCTTGACCTGAGCTTCTGCCAACTCTCTCTGGAGGCCATATAAACTCCAACTAAGTGTCAAAAGCTTCAAAGGAGGATCATTGGAACTTGTTTGAACCAAAGAAGCAGCCAAAAAGTCCCTGTTTCGAAAGCTCAAGCTCAGGTAGCCATGGCATTTATTTTTCTAGAACTTCCATTTCTAGTTTCTAAATGCTTCCTTATGCTTCACTGATTACCATGATATGATTTGTTTTGAAATGAGTGAAAAATGGCCATGTATGCTTGTTCTGAAACTTTGCCCGTGAAATGAGTTTTGCTTTGATTCTTATGATTCAGTGAAAATAAATGATTTTTGGGGTGGGGTTTAGGTTTAATGATGTTAGAGGATTGAATCTGGAGATTTTGGTGAAGTTTTGATGCGTAGGGAGTGAGATAGCATGAACACCTTGCCGGAGAAGATGACCGAAACACTGTTCCGGTCATCTGAAAGTGATTAGGGCTAGGATTAGGGCTAATGACTTAATTAGGCCAGTTTGAATGTGAGCCGTCCATTAGCGCGCGCAGTCAATTCCCGCCCCCTGGAATTTGAATCCTGGCCATCAGATTGGCTGACTTTCCCATTTTTCATTTAAATTCATTTTAAATTCATTTGTTTCATATTTAATTTATACGAATTTTTAAAAATAGCTAAAATCATTAAAAAATTATGAAATTTTTTGTCAAAGGTTTCATGAATTTTCAGAACACAAAAATATTTTTATTTTTATTTTTTGCATTAAAAATTATTTTTAAATCATTTAAATTTTTATTTTTAATTAGTTAATGAAAATTAATTAATTAAAAATACATTTAGGTATTTAAAAATCACAAAAAAATTCACATAGCATTTAGAAACATTTAGAAACATTGTCCAACTCTCAAACCAAATTTCTTTTTTGTTCTTGATGCCTTTTGATCATTTTCATTGGATTTAATTTCATTTCAAGGCAATATTTTGTTTCAAACTTCAAAAATTTGTTTCTGACTAACCATTGAGAGTTGGACAATGATTCTTTTTGCATTGGATCTTGCATAACATGTAGTTTATAGGATAAAATTGGTTGGATTTGATCTTGCATTTCCAATTTTTTTAGCATTTTTCTTGACAAGGTACCTTAAAACCCTAGCAATCTTAGGAAATTCACAACTTTCACTAGGATAAGAATTGGATCCCCTCCTTTGGGCAATGAGTTTGTATAGGTTTAGGGTATCTTTGATAGCATTTTCAAATTTTTATCATGTCTCTTGCTTCTGGTTTTGGATTTTGCTTTGTGTGTTGATCATGAACCCTAATTTATGTCTTCCTTTGCATCCATCTTCCATTTGCTTGCATACCATGACTTGCCATGACATTTTGTGCATTCACTTGATTCATAATACATCTTAGGACATATTAGAATCATGTTTGATCATTGCATCTTGCATTTGCCATTATTGTATGTCATTTGCATTTCATAACTTTTCATGAACATTCATGGTTCAATGCATGCCTCATTTGCATCCTTATGTTTGTTTGATCATTATCATGCCTTGCCTCATGTTTGTATCATCTCTTAGCATCATTAACATCATACTTATGCTTCTGGTTTTGATTTTCATCATGACATTGCATCCCATTTGCATTGCATTTCATTTCTTTTGCTAACTTTTCAGGTGGTAAGTTGTTTGAGAAGTGAATTTGCCTTCACTTCTCATAATCTCTTTTCATCTCTTTCATACTTTCTTTGCTGCATTTTGTTTGTGTTTTAGATTGAGCTTGCTCATTCTTGTTCATCTTACTTTCTTTCTTCAAGCAACTTGTCTTCTTAAGTGAAGCAAGTTGTTTTGCTTCTCTTTGCTCCTTCCTCCTTTCATCTGCTTCTCTCCTTGGTGGTTCCTTGAAGATCTTTCTCCCTTGAGCCTCATAAACCCTAGGACCTCCAAGCATGATAACATTTAGGGTTTTATTAGTCCCCCATTTAGCTTTTACCCTTTGTGTCATCATTGAGTCTTCTCTTCTCATCTCATAATCAGGGACTAAACCATAAAGGTTTTAAGGCTTTGTGATTAAGCTTATGCCTGCATCCTTCTATTAGGATGGAGTGTATAACTTTAATCCTAAAGTGTTAAACCCTTAATGTGTTTCAATCCTTTAATTAATTCACCTAATAATCATCAAGACATCAAGCTTGTAACTTGGGCCTTGCATTAGGGTTCTATTTCTTCCTTAATTGGTCAAGAAGGACTAACCCTAGTGTTAATGGACAAGTCCCCCTCAAGTTGTCTTACAAACCATAAAAAATCACTTCTTCATCTTATCATTAACTAAAATCCACTTTAATAAAGGCTTTGTTTTGTCATGAGGTTAATCCCTAATCATGGATTAAGTTGAGAAGTCTTTCTCAGCTTAAATGTTCTCATCTATTATCCTTCTATTAGGATGGTGTAATGAGTCCATTTAATCCTTGATTATGGCTTAAACTCATTACTTAACACTAAACAAAAACAACAAAAACATCTAAATAATCACAAATAGGTTAATGATCTTAATCCTACTTCATGGTGATTAAGTGTGAGATGCTGACTTCACACTTAAGGTATTCTCATTACCCCTAATCAGAGGGAGGATGTGATGAGTTTACTAAATCCATTGGTTTAGGCTTAAGCTCATTAACTTATGACACACTTTCAAAAACAATAAAAGACTGAAAACATAAAAACAAACAATAATCGTCTCCTCCGGGATTCTTTTCTCATCTCATTCACTCATAAACGAGAACTCGCTTCTTCCGTCTAATGCAAGATAGTTTGCACCTGAGCCAGACAGGTCATACACTTGAGCATAGACAAGTAGGCAGTTCACAAGTCAATTTATCTTTCAGTCTCTTTGGGTCGAACTACGGTGTTCTGACTTCCTCATTGCACGAGAGGATACGTAGGCATAACTTAACTGTTATCGAACAAAAGTCTCTGTATATTCCCCCTCCTTCCAGCATTATTCTTTAAGCCTCATAGTCCTGAGCACTCCCCTCTTGTTCTTACACTGACACTTCTCTTATACATTTCACACTTTTTTTACACTGACACTTGCATTCTTTCCAGCTTTGATACACAGATTGCACTGACACTACCCCTTTAAAACACAAATCTTTTAAGCGTGGATCCCGCCGAGTACGACGGACAATCTGGGTGCTAATACCTTCCCAGGTTGTAACCAACCCCCTTTCTCAGTCTCTCTGGTTCGCAACCATCTTATCCATATCTTTTCTAGGTCTATGCAACATTACCTTTCCTCCGGGATAAAAATGCCTAGCTGGCGACTCTTGTCTTTCTGAGTTCACCCCTGTGTGTTCTCTCCCTCTTTCGCCGACCGTTCGCGTCTGTACCCCTTTTGACTTAGCCTCATTTGGTGGGAGCGACAACTTGGCGACTCTGCTGGGGAACCTTTATACTGTAACCAGGGCTTCTGGTTCTTTTTGTGGGTTCCTCCTAGCGCTTGTTTGATTCGTGTTTATTGGGGTGTTATGTGCTAATTGTGTTTGTATATTTGTATTTATTTGCTTTATGTACAGTTATTTATTGCTTTCTTTACAACTTTATATATCATACTGTCATATTGTCATCTGGCTGGATCTGTTTCTTGTTTTGGTGGGTGGGGTTCTATTGAGAGTTTAAGGCCCCATACCTGGGACCTGAGTGACACCTAGGCTAGAGTGGTTCATGTTCTTTCCCATTCCATTTCGGTCTGGTGCGGGAATATGAAACACGGTTCAGATGTGGGTTTCTTCTTGAGAACTCTGTGCTACAGATTTCCTGTAGTGCTAGGGCTATCTGGGAAGCCTGCTAAGTCTGGATGACCTTTATTATGACCTTCAGAAACTGAGGTGAATTAGAGGAGGATCCTTTATGGTTATTGTAAACACTGTACCTCCGGGTTAGAAGTGTTTACACTTCTCATAACTGATCCAAGTCTGAGGATCCTTGTTCTAGAACACCACCTGTGAGGGGGTTGGGCTGTTTACAGGTTTGCAGGCACCATTGGCCACATCATACCCTGATACTTGTTTTGTTTAAGAATGCTTCACTTTGGACAGTTCTTGTGATTTAACCCTGGACACGTGACTCTTTATTTGAGTCCCCCACCTTGGTTACTGGACTTTTGAACCTCCATTTGGATTTCCTAAACATACATGGGCCTTTTATATCAAGACAGTAATCAGATCCAGCTTGATCACAAACCCCTGCATATCATTTGCATACTCATCATTTGCATCATTTAACATTTGCTTATTTATTTTTCAGGGTATCCACATTACATCTGGCTATGTTTTGACCCCTTCATCTGCATAGACCTCTATTTCATCAGCTATCTGCTTCAGATATCTTCATCAGTTGCCTGCTTCAGTTACCTCCATCATCATCCTCAGCCTATCAGTGGCTCATCTCCAGTGTCAGTCTTCATCATCAGCATCTGTTTCAGCTCTTCATCAGCAGTCATGGCACCCAAGAAGAGCAACATTTCATACCATTTCTTTGAGCCTGTGCTGACTGGCATCAGACAGGTCCAGGTACTTATCACTCCATACCACATCCCATTATTCATAGAGCATTATGGAGGCATCCTTGATATGGTTATGGACCTGGACCCTTCTCAGAGGAGTTTGATTCACACCTGCCTACAGTTTTATGACCCTCCTTTGAGATGCTTCACTTTCCAGAACTTTCAGTTAGGACCTCTGCTGAAGGAGTTCTCATCATTGATTGGAGTACCTGTCAGGGGTGGTGTCCCCTTCAACCCTGAGATGACTTTTCCAAGCAATGGAGAAGTGGCAAAAGCACTGTACCTGGAGCCTATTTTGATTGAGCAGAACATGACAACAAAGGCTGGGATCCCTGGTTTGCACCTAGACTTTCTGACTTCTCAGGCCATCCTGAAGGCCTCTTTGGGAGAATGGAGGGCAGTTTGTGCATTGTTGGCCCTCAGTATATATGGGGTGATATTATTTGCAGATGAGCCCAAGTTTATCAGCAAGAATGCCATTCATCTTTTCCTTCTGGGGAACCCAGTACCCACCTTGCTGGGAGATTTCTATTATTCTGTTAACCAAAGAAATGAGAAGCAGATAGGGAGGTTGGTGAGATGTTGTGCTCCTCTGTTTCATACCTGGCTGCTCAAACACTTACCCAAGACTGATGCCTTCCTGAATCCTCACCAACAGAAGAATTGGGCTAAAAGACTTATTGCCTTGACTTCAGATGACATCAGATGGTGCACCCAGAGCACCAAAGGCAGGGACATAATTACTAGCTGTGGGCAGTACCCCAATGTACCTCTAGTGGGAGTGAAGGGTTGCATCAACTACAATCCTTTAATGTTTAAGAGACAATTGGGCTATGCTTTGGTTCACCCTCCTAGAGTGCAAGACTTGGCTAAAACCCTGTATTGTGAGATAAAACCTAATCTAGCTGTTGTCAGACAATCATCCTGGGCTTGGGACAACATCCAGACCAAAGGGATGGCCATTCTTGGGAGATGCAATAATGTGGCTTCAGCTCAGTATTATGAATGTTCTCATGCTAGAGCTCAGATTTATGGGATGCCTTTCACCATTGAGGATGCACCTGGACCATCCACAGTACCACCTCCAGCCACTGTCATCCTGGAAGAATTTGAGAAGCTGAAGGAAAGGAATGAGAATCTGTCTCAAGCTCTGAAGAAGACTCTCTGGGAAAGGAGTGATGGTCGTCTAGACATTGAGAGGTTGGAAAAGCTTAAGGTGGAGCATCTAGCCAAGATTGAGAAAGCAGAGGACTACATCAAGAAGTCAAGAGCTGGAGAGCAAATATTGAAGAATGCCTGTAAAGAGGCCCAGTTTCAGAAGGCTAGGACTGATCTCTATCTAGAGGAAAGTCAAGCTAGATGGGTCAGGATCACTGAAGCTCGCACTCAAGAAGATAAGATAACTCAAGCCAGGATTGAGCAGTTGGAGGCCAATGAAAAGAAGCAACAGGAAGCTTTGCTGGCAGCCCAGAAGGAGATTTCAGAATTGAAGCTTAGGGCTGGTGTGAAGAGGTCAAAGGACCAGGACATGCATAAGAAGCTGACCACTGCTATTGCCACCAGAAACCTTCTCATCAGAAACATTACAGAGCATCCGGCTGGTCCTGTAACTGAAGCACTTTTGAAGGAGGTTAAGGAGGATGAGTTTGGCTTAGATGTTTGACTACTTTGCTTGTTGTTATTTCCATTTGATGTACTTTTCTTTTATGTTGTATTTTGACCCCTCAGGGGCATATGTTGTAAAAACAAACTATGTATGATCCACCATGTGTAATATATTTGTTAGCTTGCTTCATTGGGTTTCTTTTTCTCAAGCAACATCAAAGCATCTTCCTCAGGGTCTGGAAAGGTCAAAACCAAGAGCCAAGCCGGATACCTTGGAAAATAAATAAGCATACTGCATTGCATACTGACTCTTGTTTAGTTTTGTAGGTTTTGTTTTGATTGTTACTAACTCTGTTGTGGTTCAGGAATTATTGCTCGCCGATGGGTGTTCCCTCTCAACCGTCCACACCGGTATCCTACTCGCAACAATCTTCCTGGTATCCAAATGGACCAAGTACAGCAAGATCTGACAGAGGTCAGAACCCAGATGGCTAATGAAAGGCTGGAGATGAGAAACCAAATGACCCAATTCATGGAAGTAATGAATGGCTTGGCCCAAAGTCAAGAAAGGTTGAGGGCATTGGTAGAAAGACAAACCCCGGAAGAACCTCCTCTAGGAACTAGAGGAACAAGTAACAATGAAAGGGGTCAGCCCCATGCTAATCCACCAGTATATGGGCCTCATCTACATCCGGAAGTCAACATCCCGGGTAATGTGCAAGGAAATACTACTGCAGGCAGGATCTTACAGGAAGACCCCCAGGAGGAGCAGTTCTTTGTAATGGGAGCTGGGGATGAAGTTTATGATAGAAGGTTTGATGAAATTTCTGAGAAGTTGAGATCTCTGGAGTCTCAAAATTCCCTAGGTTTTGATGTCATGGATATGGGGTTAGTGGATGGGGTAAGGATTCCCCATAAGTTTAAACCCCCTTGCTTCGAGAAGTACAATGGAACTTCCTGTCCACGAACTCACTTGCAGTCCTTTCTGGGGAGACTTAAGGCATACACCATGGATGAAAAACTGTGGATGTTCTATTTTGAAGACAGTTTGACTGGGGATTCAAGGGAGTGGTACTCTCACTTGACCAGAGCTACTATCAGATGCTGGAAGGACCTGGCTGAAGCCTTCATCAGACAGTACCAATACAATCTGGACATGGCTCCTAACAGAACCCTTTTGATGGGAATGTCTCAGTCCTCCAGAGAAAGCTTCAGGGAATATGCCCAGAGGTGGAGACAGCTTGCTGCTGCTGTCCAGCCACCCATGTCGGAAAGAGAAATGGCTGACATGTTTATGAATACCCTGCAAGGAACATATATTGATAGGCTAGCTACCTTTTCTTCCACCAGCTTCGCTGACGTAGTTATAGCCGGTGAAAGGATTGAAAGCCTTTTGAAGATGGGTAAGATTTCTGATAGCGGCGCAAGTTCGTCCAGCAATCCCAGGAAGCCTTTTGTGGGACCTAGAAGAACTGGTGAGACAAATGCCATTCATGCCAACAGGGGCAGACCTCAGTATGTTCATAGATCAGTGGCGGCTGTCACTATTCCAGCTCCGATTCCTCATCAACCAGTATATCAACCACCGCAACAACCCAACTACCAACAACAAGTTCAGTACCCGCCACAAAGAACCTACAACAACAACAACAGCAATCAACAACAAAGACCCTTTCAGCAAAGACCGTCACAGGAAAATAGGGTGATTGATCCAATCCCTGTGCCTTATGCCACCTTATTGCCACAACTCCTGAAACTCAACTTGGTTGAATTAAGGACATTGGCACCCCCAGATCCCTCTAATCTCCCGAGAAATTATGATGTCAATGCCAGATGTTCTTTCCACTCCAATGCACCTGGCCACAATACGGAGAAATGCAGGGCATTGCAAATGAAAGTCCAAGATCTGGTGGATTCTAAAGCCCTCAACTTTGCACCCCCTCCAAGTGTCACCAAGAATCCCATGCCCAATCATGGAGGACCAAGAATTAATGCCATTGAGGAAGACAAGCCATCTTTCTTAATTACCAGTGTTGGACAGATTCGAACACCTCTGGTCGAAATTAAAGCTCAGCTCCTAGAATGCCAGATGTTCCCCGGGTGTGAGCTCGGTTGTGGTTATTGCAACATTTCGGTCAATGGGTGTGATAATTTGAGAAGCGGCATAGATGGTCTTATCAAAAGTGGTATACTCCAGATCACAACAACGACGCCTACAAATCCAGCAATCCCTTTGGCAACAATTCCTGACTCTTCTACAACTGTAACAATAATCATTCCAACCAATTCATCAATATCATCAATAATGGCTTCATCCATCACTTCAACAAATCAAATGACAACAACCATTTCTTCTACAACATAAACACCCATTTATTCAGCAGAATCTTCTACAATGCCAACAGAAATTAATGAAGATATCTCAGCAGTCACCATTTACTATGATCCATCAGATGTTCCTCCAAACAACAACTTTCAGCAACAAACAGTGGCACCTCCTGCCAGGTCACCAGTCACCATTTACTACGATCCGCACACCATTTCAGTACCCTCCTCTGCAGCAGTCAGTCCAGTTACCATCACGGTACCTGGATCAGTTCCATATGAAAGCAGCAATGCCATACCTTGGCATTATGGCTCTGACCTCTACTGCAACGGGGAGAAAATCACTTTGGATTCTTCAACCTCTTCTCCACAAATTAATAATGTTGGGGGAGGCGGAGGCTTCACCAGAAGCGGACGCCTTTTTGCCTCGCAATTGCAAAGACCTAGTGCCGAAGCAGAAGCTGCCACAAAAGCAAAGGGGAAGAGTGTGATACCTGAAGAACCAATCATCAAAGAAACTCAGAAGACATCTTTTGAGCAAGATGTAGACGAGTTTATGAGAATTATAAAGAGAAGTGATTACAAAGTGGTGGATCAGCTTCACCAAACTCCCTCAAAGATCTCCATATTATCCCTGTTAATGTGTTCTGAGGCTCACAGGAATGCATTATTGAAAGTCTTGCATGCAGCATACGTGCCAGAGGAGATCACTGTTAATCATCTAGAAACTGTGGTGGCAAATGTCAACACCAGTCATGGACTGGGCTTTACCAATGCTGACTTAACAACTGAGGGACGTAACCACAACAAGGCTTTACATATCACCTTGGAATGCAAAGGTGCTGTTCTATCTCATGTGCTGGTGGACACTGGGTCCTCACTCAATGTTCTACCAAAGAAAGCCTTAGTGAAGCTGGAGTATGATGGCTTGGCACTGCGTCCAAGTAATTTGGTGGTGAGAGCATTTAATGGCTCTAAAATATCAGTGCTAGGGGAGATTGATCTGCCTGTGATGATTGGCCCGCAGACTTTTAAAATTACCTTCTATGTGATGGACATTCAGCCGGCCTACAGCTGTTTGTTGGGTAGACCTTGGATCCATGCCGCTGGCGCTGTTACGTCTACCCTTCACCAGAAGCTGAAATTCGAGTGGGAAGGCCAGATCATCACCATCTGTGGTGAAGAGGACATCTTTGTTAGCCATCTGGCTACGTACAAGTACATTGAGATGGATGGAGAAATCCATGAAACTATGAGCCAGGGATTTGAAGCCCTGAACATAAATGAAGCGTCTGCTGTACTGGGAACCTCCATGACATCTTATCAGCAAGCCAGGAAGGTTGTTGAGGAGGGGACTGCCCAAGGCTGGGGCAAGCTGCTGCCCGTGGAGAAGAAGGAGGACAAATTTGGGTTGGGTTACAAACATACTCAACAAGATCAATCAGAGGATGCCAAGAAGCCCAGTTTTGTCAGCGGGGGAATGCTCACCCCGGATGCAGTAAACAACTTGAAGACGAGGATGAAAGCGACCGCAACCTGGAGAGCTGGATACGTCCAAGGATCCCGGGGAGCCAAGTCCTTAACTGGTCTTCCCAGGAAATTATAAGGGTTACTCCTGCAGAGTAATTATTATTTCCTGTATTTTTAAGCATGCATCAAGTCTTGCATCTTGCCCAAGATGACAAGACTCATTTTGTAATTGGGCCATCTTGCAATTTTGTGCAAACAGATCAATCAATGAATATCGGACATCTTTTGCAAATGAGTCTTTTTCTTTTTCCGCTCGCTGTTTTTCATTTTTCTTTTTGTACAAAAATAAAATGGCAATGTTTTCCAAAATGATAACTTCATTTCACTTTTTCTAAACAAGATTAAAATCGATCACTAAAATGAACAATCTAAACCCTTGCAGAGAGTGCCTTTCAGACTGCACCGACAACAGCACAGCTATGACTTCGTATGACTTTGACAATCCAATCAATCAAGTTGATGAAGGGGTTGAAGAAGATTATGAGCTTCCTGAAGAGCTAGCCAGGTTGTTAAGACAAGAGGAGAAAGTTATCACTCCTCATCAGGAGGAGGTCGAAACGGTTAATCTTGGTACGGAAGAAGACGTGAAAGAGGTTAAGATCGGGGCCTGCTTACAAGACTCAGTGAAAGAACAACTGATTGATATGCTTCGAGAGTATGTGGATGTTTTCACTTGGTCTTATCAGGATATGCCAGGGTTAGACACCGATATTGTCATGCACAAGCTGCCTTTAAAAGAAGACTGCCCACCAGTAAAACAGAAGTTGCGCCGTACTCGCCCAGATATGGCAATGAAGATAAAGGAAGAGGTACAAAAGCAGTGGGACGCCGGATTCCTTGCTGTGACTAGCTATCCACCGTGGGTTGCTAATATTGTACCTATGCCTAAGAAGGATGGCAAGGTGAGAATGTGTGTGAATTACCGGGATCTGAACAGAGCCAGCCCGAAAGATGACTTCCCTTTACCTCACATTGATGTATTGGTCGACAATACGGCTCAGTTCTCGGTGTTCTCCTTCATGGACGGATTTTCAGGATACAATCAGATCAAGATGTCACCTGAAGACATGGAGAAGACAACTTTTATCACACCCTGGGGCATGTTATGTTATAAAGTGATGCCATTCGGACTGAAGAATGCTGGTGCAACTTATCAACGGGCTATGGTAACGTTATTCCACGACATGATCCATAAAGAAATTGAATGTTATGTGGATGACATGATTGCCAAGTCCCTCACAGAAGAAGACCACCTGGTAAATCTGTTAAAGCTATTCAAACGTCTGAGGAAGTACCAACTGAAGTTAAACCCTAACAAGTGCACATTCGGGGTGCGATCCTGTAAGCTGCTGGGATTTATCGTAAGTGAGAAAGGGATTGAAGTTGACCCTGACAAAGTTAAAGCCATTCAAGAAATGCCTGCACCAAAGTCAGAAAAAGAAGTTCGGGGGTTTCTAGGTAGATTGAACTACATTTCACGGTTTATATCTCACCTTACTGCGACCTGTGAACCTTTGTTCAAGCTGTTAAGAAAAGAACAAACGGTCAGGTGGAACGAAGACTGCCAGAAGGCTTTTAACAAAATCAAGGAATACTTACAAGAGCCTCCAGTCCTTATGCCTCCAGTTGAAGGAAGACCTCTGATAATGTACTTGACAGTACTAGAAGAGTCAATGGGGTGTGTGCTGGGTCAGCATGACGAGTCTGGTCGAAAAGAGTATGCAATTTACTACCTAAACAAAAAGTTTACCGATTGTGAACAACGTTATTCACTGCTCGAGAAAACTTGCTGTGCTTTAGCGTGGGTTGCTCGCCGACTAAGGCAGTATATGTTGACCCACACCACTTTGTTGATCTCAAAGATGGACCCAGTTAAGTACATTTTTGAGAAGCCAACACTTACCGGACGGGTTGCAAGATGGCAAATGATCCTCACAGAGTATGACATTCAGTACACATCTCAAAAGGCCATCAAAGGCAATGTATTGTCCGATTACCTTGCTGAGCAACCCATTGATGATTACCAGCCTATGAGATTTGACTTCCCTGATGAAGACATCATGTTCATAAAAGCAAAAGATCATGAAGAGCCTATTCACACTGAAGGGCCTGACCCGGAGGAAGAATGGACTATGATGTTTGATGGGGCTGTTAATATGAATGATCGTGGTGTTGGTGCAGTACTCATTACACCTAAGGGAGTTCATATGCCTTTCTAGGCAAAACTCACCTTCAACTGCACTAACAACGAAGCTGAATACGAAGCTTGTATCATGGGTCTTGAGGAGGCCATCGACCTCAGGATCAAGACTTTGACTGTGTTCGGAGATTCAGCTCTGGTAATTAATCAAACCAACAGCAAATGGTACATGCACCAGGATCATCTGATATCTTATAGGGATTATACGAGGAGGTTATTGACTTTCTTTACAACGGTCAAGCTTGAGTATATCCCTCGGGACGAGAATCAGTTTGCAGACGCTCTTGCCACCATTTCATCCATGATCAAAGTTCAAGCTGCCAACTTTGTACCTCGGATTTCAGTATCCAGACTTGATAGACCAGCATATGTATTTGCAGCAGATATTGTCAAAGATGATAAGCCCTGGTTCTATGATATCAAATGCTTCTTGGAGGATCAAGCATACCCACCTGGGGCATCTTCCAATGATAAGAAGACATTAAGAAGGCTTGCTGGCAGTTTCTTCCTGAATACTGATGGTTCCCTGTACAAAAGAAACTTTGATATGGTACTCCTCAGATGCGTTGATAGAACAGAAGCAGACTTGTTGATGCACGAGGTGCACGAAGGATCCTTTGGTACCCATGCAGGAGGACATGCAATGGCTAAAAAGTTTCTAAGATCAGGCTATTACTGGATCACAATGGATGCCGACTGTTGTGCTTATGCCAGGAAGTGCCATAAATGCCAGATTTATGCGGATAAAGTGCATGTGCCTCCGAATCCTTTGAATGTAATGTCTTCACCCTGGCCCTTTGCCATGTGGGGCATTGATATGATTGGCAAGATTGAACCGACTGCTTCAAATGGCCACAGATTCATCCTGGTAGCCATTGACTATTTTACCAAGTGGGTTGAAGCAGCGTCTTATGCAAATGTCACAAGGCAAGTGGTAGCCCGATTTTTGAAGAGAGATATCATCTGTCGGTATGGAGTTCCCGAGCGAATCATTACTGATAATGGTTCCAACTTAAACAATAAAATGATGGAAGAACTGTGTCGGGACTTCAAGATCCAACACCACAATTCTTCTCCTTACAGGCCAAAGATGAATGGCGCTGTTGAGGCAGCTAACAAGAATATCAAGAAGATTGTACAAAAGATGGTGGTTACCTATAAAGACTGGCATGAAATGCTACCATTTGCCTTACATGGTTACCGTACGTCAATCAGGACATCCACTGGGGCAACACCGTATCAGCTTGTGTATGGTATGGAAGCGGTCCTACTTGTCGAAGTTGAAATACCCTCCCTGCGGGTACTGATGGATGTTAAGTTGAATGAAGCAGAATGGGTCCGATCCCGATACGAGCAACTGAATCTGATTGAAGAGAAGAGATTGGCTGCAATCTGTCATGGGCAGTTGTATCAGAAAAGAATGAAGAAAGCCTTCGATCAGAAAGTCAGGCTCCGAGAGTACCAAGTAGGAGATCTTGTGCTAAAAAGACTCCTCCCTCCTCATACAGACCACAAGGGCAAGTGGACTCCGAACTACGAAGGGCCATTCGTAGTGAAGAAAGTTTTCTCTGGTGGAGCACTAATGCTCAGTACTATGGATGGTGAAGACTTCCCGTCCCCTGTGAATTCTGATGCAGTTAAAAAATACTTCGCATAAAATGACCCGCTGGACATAAAAACAGAATGTAAGTCCAGGCAAAAATAGGGCATCCCGGCGAGTCAAAAATAGAATAAAAGACTCGGGCAAAAATAAGGGAAAATAAACAAAAGAATGTACACCCGCTGAGCTGAAAAGCCGCATTGGACAACTCAGGAAAAAATGGGTATCCCGGTGGATTGAAAACCCGAAAGGGAGATCCACGCAAAATAAGGGAATAAGCGAACAACTGCATTCTGAATTCATCTGTATCACTTACCACATGGTAAGCTCCGAAAGGATCAAGCTTACTTCCGAATCAACCTTCTTCAGAAAGCAAGACGAGAAGAATGTCAAATGTCATGCGAGTCATAGCAAAGGGAAGCTCCCTGAAGCGTCATCAACATTGCCAACATCTTTTGTTTCTCAATTTGTAACGATCTCCTCATTTTAGGGGATTTGTTTCTTTGACTGTATCTTGCCGATTCAGGGCACATGAATTAATAAAATCAGATTTTCAGTCATGTTTCGTACATTTATTTTCATTTGCAAAGAATGTCCGATGTCTTTAAAATGCTGATTGCATAAATACAGATGCTTCTCTTCTAAAAAATACGTGCTTACAGGAAATATGCTCACTCCCAGGAGTGCCTAAACTCTTATGATTGAATCTGGTAAAGGATACCTCGGGATCGCTTGTGCGTTTCTCTGACTTTTCAGGATTGCAGGTATTCAAAGCACAACATGGGGCATGAAAGTTTCCTCCCAGCAAGTTGGCAAATCATTATCTACTCAGCCTTAGCATCGGAGGCGCCTTCTCCCCAGCTGAGTTTCCGTTTGTTATTTCATCCTCAGCCAAGTACATAAGCCAGGGAACCATCTCCCCACAGAGTCTCAACCTCTATCCAACGAAGCAATACCTGAAGGTCTCACAACAGAGTGGCGAAAGCTCCTACAAACCCCAGCTGGGTCTCTTATTACCGAGATAGGTCTGTCAGTGATCTATTTCCCCATGCAGAGTCATATATGTCAGATCTACCAATGATCTCATCCCCAGCTGGGATATACACTTCGAGCAGATCAGCCAGGGACCTTCGCAGCAACGGGATCCGAATCCCGGGTCGTTATCTTTGCATAATCATAGCATTCGCATCATATTCTCCCCGCAGAGCGTAGCATTCCGTCTAATACGGAGCATTAAGACAAAAATCAAACATATTGCATAATCATAAGCCATGTTCTGAATCAAACACTTGTGAATACTGACAATCCGTCAAAGATATACAGAGAAACTCCCCGGATTCCCCGGCAGAGAGCCAAAGCATTTGCCTTACACTCACAAATACCAGTACACACTCCTTTTGGCACTCGTCCGTGTCATCATTCCCCAGTAAAGTCGCCCGAGCGTTCTCTACAAACAGATACTTATTACAAATACTTCTTGACACCCGTCCGTGTCATATCCTAGTAGAAAGCCAAGGCGTCCCCTTTGCACTCACAGATACATATATATATACGATTCCCTGACACCCGTCCGTGTCACCTTCCCCAGCATAGTCACCTAAACACCTGGTAAACCATATACTTGTTTATATTACACTTTTCTCTTTTGACACTCATCCGTGTCACTCTCGCCAGCAAGTTAAACCCTCATCTGTACACCACTCATACATGTTACTCCTGTTTCACTTATACAGATACTCGTCCGTATCTTGTATACACCACTTGTATCCCCTCGGATTCGACACTCGTCTGTGTTCTTTGTTAACCAGTTGGTACTCGTTTGTATCATCATCTCTGAACATGTGTCAGTGTTTGTTTCTACCTGATACTCGTCCGTATCATAGTCTTAAGGATGCTCGTCCGCATCTTTAATCTACACACCGTGTCAAACACTTAAGTCTTCTTGAATTTAGACACTCGTCCGTGTCTACTTTTCCGCAGAAGAGTCCCCGCAGAATCAATACTCGTCCGTTTTCTTTGTTAACCAATTGATACTCGTCCGTATCATCATCTCTGAACATGTGTCAGCTTTTGTTTCTACCTGATACCCGTCCGTATCATAGTCTTAAGGATGCTCGTCCGCATCTTTAGTCTATACACAATACCCAAACAATGATACATCTCGTTCCTTGGATATAGACACTCGTCCGTGTTTACTTGTCCCGGCAAACTTGTCAAACTATTTCCTTTCTATCTGACATTCGTCCTATGTCATGATACCTTTGCGGAAGCCGTACCCTGCCAGGTGATCGTCCTTCACCTTTGGATGACCGTCCCTCATCCTTTCCCCAACGGAGTCTCTATTCATTAGAACCCATTTCCATCTGACATTCGTCCTATGTCGTGACTTTTAGCAGCCGTCCCCTGCTAGGTGATCGTCCTTCACCTCTTGATGATCGTCCTTCATCATTTTATCCGATGGCCGTCCCCATCGTTGATCTTTTTATCTGACATTCGTCCTATGTCATGATGAATCCTGAGAGCAGCCGTACCCTGCTAGGTGATCGTCCTTCACCTCTTGATGATCGTCCTTCATCATGCTTATCCGATGGCCGTCCCCATCGTCGATCTTTTTTATCCGACATTCGTCCTATGTCGTGATACTTTTGGCAACCGTACCTTGCCGGGTGATCGTCCTTCACCTTAGATGACCGTCCCTCATCTTATCCCTAACAGAGCAGCCGTCCCCTGCTAGGTGATCATCCTTCACCTTTGATGACCGTACCTCATCACTTATTTTCACCTCTAATCCCCAGAGGGTCTTTTAGCTTTACTTGATGGCCGTCCCCATCATAATCTCTCATATCCCCAGCTAGTCGGCCGTCCCCGTCTTTGCTTTGTTTCCCGCATCTTCCCCAGCGTGTCGGTCGTCCCCGTCACCACTTTATCCCCAGCAGTCGTCCTCTGCTCGACGGTTGTCCCCCGTCGCCTGCACTGTATAATATACTTTTTTTTCCTTTTACAATCTATATCCCTTTTCTTCTTCATTTTGTGAGTGCAAATTTTGGACTGTCTTTGGTATTCAACCACAAGTTATCTTGTTTGCCTGTTAAGTCGTTGCTTACATCCTGCACAGCTAACTCATGTTTGAATAGGGGCAGCTGTAAACACCCCAAATTTTCCCTCACCCATTCACACCATGGCTTGTGATCTCTCCATATGCATTAGTTCAATCATAGCATCTTATACCACATTTTTGCTTCACTGCATTGGTTCAAAGTCATCTGCATCTAGGGTTTGTGATCTGAGCAATCCAAGAGCCATTTGAGCCACTCCAAAGGTCATCAATCACTTCAAAGGGGTCCATGTATGTTCAAGCATCATATTGTATCTTCACCAAGTCAATAAAGTCAAAGAATCACAAGAACTGGGAATGGCATGGAAGCAGAGCCAGGTTTAACTGCACAGATGACCTAGAATTAGGGTTTTGGTTTCAAAGGCCATAACTCCAAATTTTTTGGTCATTCTTGTTTCTATTGGTCTCTATATGGTATAGGGATCATGCATGTCAAGTTTCATGAATAAATTCCATGGGGAAGTCATCTGATCAATAGTTGACTTCTTGAGCAAGTCAGTGTAAAATCAGGGCATCTGAGGCCCCCAATGACCCAACCAAGGGGTATTCTTCATCATTTTGAGTGTGTATGATCTTTATTTGATCATAGAAGATGTTAGAAGTTTACAAAATTGAATAATTTCAAGCCATTTGCAAAGTTGCCTTTTTGGGAAAATGACTTGTAATGGAAACTTGCCATTTTGGGAAACTTTTTCAAACCTTTCTTTTTGATTCAAAAATGTTTCAAATGAGAAAACTTTGGTCATGAAACTTGTAGAATGGATCATTCCCTTTTCAAAAAGTACAAGAACTCATTCTAATTCATTTTGGATCAAAAGTTATGGCTTGTCAAAGTTGGGAAAAATCACATAATTTCAAGTTATGCACCAAAGAGGCAAAGTTGCAAAATCCCTTGCCAAGGTGAAATGAGACCTCAAAGTGACTTCTAATCTTTGTACAAACATAAAACATTGCCTAAAAGTCAGAATGCACCAAAGGTTTACCCATTTTCATGACTTGTGGATCAAGAAATCACAAAAGGGCCAAAATTGGACAAAGTTGCAAAACATCATACAAACCCTAATCCACTTGCTGCATTGCTTCTAATCCATTTCCATGGTTCTCCCTAAACTCAGCTGAGCCAAGCCATGCCCCTATCACATCCTTACACTTGCCCATACCTCAAGTACACCTAACTTGGACTTTTTGCAAAAACACCCATACCAATCACAACATTCCACCACCCACTCTCTGCCCAATCCAGACCTTACAAACACACTCCAAGGGTTCATTTTCATAAAACACACAAGCCTGAAACTCTCTCCAAGCCATAGTTCAAGAAACTCACCCCTTATGCATTTTCCTTCGAATCTGATCACACAAGCATCAAACATCAAAACAAACTTCACCAAATCACTCACCATGATCCTCTGATCATTTCCCAACCATTGTTTTGGCCTGAAACCTCCCACATCAAAAATACGATTTCCACACTCCCTTGACCCGAGCTTCTGCCAACTCTCTCTGGAGGCCATATAAACTCCAACTAAGTGTCAAAAGCTTCAAAGGAGGATCATTGGAACTTGTTTGAACCAAAGAAGCAGCCAGAAAGTCCCTGTTTCGAAAGCTCAAGCTCAGGTAGCCATGGCATTTATTTTTCCAGAACTTCCATTTCTAGTTTTTAAATGCTTCCTTATGCTTCACTGATTACCATGATATGATTTGTTTTGAAAATGAGTGAAAAATGGCCATGTATGCTTGTTCTGAAACTTTGCCCGTGAAATGAGTTTTGCTTTGATTCTTATGATTCAGTGAAAATAAATGATTTTTGGGGTGGGGTTTAGGTTTAATGATGTTAGAGGATTGAATCTGGAGATTTTGGTGAAGTTTTGATGCGTAGGGAGTGAGATAGTATGAACACCTTGCCGGAGAAGATGACCGGAACATTGTTCTGGTCATCTGAAAGTGATTAGGGCTAGGATTAGGGCTAATGACTTAATTAGGCCAATTTGAATGTGAGCCGTCCATTAGCGCGCGCAGTCAATTCCCGCCCCCTGGAATTTGAATCCTGGCCATCAGATTGGCTGACTTTCCCATTTTTCATTTAAATTCATTTTAAATTCATTTGTTTCATATTTAATTTATACGAATTTTTAAAAATAACTAAAATCATTAAAAAATTATGAAATTTTTTGTCAAAGGTTTCATGAATTTTCAGAACACAAAAATATTTTTATTTTTATTTTTTGCATTAAAAATTATTTTTAAATCATTTAAATGTTTATTTTTAATTAGTTAATGAAAATTAATTAATTAAAAATACATTTAGGTATTTAAAAATCACAAAAAATTCACATAGCATTTAGAAACATTTAGAAACATTGTCCAACTCTCAAACCAAATTTCTTTTTTGTTCTTGATGCCTTTTGATCATTTTCATTGGATTTAATTTCATTTCAAGGCAATATTTGTTTCAAACTTCAAAAATTTGTTTCTGACTAACCATTGAGATTTGGACAATGATTCTTTTTGCATTGCATCTTGCATAACATGTAGTTTATAAGATAAAATTGGTTGGATTTGATCTTGCATTTCAAATTTTTTTAGCATTTTTCTTGACAAGGTACCTTAAAACCCTAGCAATCTTAGGAAATTCACAACTTTCACTAGGATAAGAATTGGATCCCCTCCTTTGGGAAATGAGTTTGTATTAGTTTAGGGTATATTTGATAGCATTTTCAAATTTTTATCATGTCTCTTGCTTCTGGTTTTGGATTTTGCTTTGTGTGTTGATCATGAACCCTAATTTATGTCTTCCTTTGCATCCATCTTCCATTTGCTTGCATACCATGACTTGCCATGACATTTTGTGCATTCACTTGATTCATAATACATCTTAGGACATATTAGAATCATGTTTGATCATTGCATCTTGCATTTGCCATTATTGTATGTCATTTGCATTTCATAACTTTTCATGAACATTCATGGTTCAATGCATGCCTCATTTGCATCCTTATGTTTGTTTGATCATTATCATGCCTTGCCTCATGTTTGTATCATCTCTTAGCATCATTAACATCATACTTATGCTTCTGGTTTTGATTTTCATCATGACATTGCATCCCATTTGCATTGCATTTCATTTCTTTTGCTAACTTTTCAGGTGGTAAGTTGTTTGAGAAGTGAATTTGCCTTCACTTCTCATAATCTCTTTTCATCTCTTTCATACTTTCTTTGCTGCATTTTGTTTGTGTTTTAGATTGAGCTTGCTCATTCTTGTTCATCTTACTTTCTTTCTTCAAGCAACTTGTCTTCTTAAGTGAAGCAAGTTGTTTTGCTTCTCTTTGCTCCTTCCTCCTTTCATCTGCTTCTCTCCTTGGTGGTTCCTTGAAGATCTTTCTCCCTTGAGCCTCATAAACCCTAGGACCTCCAAGCATGATAACATTTAGGGTTTTATTAGTCCCCCATTTAGCTTTTACCCTTTGTGTCATCATTGAGTCTTCTCTTCTCATCTCATAATCAGGGACTAAACCATAAAGGTTTTAAGGCTTTGTGATTAAGCTTATGCCTGCATCCTTCTATTAGGATGGAGTGTATAACTTTAATCCTAAAGTGTTAAACCCTTAATGTGTTTCAATCCTTTAATCAATTCACCTAATAATCATCAAGACATCAAGCTTGTAACTTGGGCCTTGCATTAGGGTTCTATTTCTTCCTTAATTGGTCAAGAAGGACTAACCCTAGTGTTAATGGACAAGTCCCCCTCAAGTTGTCTTACAAACCATAAAAAATCACTTCTTCATCTTATCATTAACTAAAATCCACTTTAATAAAGGCTTTGTTTTGTCATGAGGTTAATCCCTAATCATGGATTAAGTTGAGAAGTCTTTCTCAGCTTAAATGTTCTCATCTATTATCCTTCTATTAGGATGGTGTAATGAGTCCATTTAATCCTTGATTATGGCTTAAACTCATTACTTAACACTAAACAAAAACAACAAAAACATCTAAATAATCACAAATAGGTTAATGATCTTAATCCTACTTCATGGTGATTAAGTGTGAGATGCTGACTTCACACTTAAGGTATTCTCATTACCCCTAATCAGAGGGAGAATGTGATGAGTTTACTAAATCCATTGGTTTAGGCTTAAGCTCATTAACTTATGACACACTTTCAAAAACAATAAAAGACTGAAAACATAAAAACAAACAATAATCGTCTCCTCCGGGATTCTTTTCTCATCTCATTCACTCATAAACGAGAACTCGCTTCTTCCGTCTAATGCAAGACAATTTGCACCTGAGCCAGACAGGTCATACACTTGAGCGTAGACAAGTAGGCAGTTCACAAGTCAATTTATCTTTCAGTCTCTTTGGGTCGAACTACGGTGTTCTGACTTCCTCATTGCACGAGAGGATACGTAGGCATAACTTAACTGTTATCGAACAAAAGTCTCTGTATATTCCCCCTCCTCCCAGCATTATTCTTTAAGCCTCATAGTCCTGAGCACTCCCCTCTTGTTCTTACACTGACACTTCTCTTATACACTTCACACTTTTTTTACACTGACACTTGCATTCTTTCTAGCTTTGATACACAGATTGCACTGACACTACCCCTTTAAAACACATATCTTTTAAGCGTGGATCCCGCCGAGTACGGTGGACAATCTGGGTGCTAATACCTTCCCAGGTTGTAACCAACCCCCTTTCTCAGTCTCTCTGGTTCGCAACCGTCTTATCCATATCTTTTCTAGGTCTATGCAGCATTACCTTTCCTCCGGGATAAAAATGCCTAGCTGGCGACTCTTGTCTTTCTGAGTTCACCCCTGTGTGTTCTCTCCCTCTTTCGCCGACCGTTCGCGTCTGTACCCCTTTTGACTTAGCCTCATTTGGTGGGAGCGACACCATGACTGCTGATGAAGAGCTGAAACAAATGCTGATGATGAAGACTGATACTGGAGATGAGCCACTGATAGGCTGAGGATGATGATGGAGGTAACTGAAGCAGGCAACTGATGAAGATAGCTGAAGCAGATAGCTGATGAAACAGAGGTCTATGCAGATGAAGGGGTCAAAACCAAGCCAGATGTAATGTGGATACCCTGAAAAATAAATAAGCAAATGTTAAATGATGCGAATGACGAGTATGCAAATGATATGCAGGGGTTTGTGATCAAGTTGGATCTGATTACTGTCTTGATATAAAAGGCCCATGTATGTTTAGGAAGTCCAGATGGAGGTTCAAAAGTCCAGTAACCAAGGTGGGGGACTCAAATAAAGAGTCACATGTCCAGGGTTAAATCACAAGAACTGTCCCAAAATGGAGTACTCTTAATAAAAACAAAGTAACAGGGTATGATGTGGTCAATGGTACCTGCAAACCTGTAAACAGCCCAACCCCCTCACAGGTAGTGTTCTAAAACAAGGATCCTCAGACTTGGATCAGTTATGAGAAGTGTAAACACTTCTAACCCGGAGGTACAATGTTTACAATAACCATAAAGGATCCTCCTCTAATTCACCTCAGTTTCTGAAGGTCATAATAAAGGTCATCCAGACTTAGCAGGCTTCCCAGATAGCCCTAGCACTACAGGAGATCTGTAGCACAGAGTTCTCAAGAAGAAACCCACATCTGAACCGTGTTTCATATTCCCGCACCAGACCGAAATGGAATGGGAAAGAAGATGAACCACTCTAGCCTAGGTGTCAATCAGGTCCCAGGTATAGGACCTTAAACTCTCAATAGAACCCCACCCACCAAAGCAAAAAACCAGATCCAGCCAGATGACAATATGACAATATGATATATAAAGCTGTAAAGAAAGCAATAAATAACTGTACATAAAGCAGTAAATAAAGCAAATATACAAACACAAATAGCACATAACACCCTAGTAAACACAAATCAAACAAGCGCTAGGAGGAACCCACAAAAAGAACCAGAAGCCCTGGTTACAGTATAAGGGTCCCCAGCAGAGTCGCCAAGCTGTCGCTCCCACCAAAATGACACCTGGTCAGAAGGGGTACAGACGCGAACGGTCGGCGAAAAGAGAGAGGAATGAATAGAGTCGCCAGCTAGGCATTTTTATCCCAAAGGAAAGGTAATGCTGCATAAACCTAAGAAAAGATGGATAAGACGGTTGCGAACCAGAGAATCTGAGAAAGGGGGTTGGTTACAACCTGGGAAGGTATTAGCACCCAGATTGTCCGCCGTACTCGACGGGATCCACGCTTAAAAGATTTGTGTTTTAAAGGGGTAGTGTCAGTGCAATCTGTGTATCAAAGCTGGAAAAGAATGCAAGTGTCAGTGTAAAAGAAATGTGAAGAGTATAAGAGAGGTGTCAGTGTAAGAACAAGAGTGAAATGCTCAAGACAATGAGGCTTAAAGAATGATGCTGGGAAGAGGGGGAATATACAGAGACTTTTGTTCGATAACTGTTAAGCTATGCCTACGTATCCTCTCGTGCAATGAGGAAGTCAGAACACCGTAGTTCGACCCAAAGAGACTGAAAGATAAATTGACTTGATGAACTGCTTACTTGTCTATGCTCAAGTGTATGACCTGTCTGGCTCAGGTGCAAACTGTCTTGCATTAGACGGAAGAAGCAAGTTCTCGTTTGTGAGTGAATGAGGTGAGAAAAGAATCCCGGAGGAGACGATTATTGTTTGTTTTTGTGTTTTCATTCTTTTATTACTTTTGGATTTGTCATAAGTTAATGAGCTTAAGCCTAAACTAATGGGTTAGTAAACTCATCACATCCTCCCTCTGATTAGGGGTAATGAGAATACCTTAAGTGTGATGTCAGCATCTCACACTTAATTGCCATGATGTAGGGTTAAGATCATTAACCTACTTGTGATTAGTTAGATGTTTTTGTTGTTTTTGTTTAGTGTTAAGTAATGAGTTTAAGCCATAATCAAGGATTAAATGGACTCATTACACCATCCTAATAGAAGGATAATAGATGAGAACATTTAAGCTGAGAAAGACTTCTCAACTTAATCCATGATTAGGGATTAACCTCATGACAAAACAAAGCCTTTATTAAGTGGATTTTAGTTAATGATAAGATTAAGAAGTGGATTTTATGGTTTGTAAGACAACTTGAGGAGGACTTGTCCATTAACACTAGGGTTAATCCTTCTTAACCAATTAAGGAAGAAATAGAACCCTAATGCAAGGCCCAAGTTACAAGCTTGATGTCTTGATGATTATTAGGTGAATTGATTAAAGGATTTAAACACATTAAGGGTTTAACACTTTAGGATTAAAGTTATACACTCCATCCTAATAGAAGGATGCAGGCATAAGCTTAATCACAAAGACTTAAAACCTTTAGGGTTTAGTCCCTGATTATGAGATGAGAAGAGAAGACTCAATGATGACACAAAGGGTAAAAGCTAAATGGGGGACTAATCAAACCCTAAATGTTATCATGCTTGTAGGTCCTAAGGTTTATGAGGCTCAAGGGAGAAAGATCTTCAAGGAACCACCAAGGAGAGAAGCAGATGAAAGGAGGAAGGAGCAAAGAGAAGCAAAACAACTTGCTTCACTTAAGAAGACAAGTTGCTTGAAGAAAGAAAGTAAGATGAACAAGAATGAGCAAGCTCAATCTAAAACACAAACAAAATGCAGCAAAGAAAGTATGAAAGAGATGAAAAGAGATTATGAGAAGTGAAGGCAAATTCACTTCTCAAACAACTTACCACCTGAAAAGTTAGCAAAAGAAATGAAATGCAATGCAAATGGGATGCAATGTCATGATGAAAATCAAAACCAGAAGCATAAGTATGATGTTAATGATGCTAAGAGATGATACAAACATGAGGCAAGGCATGATAATGATCAAACAAGCATAAGGATGCAAATGAGGCATGCTTTGAACCATGAAAGTTCATGAAAAGTTATGAAATGCAATGGACATACAACATGGCAAATGAGAGATGCAATGATCAAACATGATTCTAATATATCCTAAGATGTATTATGAATCAAAAGAATGCACAAAATGTCATGGCAGGTCAATGGATGCAAGCAAATGAGAAATGGATGCAAGGGAAGGCACAAATTAGGGTTTCAAGCATCATGCAAAGCAAAAATCCAAAACCAGAAGCAAACAACTTGATAAAAATTTGAAAATGCAATCAGAGATACCTTAAACCTATACAAACTTACTGCCCAAAGGAGAGGATCCAACTCTTAACCTAATGAAAGTTATGAATTTCCTAAGATTGCTAGGGTTTTAAGGTACCTTGTCAAGAAAAATGCTAAACAAATTGAAGATGCAAGATCAATTCAAATCAAATTTATCCTATAAACTACATGTTATGCAAGATGCAATGCAAAAAGAATCATCATCCAACTCTCAATGGTTAGGCAGAAATGAATTTTTGAAGATTGAAACAAAATATTGCCTAAAAATGAAATTAAATCCAATGAAAATGATCAAAAGGTATCAAGAACAAAAAAGAAATTTGGTTTGAGAGTTGGACAATGTTTCTAAATGTTTTTAAATGCTATGTGATTTTTTTTGGGTGATTTTTAGAAACCTAAATGGTATTTTAATTAATTAATTCCCATTAATTAATTAAAATAAACATTAAAATATTTTAAAAATACAAATTTTATGCAAAAAATAAAATTAAAAATGTTTTTGGAATGAGAAAAATATTCTAAGTCAGCATGCAAAAAATGAGATTTTTGTGATTTGTTTTACTATTTTTAATAAAATGAGAAAGAAAATGCAAGAAAAATGAAATTAAAATGAAATTTAATGAGAAGTCAACAGATCCAGTGGCTGAGATTTAAAAGGGACGCGCGGGAGTTGACTGGCGCCAGATCTTGTGGCTGAAATTCAAACCGAGAGGATTAATTTAAAAACCTAATTAATTAACTAATGACGTGGATTAGGGCTAAGTGAAGCCATCCTGGCCATTCAAACACGCGGGAGTCAACCAAAGTCAGCCTAATCTATGGTCCATATTCAAACTGAACCCTAAACGCAATTAAAGCCCTAATGACTTTCAGGTGGCCGGAGAAGACCTCCGGTATCTTCTCCGGCCAGACCCTCACCTGAAAGTTGCTAACTCACTCCCTAAGTCACTAAAACCTGATTTCTCTGCCCAGAATTCATCTTCACACATCATATAACAAGAATCAACCAACAAAACGCATTTATTTTTCGTATCAAAGCTGAATCGAATCAAAAGGTTTCTAGGTCAAAAAATTTCAGAAGCTTCATACATACTCAATACTTAACCATTTGCGAAACTAAATATATCAGCATGATCAGCACATCACATAGATTCATTTAAGAACTTAAAAATATACATTTATGGAAAAAAAGTTCTTGAGCTCACCTGAAATGGAACTTTCGATCCAGGAGCTTTCTACTTGCTTCTTTGCTTCAAAATGGCTTCAATGATCCTCCTGATGAAGCTTTGAAGCTTGGTTGAAGTTTAAAATGGTTGGTTTGTGAGTTTGATGAAGTTCTGTTCAGTGAAGGAGAGAAATCGTGTTTTTATTTCAGGGAGTTTCAGGGCAAGGTGAAGGGTCAGGGATGATCAGTGAGACATGCTGAGATGTTCTATGGAGTTTGTTTTTATGTTTGATGCTTGTGTGATGTGTTTCGAATGAAAATGCATAAGAGGGCAAAGCTTGGTGCTATGGCTTGGAGAGAGTTTCAGGCTTGTGTATGTTATGAAAATGAACCCTTGGAGTGTGTTTGTAAGGTCTGGATTGGGCAGAGAGTTGTTGTGGACTGTTGTGATTGGTATGGGTGTTTTTGCCAAAAAGTCAAAAGTGTTGTACTTGAGGTATGGGCAATGGTGTAGCTAGCTCATTGGCTTGTCCTAGCTCAGCTGAGATTAAGGATATCCATGGAATTGGTTTTGAGACAAATCAGCAAGTTGAGTGAAGTTTATGTAGTGTTTTGCAAATTTGTGAACTTTTGGCCCCTTTTGTGATTACTTGAAGCACAAGTCATGAAATTGGACAAATCTTTGGTGCAATCTGAATTTTAGGCAATGGTTTATGTTTGTACAAAGATTAGAAGTCACTTTGAGGTCTCATTTCACCTTGGCAAGGGATTTTGCAACTTTGCCTCTTTGGTGCATAACTTGAAATTATGTGATTTTTCCCAACTTTGACAAGCCATAACTTTTGATCCAAAATGAATTAGAATGAGTTCTTGTACTTTTTGAAAAGGGAATGATCCATTCTACAACTTTCATGACCAAATTTTTCTCATTTGGAGCATTTTTGAATCAAAAAGCAAGGGTTGAAAAAGTTTCCCAAAATGGCAAGTTTCCATTACAAGTCATTTTCCCAAAAAGGCAACTTTGCCAATGGCTTGAAATTCTTCAATTTTGTGAACTTCCAATTCCTCCCATGATCAAATAAAGGTCATACACATTCAAAATGATTAAGAACACCCTTTGGTTGGGTCATTGGGGGCCTCAGATGCCCTGATTTTACACTGACTTGCTCAAGAAGTCAACTCTTGATCAGATGCCTTCCCCATGGAATTTCTTCATGAAAATTGATATGCATGATCCTTATACCATATAGAGACCAATAGAAACAAGAATGGCCAAAAAATTTGGAGTTATGGCCTCTGAAACAAAAACCCTAATTCTAGGTCATCTGTGCAGTTAAACCTGGCTCTGCTTCCATGCCATTCTCAGTTCTTGTGATTCTTTGACTTTCTTGACCTTGTGGGGATATGATATGATGCTTGGACATACATGGATCCCTTTGAAGTGATTGAAGACCTTTGGAGTGGCTCAAATAGCCCTTGGATTGCTTAGATCACAAACCCTAGATGCAGATGAATTAGAAGCAATGCAGTGAATAAAAAATGTGGTATGAGATGCTATGGTTGAATTCATGCATATGAAAAGATCACAAGCCATGGTGTGAATGGGTGAGGGCAAATTTGGGGTGTTTAAAACTGTAATACCTCAAAATTTTCCCTCTCATATCCTCAATATTTTTCATATCATTTAGCATACATAAGTTCACAAATAACCAAAACATTGCATCATGTGTAGCATAGCAGAGGCATAGACATGTGGTCAATGGATGGAGCAACTGAAGGCTATACAAAGGCAATCAAAGGATCACAAAGCTTCTCAACATCATGCTAAGGGTCCACAACATCCCACAAGTTCTCATTTGAAGCCACAAGTCATGAAAAGTTTTGGTTTGATCAAGGAAGTCAAGCAGTGCAACATCTCATGAGGAAACGATCCAAATTAGGATTTCCATTGTGAAGGGCTTCTCCATTAATTTTAGAGCAAGAGTGGATTCCATTATGTTCTATATGAAAACAAGTTTATAAGGTTCAAATTTCATCCACAAATTCATTTTGGAAGAGGTTCAATTGGTCAGATGATTGAAAATCAAGAATTTGGGGAAAAGTCAACCACGCTGAAGAAAACATCAACTCCTGACTTTTTGGGATCAAAATCATGAAATTAGGGTTACAAGGATCCTATGTTTCAAATTTGATCAAGAAATGATGGAGGAATCAAGAGAAATCAAGAAAACCAAAACTTACCATTTTTGGAAAATTAGGGTTTCCAAAAATGGCAAGTTTTGGCTATTTTTGCAGCTAATTTGAATGAGGCCTTCTCCCAAAATATGAGGGCTATGAAAATTATACTTGGATCCAATTAAAGAGGGCATCTTGAGCTTCAAATCCATAGGTGGAACTCTTCCATAGCATAAAAAATGAGAAAGTTATGATCATACAAAGTTTGGACAAATCAAGGCAAAAACTAGGTCATGGGCAAGGCAAGGCAGGCCAGGCGCGCGTGACTTGCCAGACAATTTATCAAACATGTGGAGGGCAAGAAGTGGAGCCATTTTTCTTCAACAAGATGACCTCAAATGGAAAATCTTCCAACATCAAAATTGTTCCTTTCCATGTTTGCTACAAGTTTCATGTTTACCAAATTTTCATTTGATCAATATTTCTTGGACTTATGAAGGGTCAAAGTCAGCAAGTTCAAACTGATCCTCCATAGGCAATTTGCCACAAGGCATGCTCAAGTCAAGCCAACCAACTATGCAGTCATCGTATCTTCTATTCAATGTTGTTTTTGAGTGGTTTAGATGTCATTTCTCATCTTGAATTGAACATCAAACTTGTTCTATGTATCATCCACTTCAAATTGAGCCCAAGATTTGTTGCATTTGGTGCCTTGATATTGAAGTTTCACTTCTTCAAAGATCATGAATCTCATCTGTTTTCTTGGATACTAAGGCCTTGGTTTTGGCTGCAACATGATCAAATTTTATGCAGTTCAAGTTTGTAAACCCTACCCATCATGCATTGATCACCAAATTCATACTTAGAGGTGCAAGTTATGCCATACATGAGAATAATGCCATCTTATGCATGATCATGCATGCTTATGGTGAAACCAAAATATGAGAAGCTTGAAGCATTGAAGCATTGTTGCATTGCTTGTATCTCCACCCTACATTACTCACACCTCACCATAAGAGCATGAACATGCTTACATTGAATCCAATTCGAGCAGGGCAAGGTGTTATTTGCTTCAAGCTCACTATGCTTAACAAACTCACTGCACTGGGGATGCAATTATGTGCATGCTTGATCACACCAGCTAGCATGGAGAACAAGCAGGTAGATTAGCATTGGCTTTGTTGCAATATTGACCTTTATTCCATGGTAATTGTCATGAGAGCCAACATAGAGGGTTCAGCTCGAGCAGTGGAAGATTCTGGAGATTCCAACTCATAACCAACTTGACTCAGCTTCAACTGAATCCACTCAGTTAACCAGGGTTCTAACCCTGGTTCTAACTGTTAATCAGAGGTCAAGGACCCCATAAAAGCAAGAGCTCAAGGCACATTTAAGGTTAAGATTCATTTTGCTCGAAATTCATCATAGAGTTCATCCTTCATGCTCTGATATTTCTCTGCAAATTCAGTGAAAATTGAGTGGATCTTGCTTCATCGCTTACCAACATTCTCCATCTGATTCACTGAGTATCATCATCATCAATTCAGAACTCTACTTACATGGCTACAGTCAAGTAACTTCTTCAAATTGCACCATTGAGAATCTCTTCAATTTGTCCAGGTTTGCATTCATCTCCATCACTCCATCATCAATCATCATCATATCAACTTCCTCTTCATCAAAGGAGTGTGTTCCATGGAGAAATTGGATTGAGATAGCAAGAATCAGGTTCAGCAGCATCTCTGCATTTTTCAAGACACAGTGGAATTCATCAACATTAGAGTGTTTATTTCCCTCGATTGTGGATCAAGAACACATCACCTTGAGTATGAGATCCTCACCTCTGGTTTTCTTCAACTAAGAGCTGCTCTGCAACTCAGGTTCTTCCTCAAAATTATCTTGCTAGTTTTCACCCTTTTTAATGGATTTATGATGTGTGAAGCATACTAGAAGCAATGCAAACCCTGACTAGTTGATATGCACTCTAGGTGCTTAGATGCATATTTTAGGTTCAAACTTCTTGCCTTCGATTCATGAGATTTTGGAACTCTTAGTGAGATGTGAGGCCATATTTATGATCAGGGAAGAGAGGAGAGTTGATGTGTGCCTTTAGATTCCATTTTAGTGGTGGATTGAGGAAGCCCTAGAAGAGCTGTGATCGGAGAAGACGACCGGAGACTAGCTCCGGCCGTCGGAACATAGCCCTAATTTAGTTATGTGAACATATCGTGTCCATTGGATCCGCTTCATCCTAGGGTCATGATCTAGCCAGCACATAAATGAGAGCATGTAACTCACGTGCATAATTTTGTGAAGCATTTCCTCAGCGTACTATCAACACCCCCCATGCGTGTGTTTCAGGCCCAATTCAGTTGTTTTTGTTGCTACCAACACCCCCAAGGCCCAATCCAAACAATTCAGTCCATTTCTTTTTCTTATTTCTTTTCATTTTTATTCCATTTTCGTTTGTGATTTTAAAAATACTTAAACTTCATAAAATATTCCAAATAAATTCATGGGCACTCTTCATAATATTCTTTAATTTTCCATAATTTTAGATTTCATTTTTATTCATTTTTGAGATCAGAATTAATTTCCCCTTTAATTGTTTTCTCATTTTCTCATTTTTTGACCAATAAAATTGTGCATTTTTGTTCTCTTAAACCACAAAAGACAAATGGTTCATTCTTTTTGAATTAGTCAGAGGACTCCCTAAGCCTCCCAATTTTTTTTATATTTATTTTTAGGTCATGTTTAGGTCATTTTTGAACCCTTTCCTTCACATTGATCATATAAACCGTAATGGTGTTCCAATGAGCCTTACACCACTCAAAAATAGGAATTTTTATGAGATCTTTTGCACATAACCTACCATCTGGATTTTATATTCAAATGTCAATTTTCATAATTTTTCATGATCATTTAGTATTTTTTCAAGTTGCTTGGTTCACAAGTCATATTTTTGATCCTTTTGTCCCCTTCCTTTGGTCCCTTTTGAATAAGGAATTCATGCCATTAGTATAAGGTCTTGTTTCTGGTTCTTGTGAGTCATATTATAGGTACATAAACATTGAAAGCCACCCTTGGGTCCTCACCTTTAATTTTTAGGGTTTACTTGAACCTTAAGTCACCATTGTCCCCATTTTAACCTAATTCTTCTTCATCTCTCATCTTAGCCACTCAAAACCTCTCAAATACTCCAAATAAATTTGTCCAAGTCTTGTTTTGTGTCTTATAAACATGTTTAGGTCATTCCTCTATGTTCACTTCACATGTATAAAGCTTTTCACCTTTTTATGTTTCATTTGCCATTAAGAAAGTCAAAAAACCTAATTTGAGATACCTAGTTTTTAGATTACTTCTTGTCATTTCATTTGCCATGGTTTGTGAGTTTAATTTCCATCTTGAATATATGTTAGGCCCCTGGTTTTTGTATGGGGATTTCAAACCCTTTTGTTCATGATTGAGTTTTACCTTAAGATCTTTCTTCTCTTTGAAGTTTCATATGCATCCTTTCTTATGTTCACCACTACTTCTCAAGTAGTTTACAACTCTTTCACTTGATCCTTTTCCCTCCATCTTGTTTGACCACTTATGAGACTTAGATTAGAGGTTATCCCCTGGATTTTCTATTCACCTTAGGTTTTATACCTTTTTAGGTCACTTAGTCCTTTAAATTTCTTAATATAACTTCACCTTAGATTTTTGTTAGGGTTTAGCTCCCTTTTAGGGCATAGTTTGGAGTTGTCCACTTTTGTAGCTTTAGAATACTCAAGTTAGGGGTAGCTACTGACTTTTAAGTTCACCATCTTATGAGTTGCCTTAGGCTTAAGTATTTGTTTTAGGAATTCACTAATCTCTTCATTAGATAGTAAGGATTGTTTGTGAGGATTTATCTTGTAATAATTGTTCATTTTGCTCCTTCATACTAACTCTTGTTTTGTAGGGGGGAAGATGAGGTAATCACTTCATTCTTTTTCTCTTATGCATTTATTTTCCTTGCCTTGGCACTTTGTGTCTTGTTCATAGGTTCCCTCTTTCTCTCTTTAGATTCAACTTAACTTCCTTAGGAAGTAAGTTGAATTCTAACTTGTTCTTTCTTCTCATTAGGTTATAAAACCTCATTAACCATAGGATCACACTTGTACATGATAAGATGACTTAGGGTTGTGTTTTAGTCCCCATTAGCTTTGACCTTTTCCTTTTGAGTCTTCTCTCCTCATCTTCAAACAAATCCAAAAAGACTTAACAAAGGCATGAAAGGATCCCTTGTGTATAGCCTTATTCCATGAGGCACTTTCACTCATTCCATCTTGGAGTGGTGTAAGCTTATCTAGCATGATGCACAAGTCTTATCAAGGGGTTGTTTCACAAAGAAAAACATAATAGACATTTCTTCACAAAAGCTGCAAACACATGTAATTAAGTTCAACAAGCTAGTGAACTTAGACCCTAATCTGTGGAAACAAGTCTTTGATAAATTCTCCTTGCTTGGTGTACTTGTTCTATTATTCTATCTTGGAATGTAGTGGCAAGTACACATTCCATGGAAAAGAGTTTGAATTCACTTCCTTGTGCAAAAATTCATACAAAACTCTTAAAAAGCAAACAAAAAACAATAAGCGACTTTCCTGTGGGAACTTCTCTTCTCATCTCATTCATTCTCAATGCGAACTCGCGACGACTTGTCTCGCATGCAAGACGGTAAACGCACTCGTACCAGACGAGCCTGCAACATTTGAGCATAGACATACGCAGTTCCAGCATAAAAAAACACAAACAAATAGTTCCCGCCTTAGTTAGGCGAACTACGTTGACTATGATCCTCATTTTCCCGATGAGGTACGTAGGCAGTGGGGTAGGGCCCGTTCGAGCACATTCTTTATTTTCCCTACATTTCCCCCTTTCATTCCATTTTATTTTCCATTTCCTTCTTCCTTTCCATTCCCATTCCAGTTAGCAGTTCTTTGTTCAACAGTAGTTTTATTTCTCACCCTTTGAAACAAAAAAGCAAGCGTGGATCCCGTCGGGTACGACAGACGATCTGGGATGCTAATACCTTCCCAGGTCGTAACCGACTCCCGAACCCAGATCTTTGGTTCGCAGGACCTTGTCCTTTTCTTCTTCCTCAGGTTTGTGCAGCATTACCTTTCCCGTTCCTTCGGGATAAAAATGCCTGGCTGGCGACTCTACCTTTTCTGCGCCACTTTCGCGTTTGTACTAGGATGAAAATCCCGGGAGCGACAGCTGGCGACTCTACTGGGGACTACTTCAGAATCTCTGATTTCCCTTGTAGAGTCAATCCTAGCGCCTGTTTATTTTTGTTTTCTTTGGGTGTTTCTATGTGTGTGCTGTTGTGTTTATTTACTGTTTTCGTTTACAGTTTACTTTACAGCTTTATTTACTGCTTTCAGTATTTATTTCACATGCATCATACTGAACCGTGATGGTTTCATTTTTTTCTGTGGGATGGGCTTTGTTACTGTGAGATAAGCCAAATACCCGGCTTGAGTGCACCTAGGATTTAGAGTGGTTCCACTTTCGCTTCATGGCATCTTGCTATGTTGGTATTAGTGAGTTCCACGCCTTGACTTGCGACCTTATCGGAAATGTATTGACGCCGGAATCTTTTTGGGGCAATACACTACCTTGATAGTTATGTGCAGTCAGGGGACCAATCATTGAGAACCTTTATGGAAACATCCCTCTCCAGTGATGACAGTGGTATACCATATTTGTTGGCAAATCCACTCGCATCTGAGGGCCCACTGGGAACTCACATAGGATAGCTTGGTTCTCTCATAGGAATCCAGTTAAGGCAAACTGTTTGTATGAAGATAGTATTGTACCCTTCGGGATGAATGTACTATTGTTTCTCGATTCAGTGCTTGAAGCTGAGGAATTATAAGGGATGCTTGTTTCCTTGGACTCAGCTGAGACCTCCTTGAGTAGTACATAATGCCAAACTGATTCCCTGATTTGGTCATGAGCCATTTCTCGGAAATGGTGAACGTATTATTGCTATTCGGCCTTGAGAGTCCGTGATGTTTGACCCGAGTAGCACACCCGTGAGATTAGAAGAGGTTTACAAGTTTGCAGGAACCCAAAACTTCAACATACCCATGTATGCCAGTACACTTCAGTGATATGATCTTGTTCTGTTAATTATGGAGTCTGAAATCATGAACTCCTGATCCGAAAGATACTTGTGATGATGTTGTGGCCTTGCACAGACACTTGATTACCTGTTTCACTACACAGACACATCATTGATCACATGCCTTGCCTTGCATAACATCATAACATCATTAATCATTTTGTGTTCTTTTTACCCTCAGGGTTTATTACCTCCTATTGTGGTCATATTTTCTGCTTCAACATGGAGATTCCAAGGAAGAGAAATGTCCATTATACTTTCCCACATCCAGAGACAGATGGTATTCAGAAGTTAATTGGCTTGATGGGTGACAAAGTGCTTGATGATTTTAGAAAAGAGTTTGGAAAGATCCTAAACTATGTGAGTAAGCCAACCACTGATTAGAGGGATAGCTTGCATTCTCTGCCGCAGTTCTATGATCCATAGCTGAGAGTTCTTATTTTCCCTGACTACATCTTGGCTCCCACATTAGAAGAGATACCTAGCATCCTCAGAATCCCCACCAAAAATGGTGCTCCTTACTAGGCTTAGAGAAGATGCCTTCATCCAAAGATATGGCCGAGTCTTTTCTTTTGGATTTACCCAAAGTTAGCAAAGAAGTGGATGCCACCAAAGGTAAAAGTCTTTTCTTAGATTTTCTTATCAAGGAAGCTCAGGACTTGGCCTCTGAGAACAAATGGGCTAAGTTCAGCACCTTTCTTGCTTTGATAGTGTATGAGACTAGTTTGTTTCCAGGAGAGAATGGTTTAGTTAACATGGAAGCTATCACTATATTTTCCAGAAGAAATCCAGTACCCACTTTGCTAGGTGACTTTTACTACGGGGTTCACCATAGGAATGAAAAGAGGAAATGACATGTAAATTGTTGTGCTCCCCTATTTGATGATTGGTTTGTAAGGCAACTCCCTAAATCAGGGCCTTTTCAGGATTTGAAACAATCTTGGAAGTGGTCTAAAAGATTAATGGGCTTAACCTCAGCTGACATTTCATGGGGATGCAACAGAGACCTTGTGGGAAAAGAAATACTAATTAGTTGTGGTAGTTTCACAAGTGTACCTTTGATAGGAAGGAAATGGGGGATCAGTTACAATCCTATCTTATCCAGGAAGCAGTTTGGTTATCCATTAAGAGACGTGCCTTTGATTGAAGAGGAAAATGAATCTTTGTACTTTCCAGCAGAAGGAAATATCAAGAAGAGAATACTAGTATCCCAAGCTTGGGAGGTTAGAGTGATGAAAGGGAAGAAAGAATTTGGGAGAGTGGATCCCAACACTTATGATCCTTTTGCCAGCTGGTTGGAGGATCGTGTGAAGACCCTGTTACTCCCATTTTCTAGAGAAACACCTCTCTACCCTAAGGAGGTAACATCCACAACTTCAGTGCCTCTTCAGGATTATCAAAAGTTGGAAGCCTTGGTTTAAAAGCTCAGGTTGGAGAATCAAGAAGCTTACAATTCATGCCAGAAACTGAAGATGCAAAATCAAAAGTTGGAGGAAAGAGCTCACAAAGATGAAGAGATGGTTAGGCTCAAGCAACAAGATTTTCAAGAGAGAGAGCTCTACTTTAAGAAAAGGGTATTAGCTGAAACTCACAAGGCGGCCCAACGTCGGAAGGAGAGGAAGGATTTGAATGAAGCCAATGAAGCTGTCACCTAATGGCAAGAGAAGTGGGAAGAAAATTTGAGGAAGCAGAAGGATCTAGAGATCAAGCACAAGCTAGAAGTCAAGAGTCTTAAAGATTCTTTGGATGGGCAGAGGGAACTCCTTTAGAAGGCCTATCACCAAGAGAAGAGTTGTCTCCAAAGTTTAGCAGAAAGCCAACAAGCAGTAAAAGAAGCTTAGAAAGAAATAGAAGATTTGAAATTGAAAGCTGATGTCAAGAGGGCAAAGAATGATTCCATTACAAGCCAAGAAAGTCAAAAGGTATTCCTACAACAAATCGAGGAATTGCATGCCTCCTTTGACCTTAGGGATATCCTAATTCAGAAGCTGGTACAGGAGCCTATGCATCCGGATATAGCTCAGATGTTGCAAAATGTCAAGCGCCTCAGTTGGAGATTACAGGATGTAGAGTTTCCTAAGCTTTAGATGTATTTGCATGTGACTTGGATTACCCACGGACTTGTTGTGGGAATCCCCTCTTTCTTGATGTATTTTTTCTTTCTTGACATATTGAATTTGTACCTTGTGAGGATCTTTGTTATTTCAATTGTCTTCTAATTTACTTGAAGTCTCTGGTTATATCACGGACACAAAATAAATGCCACCACTTCAAGCCTGAATGTCACACATGATTTTCTTGCAAGGGATCTTTTTTCTCAGCACCAGAATGGGTAAGTAGTGGAAGCCTTGGGAATAAAAGGAACATATTGCATAGCATACACATCATTTGCATTTTTCTTTGTTTTGCAGGTCTTTTACAGGTTGCTTAATTTATTTGTGTTACAGGCAAAGACTGCGAGGGCCGCCAAGACCCGTCATCCTCGACAAAATATCCCGCATCGTTACGCAACTCGCAACAACCAGAGGACAGTCATGGATGTTATGCAAACCGAGCTTAATGAATTTCGCACCAGAATAGGAGAGTTCATGGTCATGATGCAAGGGATGGCTCAGGGGCAACAAGAGTTAAGAAATGCAATTCAGGGGCTCAACCCTCCTCAGATTAATGTCCCTGTAATTACTCCTGACGTCCAAGTGACTCCTCCTAACACCAACAATGGCCCAGGTGGACCTTAAGTTCCAGAACAGGGCGCAACAACTTTCATTCCAGTACAAGACAGGCAGGAGGATCAATTCCCTTCTTTCAACAATGACATGGGGTAAGATGGAGAAAGTCAAAGCCCTCGAGTGTAGAGACACTTTGGGGATATATGTGTCTGACATGGGTCTAGTCCCCGGGGTGGTTATTCCTCACAAATTCAGGCCACCTACTTTTGACAAATATAATGGTAGTTCCTTCCCCAAAACTCACTTGTAGGCATTCTACCGGAAGATTGCTGCCCATACTAGGGATGAAAAGCTATGGATGTACTACTTCCAGGATAGTCTCTTCGGAGGATCCTTGGAATGGTATATGAAGCTAGAGAGAAGCTCTGTGAGAAGCTGGAAGGAATTGGGAGAAGTGTTCCTCAAGCAGTATCAATATAATATCGACATGGCGCCCAGTCGCACTCAACTTCAAAGTATGACTCAGAAGAACTCCGAGAGCTTCAAAGATTACGCACAAAGGTGGCGTGAAGTGGCAGCTAGAGTGCAACCACCTTTGCTGGAGAGAGAAATGGTAGACCTGTTCCTGGATACCCTCCCTGGGCATTTTATGGAAAGGCTAGCTGGATGTTCCTCAAGTGGATTCTCAGATATCATCTTGACGGGCGAAAGGGTAGAAAGCTGGATCAAGCAAGGAAAGATTCAGAATGGGGGCGTTTCGGGTTCTGGTGTCAAGAAGTCCTTCGTGAAGAGGAGAGAAGGAGAGACTGGGGCAGTTTATGTGCAGAGAGGAGGAAACAATAGAGGGTTTTATCAGCAAGTGGCCCCCGTCACTATATCAGCTCAACCTGTTCAACACCAAGTCCAATCACTGCATCCGCCACGCCAACAAAAGTATCAACAAAGAGCTCCTCGTCCATATTACCCCCAGAAGACCAGAGAAAGACATTTCGAAACTCCGCCGATGTCCTATTCACAACTTTTGAAGAATCTCCTACAGCTCCAGATGGTTCAACTCCGAACTCTACAACCCCCGAAGCCGAGCCAAATCCCCGAGGGTTATGATACAAACACCAGATGCGAATTTCATTCCGGAGCTCCCGGGCATACCACAAAAAACTGCAAAGCTCTGAAGCATGTTATTCAGGACCTACTGGATTCTAAAGCGATTAATTTCGCTCCTACTCCTAATGTAATACAGAACCCCATGCCTCCTCACGGAGGTACGGTTAAGGAATTCGACAAAGGGGAGAATCTCAACTTGGTATGTGATGTCAATGACCTGCAGACTCCGTTGAGTGCTGTTAAAGTTTTCTTGTCATAGAGGGGTATTTTTCCTGGGTGTGAAGTTGATTGTCCAGGGTGTGTTGAAGCTCTAAATGGTTGTGAACAGTTGAAAGCAGGGATCCAGAGCATGATTAATGAAGGGGTTCTACAGTTTGATAAAGTTGTAAAAGAAAGCGAAGTCTCTACAGTAACCATATTCTACGATCCATCTCAAGTTCCTCCACGGGCCAGGGTGGCACCGATAACGATTACCACTGCAGGACCAATAATGTATCAGAGCGATAAAGCCATTCCCTGGAATTATGGTGGCGAGGTATACTGTAACGGCCAGAAGCAAGAGTTGGCCACGTCTAGTATGACCCCAGCTCAAGTAGAAAACGTTGGAGTAGGGGGCTTTACTAGAAGTGGAAGGTTATTTGCGCCAGAAACACTAAGAAATAGTGTGATACTACCCAGAGACACCGCAGAAGCCTAGGCTAAGGCAAGAGGGAAGCAGCCAGTGGTTGTCAATGAGCCCGCACCAGTAACTGATCCAGACGTTACCTTTGATAAAGAAGCTGAAGAGTTTTTTAGAATAATCAAAAAGAGCGATTACAAGATTGTGGACCATCTGCAGCAGACACCATCGAAGATTTCCATCTTGTCCTTGCTAATGTGTTCTGACTCCCATAGGAAGGCTCTCTTGAATATTCTGAACAAGGCTTATGTGCCTCAGAATATTTCCGTAAATCAGTTAGAAGCGGTGGTATCTAGTGTCAATGCCAGTCACGGATTGGGCTTTACAGACATGGATCTAACATCTGAAGGGCGTGCTCATAATCGGGCACTGCATATCTCTTTAGAATGTAAAGGTGCAGTACTTTCTCACATGTTGGTAGATACCAGATCGTCGTTGAATGTTCTTCCCAAGAAAGCATTGATGAAGTTGGATTATGATGGAGTGATTCTAAAGCCTAGCGACCTGGTAGTTAGAGCATTTGATGGGTCGAGGATATCAGTGTTCGGGGAGGTGGATTTACCAATTAAAGTAGGTCCACAAATCTTCAATACCACATTCTACGTAATGGATATACAACCTGCATACAGTTGTTTGCTGGGAAGACCTTGGATACATTCAGCGGGAGCAGTGTCATCCACACTTCATCAAAAGCTAAAGTTCGTCTGGGAAGGCCAAATTGTAACTACCAGTGGGGAAGAAGACATTTTTGTTAGTCATATGGCTTCATTCAAGTATATGGAGATGGATGGCGAAATAGTTGAAACTCCATGTCAGGCTTTTGAGCCCCTGAAAACTGAACAAGCATCTTCATTGGCAGCTTCTTCTGAAGAACCAAAGAAGGGGATTTCCATAGCCTCTTATAAGCAAGCTCTTGAAGTGGTAGAATCTGGGATACAAGAAGGCTAGGGTAGTCCAGTAGAAGTGCCAGAAAAGAAACATATGTTTGGGATTGGTTACCATCCTGGGCAGTCATCATCTGGACCGAGTGCTAGAGGTCATCAAGGCCCGATTATTTTCGCGAGTGCGGGAGTGGTGGATTATGGAAGCATCAGTGTCGTGCAAGAAGATACAGTTGATAGTGATTGTGACTTAGATGAGTGGATCAGGCCTGCTGTTCCAGGGACTCAACTTAGCAACTGGTCGTCTGAAAGGCTTATCTCAGTCACTTCCTTCGAAGAGTAATAATCCTTGTTTTTGTATTTCCTGTACTCAAGCACTATGTCTTGCCCGGGGAATAATAGCTTTCTTGTAAGGGTTCTTTTGTTCCTAACACAATTCATAATCATAAATAAAGCTGACGTTTCACATTCATCCATGTTGTTCTTTGCCTTTCATTTTTGCTTTTATTTTTCAAAAATAAAGGAAAGTTTTTAAAATGGCAATGTTTCTTATTTTCTCAATCCTTTGCTAAAGCCTTGCATGAATCACCATTCATGCAGGTGCTCTTCACCGGATCTTATCAATGACGACCCTGTTATGGCTAAATATGACTTTGACAATCCAATTTATCAAGCCGATGAGGAAGTTGAAGAAGATTGTGAACTACCTAAAGAATTAGCCAGGCTACTTAAGCAGGAGGAGAAGATGATTCAACCGCATGAAGAGGCCATCGAAGTAATAAACCTAGGTACCGAAAAAGACAAGAAAGAAGTTAAGATCGGGGCCGCATTAGAAAAATCTATCAAGTTTCGTCTAATTGCCATGCTTCGAGAGTATGTTGATGTCTTTGCATGGTCTTACCAGGATATGCCTGGTTTAGACACTAACATTGTGGTACACAAGCTGCCTCTGAAAGAAGACTGCCCACTAGTGAAGCAAAAGTTGAGATGCACACGCCCTGATATGGCAATCAAGATCAAAAAGGAAGTACAAAAGCAATTTGATTTTGGTTTCTTGGCTGTGACCAGTTACCCTCCATGGGTTGCCAACATTGTATCGGTCCCTAAGAAAGATGGTAAGGTCAGGATGTGTGTACACTACAGGGATTTGAATAGGGCCATCCCTAAATATGACTTCCCTCTGCCTCACATAAATGTGCTTGTTGATAATACTGCTCAGTTTTATATGTTCTCTTTCATGGACGGGTTTTCAGGTTATAACTAGATTAAGATGTCTCCCGATGATATGGAAAAGACTACATTTATCACGCCTTGGGGCACTTTCTGTTACAAGGTCATACCGTTTGGTTTGAAGAATGTTGGGGCCACTTACCAACGGGCGATGGTGACGCTATTTCACGACATGATTCATCATGAAATTGAGGTTTATGTTGATGATATGATATCAAAATCCCAAACAGAAGAAGAGCACTTGGTCAATCTAGCAAAGTTGTTTGACAAACTCCGGAAGTTCAGATTGAGGTTGAATCTGAACAAGTGCACCTTCGGGGTCTATTCCGGCAAGCTATTTGGCTTCATTGTTAGTGAGCGGGGAATTGAGGTTGACCCAGCCAAAGTAAGAGCCATCCAAGAGATGCCTGAGCCAAAGACTGAAAAAGAAAGTGTGTGGTTTCTTAGGGAGACTAAATTACATTGCACGGTTTATCTCTCACCTAACGGCCACGTGTGAGCCCATCTTTAAGCTTTTGAGGAAAAATCAGGCAATTAAATGGAATGAAGACTATCAACAAGCTTTTGACCGAATCAAAGAATACCTGCTGGAACCTCCAATTCTCATGCCTCTAGTACCAGGGAGACCTTTGATCACGTATCTTACCGTGCTTGAAGGATCAATGGGATGTGTGTGTTGCACCCCAAAATTTGCCCTCCCCTAGTCAAGACAATATGTTCCAAATTGTCCCAAGAGGTTCACAAGGTTCACAAGGTATCTCAAGAGGTTCACAAGGTTCACAATTAGTCAGAAAGTTTGACAATTCCCTCAAACAAAGCATCCTCCTAAGCAATGCACCCTAAACTAGGGTTTTGAATTTCATCAGGCTAAATGGACTTCCAAGGCTTCAAGTGAGCTTCATAGCATCCTATATGTCTTCAAGAATCCCTATGTCATGTTTCAAGGCTTTCCCAAAAGTTTTGCTCAGTCAAATGATCAGATAGGCTAAAATCAGTCAAAGCAGTTAAAAAGTCAAACTGAGGTCAACTGTGGTCAAACCAAAGTCAAACTTCATGATTTTTTTCCAACATCAATTATATGAAGTAAAATTCATCATTTGATCAATGGTTGATCACGATTCATCAAGGAGATTTCAGATCATCAAGAATCAGGAGTTTCTAAATTAGGGTTTTCATAGAAAAAGTCAACTGAACTTTGACCAGCCATAACTTTCACATGCTTCATCAATAATTTTCCATCCAAAGCTCATTTTAAAGGAAATTGAATTCTCTACAACTTTGTGTCTCACAAGCCAAGCCTAAAAATGCTTCATTTGGAAGGTATGAGCTAAGACATTATAGGTCATTTCAAAAGTCAACAAAAAGTCAACATCTTCCAAAGGGCATAACTTGAGAATGGTAAAGGATATGGACATGAAACAAAAAAGGTTTGTTAGAGGACTCTTTAAGATTTCCAAAATGTCCAAGAACACCTCCATATCCTTAAAATTGAGGGAGTTGTGTCTTTGCAAAGTTGGGAAATTTTTGAGGGGTTTATTGAGCAAATGGGATCTTAGAACCAATTATTTCCACACGGGCTTGCATTTTTATGACCCAATCTATACCATGATATCATGCACGAACCAAAAATCATTTATTCAAATTTTTATTAATTTTATTTTATTTATTTTGATTTTATTCATTTAAAATCATTTTAAATCATAATAAAATATGAAAAGCTAAATATTTGATTTGATTTTCATTCTAGAAATTCATAAACATGATTTAAAGTTGATTGAAAGATTGAAATTCAGGTTAGACCAAAGAGGAAAGGATTTGTGTGAATTTTGACCAAAAAAAGCAAGTTGTATCTTCATGATCAAGCAATCAAGACAAAGCTCATAAATCCAAAGACTCTTGACCTAATTCAACTCTCTACATATACACAAACTAATCACAATGCTAGGGGACGAATTTGGCTGCCTCCAAGAGTAAGAACAAAGCTTTAAACTTCACAAAAAACTCACAATTCAGATTTTATTTTGCAGGCCATATCAAAGTGTTTTAAAGGTTGCAACATGTTTCTTGAGCATCATTGATGTTATCTCAATGCTTTACATCATTAAAAACTCATCCAAATGCATAATCCAAATTCTCACTTTCTCATGGTTTTTCAATTTTTCGTTTTCATATGTTAACCCATAATAAATTGTTTTTGAGTATTGATTTGTGTTTGTAACATTGCAAGGATCGTTTCTGGGTGATCAATTGAAGAAATCATAGCCATATGCGTTAAAACCGAAAACTAGGGTTCTTGAGAATTTCTTTTGGGAACGCATGATTGGATCAATTTCTGTTAAAATTAATGTGATATTTGTGTTCAGGGACCTCATATTAGTTAATTTGAACCATTGAAATTGTTTGATTCGTTGTATATTAGATGTTTGATTTGTGCAGGGTTTTAGTGACGAAAACAATCTGTCACTACAAGCTATAGCGACGGAAAACCATAACTATAGCCTAATCAGACGGCTGGAGGATGAAGAAGAAGTGTGGCGCGAATTTCATAATTTGAATATGGTTTTAATATTTAAATAACTTTTTGTATTTTACATCAGTTGAACGCAGGTGATGTAGTGGTAAGTGTGAGCGCGTATGAGGTAGACTGCCTGGGTTCGATCCCTAGGTTATTCATTTTGTTCAAAATTTCTTCTATTTTGCAGATTTAATACAAAAGGACTAATACCCATCATATATTCATCAAATGTGTTTGGCCTGGTGGTAGTGATGTTGGTCTTGGAGAGTGAAAGCCTAGGGCGTGGGTTCGAATCCCAGCCCCAGGTATTTTGCAATATTTTCTTAATTTTTGTTTATATTCATTTGTTTATATTATTTAACTTATTTAAATTATTATATAAAAATATAAAACTTACTAAAATAATAGTTAATAGCATTTTCCTAAAATCTTATATTTTCAAAAATCATATTTTATTTCTTAAATTTAAATTATTTATATTTATTTCATTATATGTTCATATTATTAATATTATATATATTTTGTAAATAAATTGATTTTTTTATATATTAATAATAAAAACCTAATTCTCATGATTACAACCATAACCCTAATTTTTTCTAACCCTAACCCTAACCCTAACCCTAATTTTTCTTAACTTTAGAATTTAACTTAATGTTTTTATAAATTATAATTAATCATTAATCATTTATTAAATATGTATATAATTTAGTATTTATTTATTATTAAAATCTATTTTCTTTATTAAATATTTAAAATCTTTTCTAATATTGAATTATTTTGCTAATTTCTTATTTTCTCTTATTTTTATTTTCTAACCATTTATCTTCACTCTTATTATTATTGTTTATTATTGCCTATTTATTATTATTTATCGTTATCATATTTCTCGATTATATAGTAATTGTCCCGAAGCTTTGTAATAGTTTAATTTATATTTTTGCTTTATTTTCATTATGAATATGTTTATTGTATGGTTAGTAATTCTAGGGTGTGCATAACATACTTGTGATTAAAATTAACTTAGAATAATTAACTATACTAGATAAATATTTGAATATGAACACGCACACACGTAAGTCGATCTTTGATCGCCATCTTTCACTTTCTAAGGTTACCTCTCATGTTGCCTATTTCAAAAGGTCAAGTAAAGTGTCTTAAGCAAAGTCCCTTAACAAATATCATCAAGTCCCTTCAATTTATAAGATCAAGTCCCTTCGAGGTTGCCTACGATAAATGATTTTGTCCCTTCGAATAAAAGATGATAAGTCCCTACGAATTGCTAAAGACACCTTGCAGTTGCCTACATTCAGATTGTCCCTACACATGTCCCTTCACATCCAAGGTAATGACTACCTATTCCTTAATAATAGGGCTAGTCTTACCATTGAAAGAACATATAAGAACAGTAAAGATTTAACATAGGGTAGGTTCCTCTTAAGTACTTGCTCACCTTTTCAAAATACTCTTTTACACTTCACATTTCAAACAAATTTTCAAAACAAAGTCTTTATATACATCCATACGAGGATCATTATAAAGTACTTAGAAAATTTTTAATCACACACTACACTTTCCTTTTGGATAAAATAAAAGTCGGTGGTGACTCTTGCTATCCGCAACATTTAACCAAAGTCAGTTCTCCCACCGTGTTACAGAACTGGCGACTCTACTGAGGACTAATAAAAGAGGGGTACCCTTAGGAATTAGATCACTTTAAATTGTTTGCTTTTCTTTCTTTATATTTACTTGTGGGGCTCTTATGTGTGAAAGATCCTAACCCGGATCTAGTGTACCTTAGGTAAATGGCAATAGACCAAGGAAACTGTACGGCGTATACCGATATGGTTGATCTGGTGCCCATAGTTAGTGTGACTTCTTGGTTGGTGCTTATGTTCCTTGAGTAAGTTGAGGATAATATGAGGCTGCCATATGTTGTCAATACACTAACTAACTCTTAGAACCCTAGTTATCCCATCTTCCTTTAGAAAGTAGTGAGATAATCGGCTTTGGTGAAGACTGAAGTTGGTTGATACTCGATACTACGCTCATTGAGATCCTAAACTTGGAGGGTTTTGGTTGGCAAGTAAGTTGCCTACTGAACAACCACCCTTGGGAAGGATCAGTGATATTGAGATCCCTTAGAACCTGGTTACTTTTGTAGGACAGGATGAACCATCTAAACTTCAGGGGAGGGTACCTACCTTTAAACCTCATGCAAGCCTTCAAACCTAGGGCTATTGTGTGACTTGTTTGTGTGTGCCACATGTTTGTGATTGAGCATAACATCATGACATCATCATACATCATAAGCATAGCATTTTCACTAACCATTTCAAGGACCAAAAGATTTATCTTTGTTCTTTGTTGCAGGTCATGACTTCTGCTCGTAGGAATACTATCCGGATCAACTTTGTAGGAATACCTCCTAAGCTTAAGGAATTTGTGTCTCAAGTTTCTGAAAACTCCCAGTTCATCAAGAGGCATGGTCACCTACTAGATCTAGTCACTTCAGGGTTCAATGAAGACATGATGAGTGTTTTGTTTCAGTTCTTTGATCCTAAACATCATTGCTTCACATTCCCCGACTATCAGCTGGTTCCTACAATTGAAGAGTTATCCAAGCTACTGGGTATACCTATCCTTGATCAGAGACCCTTCACAGGCTTAGAGAAAGAGCCTAAACCTGAAGTCATTGCTACAGCCCTACATCTGAAAAAATCAGACATTGTCCTAGAAACAAGGAGTGGAGTTAAGGGTATCCTTGCCAAGGTATTGATGGAGAAAGCTCAAGTGTTCCTGAAGGCTATGAGTTATGATGCTTTTGAGGAGATCTTATCCTTATTAATCTATGGCTTAGTTTTGTTCCCTAATCCAGACCAGTTCATAGACATACACGCCATCAACATATTTCTGACTCATAATCCAATGCCTACATTACTTGGAGACATCTTACATTCTCTCCATACCCGTACTACGAAGGCACGAGGAACTCTGATGTGTTGCATACCTCTATTGTCCAGGTGGTTTATTTCTCACCTTCCTCGATCAGTGATGAAGAATGAACAAAGGTTCAGGTGGTCCAAGAGGATCATGTCACTTTCCCATTCAGATATTCATTGGTGCTCTCGATCTATGGAGAATGTTACTATCATTGACCGTTGTGGGGAGTTCCCTAATGTGCCACTCCTTGGCATAAGATTGGGCATTACTTACAACCCTTCTTTAGCTCTACGTCAGTTTGGTTATGCTCGGAGTGATGGTCCTCATGACATGCTTATTCAAGGTATTGTGTTCGATTACGACAACAATCTGTAAGGTTACCATCAAAGGTTCATACGAGCTTGGGGAAAGGTGAACAAGGTTGACAGCAAGACTCTGGAACCAAAGTACACTATCCCTATGGAACCTTATCTCAGATGGGTGCGATCTCGTGCTCAGACTCTTATGATGCCATATCCTGCTATCCTGCCAGTTACCATGGAGCCTGTTGCTGAAGGAGATACTCCTTATACCATCCTTCATCCAGACATGCCCACTGACATGGAAGAGTTGCAAAGGTCCTGGATCCAGTTGAAGAAGCAAAGGGATACTTTTGAGACTCATTTCAAAGCTAGTCAAGAAAGAATTCGTAACTGACAAAACAACTTCACGAGGAGCGGAATCTCAACTCATACCTCAACACAAAGAGGAAAAGTCCATGGGAGACTTAAAACCCCATCTTTGTATTAATTTCATTTTTGTTTCAAGCCCAAGGGGAAAACAAATCTATTGCTTACTAATAAAAGTTTCATTTCTGGTTGTTTACACAAATTTAAATCCTGCGGTCCTTGAAAACATTGCATATACATTTACATACCATGTCATTGCATCACAGGTTTCTTATGAACAAGTATCTTATCTTCTCGCTATTTATTTCAGCAGAAATGGCTCTTGAACAGACTGTCAAAGATCTCCAGGCTCAGAATGCACAATTCCAAGAGTTGATTCTGAACTTGTCTAAAGGGCAAGATAAGCTGAAGACACTGCTGGCTAAGAAGAAGAAGACTAGAAAATCAGGAGGCCTTATCAATCTGGGAAGAAGATTCAGAGGTCCTATCAAGACAAAGGAACATATTGAGGATTTTGAGTATGAAAATTTTGAGAAAGCGGGAGGTAGTCTCCATGATACTGTGGGAGATTCTGATTCTGAGGCAAATTATTATCATGATCCTGCTAGTGAGGAGAAGTATAAGATGCTGGTGGACAGAATGAACGCCATGGAATTGCAAAAATCTTCTGGGCTTGATTTTGAAGATCTGAGTTTAGTTTCTGGAGTAGTTATACCTATTGGTTTCAAGGTTCCTGTTTTTGTAGTGTATGATGGTGTCTCATGTCCCAAGCTGCATTTAAGGTCTTATGTCCGGAGGATTCAACCATATACTGCTGATAAGAAATTGTGGATTCATTTCTTCCAAGAGAGCTTGTCTGGAGCTCAATTGGAATGGTACTATCAACTGGAAAGTGTTAATATTCGTGATTGGAATGATCTTGCTGAGGCCTTCTATAGGCAATACCAATATAATGTTGATTTAGCACCAACTCGCATGCAACTCCAAAGCATGTCTATGGGTGCTGAAGAGAGTTTCAAGGAGTATGCCCAGAAATGGAGAGACCTGAATGGCAGAGTTCAACCTCCTCTGACTGACAGGGAGCTGGTGGATATGTTTATGAGTACGCTGAATGGTCCTTTTTATAGTCACCTCATTGGAAGCTCATCATCTGGTTTCACTGAGCTGATAATGACTGGAGAATGCGTGGAAAGTGGTATAAGAAGTGGAAAGATACAAATGAGTGCCTCTTCACCAAGCACTACTAAGAAGCCCCCTAGTGGAAAGAAGGAGTCTAATGTTGTGTATGGTCAACATAGTCGTAACAAGAGTCACCAATATGTGGGAGCAGTTCACATCTCCAATCATACTCCTGCAGCACCAGAACCACAACAAAACAATCAACAGAAACCTAGAAGACAGTTCACCAAGATCAACATGTCACTGGCCCAAGCCTTGTAACACATGTTGAAAGGGGAACTCATTACTTTGAGGGATCCTCCTCAGAATCCTAATACATCCTCTCCTCGATACAATCCTAATGCAAGATGTGCCTATCATTCTAATAGTCCGGGACATGACACCAACAACTGTTGGGTGTTGAAAAACAAGATTCAAGACATGATTGAAGCTGGGGAGATTGAATTTGACCCTCCTGGGACCCCAAATGTGATCACTGCTCCTATGCCCAACCATGAGAAGACTGTTAATGTTGTTGATGAGGTTTCCTATGTTTCCTCAATAGCAGATGTGACTAATCCATTATCCATTATCAAAAAGAAGTTGGTGCAGGCTGGGTTCTTTCCAGGTTGCAATGAAGAATGTTTTTACTGTGCCTATAAACCCGATAGTTGCTGGAAGTTGAAGGATGACATTCAACGCCTCATGGACAATTACACTATATTTTTTGAGAAGACTCCTTCTGTTGAAAGTATGTGTGAACATCTGACTCGAAGTACGAAGTTGGAAGACGTAGCTATGGTTGACAAAGTGCCAGTGAAGATTACCTCCAAAGGCCTAGTCAGGATCACCTCCAAGGGTCCTGTCAGGATTACTGCTGAAGGCCCTGTGAGGACTGTTGCTGAAGCTAGAGTGGTTCCCATAATCATTACCACTCCTGGTCCTGTTCCTTATACTTTTGATAAAGCTATTCTCTGGAATTATGGTTCCGATGTTTACATCCATGGTGTCAAACAAGAACCTCTGGCTGATGCACCTGTTACTGAAGCTAATCTTGATGTTGATAATATTGCTGGATCTAGTAAGATCACCAGAAGTGGAAGAATCTTCTCTCAAGCTACCTCCAAAAGTGCAGTTACTCCAACAACTACCTCCAATTCTGGGCCAAGTACTGATGCTCGGGGCAAAGGTCTTGTGGTTAAACCTGTGCAAGCTGAGGCGCCGACTGCTGAAAATCTTTCTAAACAGATGGAATAGGTACTGAAGATCATTCGCAAAAGTGATTATGATATTGTTGACCAGTTGGGGCATACTCCCTCCAAAATCTCCATGTTATCTTTGCTGTTGTGTTCTGAGGCTCATGTTAAAGCCTTAATCAAGTTCCTGAAGACTGCTAATGTTCCAAATGAAATTTTTGTGGACCAATTTGAGAATTGTGTGGCACATCTGACTAGTGATAATGGGTTGGGCTTTTCTGATGTTGATCTAACTCCTGCCAAGAGGAATCATAACAGAGCTCTGTATATCTCCATTGAATGTAAAGGCACTACCTTGTCTCATGTACTGGTTGATAATGGTTCTTCATTAAATGTGCTCCCTAAAGAGGTTCTGGACAAGCTCAGTCCTGAAGATGTTGTGTTAAGGCCAAGTGACATAGTGGTGAGGGCCTTTGATGGCTCAAGAAGAGTGGTACATGGAGAAGTAGACCTCCCGATCAAAGTAGGCTCTCAAGTTTTCAATTCTACTTTCTATGTAATGGATATTCGTCCTGCGTATTCTTGTTTGCTTGGGCGCCCTTGGATCCATGGGGAAGGTGCTGTGACTTCCACCTTGCATCAGAAGTTGAAATACCCGGTGAAGAACAAAATTGTCACTGTCTATGGTGAAGAAGAGTACATGGTTAGCCACGTGAATACTTTCAAGTATGTAGAAATGGAGGGTGAAATGGTTGAAACTCCATGTCAAACATTTGAAGTTGTTCCCGGCTCTGATCCTGTTCCTCAGTCTGTTCCTGCTTCTGAAAGAGTTCCTATTGTTACTAACATACCTCCTGCAATGGCCTCCCTCAAAGATGCTAAGGCTGTGGTTGCAAAAGGTGGTTCTGCTATTTGGGGTCAGCTTCCCAACATCCCCTACAAATCTGACAAGTTTGGTTTGGGTTTCACCTCAGAATCTCAGAAGGCTGTTCGTCGTATGGATGGTTTCTCTGTGTATAATCAGATTAAGATGGCACCAGAAGATATGGAGAAGACTACATTTGTTACACAGTGGGGCACTTTTTGTTATAAAGTGATGCCATTTGGTTTGAAGAACGCCGGGGCAACATATCAGCGTGCTATGGTGGCTTTGTTTCACGATATGATTCATCATGAGATAGAGGTATATGTGGATGATATGATAGCCAGGTCCCAAAATGAAGAGCAACACCTTGACCATCTACATAAGTTGTTTGAGAGGTTGAAGAAGTATAAACTGAGATTGAATCCAAACAAGTGTACTTTTGGAGTTAGGTCTGGTAAACTCCTGGGTTTCATTGTCAGTGGAAAAGGTATTGAAGTGGATCCTGCAAAAGTGAAAGCTATACAAGAAATTCCAGCTCCCCGTACTGAAAAGGAGGTTAGAGGTTGTAAACACCCCAAATTTGCCCTCACCCATTCACACCATGGCTTGTGATCATCTCATATGCATAAACTCAATCATACCATCTCATATTACATTTTTGATTCACTGCATTGATTCAAAGTCATCTGCACCTAGGGTTTGTGATCTGAGCAATCCAAGAGCTTCTTGAGCCACTCCAAAGGTCATCAATCACTTCAAAGGGGTCCATGTGTGTTCAAGTATCATATTATATCCTCTCAAAGTCAAGAATGTCAAAGAATCACAAGAACTGAAAATGGTATGGAAGCAGAGCCAGGTTTGACTGCACAGATGACCTAGAATTAGGGTTTTGGTTTCAGAGGCCATAACTCCAATTTTTTTGGTCATTCTTGTTTCTATTGGTCTCTATATGGTATAGGGAGTATGCATATCAATTTTCATGAAGAAATTCCATGGGGAAGTCATCTGATCAAGAGTTGACTTTTCAAGCAAGTCAGTGCAAAATCAGGGCATCTGAGGCCCCCAATGACCCAACCAAAGGGTGTTCTTCATCATTTTGATTGTATATGATCTTTATTTGATCATGGAAGACATTGGAAGTTCACAAAATTGAAGAATTTCAAGTCTTTTGCAAAGTTGACTTTTTGGGCAAGTTTGACTTTTAATGAATTTGTCATTTCAGGCAACTTTTCAACCCTTACTTTTTGATTCAAAAAAGCTTCAAATGGAAAAACTTTGGTCATGAAAGTTGTAGAATAGATCATTCCCTTTTCAAAAAGTACAAGAACATGACCTAATTCATTTTGGATCAAAAGTTATGGTTTGTCAAAGTTGGCAAAAATCACTAAATTTCAAGTCATGCACCAAAGAGGCAAAGTTGCAAATTCACTTCTCAAGGCCAATTAAGTCATCAAATGGACTTCTAAACTTCACCACATGATCACACAAGTCCTAAAAGTCATATTGAACCCAAAGAATCACATGTTTTATGGCCCATGGATCAAGTTTCTTTCATAAGAACCAAAGGCAAGGCAAGTTGCAAAACTCATCATAGCTTCTCATCCACTTGCTGGCTAGCTTGCTGATCAATCCTAGGCCCTTCCTCACATCATGCTGCGCAGCACACCCTTCTTGTACTAGGCTAGCAAGTGGCCCATGCTTCTCTTACACAAACTTGACCTTTTGGCAAAAGGACCCATACCAATCAATAAAGGACATGTCACTTCTTCTGACCAATGGGATTTCTTTATACAAATCAAATGCAAGCCAAACATAACAGGAAGCAAGCCTGAAACACTCCACAAGACAGCATTCTCATTCTCACCCTCTTGAGCAAAAGCTTTCGAAACTCATCACACAACTCACAAACACACAAACTAACTTCATAAACCAACTCAACACATCATCCTGGTCACAAAGCACCTCTCAAAACAGCCTGAAACTCAAAGAATCACAAATACGATTCTCACACGACCTTGAACAGAACTTCTGCAAACACTCAAACCAGCCAAAATAAACTTGTTCCAAGCCTTTCAGAAGCACAAGGGAGGTCATAGGAGTGGTTTTGCACAAGAGAAGAGGTCTGAAAGCTTCAAACTGAAAAGCTTCAAACTCAGGTAGCTTCATGAACTTTTTTTCCAGAACGTGTATTTTAAGTTTCTAAATGAATCTATATGCTTCCCTGATCATGAATATGTGATTATTTTTGAAAATGGTTGAGAAACCAGGATGTATGCTTTGTCTGAAATTTTTGCCCTAAAACATGTTTGATTCGATTCTCCCTGTTTCTGAATGATAAATGTTGTTTGAGTGAGGGGTTTGATTCGTGTTTGAGTGGGGAAGAGTTCTGGGCAGTTGGATTTTGTTTTCATTGCGTGTAGAGAGAGTTAGTGTTTTTGGTTGATCGGAGAAGACGACCGGAACATTGTTCCGGTCGCCTGAAAGTCATTAGGGCACGAATTAGGGCTTAATCAGTTAATTAGTGAGTTTGAATGTCAGCCGTAGGATATGGCGCCAGGTCAAACGCGTGCGTGTTTCATTTGAATCTGGACCTTTAGATTTGATTACTTTCCATTTTTCAGATTAAATTCATTTTATTTTTCCATTTAATTCATTTGTTTTCTCATATTTATTAAAAATAGCAAAACCTTTTAAAAAATTCTGAAATTTTTTGTACAAACTTTTATTTAATTTCAGAAACCAAAAACATTTTTATTTTTATTTTTTGCATTGAAAAATATTTTAAATCATTTAAAAGTTTATTTTTAATTAATTAATGAGAATTAATTAATTAAAAATACTTTTAGGTATTTAAAAATCACCAAAAAATTCATGAAACATTTAAAACCATTTAGAAACATTGTCCAACCCTCAAACCAAATTTCTTTTTTGATCTTGATGCATTTTGATAATTTTCTATGGAATTAATTCATTTTCAAAGCATTATTTTGATCCAAACTTCCAAAAATCATTTCTGCCTAACCATTGAGAGTTGGACTTTGATTCTTTTTGCATTGCATTGTGTTTAGCATGTAGTTTGTGAGATTAAATTGGTATGATTTGATCTTTCATTTTTCCTTTTGTTTGACATTTTTCTTGTTAAGGAACCCTAAAACCCTAGAAATTTTAGGAAATTCATAACTTCTATTAGGTTAAGAGTTGGAACCCCTCCTTTGGGCAGTGAGTTAGTATAAGTTTAGGGATCCTTTGAGTGCATTTTCAATTTTTTATATTGATGTTTGCTTCTGATTTTGGTTTTTGTTTGATGCTTTGATCATAAACCCTAATTTTAGCTTCCATATGCATCCATCTTGCATTTGCTTGCATACCATAACTTGCCATGACATTTTATGCATCCATTTGATTCATTGGACATCTTAAGACATGTTAGAATCATGTTTGATCATTGCATCATGTATTTGCCATGTTGTATGTCATGTGCATCTCATAACTTTTCATGTATGTTCATGGTTCTAAACTTGCTCCATTTGCATCCCCATGTTCATGTGATCATTCTCATGTCTTGATTCATGTTTGCATCATCTCATAGCATCATTATCATCACTCACATGCTTCTGGTTTTGATTTACATCATGCCATTTCATTTCATTTTTGCATTGCATTGCATTTCTTTCACTAACTTTTCAGGTGGTAAGCAACTTTGAGAAGTGAATTTGCCTTCACTTCTCACATTTTCTTTTCATCTCTCTTATGCATCCATGCTGCATTTTGTTATGTGTTTGATATTGAGCTTGCTCATTCTTCTTCTTCTTACTTTCTTTCTTCAAGTGACTTGACTTCTTGAATGAAGCAAGTTACTTTGCTTCTCCTGATCCTTTCATCTGCTCCTTGGTGGTTCCATTGAAGATCTTTCTTGTTAAACCTCACAAACCTTAGGAACAACCAAGCATGATAATGATTAGGGTTTTGATTAGTATCCCCCACTTAGTTTTACCTTTGTGTCTCTTTGAGTCTTCTCTTCTCATCTCATAATCAGGGACTAAACCCTAAAGGCTTTAAGGTTTTGTGATTAAGTTTATGCCTGCATCCTTCTATTAGGATGGAGTGTATAACTTTAATCCTAAGTGTTAAACCCTTAATGTGTTTAAATCTCTTAATCAATCCACTTAATAATCATCAAGACATCACACTTGTAACTTGGGACTTGCATTAGGGTTCTAATTCTTCCTTAATTGGTTAAGAAAGACTAACCCTAGTGTTAATGGACAAGTCCCCCTCAAGTTGTCTTACAAACCCTAAAAATCACTTCATCATCATACCATCAAATAAAATCCACTTAATCAAAGGCTTGTTTTGTCATGAGCTTAATCCCTAATCATGGATTAAGTTGAGGAGCATTCCTCAACTTAAACATTCTCATCTATTATCCTTCTATTAGGATGGTGTAATGAGTCTGTTTAATCCCTGATTATGGCTTAATCTCATTACTTAACACTAAACAAAAACACCAAAAACATCTAAATAATCACAAGTAGGTTAATGATCTTAATCCTACACCATGCTGATTAAGTGTGAGAAGCTGACTTCACACTTAAGGTACTCTCATTACCCCTAATCAGAGGGAAGATGTGATGAGTTTACTAAACCCATTGGTTTAGGCTTAAGCTCACTAACTTATGACAAACTTTCAAAAGCAGTAAAAGACTGAAAATACAAAAAAAACAAACAATAATCGTTTCCTCCGGGATTCTTTTCTCATCTCATTCACTCACAAACGAGAACTCGCTTCTTCCGTCTAATGCAAGACAGTAAGCACCTGAGCCAGACAGGTCATACACTTGAGCATAAGACAAGTAAGCAGTTCACAAGTCAATTCATCTTTCAGTCTCTTTGGGTCGAACTACGGTGTTCTGACTTCCTCATTGCACGAGAGGATATGTAGGCATAACTTAACAGTTATCGAACAAAAGTCTCTGTATATTCCCCTTCTTTCCAGCTTTATTTTCTCAGCCTCATTATCATGAGCATCTCACTCTTGTCCTTACACTGACACTTCACTTATACACTTCACACTGCTTTTACACCGACACCTGTACATCCTTTTCCAGCTCTTTTTACACACAGATTACACTGACACTACCCCTTTAAAACACAAATCCTTTAAGCGTGGATCCCGTCGAGTACGACGGACAATCTGGGTGCTAATACCTTCCCAGGTTGTAACCAACCCCCTTCCTCAGTCTCTCTGGTTCGCAACCGTCTTGTCCATATCTTTCTTAGGTTTATGCAGCATTACCTTTCCTTCGGGATAAAAATGCCTAGCTGGCGACTCTATTCATTCCCTGTGAGTTCACTCCTGTGTGTTCTCACACCTCCTTTTGCCGACCGTTCGCGTCTGTACCATACTTGAGCTCAGTCTCATCTTTTGGGAGCGACAGCTAGGCGACTCTGCTGGGGACCCTTATACTGTAACCAGGGCTTCTGGTTCTTTTTGTGGGTTCCTCCTAGCGCTTGATTGATTTGTGTTTACTGGGGTGTTATGTGCTATTTTGTGCTTGTATTTGTATTTATTTTTGCTTTATGTACAGTTGTTTTATTGCTTTCTTTATAGCTTTACATATATCATACTGTCATACTGTGCTGGCTGGATCTGTTTTGTTGTTTTGATGGGTGGGTGTTCCATTGAGAGTTGAGGTCCTATACCTGGGACCTGAGTGACACCTAGGCTAGAGTGGTTCATGTTCTTTCCCATTCCATTTCGGTCTGGTGCGGGAATATGAAACACGGTTCAGATATGGGTTTCTTCTTGAGAACTCTGTGCTACAGATTTCCTGTAGTGCTAGGGCTATCTGGGAAGCCTGCTAAGTCTGGATGACCTTTAGTATTGACCTTCAGAAGCTGAGGTGAATTAGAGGAGGATCTTTTATGGTTATTGTAAACACTGTACCTCCGGGTTAGAAGTGTTTACACTTCTCATAACTAATCCAAGTCTAAGGATCTTTGTTTTAGAACACTACCTGTGAGGGGGTTGGGCTGTTTACAGGTTTGCAGGTACCTTTGACCTCAACATACCCTGTTACATTGTTAAGAGTACTCCATTTTGGAACAGTTCTTGTGATTTTAACCCAGGACATGTGACTCTTTATTTGAGTCCCCCAACTTGGTTACTGGACTTATGAACCTTCATCTGGATTTCTTGAACATACATGGACTTATATCAAGGCAGTTAATCAGATCCAGCTCAGTCACAAACCCTTGCATATCATTTGCATACATCCTCATTGCATCATTTTAACATGTGTTTATTTGTTTTTCAGGGTATCCATCCTATCATTTTGGCTTGGTTTTGACCCCTTCTTCAGCATAGACCTATCTTCATCAGTGCTTGCTTCAGTTATCAGCTACCTGCTTCAGTCACCTGCATCACCAGTCTCAGCCTGTCAGTGGCCCACCTTCTAGTACCAGTCATCATCATCTGCTCTTCAGCAACATGGCACCCAAGAAGAGTAATATCTCCTACCATTTCTTTCAGCCTGAGCTAGCTGACATCAGGAAGATTCAGACCCTGATTACTCCAGACCATATACCACTTTTCAGAGAACATTATGGAGGAATCCTTGATGTGGTTATGGATTTGGACCCTTCACAGAGGAGCCTGATTCATACTTGCCTGCAGTTCTATGATCCCCCTCTGAGGTGTTTCACCTTCCAGGATTTTCAGTTAGGGCCTTTATTAGAGGAGTATTCATCATTGGTTGGTATACCCATCAGGGGTGGAGTCCCCTTCAACCCTGAGATGGCTTTTCCAAGTAATGAAGAAGTGGCAAAGGCATTGTATCTGGAACCTTATCTGATTGGGCAGAACATGACGACTAAGGCTGGAGTCTCTGGTCTACATCTGGATTTCTTAATATCTCAGGCTACTCTGAAGGCCTCTTCAGGAGAATGGAAGGCAGTCTGTGCTTTATTGGCCCTTAGCATACATGGGATCATACTTTTTGCAGATGAGCCTAAGTTTGTTAGCAAGAGTGCAATCCATCTTTTCATCCTGAGGAACCCAGTGCCCACCTTACTGGGAGATCTTTACTACTCTGTCCACCAAAGGAATGAAAAACAAAGGGGAAGATTAGTGAGATGTTGTGCTCCATTGTTCCATACTTGGCTGCTCAAACATTTGCCAAAAACTGATGCATTCTTGAACCCTCACCAGCAAAGAAATTGGGCTAGAAGACTTGTTGCTTTAACCTCAGATGATATCAGGTGGTGTACTCAGAGCACCAAGGGCAGAGACATCATTACAAGTTGTGGGCAGTTTCCCAATGTACCTTTGATAGGAGTGAAGGGTTGCATCAACTACAACCCTCTGCTATTCAAAAGACAACTGGGCTATGCATTAGTCCACCCTCCCAGAGCACAGGATCTAGCTGAGACCCTTTATTGTGAGATTAAGCCTAATCTGGCCATTGTTAGGCAAGCCTCCTGGGCTTGGGACAATGTACAGACTAAGGGGGTAACCATCCTTGGGAGATGCAACAATGTGGCCTCAGCTCAGTACTATGAGTGGTCTCACGCCAGGGCTCAAGTTTCTGGAATGCCCTTCACCCTTGAAGATGTGCCTGGACCCTCCACAGCACCACCTCCAGCAACTGTCAGCTTAGAGGAGTTTGAGAAATTGAAAGAGAGGAATGAGAAGCTGACTCAGGCTCTACAGAAGACCCTCTGGGAGAGGAGTGATGGTCGGCTGGACATTGAAAGGTTAGAGAAGCTAAAGGTGGAGCATCTAGCTAAGATTGAGAAGTCAGAGGACTATATCAAGAAGTCAAGGGCTGGAGAGAAGATCTTGAAGAATGCCTGCAAAGAAGCTCAGTTCCAAAAGGCCAGGACTGATTTGTATCTGAAGGAGAGCTAAGCTAGGTGGGTCAGGATCACCGAAGCTCGTACTCAGGAGGATAAAAGGACTCATGATAAGATTGAGCAGCTAGAAGCTAGTGCAAAAGAGCAACAGGAAGCCTTGGCAGCAGCCCAGAGAGAAATCTCAGAATTGAAGATTAGAGCTGGTGTGAAGAGGTCTAAGGATCAGAGTCAACACAAGAAGCTAACTGCAGCTGTAACTACCCGGAATCTCCTTATCAGGAATCTTACAGAGCGTCCGGCTGATCCTGTGACTGAATCACTTCTCAAGGAAGTTCAGGAGGATGAGTTTGGTCTTGGTGTTTGACTTTTGCTTGTTGTTGCTTTCATTTTCATGTACTTTTCTTTATGTTGTATTTTTGACCCCTCAGAGGGCATGTATTGTAAAGAAACAAACTATGTATCATTTACTTTTTGTAATATATATGTGTGTTGGTTTGTTTTCATCCGAGCTTCTTCCAAGCAACATCAAAAGCATCTCCCTCAAGGGTCTGGAAAGGTCAAAACCAAGTGCCAAGCCGGATACCTTGGAAACAAATGAGCATACTGCATTGCATACTAACCTTTTGTTTTGTTTTGTAGGTTTTTGTTTTATTGTTACTAACTCTGTTGTGAACTCAGGAACTATTGCTCGACGTCGGGTGTTTCCACTCAACCGTCCACACAGATATCCCACCCGCAACAACCTTCCGGGTATACAGATGGACCAAGTACAGCAGGACCTTACAGAGGTCAGGACTCAAATGGCCAACGAGAGGTTGGAAATGAGGAATCAGATGACACAATTTATGGAGGTGATGAATAATATGGCTCAAAGCCAAGAAAGATTAAGAGCACTGGTAGAAGGGAGGAATCAGGAAGACCCCCATCCAGGGACTGCTGGGACAAGCAATAATGAGAGAGTTCAACCCCATGTTAATCCTCCAGTCTATGGACCCCACCTTCATCCAGAGATCAACATCCCTGTTAATGTGCAAGGGACTGCCACTGCAGGCAGAGTGCTGCAAGAAGACCCCCAGGAAGATCAGTTCACTGTGATGGGAGCTGGGGAGGAAGCCTATGACAAAAGGCTAGATGAGATTGCGGAAAAATTAAGGTCCTTGGAGTCTCAAAACTCTTTGGGTTTTGATGTTATGGACATGGGCTTAGTGGACGGGGTCAGGATTCCCCACAAATTTAAACCACCATGCTTTGAGAAGTACAACGGGACTTCCTGCCCTCGGACCCACTTACAATCCTTTCTGGGGAGGCTGAAGGCATATACCATGGACGAAAAGCTATGGATGTTTTATTTTGAGGATAGCTTAACGGGAGCTTCAAGGGAATGGTACTCTCATCTGACCAGAGCAACCATCAGATGTTGGAAGGACTTGGCTGAAGCCTTCATTAGACAATATCAGTACAACTTGGATATGGCTCCCAACAGGACCCTCCTGATGGGAATGTCACAATCATCCAGGGAAAGCTTCCGGGAGTACGCTCAGAGGTGGAGACAGCTTGCTGCTGCTGTCCAGCCACCCATGTCAGAAAGGGAGATGGCTGATATGTTTATGAACACCCTCCAAGGGACATACATTGACAGGCTAGCTGCCTTTTCCTCCACTAGCTTTGCTGACGTGGTCATAGCCGGGGAAAGAATTGAAAGCCTATTAAAGATGGGTAAGATTTCTGACAACGATGCAAGCTCGTCCAGCAACCCCAGAAAACCTTTTGTAGGTCCAAGAAGAACTGGTGAGACCAATGCTATCCATACCAACAGGGGCAGACCCCAATATGTTCATAGGTCTGTGGCAGCAGTCACCATTCCCGCTCCAATTCATCCTCAACCAGCTTATCAACCACAACAACAAAATTATCAGCAGCAAACTCAGTATCCTCCTCAGAGAAATTATAACAACAGCAACACCAACAACAACAATCAGCAAAGACCATTCCAACAGAGACCTTCTCAAGCCAATAGGGTGATCAATCTGATCCCTATGCCCTATGCCACATTACTGCCACAACTCCTGAAACTCAACCTAGTTGAGCTAAGGACATTGGCACCTCCAGATCCTGCCAGTCTACCCAGAAATTATGACGCCAGCGCCAGATGTGCTTTTCACTCGAATGCACCTGGCCACAGTACAGAGAAGTGCAGAGCTTTGCACATGAAAGTACAGGACTTGGTAGATTCTAAAGCTCTAAACTTTGCACCACCACCAAATGTTAACAAGAACCCTATGCCACACCATGGTGGTCCCAGAATCAATGCTATTGAAGAAGACAAGCCGTCTTACTTGATAACCAGTGTGGGTCAGATTCGGACACCCTTGGTAGAGATTAAAGCTCAACTCCTTGAATGTCAAATATTCCCGGGATGTGAGCTAGGATGTGCTTATTGCAACATTTCAGTGAATGGGTGCGATAACTTGAGGGATGGCATAGATGGTCTCATCCAGAGTGGCCTGCTTCAAATCACAACGTCAATACCTACCAATCCAGCAATCTCCTTAACAACAGTTCCCGAGTCTTCTACAACTGCAACAAACATTGTTCCGAACAACTCTTCAGTTTTGTCAACGAATGCTTCATCTGTTACGTCGACGGACCAAATATCAGCAAACATCCCTTCTACAACTTCAGCACCCCTTCATTCAGAATCTCCTACAACAGCAACACCTATCCTTCCAACAATGTCTCCTACAACTTCAACAGAAAGCGTCTCAACAGTCACAATTTATTATGATCCCGTGAATGATTCTACCAACAACTCACAAAATTCCACTCCTATCGGAGCACCAGTCATAATATACTATGATCCACAGACTATCATGGTCCCTTCTGCAGCTGCCGTCAGTCCAGTCACTATCACAGTTCCTGGGCCAGTACCTTATGAAAGCAGTAATGCCATCCCTTGGCATTACGGCTCCGATCTATACTGCGAAGGACAGAAGATCACTCTTGAATCATCAACTTCTTCACCACAAATAGACAATGTGGGGGGAGGCGGAGGCTTCACTCGAAGTGGACGTCTCTTTGCCCCGCAAATTCAGAGACCCACTGCTGAAGCAGAAGCTGCTGCCAAGGCAAAAGGGAAGAGCATGGTGCAAGAAGAGCAAATTGTTAAAGAAGCTTTGAAAACACCTTTTGATCAAGAAGTTGATGAATTCATGAGAATCATCAAGAAAAGTGATTACAAGATAGTGGACCAGCTTCACCAGACGCCTTCCAAGATCTCCATTCTATCATTGCTTATGTGCTCCGAGGCTCATCGGAACGCACTACTAAAAGTCTTGCACGCAGCTTATGTGCCAGAAGAGATCACCGTCAATCAGTTGGAAGCCGTGGTTGGAAATGTTAATGCTAGTAATGGACTGGGATTTACCAACACTGATTTGACTACGGAAGGCCGCAATCATAACAAGGCTTTGCACATTACCATGGAGTGTAAGGGTGCAGTTCTTTCCCATGTGCTGGTAGACACAGGATCATCCCTCAATGTCTTACCTAAAAAGGCCCTTGTGAAGCTGGAATATGAAGGATTGGCATTACGTCCCAGTAACTTAGTAGTGAGAGCCTTTGACGGCTCTAAGAGATCAGTTCTGGGAGAAATTGAGTTTCCTGTAACGATTGGCCCACAAACTTTCAAAACGATCTTCTACGTGATGGACATTCAGCCTGCCTACAGCTGTTTGTTGGGTAGACCATGGATTCATGCCGCTGGCGCAGTTACGTCTACCCTTCACCAGAAGTTAAAATTCGAGTGGGAGGGCCAAGTCGTTACTATCTGTGGAGAGGAAGATATTTTTGTTAGCCATCTGGCTACATACAAATACATTGAGATGGATGGGGAGATCCACGAAACGATGAGTCAGGGGTTTGAGGCCCTGAATATTAATGAAACATCTGCTGTGCTTGGGACTTCCATGACATCTTATCAGCAAGCCCGGAAGGTTGTTGAAGAAGGAACCGCTCAAGGCTGGGGCAAGTTGTTGCCTGTAGAGAAGAAGGAGGATAGATTTGGGTTGGGTTACAAACCAACTCAACAAGATCAAGCAGAGGCTGCTAAGAAGCCCAACTTTGTCAGTGGGGGGATGCTCACCCCAGATGCCGTGAACAACTTGGAAGATGAGTCGGAAGATGACCGCAACCTGGAAAGCTGGATTCGTCCAAGGATCCCGGGGAGCCGTATCTCAAACTGGTCTTCCCAGGAAATTATAAGAGTTACTCCTGCAGAGTAATTATTATTTCCTGTATATTTTAAGCATGCATCAAGTCTTGCATCTTGCCCAAGATGACAAGACTCATTTTGTAATCGGGCCATCTGTAATTTTTGTGCAACAAGATTAATCAATGAAATATCAGACATCTTTTGCAAATGAGTCTTTTTCTTTTCCGCTCACTGTTTTTCCATTTTTTCTTTTTGTACAAAAATAAATGGCAATGTTTTCAAAATGACAACTTTATTTCACTTTTCTAAACAAGATTAAAATCAATCACTAAAATGAACAAACTGAACCCTTGCAGAGAGTGCCTTCCAGACCGCACCGACAACAGCACGGCTATGACTTCGTATGACTTTGACAATCCGATCAATCAAGCTGATGAAGGGGTTGAAGAAGATTACGAGCTTCCTGAAGAGTTAGCCAGATTGTTGAGACAAGAGGAGAAGGTTATCACTCCTCATCAGGAGGAGATCGAAACAATTAATCTTGGTACGGATGAAGATGTGAAAGAGGTTAAGATCGGGGCCTGCTTACAAGACTTAGTGAAGAGACAACTGATTAACCTGCTTCAGGAATATGTGGATGTGTTTGCTTGGTCTTACCAAGATATGCCAGGGTTGGACACCGACATTGTTATGCACAAGCTGCCTTTAAGAGAAGAATGCCCACCGGTTAAACAGAAACTGCGCCGTACTCGCCCAGACATGGCAATGAAGATCAAAGAAGAGGTACAAAAGCAGTGGGACGCCGGGTTCCTTGCTGTAACTAGCTATCCACCGTGGGTTGCTAATATTGTGCCTGTGCCTAAGAAAGACGGCAAAGTAAGGATGTGTGTTGACTACCGGGATCTGAACAGAGCCAGCCCGAAAGATGATTTCCCATTACCTCACATTGATGTATTGGTGGATAATACAGCTCAGTTCTCGGTATTCTCCTTCATGGACGGATTTTCGGGATACAACCAAATCAAAATGTCACCTGAAGACATGGAGAAGACAACCTTCATCACACCCTGGGGCACGTTCTGTTACAAGGTGATGCCATTCGGGTTGAAGAAAGCTGGTGCAACATATCAACGGGCTATGGTGACATTATTCCACGATATGATCCATAAAGAAATCGAGTGTTATGTGGATGACATGATTGCCAAGTCCCTCACCGAAGAAGACCACCTGGTGAATTTGTTAAAGCTATTCAAACGCCTGAGGAAGTACCAACTGAAGTTAAACCCCAACAAGTGCACATTCGGGGTGCGATCCGGTAAGCTGCTGGGATTTATCGTAAGCGAGAAAGGGATTGAGGTTGACCTTGATAAAGTCAAAGCCATTCAAGAGATGCCTGCACCGAAGACTGAAAAGGAAGTTCGAGGGTTCCTAGGTAGATTAAACTACATTTCACGATTCATATCTCACCTTACGGCAACCTGTGAGCCCTTGTTCGAGCTGTTAAGAAAAGAACAGACGGTCAGGTGGAACGAAGACTGCCAGAGGGCTTTTGACAAACTCAAGGAGTACTTGCAAGAACCTCCGATCCTTATGCCTCCAGTCGAAGGAAGACCTCTGATAATGTACTTGACAGTATTAGAAGAGTCAATGGGGTGTGTGCTGGGCCAACATGACGAGTCTGGTCGAAAAGAGTATGCAATATACTACCTGAGCAAAAAGTTTACCGACTGTGAACAACGTTATTCACTGCTCGAGAAAACTTGTTGTGCTTTAGCGTGGGCTGCTCGCCGACTGAGACAGTATATGTTGACCCACACTACCTTATTGATCTCAAAGATGGACCCAGTTAAGTATATTTTTGAGAAGCCAGCACTCACCGGACGGGTTGCAAGATGGCAAATGATCCTCACAGAATATGACATTCAGTACACATCTCAGAAAGCCATCAAAGGCAGTGTATTGTCTGAATATCTTACTGAGCAACCTATTGATGATTACCAGCCTATGAGATTTGACTTCCCTGATGAAGACATCATGGTCATAAAAGCAAAAGATCATGAAGAGCCTATTCACACTGAAGGGCCCGACCCAGAAGAAGAATGGACTATGATGTTTGATGGGGCTGTTAACATGATTGGTCGTAGTGTTGGTGCAGTACTCATTACACCTAAGGGAGTTCACATGCCTTTCTCGGCAAAACTCACTTTCAACTGCACTAACAACGAAGCTGAATACGAAGCTTGCATTATGGGTCTTGAGGAAGCCATCGACCTCAGGATCAAAACATTGACTGTTTTCGGGGATTCAGCTCTGGTAGTTAATCAAACCAACGGCAAATGGTACACACACCAGGAACATCTGATACCTTACAGGTATTATACAAGGAGGTTATTGACTTTCTTCACAACGGTCAAGCTTGAGTATATCCCTCGGGACGAGAATCAGTTTGCAGATGCTCTGGCTACCATTTCATCTATGATCAAAGTTCAAGCTGCCAACTTTGTACCGCAGATTTCAGTGTCCAGACTTGACAGACCAGCATATGTGTTCGCAGCAGATGTTGTCAAAGATGATAAGCCTTGGTTCCATGACATTAAGTGCTTCTTGGAGGATCAAACATACCCATCTGGGGCGTCTTCCAATGATAAGAAGACTTTGAGAAGGCTTGCTGGCAGTTTCTTTCTGAACACTGATGGTTCCCTATACAAGAGAAACTTTGATATGGTACTCCTCAGATGCGTTGATAGGGCAGAAGCAGACTTGTTAATGCACGAGGTGCACGAAGGATCCTTTGGTACCCATGCGGGAGGGCATGCCATGGCCAAGAAGTTGCTAAGATCAGGCTATTACTGGATCACAATGGATGCTGACTGTTGTGCCTATGCCAGAAAATGCCATAAATGCCAGATTTATGCAGATAAGGTGCATGTGCCTCCCAATCCTTTGAATGTGATGTCGTCACCCTGGCCCTTTGCTATGTGGGGCATTGACATGATTGGCAAGATTGAACCGACTGCTTCAAATGGCCACAGATTCATCCTGGTCGCCATTGACTATTTCACCAAGTGGGTTGAAGCAGCTTCCTATGCCAATGTTACAAGACAAGTGGTAGCCCGATTTCTGAAGAGAGATATCATCTGTCGGTATGGAGTGCCCGAGCGAATCATTACTGATAATGGTTCCAATTTAAACAACAAAATGATGGCTGAGCTATGCCGGGACTTCAAGATCCAACACCACAATTCTTCTCCTTACAGGCCAAAGATGAATGGCGCTGTTGAGGCAGCTAATAAGAATATCAAGAAGATTGTGCAGAAGATGGTAGTCACCTACAAAGACTGGCATGAAATGCTACCATTTGCCTTGCATGGGTACCGCACGTCAATCAGGACATCCATTGGGGCAACACCGTATCAGCTTGTGTATGGTATGGAAGCAGTCCTACCTGTTGAAGTTGAATTACCCTCCTTGCGAGTACTGATGGATGTTAAGCTGAACGAAGCAGAATGGGTCCGGTCCCTATACGAGCAACTGAATCTGATTGAAGAGAAAAGATTGGCTGCAATCTGTCATGGGCAGTTGTATCAGAAAAGAATGAAGAAAGCCTTCGATCAGAAAGTCAGGCACCGAGAGTACCAAGTAGGAGATCTTATGCTGAAGAGAATCCTCCCTCCTCATACGGACCACAGGGGCAAATGGACTCCGAACTATGAAGGACCATTCGTAGTAAAGAAAGTTTTCTCTGGTGGAGCACTGATGCTCATCACCATGGATGGTGAAGACTTCCCGTCACCTGTGAATTCAGATGCAGTTAAAAAATACTTCGCATAAAAATGACCCGCTGGACATAAAAGCAGAATGTAAGTCCAGGCAAAATAGGGCATCCCGGCGAGTCAAAAACAGAATAAAAGACCCGGGCAAAAATAAGGGAAAATAAACAAAAAATGTACACCCGCTGAGTTGAAAAGCCGCATTGGACAACTCAGGCAAAAATGGGTATCCCGATGGATTGAAAACCCGAAAGGGCGATCCATGCAAAATAAGGGAATAAGCGAACAACTGCACTCTGAATTCGTCTGTATCACTTACAACCTGGTGAGCTTTGAAAGGACCAAGCTTCTGTCAGAATCAGCCTTCTTCAGAAAGCAAGACGAGAAGAACGTCAAAAGTCATACGAGTCATAGCAAGAGGGGAAGCTCCTTAAAGCGTCGTCAACATTGCCAGCATTTTGTTTCTCAATTTGTAACAATCTCCTCATTTCAGGAGATATGTTTCTTTGACTGTATCTTGCCAATTCAGGGCACACGAATTAATAAAATCAGATTTTCAGTCAAGTCGCTTCATTTTATTTGCAAAAATGTCTGATGTCTTAAAGAAAACTGATTGCAGAAATACAAATGTTTCTCTTAAAACACGTGCTTGCAGGAAATATACTTACTCTCGGGAGTGTCTGAACTCCTATGATGGAATCCGGTAAGGGATACCTCGGGATTACTTGTACGTTTTCCTATCTTTGCAGGGTTGCAGATATCCAAAGAACAACATGGGGCATGAAAGCTTCATCCTAGCAAATTGGAAAATCAACACTCATTCTTAGCACTCAAAGTGTTTTCTCCCCAGCTGAGTTACCACTTGTTACTTCTCCCAGCCGAGTTACCAATCGACCAAGTACAGAAGACAGGGAACTGCTTCCCCACAGAGTCTCAGCCTCTATCCAGAAGAGCCACGCATGAGAGAATCACAACAGAGTGACGAAAGCTTCTACAAACCCCAGCTGGGTCCCTTATTTACAGGAATAGGTCTATCATTGACCCATTTCCCCAAGCAGAATCATTTCATCAGATCTACCGACGATCTCATCCCCAGCTGGGATGTTCACTTCAAACAGATCGACCAGAGATCTTCACAGCAACGGGACCCAAATCCCGGTTTGGTATCTTTACATGATCATAGCATTCGCATCATATTCACCAAACAAAGCGTAGCATTCCGTTTTAATACAGAGCATTACGGCAAAAATCAAACATATTGCATTATCATAAGTCATGGTCTGAATCAAATACTTGTGAATATTAACAATCCATCAACAATATACAGAATACATCCCAGATTCCCCAGCAAAAGCAGTTGCCTCACATTCACCAATACAAATACATACTCCTTGTGGCACCCGTCCGTGTCATATCCCCAGCAGAAAGCTAAAGACATCCCCTTTGCACTCACAGATACTTGTATATATATAACTTTCTTGACATCCGTCCATGTCACTCTCCCCAGCACAGTAACCTAAACACTTTGTGTATCAGATATTTGGTTATACTATACTTTTCTCCTTTTGACACTCGTCCGTGTCACTCTCCCCAGCAAGTTAAAACATTCATCTATACACCACTCATACTACTCATACTTATACAGATACTCATCCGTATCTTATATACACCATTTGTATCCCCGTAGATTCGACACTAGTCCGTGTTCTTTGTTAACCAGTTGGTACTCGTCCGTACCATCATCTCAGAGCATGCGTCAAGAGTTTGTTTCTACCTGATACTCGTCCGTATCACAGTCTTAAGGATGCTCGTCCGCATCTTTAATCCATACACTGAGTCAAACACTTACGTCTTCTTGAATATAGACACTCGTCTGTGTCTACTATTCCCCAGAAGAGTCCTTTTAGATTCAACACTCGTCCGTGTTCTCTGTTAACTAGTTGATACTCGTCCGTATCATCATCTCTGAACACGTGTCAGTTTTTGTTTCTACCTGATACTCGTCCGTATCATAGTCTTAAGGATGCTCGTCCGCATCTTTAATCTATACACAAACATCTAAACACTTATACCTTTTATTTCTTGGATGTAAACACTCGTCCGTGTTCGCTATTCCCCAGTAAAGCAAATTTCTTTTTATCTGACATTCGTCCTATGTCATGATAAACCCCGAGAGCAGCCGTACCCTGCTAGGTGGTCGTCCTCCACCTCTTGATGATCGTCCTTCATCATGCTCATCCGACGACCGTCCCCATCGTCGATTTTCTATCCGGCATTCGTCCTATGTCGTGATATTTAGCAGTCGTCCCCTGCTAGGTGATCGTCCTTCACCCTTTTGATGATCGTCCTTCATCATTTTATCCAATGGCCGTCCCCATTGTTGATTTTGGTTATCTGACATTCGTCCTATGTCATGACAAACCCTGAGAGCAGCCGTCCCCTGCTAGGTGGTCGTCCTCCACCTCTTGATGGTCGTCCTCCATCATGCTCATCCGATGGCCATCCCCATCGTTGACCTTTTATCCAGCATTCGTCCTATGTCGCGATATTTTCGGCAGCCGTACCCTGCCAGGTGGTTGTCCTCCACCTTAGATGACCGTCCCTCATCTTAACCCTTACAGAGCAGCCGTCCCCTGCTAGGTGATCGTCCTTCACCTTTGATGACCGTACCTCATCATCTGTTTATTTCATTTATTCTTTAACCCGATGGCCGTCCCCGTCGTGGTCCCTTTTCTTTTTAGCCCGATGGCCGTCCCCATCGTTGGTTGCTTTGCTTTATGAACTTGATGGCCGTCCCCGTCATGTTTCATTGATCCCCAGAGAATCTTACAACTTTATTTTGATGGCCGTCCTCATCCTAATCCCTTTTACCCCCAGCATGTCGGCCGTCCCCGTCATTGCTTTATTTGTCGCGCTTTTCCCAGCATGTCGGCCGTCCCCGTCATTGCTTTATTTTCCGCACTTTTCAGCATGTCGGCCGTCCCCGTCATTGCTCTTTACCCAGCAGTCGTCCTCTGCTCGAAGGTCGTCCTCCGTCGCCCACACTTTACAATATACTTTACTTTCTTTACAATCTATATCCCTTTTCTTCTTCATCCTGTGAGTGCAAATTCTGGACTGCCTTTGGTATTCAACCACAAGTTATCTTGTTTGCCTGTCAAGCCGTAGCTAACATCCTGCACAACTAACTCATGTTTGAATAGGGGCAGCTATAAACACCCCAAATTTGCCCTCACCCATTCACACCATGGCTTGTGATCACCTCATATGCATAAACTCAATCATACCATCTCATATTACATTTTTGATTCACTACATTGATTCAAAGTCATCTGCACCTAGGGTTTGTGATCTGAGCAATCCAAGAGCTTCTTGAGCCACTCCAAAGGTCATCAATCACTTCAAAGGTGTCCATGTGTGTTCAAGTATCATATTATATCCTCTCAAAGTCAAGAATGTCAAAGAATCACAAGAACTGAAAATGGTATGGAAGCAGAGCCAGGTTTGACTGCACAGATGACCTAGAATTAGGGTTTTGGTTTCAGAGGCCATAACTCCAATTTTTTGGGTCATTCTTGTTTCTAATGGTCTCTATATGGTATAGGGAGTATGCATATCAATTTTCATGAAGAAATTCCATGGGGAAGTCATCTGATCAAGAGTTGACTTTTCAAGCAAGTCAGTGCAAAATCAGGGCATCTGAGGCCCCCAATGACCCAACCAAAGGGTGTTCTTCATCATTTTGATTGTATATGATCTTTATTTGATCATGGAAGACATTGTAAGTTCACAAAATTGAAGAATTTCAAGTCTTTTGCAAAGTTGACTTTTTGGGCAAGTTTGACTTTTAATGAATTTGTCATTTTAGGCAACTTTTCAACCCTTACTTTTTGAATCAAAAAAACTTCAAATGGAAAAACTTTGGTCATGAAAGTTGTATAATAGATCATTCCCTTTTCAAAAAGTACAAGAACATGACCTAATTCATTTTGGATCAAAAGTTATGGTTTGTCAAAGTTGGCAAAAATCACTAAATTTCAAGTCATGCACCAAAGAGGCAAAGTTGCAAATTCACTTCTCAAGGCCAATTAAGTCATCAAATGGACTTCTAAACTTCACCACATGATCACACAAGTCCTAAAAGTCAGATTGAACCCAAAGAATCACATGTTTTATGGCCCATGGATCAAGTTTCTTTCATAAGAACCAAAGGCAAGGCAAGTTGCAAAACTCATCATAGCTTCTCATCCACTTGCTGGCTAGCTTGCTGATCAATCCTAGGCCTTTCCTCACATCATGCTGCGCAGCACACCCTTCTTGTACTAGGATAGCAAGTGGCCCATGCTTCTCTTACACAAACTTGACCTTTTGGCAAAAGGACCCATACCAATCAATAAAGGACATGTCACTTCTTCTGACCAATGGGATTTCTTTATACAAATCAAATGCAAGCCAAACATAACAGGAAGCAAGCCTGAAACACTCCACAAGACAGAATTTTCATTCTCACCCTCTTTAGCAAAAGCTTTCGAAACTCATCACACAACTCACAAACACACAAACTAACTTCATAAACCAACTCAACACATCATCCTGGTCACAAAGCACCTCTCAAAACAGCCTGAAACTCAAAGAATCACAAATACGATTCTCACACCACCTTGAACAGAACTTCTGCAAACACTCAAACCAGCCAAAATAAACTTGTTCCAAGCCTTTCAGAAGCACAAGGGAGGTCATAGGAGTGGTTTTGCACAAGAGAAGAGGTCTGAAAGCTTCAAACTGAAAAGCTTCAAACTCAGGTAGCTTCATGAACTTTTTTTCCAGAACGTGTATTTTAAGTTTCTAAATGAATCTACATGCTTCCCTGATCATGAATATGTGATTATTTTTGAAAATGGTTGAAAAACCAGGATGTATGCTTTGTCTGAAATTTTTGCCCTAAAACATGTTTGATTCAATTCTCCCTGTTTCTGAATGATAAATGTTGTTTGAGTGAGGGGTTTGATTCGTGTTTGAGTGGGGAAGAGTTCTGGGCAGTTGGATTTTGTTTTCATTGCGTGTAGAGAGAGTTAGTGTTTTTGGTTGATCGGAGAAGACGACCGGAACAGTGTTCCGGTCGCCTGAAAGTCATTAGGGCACGAATTAGGGCTTAATCAGTTAATTAGTGAGTTTGAATGTCAGCCGTAGGATATGGCGCCAGGTCAAACGCGTGCGTGTTTCATTTGAATCTGGACCTTTAGATTTGATTACTTTCCATTTTTCAGATTAAATTCATTTTATTTTTCCATTTAATTCATTTGTTTTCTCATATTTATTTAAAATAGCAAAACCTTTTAAAAAATTCTGAAATTTTTTGTACAAACTTTTATTTAATTTCAGAAACCAAAAACATTTTTATTTTTATTTTTTGCATTGAAAAATATTTTTAAATCATTTAAAAGTTTATTTTTAATTAATTAATGAGAATTAATTAATTAAAAATACTTTTAGGTATTTAAAAATCACCAAAAAATTCATGAAACATTTAAAACCATTTAGAAACATTGTCCAACCCTCAAACCAAATTTCTTTTTTGATCTTGATGCATTTTGATAATTTTCTATGGAATTAATTCATTTTCAAAGCATTATTTTGATCCAAACTTCCAAAAATCATTTCTGCCTAACCATTGAGAGTTGGACTTTGATTCTTTTTGCATTGCATTGTGTTTAGCATGTAGTTTGTGAGATTAAATTGGTATGATTTGATCTTTCATTTTTCCTTTTGTTTGACATTTTTCTTGTTAAGGAACCCTAAAACCCTAGAAATTTTAGGAAATTCATAACTTCTATTAGGTTAAGAGTTGGAACCCCTCCTTTGGGCAGTGAGTTAGTATAAGTTTAGGGATCCTTTGAGTGCATTTTCAATTTTTTATATTGATGTTTGCTTCTGATTTTGGTTTTTGTTTGATGCTTTGATCATAAACCCTAATTTTAGCTTCCATATGCATCCATCTTGCATTTGCTTGCATACCATAACTTGCCATGACATTTTATGCATCCATTTGATTCATTGGACATCTTAAGACATGTTAGAAGCATGTTTGATCATTGCATCATGTATTTGCCATGTTGTATGTCATGTGCATCTCATAACTTTTCATGTATGTTCATGGTTCTAAACTTGCTCCATTTGCATCCCCATGTTCATGTGATCATTCTCATGTCTTGATTCATGTTTGCATCATCTCATAGCATCATTATCATCACTCACATGCTTCTGGTTTTGATTTACATCATGCCATTTCATTTCATTTTTGCATTGCATTGCATTTCTTTCACTAACTTTTCAGGTGGTAAGCAACTTTGAGAAGTGAATTTGCCTTCACTTCTCACATTTTCTTTTCATCTCTCTTATGAATCCATGCTGCATTTTGTTATGTGTTTGAGATTGAGCTTGCTCATTATTCTTCTTCTTACTTTCTTTCTTCAAGTGACTTGACTTCTTGAATGAAGCAAGTTACTTTGCTTCTCCTGATCCTTTCATCTGCTCCTTGGTGGTTCCATTGAAGATCTTTCTTGTTAAACCTCACAAACCTTAGGAACAACCAAGCATGATAATGATTAGGGTTTTGATTAGTATCCCCCACTTAGTTTTACCTTTGTGTCTCTTTGAGTCTTCTCTTCTCATCTCATAATCAGGGACTAAACCCTAAAGGCTTTAAGGTTTTGTGATTAAGTTTATGCCTGCATCCTTCTATTAGGATGGAGTGTATAACTTTAATCCTAAGTGTTAAACCCTTAATGTGTTTAAATCTCTTAATCAATCCACTTAATAATCATCAAGACATCACACTTGTAACTTGGGCCTTGCATTAGGGTTCTAATTCTTCCTTAATTGGTTAAGAAAGACTAACCCTAGTGTTAATGGACAAGTCCCCCTCAAGTTGTCTTACAAACCCTAAAAATCACTTCATCATCATACCATCAAATAAAATCCACTTAATCAAAGGCTTGTTTTGTCATGAGCTTAATCCCTAATCATGGATTAAGTTGAGGAGCATTCCTCAACTTAAACATTCTCATCTATTATCCTTCTATTAGCATGGTGTAATGAGTCTGTTTAATCCCTGATTATGGCTTAATCTCATTACTTAACACTAAACAAAAACACCAAAAACATCTAAATAATCACAAGTAGGTTAATGATCTTAATCCTACACCATGGTGATTAAGTGTGAGAAGCTGACTTCACACTTAACGTACTCTCATTACCCCTAATCAGAGGGAAGATGTGATGAGTTTACTAAACCCATTGGTTTAGGCTTAAGCTCACTAACTTATGACAAACTTTCAAAAGCAGTAAAAGACTGAAAATACAAAAAAAACAAACAATAATCGTTTCCTCCGGGATTCTTTTCTCATCTCATTCACTCACAAACGAGAAATCGCTTCTTCCGTCTAATGCAAGACAGTAAGCACCTGAGCCAGACAGGTCATACACTTGAGCATAAGACAAGTAAGCAGTTCACAAGTCAATTCATCTTTCAGTCTCTTTGGGTCGAACTACGGTGTTCTGACTTCCTCATTGCACGAGAGGATATGTAGGCATAACTTAACAGTTATCGAACAAAAGTCTCTGTATATTCCCCTTCTTTCCAGCTTTATTTTCTCAGCCTCATTATCATGAGCATCTCACTCTTGTCCTTACACTGACACTTCACTTATACACTTCACACTGCTTTTACACCGACACCTGTACATCCTTTTCCAGCTCTTTTTACACACAGATTACACTGACACTACCCCTTTAAAACACAAATCTTTTAAGCGTGGATCCCGTCGAGTACGACGGACAATCTGGGTGCTAATACCTTCCCAGGTTGTAACCAACCCCCTTCCTCAGTCTCTCTGGTTCGCAACCGTCTTGTCCATATCTTTCTTAGGTTTATGCAGCATTACCTTTCCTTCGAGATAAAAATGCCTAGCTGGCGACTCTATTCATTCCCTGTGAGTTCACTCCTGTGTGTTCTCACACCTCCTTTCGCCGACCGTTCGCGTCTGTACCATACTTGAGCTCAATCTCATCTTTTGGGAGCGACAGAGGTTTCTTGGGACGACTGAATTACATTGCAAGGTTTATATCCCAGCTAACTGCTACTTGTGAGCCAATCTTCAAGTTGTTGAAGAAAGACCAGGTAATGGAATGGAATGACGAGTGCCAGACAACCTTTGATGAAATCAAGAGATATCTTCTAGAACCTCCAATTTTGATGCCACCAGTTGATGGAAGACCCTTGATTATGTACTTAACAGTGTTAGACAGCTCAATGGGGTGTGTGTTGGGGCAACATGATGAGTCTGGTCGAAAAGAGCAGGCAATATACTACCTTAGCAAAAAGTTTACCGGCTGTGAAACAAGATACTCACTACTCGAGAAAACTTGTTGCGCTTTGGCATGGGCTGCTCGCCGACTAAGACAGTACATGTTGACTCATACTACCTTGTTGATTTCAAAGATGGATCCAATCAAGTACATATTTGAGAAACCTGCTCTCTCCGAACGAATAGCAAGATGGCAAATGATCTTAACAGAATATGATATACAGTACACTACTCAGAAGGCCATTAAAGGAAGTGTGGTAGCTGATCATTTGGCTTATCAAGCAATGGATGATTATCAATCAATGAGTTTTGAGTTCCCTGATGAAGAAATTATGATTATTACCAAGGAACCTGGACAATATGACGGACCTGAACAAGGATCCCGATGGACTATGGTTTTTGATGGAGCTTCTAATGCACTTGGTAATGGTGTTGGTGTTGTGATCATTTCCCCTGAAGGTTGTCATACCCCAATCACTGCAAGACTTTGTTTCTATTGTACTAATAATATGGCTGAATATGAGGCATGTATCATGGGTATCAAAGCTGCCATTGAGATAAAAATTCAGTTCCTGGATGTATATGGAGATTCAGCCATGGTAGTTAGTCAGATTAAAGGAGATTGGGATACTAAGCATGAAAATATCATTCCTTACAGAGAGCATGTGTTGTCTTTGATCCCGTATTTTGAAGAGATTACCTTTGGACATATTCCACGAGGAGAGAATCAGTTGGCAGATGCACTAGCCACCATGGCATCTATGTTTGAGATTATCTGGGATGATGAAGCTCCCAAGATCACTATTGATAGATTTGAGAAGCCTGCATACTGCAATGAGATTGATACTGAAGGAGGAGAGGAAAAGCCTTGGTTCTATGAGGTGAAAAGATATCTTAAAGCTCAGGAGTTCCCTGAAGAGGCATCTGTCAAAGATAAGAAGTTTCTGAGGAGGTTTTCTGCTAAGTTCTTTTTGAGTAATGGAATTTTGTACAAGCGCAATCATGATTCAACTTTGCTTCGTTATGTGGATAAGAAAGAAGCAACAGAGATTATGGAAGACATGCATGATGGGATATTTGGCACTCATTCTAGTGGTCATACTATGGCAAAGAAGATATTAAAAGCAGGTTACTATTGGTCTACCATGGAAGCTGACTGCTATCAATATTCTAAAACATGTCACAAGTGTCAGATTTATGCTGATAAGGTGCATATACCTCCAGTTCTATTGAATGTGTTGACTGCTCCTTGGCTTTTTTCCATGTGGGGCATTGATATGATTGGTGAGATCAAGCCTACTGCTTCTAATGGGCATCGTTTCATCCTGGTTGCTATTGATTACTTTACAAAGTGGGTGGAGGCAGCTTCATTTGCATCTGTTACTAAGAATGTTGTGGCTCGATTCATTAAGAATAATCTCATATGTAGGTATGGCATCCCTGAGAGGATTATCACAGACAATGGCTCTAATCTGAACAATACTATGATTACTAATCTCTGCACGCAGTTCAAGATTAAGCATCATAACTCTTCTCCGTATCGTCCAAAAATGAATGGGGCAGTAGAAGCTGCCAATAAGAACATTTAGAAGATTTTACAGAAGATGATTGTTACTTACAAGGATTGGCATGAGATGTTGCCATTTGCTCTGCATGGTTATCGTACTACAATACGCACTTCAACAGGGGCAACCCCATTCTCCTTAGTCTATGGTATGGAAGCAGTTCTACCCATTGAGGTTCAGATCCCCTCCTTAAGAATCATGAAGGATGCAGGCTTGGATGAAGATGAGTGGATTCAGACTCGACTTGACCAGATAAATTTGATTGATGAGAAAAGGCTGGCAGCTGTTTGTCACGGTCAGATGTACCAGAAATGGATGATCAAAGCTTTTAATAAGAAAGTTAAGCAAAAGGTATATTAGACTGGGGACTTGGTAATCAAACGTATCATATTACCACAGGGTGATCCTAGGGGAAAATGGACCCCTACATATGAAGGAACATTTGTAGTCAAGAGGGTATTCTCAGGAGGTGCCATGATGCTTACTACTATGGATGGTGAAGACTTCCCATAGCCCGTAAACGCAGACATAGTTAAAAAATACTACGCATAAAAAGAGACCTGCTAGGTTGACTGGCCTAGACAAAAATAAGGGCATACCGGCGAACCAAAAGGGTTCGGGAAAAAATTAGGGATATATATAAAAAAAATGTACACCCGGCAAGTCGAAAACCTGAAAGGGCGACTTGGGCAAAAAAGGGTATCCCGGTGGATTGAAAACCTGAAAGGGCAATCCAGGAAAAAGTTAGGGATTAAAGCGTATGACTATGTCTTGTTTGGATCACCCATGTAACTCCAACTGTTGTTGCTACCTAAATCAAGTGCAAACAGATAAAGATCAATCCAATCGATTCCATCTCAACAGCAGAGGATAAGATACTAGAAGATAATGGCAATAGTGGAATTGAAACTCAATAGGACTATTTCTCACATAGCTATTTTTCTTTATAAAACTTTTTCGACGAATTCCTCTTACTAGGATTTTTGTCTCCTTGTACAAACTTTCCTGTATATAGGTTACTTTCTAAAAATAAATAAAATCTCGTCTTTGAATCCAGATTTACTTTTACCCTGTTTACCTAAACGAAAACGTCCATTGGTTATGTTTGAATGTATGTGTGCTTTTGAATATGATTGATGTTTACCAGAAATGCATAAAATACAGTAAACGTATTTACTAAGGACGAATAAAGGTAGGAATTCAACGAAGCTTCTCCGGTTCATCCCCACAAGACAGCCACAAATTCCCAGCAGAGCAAATCTATCTTTATAGATACTTCGAGTAACATCTCCCCTTTGGCTTATGTCCATCTCTTTTATCCTCAGTCGGGATACTCAGGAACTTATTCCTTCAATAAGAAGTACGACAAACAAAGACGGGAGGTTATACGTACTATATTATCAAATAAGACGAGAACGAAGTCCTCATATTCCTCAGCAACGAACCAGGATTTATTTTCCCTAGCCAGCAGTTGTTACACAAAGATACCCAGACGCTTCAGGCTGCATGATTCATACATACATCATTTACATCATACTATAGCATATCTATAAATGCATAATAAATTTACTTAGGTACATCATGTCTTACATGCATGCATATTACATAAACTACCCTTTTCTTTTCAGGATAGTTACAGGCAGATAAACACTATCAACAACTCAAAACAGTTCAGAGACGATCTAGAAGGTCTAGTGCTGATACTTAATTCAGAGATGATCGCTACGAAGATTCATTTCTGATGATCAATACTCAAGTTGTCCTTGGAGGGGTACGTAAATGATCTATACGAAGATCTAGTGCTTAATCCAGGATATTTCTAAAGGATATAATCGTCACAAAGATTTAATCCTTATATTCTTTTTGTCCTTGGGATGGTATGTAAATGGTCTATACGAAGATCTAGTGCTTAATCCAGGATATTTCCAGAAGAGATAATCGTTACGAAGATTTATTTCTTATGGTCAATTCAGCAGATGATCTTTGGGATGGTACATAAATGATCGATACGAAGATCTTGTACTTAGCCTAGGATATCACCAAAAGCAACTCAGAGATGGTCGCCACAAATATTTGATTCTGATGCTTAAGTTAAAGTATATTCCTAAAGACGATTCAGAGACGATCAATACGAAGATCTAAGCACTGACACTTAATGAAGGATATTCTTTTTCCCTAGAGATAATGCAGAGACGATCTATACAAAGGTCTAGTGCTGATACTTAATTCAGAGATGATCGCTACGAAGATTCATTTCTGATGATCAATACTCAAGTTGTCCTTGGAGGGGTACGTAAATGATCTATATGAAGATCTAATGCTTAATCCAGGATATTTCCAAAGGATATAATCGTCACAAAGATTTAATCCTTATATTCTTTTTGTCCTTGGGATGGTATGTAAATGGTCTATACGAAGATCTAGTGCTTAATCCGGGATATTTCCAGAAGAGATAATCGTTACGAAGATTTATTTCTTATGGTCAATTCAGCAGATGATCTTTGGGATGGTACATAAATGATCGATACGAAGATCTTGTACTTAGCCCAAGATATCACCAAAAGCAACTCAGAGATGGTCGCCACGAAGATTTGATTCTGATGCTTAAGTTAAAGTATATTCCTAAAGACGATTCAGAGACGATCTATACGAAGATCTAAGCACTGACACTTAATGAAGGATATTCTTTTTCCCTAGAGATAATGCAGATACAATCTATACGAAGATCTAGTGCTGACATTCAACTCAAACCATGTTACAGGAATGATTTAGAGACGGCCTATACGAAGACCTAGTACTGATATCCAGTGACAACCTTTAGATACTATCATCTTCTGATATTATGGATGGCATCTATAAGCCCATCTTCAGTTCCTCTGAGTGGCATCTTTAAGCCCACTCCATGCATATATAACCAATCAATAGTGTTACTTTACGCACCGGCGAGTGCAAATTTTTGGGCTTTTGTGTTCAATCCCCTTCAACCTTCAAAGTCACGAATGGCACACATGCCAATCTAACTCCTCAGGTTTCAGAAAATTGAACAGGGGCAGCTGTTGCACCCCAAAATTTGCCCTCCCCTAGTCAAGACAATATGTTACAAAGTGTCCCAATAGGTTCACAAGGTTCACAATTAGTCAGAAAGTTTGACAATTCCCTCAAACAAAGCATCCTCCTAAGTAATGCACCCTAAACTAGGGTTTTGAATTTCATCAGGCTAAATGGACTTCCAAGGCTCAAGTGAGCTTCATAGCATCATATATGTCTTCAAGAATCCCTATGTCATGTTTCAAGGCTTTCCCAAAAGTTTTGCTCAGTCAAATGATCAGATAGGCTAAAATCAGTCAAAGTAGTTAAAAAGTCAAACTGAGGTCAACTGTGGTCAAACCAAAGTCAAACTTCATGATTTTTTTCCAACATCAATTATATGAAGTAAAATTCATCATTTGATCAATGGTTGATCACGATTCATCAAGGAGATTTCAGATCATCAAGAATCAGGAGTTTCTAAATTAGGGTTTTCATAGGAAAAATCATCTGAACTTTGACCAGCCATAACTTTCACATGCTTCATCAAGAATTTTCCATCCAAATATCATTTTGAAGAAAATTGAGTTCTCTACAACTTTGTGTCTCACAAGCCAAGCCTAAAAATGCTTCATTTGGAAGGTATGAGCTAAGACATTATAGGTCATTTCAAAAGTCAACATATTCCAAAGGGCATATCTTGAGAATGGTAAAGGATATGGACATGAAACCAAAGAGGTTTGTTAGAGGACTCTTTAAGCTTTCCAAAATGTCCAAGAACACCTCCATATCCTTAAAATTGAGGGAGTCGTGTCTTTGCAAAGTTGGAAAAGTTTTGAGGGGTTTATTGAGCAAATGGGATCTTAGAACCAATTATTTCCACATGGGCTTGCATTTTTATGACCCAATCTATACCATGACATCATGCACGAACCAAAAATCATTTATTCAAATTTTTATTTATTTTATTTTATTTATTTTGATTTTATTCATTTAAAATCATTTTAAATCAAAATAAAATATGAAAAGCTAAACATTTGATTTGATTTTCATTCTAGAAATTCATAAACATGATTTAAAGTTGATTGAAATATTGAAATTCAGGTTAGACCAAAGAGGAAAGGATTTGTGTGAATTTTGATCAAAAAAAGCAAGTTGTATCTTCATGATCAAGCAATCAAGACAAAGCCCATAAATCCAAAGATTCTTGACCTAATTCAACTCTCTACATATACACAAACTAATCACAATGCTAGGGGACGAATTTGGCTGCCTCCAAGAGTAAGAACAAAGCTTCAAACTTCACAAAAAACTCACAATTCAGATTCTATTTTTCAGGTCATATCAAAGTGTTTTAAAGGTTGCAACATGTTTCTTGAGCATCGTTGATGTTATCTCAATGCTTTACATCATCAAAAACTCATCCAAATGCATAATCCAAATTCTCACTTTCTCATGGTTTTTCAATTTTTCGTTTTCATATGTTAACCCATAATAAATTGTTTTTGAGTATTGATTTGTGTTTGTAACATTGCAAGGATCGTTTCTGGGTGATCAATTGAAGAAATCATAGCCATATGTGTTAAAACCGAAAACTAGGGTTCTTGAGAATTTCTTTTGGGAACGCATGATTGGATCAATTTCTGTTAAAATTAATGTGATATTTGTGTTCAGAGACCTCATATTAGTTAATTTGAACCTTTCGCTCCCACTAAATGAAGCCGGGTCAAATAGGGTACAGACGCGAACGGTCGGCGAGAGGAGGGTGCGAGAACACACAGGAGTGAACTCATAGGGAATGAAAAGAGTCGCCAGCTAGGCATTTTTATCCCGGAGGAAAGGCAATGCCGCATAGACCTAGAAAGATGCGGATAAGACGGTTGCGAACCAGAGAGACTAAGAAAGGGGGTTGGTTACAACCTGGGAAGGTATTAGCACCCAGATTGTCCGCCGTACTCGATGGGATCCACGCTTAAAAGATTTGTGTTTAAAAGGGGTAGTGTCAGTGCAATTTGTGTATAAAAGGGATGGAAGAAAATGTACAGCTGTCAGTGTAAAGGGAGCGTAGAGTGTATAAATGATGTGTCAGTGTAAGGACAGGAGTGAAATGCTCATGATAATGAGGCTAAGAGAATGATGCTGAAAGAGGGGGAATATACAGAGACTTTTGTTCGATAACTGTTAAGTTATGCCTACGTATCCTCTCGTGCAATGAGGAAGTCAGAACACCGTAGTTCGACCCAAAGAGACTGAAAGATGAATTGACTTGTGAACTGCTTACTTGTCTATGCTCAAGTGTATGACCTGTCTGGCTCAGGTGCTAACTGTCTTGCATTAGACGGAAGAAGCGAGTTCTCGTTTGTGAGCGAATGAGATGAGAAAAGAATCCCGAAGGAGACTATTATTGTTTGTTTTTGTGTTTTCAGTCTTTTATTGCTTTTGAAAGTTTGTCATAAGTTAATGAGCTTAAGCCTAAACCAATGGGTTAGTAAACTCATCACATCTTCCCTTTGATTAGGGGTAATGAGAATACCTTAAGTGTGAAGTCAGCTTCTCACACTTAATCACCTTTGATGCAGGATTAAGATCATTAACCTACTTGTGATTATTTAGATGTTTTTGGTGTTTTTGTTTAGTGTTAAGTAATGAGATTAAGCCATAATCAGGGATTAAACAGACTCATTACACCATCCTAATAGAAGGATAATAGATGAGAGTGTTTAAGCTGAGGAAAGCTCCTCAACTTAATCCATGATTAGGGATTAACTTCACGACAAAACAAAGCCTTTATTAGATGGATTTTAGTTAATGATAAGATGAAGAAATGATTTTTTATGGTTTGTAAGACAACTTGAGGGGGACTTGTCCATTAACACTAGGGTTAGTCCTTCTTAACCAATTAAGGAATAATTAGAACCCTAATGCAAGGCCCAAGTTACAAGCTTGATGTCTTGATGATTATTAGATGAATTGATTAAAGGATTTAAACACATTAAGGGTTTAACACTTAGGATTAAAGTTATACACTCCATCCTAATAGAAGGATGCAGGCATAAGCTTAATCACAAAGCCTTAAAGCCTTTAGGGTTTAGTCCCTGATTATGAGGTGAGAAGAGAAGACTCAATGAGACGCAAAGGTAAAACTAAGTGGGGGACTAATCAAAACCCTAATCATTGTCATGCTTGGTTGTTCCTAAGGTTTGTGAGGATTAACAAGAGAAATCTTCAGAGGAACCACCAGGAAGCAGATGAAAGGAGCAGAGAGAAGCAAAGTAACTTGCTTCATTTAAGAAGACAAGTCATTTGAGAAAAGAAAGTAAGAAGAAGAAGAAAGAGAAAGCTCAATCTAAAACACAAAGTAAAATGCAGCAATGATGCATAAGAGAGATGAAAGAAAATTGTGAGAAGTGAAGGCAAATTCACTCCTCAAAGTTACTTACCACCTGAAAAGTTAATGAAAGAAATGCAATGCAATGCAAAATGAGATGAAATGGCATGATACAAGTAAAAATCAGAAGCATGTGAATGATGACAATGATGCTATGAGATGATACCAACATGAAACATGGCATGAGGATGATCATACAAACATATGGATGCAAATGAAGCATACTTAGAACCATGAACATACATGAAAAGTTATGGAATGCAAATGACATACAACATGGCAAATGAAAGATGAAATGATCAAACATGCTTCTAATATGTCTTAAGATGTCTAATGAATAAAATGGATGCACAATATGCTATGGCAAGTCATGGTATGCAAGCAAATGCAAGATGAATACAAAAGGAAGCCCAAATTAGGGTTTATGATCAATGCACAAAACAAAAACCAAAACCAGAAGCAAACATCAAGATAAAAAATTGAAAATGCATTCAAAGGAACCCTAACCCTACACAAACTCACTGCCCAAAGGAGGGGTTCTAACTCTTAACCTAATGAAAGTTATGAATTTCCTAAGATTTCTAGGATTTTAGGGTACCTTGCAAAGAAAAATACCAAACAAATTGAAAATGCAAGATCAAATCAAACCAATTTTATCCTATAAACTACATGCTATGGAGGATGTAATGCAAGAAGAACCATCATCAAACTCTCAAGGGTTAGGCAGAATGAATTTTTCAAAGTTAGGACCAAAATATTGCTTTTAACCAAATTTAATTCCAATGAAAATTGTCAAAATAGGTCAAGAACCAAAAAGAAATTTGTTTTGAGAGTTTTATAATGTTCCTAAATGTTTAAAATGCAATGTGAATTTTTTTGTGATTTTTAAATACTTAAATGTATTTTTAATTAATTAATTTTCATTAACTAATTAAAAATAAACATTTAAATAATTTAAAAATAATTTTTAATGCAAAAAAATAAAAATAAAAATATTTTTGGGTTCTGAAAATTAATGAAATGTTTCACAAAAAATTTCAGAATTTTTCAAAGTGTTTTGCTATTTTTTAAAATTCATGCAAATAAAATACAAACAAAATGAATTAATTTTGGTTAACAGGAGAATGAATCGATTCATAATGAGAAAACAGAACTAGTTAAACAGCATGAATCGATTCATAATGGGATGAATCGATTCATTATGCGAAATCCAGGAACTTTTCAACAGGATGAATCGATTCATAATGGGATGAATCGATTCATTATGCGAAATCCAGGAACTTTTCAACAGAATGAATCGATTCAAGCTAGAATGAATCGATTCATTATGCTGTTTTTTTTCAAAAATGCAGAATCAAACTCATTCCTTAGGCTATGTTAAGTGCTCTAAGTCTCCATATTTCATCCTCTACCCACACCAAACATGAATCAATCACAAGATCTCATTTACAATGCATCAACAACAAGATTTGAGCAAAAATCAAGAAAACTGCAAAAACTTCAAAACATGCATACACACTCATTTCTCAACCATTTTCAGTGTTTCAAAGCTTAACATGATGAGTGAAACAAACTCTATCATTCTATAACAAGAGATTACATTTCTATAAAAAATGTTCTTGATGATACCTGAACTGGAGCTTTGAACTGTGGAACTTTCTGGCCTCAAACTTGGTGCAATCCCTCTCCTTTGAACACCTTGATGATGAAATGAAGCTTGGATAGCTTTGAGAATGACTGGTTATGGCTGTTTTGCTCTGGTGTAGCAGAAATGGAGGGCCTTTTGTGAGATGTTTCAAGTTGTTTCAGGGGATGATTCTTGTTCTAAGGGTGATTTGTGACTTGTTGGTGAAAGAAAAAGTGAAGTTTCTTGGCTGTGTGAAGAAAAATTCAGAGAAGATGTTTGGGACAGATTTTGTGCAAGTAGGATTGTGTGTTGTTTCTATGCCAAATGAGCTGCTATATCACTCCCATAAAGTATGAGTAGGCTGTGGAGCAGGTTAGTAGAGGCTGCTGGGCACTATTCCAAAAGCATGGGAGAAATTGCAAAAAGTCATGGTTAGGTGTACTTGAGGCATGGGCTGTGGCAGAGCTGATTTTCTGGCTTGTACTGCATCAGCTGAGTTCAAGGATGACTCTTGGATCAGTTGATGTGAGCTGTAATGGATGAAGGGTGAGATCTCACATGTTTTGCAATTTTGCAACTTGTTACACTTTGTGACTTTTGGTCATGGAAAGGTAACACTCTTTGCTGAATTTTGGTTGTGATAGGTTACATGATGTTATGGTGGTGTCTTGAAATCAGTTAGAGACCATACAAAACCTTGGGGATCAATTTTGCAAGAATTCCTCTTTGGAGAATTTCATGGAAAGTGGCTTATGGAAGTTTGTGATTTGAAGCATGGACCTTGAAAACTCTTGGGCAATTCTGATTTTGCTAAGTTGCAATATGTTATAATGATGCAAAGAAGTTATTTAGAGGTCAATAGAATGCTTGGCATGTGAAATTGCAAGTTTCCCTCTTTCTGCAAAAGTGAAATTTCAATGATTTTTCCCAACATTGCAAAGCCATAACTTTTGATCCAAAATGAATTAGGTCATGTTCTTGTACTTTGTGAAAAGGGAATGATCCATTATACAACTTTCATGACCAAAGTTTTTCCATTTGAAGCATTTTTGAATCAAAAAGCAAGGGTTGAAAAAGTTTCCCAAAATGGCAATTTCATTAAAAGTCAAACTTTCCCAAAAAGTCAACTTTGCAAATGACTTGAAATTCTTCAAATTTGTGAAGTTCCAACTTCTAACATCTTCTATGACCAAATAAAGATCATACACATTCAAAATGATGGATAACACCCTTTGGTTGGGTCATTGGGGGCCTCAGATGCCCTGATTTTGCACTGACTTGCACAAGAAGTCAACTCTTGATTAGATGCCTTCCCCATGGAATTTCTTCATGAAACTTGATATGCATGATCCTCATAACATATAGATACCAATAGAAACAAGAATGACCAAAAAATTTGGAGTTATGGCCTCTGAAACCAAAACCCTAATTTCAGGTCATCTGTGTAGTTAAACTTGGCTCTGCTTCCATGCCTTCCTCAGTTCTTGTGATTCTTTGACTTCTTTGACCTTGTGGGGATATAATATGATGCTTGAATATACATGGAACCCTTTGAAGTGATTGAAGGCCTTTGGAGTGGCTCAAATGGCTCTTGGATTGCTCGGATCACAAACCCTAGATGCAGATGACTTTGAACCAATGCAATGAATCAAAAATGCAATATGAGATGATATGATTGAACTTATGCACATGAGGAGATCACAAGCCATGGTGTTAATGGGTGAGGGCAAATTTGGGGTGTTTACAGCTGCCCCTATTCAAACATGAGTTAGCTGTGCAGGATGTAAGCAACGGCTTAACAGGCAAACAAGATAACTTGTGGTTGAATACCAAAGACAGTCCAAAATTTGCACTCACAGAATGAAGAAGAAAAGGGATATAGATTGTAGAAGAAAATAAAGTATATTGTAAAGTGTGGGCGACGGAGGTCGACCGTCGAGTAGAGGACGACTGCTGGGGAAAGAGCAATGACGGGGACGGCCGACATGATGGAAAAGTGCGGAAAATAAAGCAATGACGGGGACGGCCGACATGCTGGGGATAAAAGGATTATGATGGGGACGGCCATCAAGTAAAGCTATAAGATTCTCTGGGGATTAATGAAAAGTGATGGGGACGGACATCAAGTTCATAAAGTAAAGTAACCAACGATGGGGACGGCCATCGGGTTAAAGAATAAATGAAATAATGATGAGGGACGGTCATCAAAGGTGAAGGACGATCACCTAGCAGGGGACGGCTGCTCTGTTGGGGATAAGATGAGGGACGGTCATCTAAGGTGAAGGACGATCACCTGGCAGGGTACGACTGCCAAAAATATCGCGACATAGGACGAATGCCGGATAAAAGGTCAACGATGGGGACGGCCATCGGATGAGCATGATGAAGGACGATCATCAAGAGGTGAAGGACGATCACCTAGCAGGGGACGGCTGCTCTCAAAGTTTATCATGACATAGGACGAATGTCAGATAAAAAGATCAACGATGGGGACGACCATCGGATAAAATGATGAGGGACGGTCATCAAAAGGTGAAGGACGATCACCTGGCAGGGTACGGCTGCCGAAAATATCACGACACAGGACGAATGTCGGATAGCAAAGATCAATGATGGGGACGGCCATCGGATGAACATGATGGAGGACGACCATCAAAAGGTGAAGGACGATCACCTAGCAGGGGACGGCTACTCTCAAGGTTTATCATGACACAGGACGAATGTCAGATAACCAAAGTAATTTTGCTTTGTTGGCGATCTATTGGGGAATAGTAAACACGGACGAGTGTTTACATCCAAGAAATAAAAGTATAAGTGTTTAGATGTTTGTGTATAGATTAAAGATGCGGACGATCATCCTTAAGACTATGATACGGACGAGTATCAGGTAGAAACAAATACTGACACGTGTTCAGAGATGATGATACGGACGAGTATCAACTGGTTAACAAAGAACACGGACGAGTGTTGAATCTGAGGGGATTCTTCTGGGGAATAGTAGACACAGACGAGCGTCTATATTCAAGAAGACAAAAGTGTTTGACATAGTGTATGGATTAAAGATGCGGACGAGCATCCTTAAGACTATGATACGGACGAGTATCAGGTAGAAACAAACGCTTGACGCATGTTCTGAGATGATGGTACGGACGAGTACCAACTGGTTAACAAAGAACAAGGACTAGTGTCGAATCTGCGGGGATATAAGTGGTGTATACAAGATACGGACGAGTATCTGTATAAGTATGAGTATGAATGGTGTATAGATGAGTGTTTAACCTGCTGGGGAGAGTGACACGGACGAGTGTCAAAAGGAGAAAAGCATAATATAAACAAGTATCTGATATACAAAGTGTTTAGGTTACTGTGCTGGGGAAGGTGACACGGACGGGTGTCAAGGAACTTATATATATATATATATATATATATATATATATATATATATATATATATATATATATATATATCTGTGAGTGCAAAAGGGGATGTCTTTGGCTTTTTGCTGGGGATATGACACGGACGGGTGCCACAAGGAGTATATACTGATGTTTGTGAATGTGAGGCAACTGTTTTAGCTTTAGCTCTCTGTTGGGGAAATCTGGGGAGCATTCTGTGCTTTGTCGATGGATTTGTCAATATTCACAAGTATTTGATTTGGACACGGCTTATGATTATGCAATATGTTTGATTTTTGCCGTAATGCTCCGTATTAGACGGAATGCTACGCTTTGTGGGGTGAATATGATGCGAATGCCATGATTATGCAAGGATACCGATCCGGGATTCGGATCCCGATGCTGTGAAGACCTCTGGTTGATCTGCTTGAAATGGACATCCCAGCTGGGGATGAGATCATTGGTAGATCCAACAAGATGTATCTGTTTGGGGGGAATAAGTCACTGATAGACCCATCCTGGTAATAAGGGACCCAGCTGGGGTTTGTAGAAGCTTTCGTCACTCTGTTGTGATCCCTTCGTGCGTTGCTCTTCTGGATAGAGGCTGAAACTCTGTGGGGAAGTGGTTCCCTGGCTTTTGTACTTGGCTGAGGAAGAATGATTGGTACCTCGGCTGGGAGAAGTGACAAGTGGCAACTCAGCTGGGGAGAAAGCACTTTTGGTGCTAAGACTGAGTGAGTGTTGATTTGCCAGCTTGCTGGGGTGAAGCTTTCATGCCCCATGTTGCGCTTTTGGATACCTGCGATCCTGCAAAGACAGAGAAACACACAAGTAATCCTGAGGTATCCTTACTGGATTCCGTCATAGGAGTTAGACACTTCTGAGAGTAAGTATATTCCCTGCAAGCACGTGTTTTTTAGAAGAAAAGCATCTGTATTTATGCAATCAGTATTTTAAAGACATCAGACATTCTTTGCAAATAAAAATGTACAAGACGAAACATGGCTGAAAATCTGATTTTATTAATTCATGTGCCCTGAATTGGCAAGATACAGTCAAAGAAACAAATCCCCTAAAATGAGGAGATTTTTACAAATTGAGAAACAAAATGCTGGCAATGTTGTCGACGCTTCAAGGAGCTTCCCCTTTGCTATGACTCGTATGACTTTTGACGTTCTTCTCGTCTTGCTTTCTGAAGAAGGCTGATTCTGAAAGAAGCTTGATCCTTTCGAAGCTTGCCAAGTTGTAGGTGATACAGACGAATTCAAAATGCAGTTGTTCGCTTATTCCCTTATTTTGCATGGATCGCCCTTTCGGGTTTTCAATCCATCGGGATACCCATTTTTGCCTGAGTTGTCCAATGCGGCTTTTCAACTCAGCGGGTGTACAAACATTTTTTTTGTTTATTTTCCCTTATTTTTTCCCGAGTCTTTTATTCTGTTTTTGACTCGCCGGGATGCCCTATTTTTGCCTGGACTTACATTCTGTTTTTATGTCCAGCGGGTCATTTTTATGCGAAGTATTTTTTAACTGCATCTGAATTCACAGGGGACGGGAAGTATTCACCATCCATAGTGCCGAGCATCAGTGCTCCACCAGAGAAAACTTTCTTTACTACAAATGGTCCTTCATAATTCGGAGTCCACTTGCCCCTGGGGTCTGTATGAGGAGGGAGGATTCTTTTCAGCACAAGATCTCCTACTTGGTACTCTTGGTGCCTGACTTTCTGATTGAAGGCTCTCTTCATTCTTTTCTGATACAACTGCCCATGACAGATTGCAGCCAATCTCTTTTCTTCAATCAGACTCAGTTGTTCGTACCGGGATCGGACCCATTCTGCTTCGTTCAGCTTAACATCCATCAGTACCCTTAGGGAGGGTAATTCAACTTCAACTGGTAGGACTTCTTCCATACCATACACAAGCTGATACGGTGTTGCCCCAGTAGATGTTCTGATTGACGTGCGGTACCCATGCAAGGCAAACGGTAGCATTTCATGCCAGTCTTTGTATGTAACTACCATCTCCTGCACAATCTTCTTGATATTCTTATTAGCTGCCTCAACAGCGCCATTCATCTTTGGCCTGTAAGGAGAAGAATTGTGGTGTTGGATCTTGAAGTCCCGGAACAACTCCGCCATCATTTTGTTGTTTAAGTTGGAACCATTATCAGTAATGATTCGCTCGGGAACTCCGTATCGACAGATGATATCTCTCTTCAGAAATCTGGCTACCACTTGCCTTGTAACGTTTGCATATGAAGCTGCTTCGACCCACTTGGTGAAATAGTCAATGGCAACCAGGATGAATCTGTGGCCATTTGAAGCAGTCGGTTCAATCTTGCCAATCATGTCAATGCCCCACATAACAAAGGGCCAGGGTGAAGACATCACATTCAAAGGATTGGGAGGCACATGCACCTTATCCGCATAAATCTGGCATTTATGGCATTTTCTGGCGTAAGCACAACAGTCGGCATCCATTGTGATCCAGTAATAACCTGATCTTAGCAATTTCTTAGCCATCGCATGTCCTCCAGCATGGGTGGCAAATGATCCTTCGTGCACTTCATGCATTAACAAGTCTGCTTCTGTTCTATCAACGCATCTGAGGAGTACCATATCAAAGTTTCTCTTGTATAGGGAACCATCAGTGTTCAGGAAGAAACTTCCAGCAAGCCTTCTCAAAGTCTTCTTATCATTGGAAGATGCCCCAGGTGGGTATGTTTGATCTTCCAAGAAGCACTTAATGTCATGGAACCAAGGCTTATCATCTTTGACAATGTCTGCTGCAAATACATATGCTGGTCTATCAAGTCTGGACACTGAAATCTGAGGTACAAAGTTGGCAGCTTGAACCTTGATCATAGATGAAATGGTAGCTAGAGCATCTGCAAATTGATTCGCGTCTCGAGGGATATACTCAAGCTTGACCGTTGTGAAGAAAGTCAATAACCTCCTTGTATAATCCCTGTAAGGTATCAGGTGCTCCTGGTGTGTGTACCATTTGCCATTGGTTTGATTAACTACCAGAGCTGAATCTCTGAATACAGTCAATGTCTTGATCCTGAGGTCAATGGCTTCCTCAAGACCCATAATGCAAGCCTCGTATTCAGCTTCGTTGTTAGTGCAGTTAAAGGTGAGTTTTGCCGAGAAAGGCATGTGAACTCCTTTAGGTGTAATGAGTACTGCACCAACACCACGACCATTCATATTAACAGCCCCATCAAACATCATAGTCCATTCCTCTTCCGGGTCAGGCCCTTCAGTGTGAACAGGCTCTTCATGATCTTTTGCTTTTATGAACGTGAGGTCTTCATCAGGGAAGTCAAATCTCATAGGCTGGTAATCATCAATAGGTTGCTCAGCAAGATATTCAGACAATACACTGCCCTTGATGGCTTTTTGAGATGTGTACTGGATGTCATATTCTGTGAGAATCATTTGCCATCTTGCAACCCGTCCGGTAAGTGCTGGCTTCTCAAAAATGTACTTAACTGGGTCCATCTTTGAAATCAATAAAGTGGTGTGGGTCAACATATACTGCCTCAGTCGGCGAGCAGCCCACGCTAAAGCACAGCAAGTTTTCTCGAGCAGTGAATAACGTTGTTCACAGTCGGTAAACTTTTTGCTTAGGTAGTATATTGCATACTCTTTTCGACCAGACTCGTCATGCTGGCCCAACACACACCCCATCGACTCTTCTAATACTGTCAAGTACATTATTAGAGGTCTTCCTTCAACTGGAGGCATAAGTATTGGAGGCTCTTGTAAGTATTCCTTGATCTTGTCAAAAGCCTTCTGGCAGTCTTCGTTCCACCTGACCGTCTGTTCTTTTCTTAGCAATTTGAACAAGGGCTCACAGGTTGCCGTAAGGTGAGATATGAACCTTGAGATGTAGTTCAATCTACCTAGAAACCCTCGAACTTCTTTTTCAGACTTCGGTGTAGGCATTTCTTGAATAGCTTTGACTTTATCAGGGTCAACTTCAATCCCTTTCTCACTCACAATAAATCCCAGCAGCTTACCGGATCGCACCCCGAATGTGCATTTGTTGGGGTTCAACTTCAGTTGGTACTTCCTCAGACGCTTGAATAGCTTCAACAGATTTACCAGGTGGTCTTCTTCCGTGAGGGACTTGGCAATCATGTCATCCACATAACATTCGATTTCTTTATGGATCATATCGTGGAATAATGTCACCATAGCCCGTTGATATGTTGCACCGGCATTTTTCAGACCGAATGGCATCACCTTGTAACAGAACGTGCCCCAGGGTGTGATGAAGGTTGTCTTCTCCATGTCTTCAGGTGACATTTTAATCTGATTGTATCCTGAAAATCCGTCCATGAAGGAGAATACCGAGAACTGAGCCGTGTTATCCACCAATACATCGATGTGAGGTAATGGGAAGTCATCTTTCGGGCTTGCTCTGTTCAGATCCCGGTAGTCAACACACATTCTCACTTTGCCGTCTTTCTTAGGCACAGGTACTATGTTAGCAACCCACGGTGGATAGCTAGTTACAGCAAGGAACCCGGCGTCCCACTGCTTTTGTACCTCTTCTTTGATTTTCATCGCCATGTCTGGGCGAGTGCGGCGCAATTTTTGTTTAACCGGCGGGCAATCTTCTCTTAAAGGCAGCTTGTGCATGACAATATCGGTGTCCAACCCTGGCATATCCTGATAAGACCAAGCAAACACATCCACATATTCCTGAAGCAGGTCAATCAGTTGTTTCTTCACCGAGTCTTGTAAACAGGCCCCGATTTTAACTTCTTTCACGTCTTCATCTGTACCAAGATTGATCGTTTCGACCTCCTCCTGATGAGGAGTGATAACCTTTACCTCTTGTCTCAACAACCTGGCTAGCTCCTCAGGAAGCTCATAATCTTCTTCAACCCCTTCATCAGCTTGATTGATCGGATTGTCAAAGTCATACGAAGTCATGGCCGTGCTGTTGTCGGTGCGGTCTGGAAGGCACTCTCTGCAAGGGTTCAGTTTGTTCATTTCAGTGATTGATTTTAATCTTGTTTAGAAAAGTGAAATAAAGTTGTCATTTTGAAAACATTGCCATTTTATTTTTGTACAAAAAGAAAAATGAAAAATAGTGAGCGGAAAAGAAAAAAGACTCATTTGCAAAAGATGTCTGATATTCATTGATTAATCCATTTGCACAAAAATTACAAGATGGCCCGATTATAAAATGAGTCTTGACATCTTGGGAAAGATGCAAGACTTGATGCATGCTTTAAAAATACAGGAAATAATAATTACTCTGCAGGAGTAACCCTTATAATTTCCTGGGAAGACCAGTTAAGGACTTGGCTCCCCGGGATCCTTGGACGTATCCAGCTCTCCAGGTTGAAGTCACTTTCAGCCTCGTCTCCCACATTATTGATAGCATTTGGGGCTAGCATTCCCCCACTGATGAACTTGGGAGCTTCAGCAGCCTCTTCTTGCACTTGTCGGGATGGTTTGTAACCCAAACCGAATTTGTCCTTTTTCATCTGAACTTGCAGCAGCTTGCCCCAGCCTTGGGAATTCCCGTCTTCAACAACCTTCCGAGCTTGTTTGTATGAGGCTATTGAGGTTCTAGACACTTCAACTGTTGCCTCATTGACATTGAGAGCTTCGAAACCCTGACTCATTGTCTCATGGATATCTTCATCCATATCAATGTACTTATGTGTAGCCAGGTGGCTGACAAAGATGTCCTCCTTGATGGTTGCTGTTGTTGTAGTAATTTCCACTGGAATGATGTTTGCTGATGTTGTAGGAGAGATGTTTCTTGAAGTTGTAGGAGTGGGAACTGTTGAAGTGATTTCTAGAAGCTGATCCATCTATAAGCTCGGGAGATTGTTACGGGTCGGATGTTTGTGGATGTGATTGACGGGTAAGACCCTTCTACGATCAATGTTTCCTGAGGTACACAACGAGGTGAGAAACAAACAATAAAACTCCTGTAAAACAAAATAGATGAGATTAGCATGCAATGCAATATGTCTATTTGTTCTTCGAGGGTATCCGGTTTGGTTCTTGGTTTTGACCTTCCATACCCCTTGGAAGAGGTGCAGATGTTGAAAAGAAGAACGGTCAAAACCAAACTAAAGAAGATGTGGATACCCTGTAGAACAGATAGACAAATGTTAAAATGATGCAAAATGATGTATGCAGAATGATATGCAAGGGTTTGTGATCAAGCTGGATCTGAGTATCTGTCTTGATATAAAGTCCATGTATGTTCAAGAAGTCCAGATGGAGGTTCAGAAATCCGGTAACCAAGGTGGGGGACTCAAATAAAGAGTCACATGTCCAGGGTTCAAATCACAAGAACTGTCCCAAAATGAGGTACTCTTAACCAAAACAAAGTAACAGGGTATGATGTGGTCAATGGTACCTGCAAACCTGTAAACAGCCCAACCCCCTCACAGGTGGTGTTCTAAAACAAGGATCCTCAGACTTGGATTAGTTATGAGAAGTGTAAACACTTCTAAACCGGAGGTACAGTGTTTACAATAACCATAAAAGATCCTCCTCTAATTCACCTCAGCTTCTGAAGGTCATAATAAAGGTCATCCAGACTTAGTAGGCTTCCCAGATAGCCCTAGCACTACAGGAAATCTGTAGCACAGAGTTCTCAAGAAGAAACCCACATCTGAACCGTGTTTCATATTCCCGCACCAGACCGAAATGGAATGGGAAAGAACATGAACCACTCTAGCCTAGGTGTCACTCAGGTCCCAGGTATAGGACCTTAAACTCTCAGTAGAACACCCACCCACCAAAGCAACAAGAAAACAGATCCAGCCAGCACAGTATGACAGTATGATATATGCAAAACTATAAAGAAAGCAATAAAACAACTGTACATAAAGCAATAAATAAAATATACAAACACAAATAGCACATAACACCCCAGTAAACACAAATCAAACAAGCCCTAGGAGGAACCCACAAAAAGAACCAGAAGCCCTGGTTACAGTATAAGGCTCCCCAGCAGAGTCGCCAAGCTGTCGCTCCCACTAAATGAAGCCGGGTCAAATAGGGTACAGACGCGAACGGTCGGCGAGAGGAGGGTGCGAGAACACACAGGAGTGAACTCACAGGGAATGAAAAGAGTCGCCAGCTAGGCATTTTTATCCCGGAGGAAAGGCAATGCCGCATAGACCTAGAAAGATGCGGACAAGACGGTTGCGAACCAGAGAGACTGAGAAAGGGGGTTGGTTACAACCTGGGAAGGTATTAGCACCCAGATTGTCCGCCGTACTCGACGGGATCCACGCTTAAAAGATTTGTGTTTAAAAGGGGTAGTGTCAGTGCAATTTGTGTATAAAAGGGCTGGAAGAAAATGTACAGGTGTCAGTGTAAAGGGAGCGTAGAGTGTATAAATGATGTGTCAGTGTAAGGACAGGAGTGAAATGCTCATGATAATGAGGCTAAGAGAATGATGCTGAAAGAGGGGGAATATACAGAGACTTTTGTTCGATAACTGTTAAGTTATGCCTACGTATCCTCTCGTGCAATGAGGAAGTCAGAACACCGTAGTTCGACCCAAAGAGACTGAAAGATGAATTGACTTGTGAACTGCTTACTTGTCTATGCTCAAGTGTATGACCTGTCTGGCTCAGGTGCTAACTGTCTTGCATTAGACGGAAGAAGCGAGTTCTCGTTTGTGAGCGAATGAGATGAGAAAAGAATCCCGAAGGAGACGATTATTGTTTGTTTTTGTGTTTTCAGTCTTTTATTGCTTTTGAAAGTTTGTCATAAGTTAATGAGCTTAAGCCTAAACCAATGGGTTAGTAAACTCATCACATCTTCCCTTTGATTAGGGGTAATGAGAATACCTTAAGTGTGAAGTCAGCTTCTCACACTTAATCACCTTTGATGCAGGATTAAGATCATTAACCTACTTGTGATTATTTAGATGTTTTTGGTGTTTTTGTTTAGTGTTAATTAATGAGATTAAGCCATAATCAGGGATTAAACAGACTCATTACACCATCCTAATAGAAGGATAATAGATGAGAGTGTTTAAGCTGAGGAAAGCTCCTCAACTTAATCCATGATTAGGGATTAACTTCACGACAAAACAAAGCCTTTATTAGATGGATTTTAGTTAATGATAAGATGAAGAAATGATTTTTTATGGTTTGTAAGACAACTTGAGGGGGACTTGTCCATTAACACTAGGGTTAGTCCTTCTTAACCAATTAAGGAAGAATTAGAACCCTAATGCAAGGCCCAAGTTACAAGCTTGATGTCTTGATGATTATTAGATGAATTGATTAAAGGATTTAAACACATTAAGGGTTTAACACTTAGGATTAAAGTTATACACTCCATCCTAATAGAAGGATGCAGGCATAAGCTTAATCACAAAGCCTTAAAGCCTTTAGGGTTTAGTCCCTGATTATGAGGTGAGAAGAGAAGACTCAATGAGACGCAAAGGTAAAACTAAGTGGGGGACTAATCAAAACCCTAATCATTGTCATGCTTGGTTGTTCCTAAGGTTTGTGAGGATTAACAAGAGAAATCTTCAGAGGAACCACCAGGAAGCAGATGAAAGGAGCAGAGAGAAGCAAAGTAACTTGCTTCATTTAAGAAGACAAGTCATTTGAGAAAAGAAAGTAAGAAGAAGAAGAAAGAGCAAGCTCAATCTAAAACACAAAGTAAAATGCAGCAATGATGCATAAGAGAGATGAAAGAAAATTGTGAGAAGTGAAGGCAAATTCACTCCTCAAAGTTACTTACCACCTGAAAAGTTAATGAAAGAAATGCAATGCAATGCAAAATGAGATGAAATGGCATGATACAAGTCAAAATCAGAAGCATGTGAATGATGACAATGATGCTATGAGATGATACAAACATGAAACATGGCATGAGGATGATCATACAAACATATGGATGCAAATGAAGCATACTTAGAACCATGAACATACATGAAAAGTTATGGAATGCAAATGACATACAACATGGCAAATGAAAGATGAAATGATCAAACATGCTTCTAATATGTCTTAAGATGTCTAATGAATCAAATGGATGCACAATATGCTATGGCAAGTCATGGTATGCAAGCAAATGCAAGATGAATACAAAAGGAAGCCCAAATTAGGGTTTATGATCAATGCACAAAACAAAAACAAAAACCAGAAGCAAACATCAAGATAAAAAATTGAAAATGCATTCAAAGGAACCCTAACCCTACACAAACTCACTGCCCAAAGGAGGGGTTCTAACTCTTAACCTAATGAAAGTTATGAATTTCCTAAGATTTCTAGGATTTTAGGGTACCTTGCAAAGAAAAATACCAAACAAATTGAAAATGCAAGATCAAATCAAACCAATTTTATCCTATAAAGTACATGCTATGGAGGATGCAATGCAAGAAGAACCATCATCAAACTCTCAAGGGTTAGGCAGAATGAATTTTTCAAAGTTAGGACCAAAATATTGCTTTTAAACAAATTTAATTCCAATGAAAATTGTCAAAATAGGTCAAGAACCAAAAAGAAATTTGGTTTGAGAGTTTGATAATGTTCCTAAATGTTTTAAAATGCAATGTGAATTTTTTTGTGATTTTTAAATGCTTAAATGTATTTTTAATTAATTAATTTTCATTAACTAATGAAAAATAAACATTTAAATAATTTAAAAATAATTTTTAATGCCAAAAAATAAAAATAAAAATATTTTTGGGTTCTGAAAATTAATGAAATGTTTGACAAAAAATTTCAGAATTTTTCAAAGTGTTTTGCTATTTTTTAAAATTCATGCAAATAAAATACAAACAAAATGAATTAATTTTGGTTAACAGGAGAATGAATCGATTCATGCTTGGATGAATCGATTCATAATGAGAAAACAGAACTAGTTAAACAGCAAGAATCGATTCATAATGGGATGAATCGATTCATTATGCGAAATCCAGGAACTTTTCAACAGGATGAATCGATTCATAATGGGATGAATCGATTCATTATGCGAAATCCAGGAACTTTTCAACAGAATGAATCGATTCAAGCTAGAATGAATCGATTCATTATGCTGTTTTTTTCAAAAATGCAGAATCAAACTCATTCCTTAGGCTATGTTAAGTGCTTTAAGTCTCCATATTTCATCCTCTACCCACACCAAACATGAATCAATCACAAGATCTCATTTACAATGCATCAACAACAAGATTTGAGCAAAAATCAAGAAAACTGCAAAAACTTCAAAACATGCATACACACTCATTTCTCAACCATTTTCAGTGTTTCAAAGCTTAACATGATGAGTGAAACAAACTCTATCATTCTATAACAAGAGATTACATTTCTATAAAAAATGTTCTTGATGATACCTGAACTGGAGCTTTGAACTGTGGAACTTTCTGGCCTCAAACTTGGTGCAATCCCTCTCCTTTGAACACCTTGATGATGAAATGAAGCTTGGATAGCTTTGAGAATGACTGGTTATGGCTGTTTTGCTCTGGTGTAGCAGAAATGGAGGGCCTTTTGTGAGATGTTTCAAGTTGTTTCAGGGGATGATTCTTGTTCTAAGGGTGATTTGTGACTTGTTGGTGAAAGAAAAAGTGAAGTTTCTTGGCTGTGTGAAGAAAAATTCAGAGAAGATGTTTGGGACAGATTTTGTGCAAGTAGGATTGTGTGTTGTTTCTATGCCAAATGAGCTGCTATATCACTCCCATAAAGTATGAGTAGGCTGTGGAGCAGGTTAGTAGAGGCTGCTGGGCACTATTCCAAAAGCATGGGAGAAATTGCAAAAAGTCATGGTTAGGTGTACTTGAGGCATGGGCTGTGGCAGAGCTGATTTTCTGGCTTGTACTGCATCAGCTGAGTTCAAGGATGACTCTTGGATCAGTTGATGTGAGTTGTAATGGATGAAGGGTGAGATCTCACATGTTTTGCAATTTTGCAACTTGTTACACTTTGTGACTTTTGGTCATGGAAAGGTAACACTCTTTGCTGAATTTTGGTTGTGATAGGTTACATGATGTTATGGTGGTGTCTTGAAATCAGTTAGAGACCATACAAAACCTTGGGGATCAATTTTGCAAGAATTCCTCTTTGGAGAATTTCATGGAAAGTGGCTTATGGAAGTTTGTGATTTGAAGCATGGACCTTGAAAACTCTTGGGCAATTCTAATTTTGCTAAGTTGCAATATGTTATAATGATGCAAAGAAGTCATTTAGAGGTCAATAGAATGCTTGGCATGTGAAATTGCAAGTTTCCCTCTTTGTGCAAAAGTGAAATTTCAATGATTTTTCCCAACATTGCAAAGCCATAACTTTTGATCCAAAATGAATTAGGTCATGTTCTTGTACTTTGTGAAAAGGGAATGATCCATTCTACAACTTTCATGACCAAAGTTTTTCCATTTGAAGCATTTTTGAATCAAAAAGCAAGGGTTGAAAAAGTTTCCCAAAATGGCAATTTCATTAAAAGTCAAACTTTCCCAAAAAGTCAACTTTGCAAATGACTTGAAATTCTTCAAATTTGTGAAGTTCCAACTTCTAACATCTTCTATGACCAAATAAAGATCATACACATTCAAAATGATGGATAACACCCTTTGGTTGGGTCATTGGGGGCCTCAGATGCCCTGATTTTGCACTGACTTGCACAAGAAGTCAACTCTTGATTAGATGCCTTCCCCATGGAATTTCTTCATGAAACTTGATATGCATGATCCTCATAACATATAGAGACCAATAGAAACAAGAATGACCAAAAAATTTGGAGTTATGGCCTCTGAAACCAAAACCCTAATTTCAGGTCATCTGTGTAGTTAAACTTGGCTCTGCTTCCATGCCTTCCTCAGTTCTTGTGATTCTTTGACTTCTTTGACCTTGTGGGGATATAATATGATGCTTGAATATATATGGACCCCTTTGAAGTGATTGAAGGCCTTTGGAGTGGCTCAAATGGCTCTTGGATTGCTCGGATCACAAACCCTAGATGCAGATGACTTTGAACCAATGCAATGAATCAAAAATGCAATATGAGATGATATGATTGAACTTATGCACATGAGGAGATCACAAGCCATGGTGTTAATGGGTGAGGGCAAATTTGGGGTGTTTACAGAACCATTGAAATTGTTTGATTCGTTGTATATTAGATGTTTGATTTGTGCAGGGTTTTAGTGACGAAAACAATCTGTCACTACAAGCTATAGCGACGGAAAACCGTAACTATAGCCTAATCAGACGGCTGGAGGATGAAGAAGAAGTGTGGCGCGAATTTCATAATTTGAATATGGTTTTAATATTTAAATAACTTTTTGTATTTTACATCAGTTAAACACAGGTGATGTAGTGGTAAGCGTGAGCGCGTATGAGGTAGACTGCCTGGGTTCGATCCCCAGGTTATTCATTTTGTTCAAAATTTCTTCTATTTTGCAGATTTAATACAAAAGGACTAATACCCAGCATATATTCATCAAATGCGTTTGGCCTGGTGGTAGTGATGTTGGTCTTGGAGAGTGAAAGCCTAGGGTGTGGGTTCGAATCCCAGCCCCAGGTATTTTGCAATTTTTTCTTAATTTTTGTTTATATTCATTTTTTTATATTATTTAACTTATTTAAATTATTATATAAAAATATAAAACTTACTAAAATAATAGTTAATAGCATTTTCCTAAAATCTTATATTTTCAAAAATCATATTTTATTTCTTAAATTTAAATTATTTATATTTATTTCATTATATGTTCATATTATTAATATTATATATATTTTGTAAATAAATTGATTTTTTTATAAATTAATAATAAAAACCCTAATTCTCATGATTACAACCCTAACCCTAACTTTTCTAACCCTAACCCTAACCCTAATTTTTCTTAACTTTAGAATTTAACTTAATGTTTTTATAAATTATAATTAATCATTAATCATTTATTAAATATGTATATAATTTAGTATTTATTTATTATTAAAATCTATTTTCTTTATTAAATATTTAAAATCTTTTCTAATATTGAATTATTTTGCTAATTTCTTATTTTCTCTTATTTTTATTTTCTAACCATTTATCTTCACTCTTATTATTATTGTTTATTATTGCCTATTTATTATTATTTATCGTTATCATATTTCTCGATTATATTGTAATTGTCCCGAAGCTTTGTAATAGTTTAGTTTATATTTTTGCTTTATTTTCATTATGAATATGTTTATTGTATGGTTAGTAATTCTAGGGTGTGCATAACATACTTGTGATTAAAATTAACTTAGAATAATTAACTTTACAAGATAAATATTTGAATATGAACAAGCACACACGTAAGTCGATCTTTGATCGCCATCTTGCACTTTCTAAGGTTAGCTCTCATGTTGCCTATTTCAAAAGGTCAAGTAAGGTGTCTTAAGCAAAGTCCATTTACAAATATCATCAAGTCCCTTCAATTTACAAGATCAAGTCCCTTCGTGGTTGCCTACGATAAATGATCTTATCCCTTCGAATAAAAGATGATAAGTCCCTACGAATTGCTAAAGACACCTTGCAGTTGCCTACATTCAGATTGTCCCTACACATGTCCCTTCACATCCAAGGTAATGACTACCTATTCCTTAATAATAGGGCTAGTCTTACTATTGAAAGAACATATAAGAACAATAAAGATTTAACATAGGGTAGGTTCCTCTTAAGTACTTGCTCACCTTTTCAAAATACTCTTTTACACTTCACATTTCAAACAAATTTTCAAAACAAAGTCTTTATATACATCCATACGAGGATCATTATAAAGTACTTAGAAAATTTTTAATCACACACTATACTTTCCTTTTGGATAAAATAAAAGTCGGTGGCGACTCTTGCTATCCGCAACATTTAACCAAAGTCAGTTCTCCCACCGTGTTACAGAACTGGCAACTCTGCTGGGGACTAATAAAAGAGGGGTACCCTTAGGAATTAGATCACTTTAAATTGTTTGCTTTGCTTTCTTTATATTTACTTGTGGGGCTCTTATATGTGAGAGATCCTAACCCGGATCTAGTGTACCTTAGGTAAATGGCAATAGACCAAGGAAACTGTACGGCGTATACCGATATGGTTGATCTGGTGGCCATAGTTAGTGTGACTTATTGGTTGGTGCTTATGTTCCTTGAGTAAGTTGAGGATAATATGAGGCTTCCATATGTTGTCAATACACTAACTGATGTTTAGAACCCTAGTTATCCCATCTTGGCCTTTAGAAAGTAGTGAGATAACCGGCTTTGGTGAAGACTGAAGTTGGTTGATACTCGATACTACGCTCATTGAGATCCTAAACTTGGAGGGTTTTGGTTGGCAAGTAAGTTGCCTACTGAACAACCACCCTTGGGAAGGATCAGTGATATTGAGATCCCTTAGAACTTGGTTACTTTTGTAGGACAGGATGAACCATCTAAACTTCAGGGGAGGGTACCTACCTTTAAAACTCATGCAAGCCTTCAAACCTAGGGCTATTGTGTGACTTGTTTGTGTGTGCCACATGTTTGTGATTGAGCATAACATCATGACATCATCATACATCATAAGCATAGCATTTTCACTAACCATTTCAAGGACCAAAATATTTATCTTTGTTCTTTGTTGCAGATCATGACTTCTGCTCGTAGGAATACTATCCGGATCAACTTTGTAGGAGTACCTCCTAAGCTTAAGGAATTGGTCTCTCAAGTTTCTGAAAACTCCCAGTTCATCAAGAGGCATGGTCACCTACTGGATCTAGTCACTTCAGGGTTCAATGAAGACATGATGAGTGTTTTGTTTCAGTTCTTTGATCCTAAACATCATTGCTTCACATTCCCCGACTATCATTTGGTTCCTACAATTGAAGAGTTCTCCAAGCTACTGGGTATACCTATCCTTGATCAGAGACCCTTCACAAGCTTAGAGAAAGAGCCTAAACCTGAAGTCATTGTTGCAGCCCTACATCTGAAAAAATCAGACATTGTCCTAGAAACAAGGAGTGGAGTTAAGGGTATCCTTGCCAAGGTATTGATGGAGAAAGCTCAAGTGTTCCTGAAGGCTATGAGTTATGATGCTTTTGAGGAGATCTTAGCCTTATTAATCTATGGCGTAGTTTTGTTCCCTAATCCATACCAGTTCATAGACATACACGCCATCAACATATTTCTGACTCATAATCCAGTGCCTACATTACTTGGAGACATCTTACATTCTCTCCATACCCGTACTACGAAGGCACGAGGAACTCTGATGTGTTGCATACCTCTATTGTCCAGGTGGTTTATTTCTCACCTTCCTCGATCGGTGATGAAGAATGAACAAGGGTTCAGGTGGTCCAAGAGGATCATGTCACTTTCCCATTCAGATATTCATTGGTGCTCTCGATCTATGGAGAATGTTACTAGATTTGACCGTTGTAGGGAGTTCCCTAATGTGCCACTCCTTGGCATAAGATGGGGCATTACTTACAACCCTTCTTTAGTTCTACGTCAGTTTGGTTATGCTCGGAGTGATGGTCCTCATGACATGCTTATTCAAGGTATTGTGTTTGATTACGACAATGATCTGCAAGGTTACCATCAAAGGTTCATACGAGCTTGGGGCAAGGTGAACAAGGTTGACAGCAAGACTCTGGAACCAAAGTACACTATCCCTATGGAACCTTATCTCAGATGGGTGCGATCTCGTGCTCAGACTCTTATGATGCCATATCCTGCTATCCTGCCAGTTACCATGGAGCCTGTTGTTGAAGGAGATACTCCTTATACCATCCTTCATCCAGACATGCCCACTGACATGGAAGAGTTGCAAAGGTCCTGGATCCAGTTGAAGGAGCAAAGGGATACTTTTGAGACTCATTTCAAAGCTAGTCAAGAAAGAATCCTAGAACTGACAAAACAACTTCACGAGGAGCGGAATCTCAACTCATACCTCAACACAATGAGGAAACGTCCATGGGAGACTTAAAATCCCATCTTTGTATTCATTTCATTTTTGTTGTAAGCCCAAGGGGCAAACAAATCTATTGCTTACTAATAAAAGTTTCATTTCTGGTTGTTTACACAAATTTAAATCATGCGGTCCTTGAAAACATTGCATATACATTTACATACCATGTCATTGCATCACAGGTTTCTTATGAACAGGTATCTTATCTTCTCGCTATTTATTTCAGCAGAAATGGTTCTTGAACAGACTGTCAAAGATCTCTAGGCTCAGAATGCAGAATTCCAAGAGTTGATTCTGAACTTGTCTAAAGGGCAAGATGAGCTGAAGACACTGCTGGCTAAGAAATAGAAGAAGACTAGAAAATCAGGAGGCCTTATCAATCTGGGAAGAAGATTCAGAGGTCCTATCAAGACAAAGGAACATATTGAGGATTCTGAGTCTGAAAATTTTGAGAAAGCGGGAGGTAGTCTCCATGATACTGTGGGAGATTCTGATTCTGAGGCAAAATATTATCATGATCTTGCTAGTGAGGAGAAGTATAAGATGCTGGTGGACAAAATGAACGCCATGGAATTGCAAAAATATTCTGGGCTTGATTTTGAAGATCTGAGTTTAGTTTCTGGAGTAGTTATACCTATTGGTTTCAAGGTTCCTGTTTTTGTAGTGTATGATGGTGTCTCATTTCCCAAGCTGCATTTAAGGTCTTATGTCCGGAGGATTCAACCACATACTGCTGATAAGAAACTATGGATTCATTTCTTCCAAGAGAGCTTGTCTGGAGCTCAATTGGAATGGTACTATCAACTGGAAAGTGTTAATATTCGTGATTGGAATGATCTTGCTGAGGCCTTCTATAGGCAATACCAATATAATGTTGATTTAGCACCAACTCGCATGCAACTCCAAAGCATGTCTATGGGTGCTGAAGAGAGTTTCAAGGAGTATGCACAGAAATGGAGAGACCTAGCTGGCAGAGTTCAACCTCCTTTGACTGACAGGGAGCTGGTGGATATGTTTATGAGTACGCTGAATGGTCCTTTTTATAGTCACCTCATTGGAAGCTCATCATCTGGTTTCACTGAGCTGATAATGACTGGAGAACGCATGGAAAGTGGTATAAGAAGTGGAAAGATACAAATGAGTGCCTCTTCACCAAGCACTACTAAGAAGCCCCCTAGTGGAAAGAAGGAGTCTAATGTTGTGTATGGTCAACATAGTCGTAACAGGAGTCACCAATATGTGGGAGCAGTTCACATCTCTAATCATACTCCTGCAGCACTAGAACCACAACAAAACAATCAACAGAAACCTAGAAGACAGTTCACCAAGATCAATATGTCACTGGCCCAAGCCTTACAACACATGTTGAAAGGGGAACTCATTACTTTGAGGGATCCTCCTCAGAATCCTAATACATCCTCTCCTCGATACAATCCTAATGCAAGATGTGCCTATCATTCTAATAGTCCGGGACATGACACCAACAACTGTTGGGTGTTGAAAAACAAGATTCAAGACATGATTGAAGCTGGGGAGATTGAATTTGACCCTCCTGGGACCCCAAATGTGATCACTGCTCCAATGCCCAACCATGAGAAGACTGTTAATGTTGTTGATGAGGTTTCCTATGTTTCCTCAATAGCAGATGTGACTAATCCATTATCCATTATCAAAAAGAAGTTGGTGCAGGCTGGGTTCTTTCCAGGTTGCAATGAAGAATGTTTTTACTGTGCCTCTAAACCCGATAGTTGCTGGAAGTTGAAGGATGGCATTCAACGCCTCATGGACAATTACACTATATTGTTTGAGAAGACTCCTTCTGTTGAAAGTATGTGTGAACATCTGACTCGAAGTACGAAGTTGGAAGACGTAGATATGGTTGACAAAGTGCCAGTGAAGATTACCTCCAAAGGCCCAGTCAGGATCACCTCCAAGGGTCCAGTCAGGATTACTACTGAAGGCCCTGTGAGGACTGTTGCTGAAGCTAGAGTGGTTCCCATGATCATTACCACTCCTGGTCCTGTTCCTTATACTTCTAATAAAGCTATACTCTGGAATTATGGTTCCGATGTTTACATCCATGGTGTCAAACAAGAACCTCTAGCTGATGCACCTGTTACTGAAGCTAATCTTGATGTTGATAATATTGATGGATCTAGTAAGATCACCAGAAGTGGAAGAATCTTCTCTCAAGCTACCTCCAAAAGTGCAGTTACTCCAACTACTACCTCCAATTCTGGGCCAAGTACTGATGCTCGGGGCAAAGGTCTTGTGGTTGAACCTGTGCAAGCTGAGGCGCCGACTGCTGAAAATCTTTCTAAACAGATGGAAGAGGTACTGAAGATCATTCGCAAAAGTGATTATGATATTGTTGACCAGTTGGGGCATACTCCCTCCAAAATCTCCATGTTATCTTTGCTGTTGTGTTCTGAGGCTCATGCTAAAGCCTTAATCAAGTTCCTGAAGACTGCTCATGTGCCAAATGAAATTTCTGTGGACCAATTTGAGAATTGTGTGGCACATCTGACTAGTGATAATGGGTTGGGCTTTTCTGATGTTGATCTAACTCCTGCCAAGTGGAATCATAACAGAGCTCTGCATATCTCCATTGAATGTAAAGGCACTACCTTGTCTCATGTACTGGTGGATAATGGTTCTTCATTAAATGTGCTCCCTAAAGAGGTTCTGGACAAGCTCAGTCCTGAAGATGTTGTGTTAAGGCCAAGTGACATAGTGGTGAGGGCCTTTGATGGCTCAAGAAGAGTGGTACATGGAGAAGTAGACCTCCCGATCAAAGTAGGCTCTCAAGTTTTCAATTCTACTTTCTATGTAATGGATATTCGTCCTGTGTATTCTTGTTTGCTTGGGCGCCCCTAGATCCATGAGGCAGGTGCTGTGACTTCCACCTTGCATCAGAAGTTGAAATACCCGGTGAAGAACAAAATTGTCACTGTCTATGGTGAAGAAGAGTACATGGTTAGCCACGTGAATACTTTCAAGTATGTAGAAATGGAGGGTGAAATGGTTGAAACTCCATGTCAAACATTTGAAGTTGTTCCCGGCTCTGATCCTGTTCCTCAGTCTGTTCCTGCTTCTGAAAGAGTTCCTATGGTTACTAACATACCTCCTGCAATGGCCTCCCTCAAAGATGCTAAGGCTGTGGTTGCAAAAGGTGGTTCTGCTATTTGGGGTCAGCTTCCCAACATCCCTTACAAATCTGACAAGTTTGGTTTGGGTTTCATTGCAGAATCTCAGAAGGCTGTTCGTCGTGCTCGTGTTGTTCGTATCACCAGTCAAGGGGTCATGAGAGCTCAAATCAATGTTGTGGGTGACTATAGTGAAGACTATAACCTGGATGATTGGATCTTTCCTACCATGGGTGATGGGCTCAACAATTGGAAGACCGAAGACGTTATTCATATCTCCTTTAGTCAGGAGTAAATACTATTACTGTGTTTTTATTTTAAGTTTGTAATTTCGAACAATTAAACTTTTAAGCCTTGTGTCTTACCCGGGGCACAATGGTATGCTCATTTCGGGATGTCATTTCATTTGCATACTTCATTCAATAAAAATCAATGGACATTTTGTTTTTGTAAATATTGTGCTCCTTGTCTTTCTTTTATTTTTTATTTTTGTTTTATCAGCTATGTGTTCTTACACACACCCACATCACTAAAATGCAGATCCTCGTCCACTCTGGATCCTGTTGATAACAGTTCTACTATTGCCAATTATAATTTCGAGAATCCAATCTATCAAGTTGAAGATGGAAAGGAGGAAGACTGTGAAGTACCTGTAGAGCTTGCTAGGTTGTTACAACAAGAAGAGAAAGCTATACAGCCACATGAAGAGCCAATCGAAGTTGTGAGTCTGGGAACTGAAGAAAATAGGAAAGAGGTCAAGATAGGGGCTGAACTAGAAGATGATGTTAAGAGCAGACTAATTCAGATGTTACGTGACTATGTGGAAATCTTTGCTTGGTCTTATGAAGATATGCCAGGGTTGGATACTGACATTGTGGTTCACCGTTTACCGGTAAAAGAAGACTGTCGTCCGAAGAAGCAGAAGGTTCGTCGCATGCGTCCTGAAATGTCAGAAAAGATTAAAGCGAAGGTGATGAAACAATTTGATCCAGGGTTCTTGGCTGTGACTTCCTATCCTCAATGGGTTGCAAATATGGTACCGGTACCCAAGAAAGATGGTAAGGTACGCATGTGTGTGGATTACAGAGATTTGAATAAGGCCAATCCTAAAGATGACTTTCCACTTCCACATATTGATGTTTTGGTAGACAACACTGCCCAACATAAGTTATTCTCTTTCATGGATGGTTTCTCTAGGTATAATCAGATTAAGATGGCACCAGAAGATATGGAGAAGACTACATTTGTTACATAGTGGGGCACTTTTTGTTATAAAGTGATGCCATTTGGTTTGAAGAACGCCGGGGCAACATATCAGCGTGCTATGGTGGCTTTGTTTCATGATATGATTCATCATGAGATAGAGGTATATGTGGATGATATGATAGCCAGGTCCCAAAATGAAGAGCAACACCTTGACCATCTACATAAGTTGTTTGAGAGGTTGAAGAAGTATAAACTGAGATTGAATCCAAACAAGTGTAATTTTGGAGTTAGGTATGGTAAACTCCTGGGTTTCATTGTCAGTGGAAAAGGTATTGAACTGGATCCTGCAAAAGTGAAAGCTATACAAGAAATGCCAGCTCCCCGTACTGAAAAGGAGGTTAGAGGTTTCTTGGGACGACTGAATTACATTGCAAGGTTTATATCTCAGCTAACTGCTACTTGTGAGCCAATCTTCAAGTTGTTGAAGAAAGACCAGGTAATGGAATGGAATGACGAGTGCCAGACAACCTTTGATGAAATCAAGAGATATCTTCTAGAACCTCCAATTTTGATGCCACCAGTTGATGGAAGACCCTTGATTATGTACTTAATAGTGTTAGACAGCTCAATGGGGTGTGTGTTGGGGCAACATGATGAGTCTGGTCGAAAAGAGCAGGCAATATACTACCTTAGCAAAACGTTTACCGACTGTGAAACAAGATACTCACTACTCGAGAAAACTTGTTGCGCTTTGGCATGGGCTGCTCGCCGACTAAGACAGTACATGTTGACTCATACTACCTTGTTGATTTCAAAGATGGATCCAATCAAGTACATATTCGAGAAACCTGCTCTCTCCGGACGAATAGCAAGATGGCAAATGATCTTAACAAAATATGATATACAATACACTACTCAGAAGGCCATTAAAGGAAGTGTGGTAGCTGATCATTTGGCTTATCAAGAAATGGATGATTATCAATCAATGAGTTTTGAGTTCCCTGATGAAGACATTATGATTATTACCAAGAAACCTGGACAATATGACGGACCTGAACAAGGATCCCGATGGACTATGGTTTTTGATGGAGCTTCTAATGCACTTGGTAATGGTGTTGGTGTTGTGATCATTTCCCCAGAAGGTTGTCATACCCCAATCACTGCAAGACTTTGTTTCTATTGTACTAATAATATGGATCATGTGAAATACATTTTTGAGAAGCCGACTTTGACAGGAAGGGTAGCCCGATGGCAGATGATACTAACAGAGTATGATATCCATTACACTTCGCAAAAAGCAATTAAAGGAAGTGCATTGTCAGAATACTTGGCTCAGTAGCCAATTGACGATTAACAACCCATGAAATTCGAGTTTCTAGATGAGGACATCATGTTCCTCAAGTTGAAAGACTGTGAAGAACCACTTCAGGAGGAGGGGCCAGACCCTGAATCCAAATGGAAGTTGATGTTTGACGGAGCTGTGAACATGAACGAAAGTGGAGTAGGTGCTGTTATCATCTCACCAGAAGGGATCCATACACCTTTAGCTGCTCGGTTGACTTTCGAATGCACTAACAATGAGGCAGAGTATGAAGCTTGCATCGTGGGGGTTGAAGAAGTAATCAACTTGCGAGTCAATAACCTCGAGATCTTCAGAGATTCCGCTCTGGTGGTGAACCAAGTCAATGGCAAATGGTTAGTTCATCAACCTCACTTGGTTCCTTATAGGGATTATACCAGGAGGCTGCTAACTTTCTTCACTAAGGTCAAGTTGAATTATATTCCCCGAGATGAAAACCAGTTCTCCGATGCTCTAGCAACTATGTCGTCTATGATTAAAGTTTGTCAAGAAAATTTCATGCCTCGAATCATGGTCTCCCGTCTTGAGATACCTGCCTATGTCTTTGCAGTTGACAGTGGTGAAGATAACAAACCTTGGTATCATGATATCAAGCAATTCTTGAAGGCTCAAGAATACCCGGCTGGGGCATCTAGTAAAGACAAGAAGACCCTCAGAAGACTAACAGGTGGTTTCTTCTTGAATCAAGATGGTGTGCTATACAAGCGAAACTTCGACATGGTTCTGCTCAGATGCGTGGATAGACACGAAGCAGACCTATTGATGCAAGAGGTTCATGAAGGCTCATTTGGTACCCATGCTAGAGGACATGCTATGGCTAAGAAATTGCTGAGATCGGGATATTATTGGATCACCATGGAATCTGATTGCGGTAAATACTCCAGTAAATGTCACAAGTGTCAGATCTATGCCGATAAGGTCCATGTGCCTTCGAACCCATTGAGTGTCATGTCTTCACCATGACCGTTCTCCATGTGAGGCATTGATATGATTGGCAAGATCGAGCCGACAACTTCCAACGGTCACCGTTTCATCCTGGTTGCTAAAGACTATTTCACAAAGTGGGTCGAAGCAGCATCTTATGCTAATGTTACTAAATAAGTGGTAGCCCGGTTTATTAAAAGAGACATCATTTTCCGGTACGGAATTCCCGAAAGAATCATTACTGATAATGACTTTAATCTCAACAACAAGATGATGGTTGACCTCTGTCGGGATTTCAAAATAGAACATCACAACTCTGCACCATATCGCCCGAAGATGAATGGCGCCGTCGAGGCGGCCAACAAGAACATCAAGAAGATCGTGCAGAAGATGGTTGTAACATATAAAGACTGGAACGAGATGCTACCATTCGCTTTACATGGGTACAGAACGTCAGTTCGTACCTCAATAGGGGCAACCCCGTTCTCACTGGTGTATGGTATGGAGGCAGTCCTACCAATTGAAGTGGAAATCCCCTCGTTGAGGTTAATGATGGACATTAAGCTAGATGAAGCTGAGTGGCTTCGATCCAGATATAATCAATTGAGCCTCATTGAAGAAAAACGTCTAGCAGCTGTATGCCATGGACAGTTGTATCAACGACGGATGAAGCAAGCTTTTGACAAGAAGGTACGACCACAAAGGTACATACCAGGTTACCTGGTGCTGAAAATGATTCTTCCTCCTCTTAACGATCACAGGGGAAAATGGACACCTAATTATGAAGGACCGTTCGTGGTTAAAAATGTTTTCTCAGGTGGAGCCTTGATGCTGACAACCATGAATGGAGAAGACTTCTAGTCCCTTGTCAATGCAGACATAGTAAGAAAATACTTCGTGTAAAAAAGGACTCACTGGATAAAAACAGAATAAAGATCCAGGCAAAAATAGGCATCCCGGCAAGCCAAAAACAGAATAAAAGGCTCGGGCAAAAATTAGGGAAATCTTGAAAAAATGTACACCCGCTGAGTTGAAAAGCCACATCGGACAGCTCATACAAAAAAGGGTATCTTGGTGGATTGAAAACCCGAAAGGGTGGTCCACGCAAAAGAGGGACTAGCATGAACGACTGCGATCTGCGAAATTCGTAAATCATTTGCAAGTGAGGTTATTCTAAGGGTTGAAAACCAGTTCAATTACCTTTCTCAAGGGGCAGAGCGAGCATATCGTCTTAAAGTTATACGAGTCATAATCGGGTTGAAACTTGATGAGATCCACTTCTTACATTTCCAATAGGATAGTTTATTTTCCTTTTTGGCTATTTCCTCTTTCCAGGGAATTGCTTCATTTGTACTGCCTATTCATGGCCATTTTCCCGAATCAATAAAAATTCAATTTCAGTCAACTTGGGACTATCTGCTTCTTGTTTTCGTTTTTCATCTAGCATTGATTGATTGCGAAAACGTCCAGCAAATTGTGATTTATATTGTGTTGTGAACACTTGAATACTTTCTAACTCATGCAGGAGGACAGAAACATTTAATACAACTCTGAAAGGGTGTCAAGATGCCCAGATAATGATTCATGCTATGAGCCTGGGGCATACAGGTCCCAAACTAACTCTCCATGTTGCAGGCACTATCGATTGTGTTTATGCAGATACAGGCACATGTGTTGCTAACAGAGCTAAAAGCAGATTTCCAGGAGGAACATTTCTTCATGCTTGAACAAGAATTGGTGTTTTCCAGGGTGTCTCCGGTTATCCCCAGTGGAAGTGAAGTTGAATTTCTTGTCCAACATTAAGGGCAAGAGATGTTTTCCCTCCCCAAGCAGAAGTCTTCCTTCAACATAGGGGCAATTCCCAGTAGTGCACGAAGTGTCTTTCCTTTCCCAGCACTTTGCTTCCTTAGCAGAGCCATACCTCTGGTTCCCAGCCAAGTCAAGAGGTCTCCACTTCCCCATCAGAGTTCCAGAAGGGTCCATCTCCAGCAGGGTCTTGGCACTCAGATCTTAAAGTCCAATTTATTTTTGGCAATGGCGGCAGTTCGAAGCCAGTGCATCATCAACAGCTTTCCCCGCAGAGTTGTCTCCTCCTCATCAGGATGGATCAGATTAGTGCAGTGATCATCAATTCTCCCCAGTCAAGCAATCTGGGATAATTTCAGTCTACTTCCGGGAGATCCTTTGCATTTTCATACGCATAATCATCATTGCATTTGCATCCCCCAAAGCGTAGCACTTCCATCATCATGGAGCATTACACCATAAACCCAAGCATACGCATGCCAGCATGGGCTAGTTTTGAGGTATATTACATAAAACCTATAACATCTTCTCAACCTGAAGTACTCCTCGTAGAGGATACCAATACCATTTTCCAGACATCCTTGTCTTTTCAAGTCAATGTTTGTCACTTATTCCGCATCTTGTTTGGTACAACAGTCGCGTTGCAGGTTCTCGTTTTGTACAACAGTTCTGTCTGCCTGGGCTCTCGTTTATGTACAACGATCCCGATCCATCTTGTCCTATTTTCTTTGTGTTTCTGGTTATCGACTGAGGCCGGTATACCATCACGTCTCCATTCGAGGATGGTTTCGTATTAGATCCGAGGATCTTTTGTGAAGTTGTCATTCGAGGATGGGATTCTCTTTTATCAAGTCCTTCTGAGGTTGGTCTTGTTGTTGTGGCTATCATTCGAGGATGATAGACCATTATGAGCTTATTGATTGAGGTCAGTTTGTCTCTTTTGCAAAGTTTGTATGAGGTCATTCTTTGTATTTATGGTTATCGACCGAGGCCGGTATACCATTGCGTCTCCATTCGAGGATGGTTTCGTGTTAGATCTGAGGATCTTTTGTGAGTTGTCATTCGAGGATGGCATTCTCTTTTTTCAAGTCCTTCTGAGGTTGGTCTTGTTGTTGTGGCTATCATTCAAGGATGATAGACCATTTTGAGCTTATTGATTGAGGTCAGTTTGTCTCTTTTGCAAAGTCTGTCTGAGGTCATTCTTTGTATTTCTGGTTATCGACTGAGGCCGGTATACCATTGCATTTCCATTCGAGGATGGTTTCGTGTTAGATCCGAGGATCTTTTGTGAAGTTGTCATTCGAGGATGGCATTCTCTTCTTTAAGTCCTTCTGAGGTTGGTCTTGTTGTTGTGGCTATCATTCGAGGATGATAGACCATTTTGAGCTTATTGATTGAGGTCAGTTTGTCTCTTTTGCAAAGTCTGTCTGAGGCTACCCTTTGTGTTTCTGGTTATCGACTGAGGCCGGTATATCATCGCGTCTCCATTCGAGGATGGTTTCGTGTTAGATCTGAGGATCTTTTGAGAATTGTCATTTGAGGATGGCATTCTTCCCAACATATTTTATTACCCCGAGTTCAAATTTCCAGGTTTATTCGGGTATTCAATTACTCCATATCTTGAATATCTAAGAGCTCTCGCAATTAGTCATTCAAGCTTGCAGATAATTGAATAGGGGAAGCTGTAATACCTCAAAATTTTCCCTCTTATATCCTCAATATTTTGCATATCATTTAGCATACATAAGTTCACAAATAACCAAAAACATTGCATCATGTGTAGCATAGTTGAGGCATAGGCATGTGCTCAATGGATGGAGCAACTGAAGGATATATACAAAGGCAATCAAAGGATCACAAAGCTTCTCAAAATCATGCTAAGGGTAAACAACATCCCACAAGTTCTCATTTGAAGCCACAAGTCATGAAAAGTTTTGGTTTGATCAAGGAAGTCAAGCAGTGCAACATCTCTTGAGGAAATGATCCAAATTAGGGTTTCCATTGTGAAGGGCTTCTCCATGAATTTTTGAGCAAGAATGGATTCCATTGTGTTCTATATGACAACAAGTTTATAGGGTTCAAATTTCATCCACAAATTCATTTTGGAAGAGGTTCAATTGGTCAGATGATTGAAAATCAGGAATTTGGGGAAAAGTCAACCATGCTGAAGAAAAAGTCAACTCCTGACTTTTTGGGATCAAAATCATGAAATTAGGTTTAAAAGGATCCTATGATTCAAATTTGATCAAGAAATGATGGAGGAATCAAGAGAAATCAAGAAAACCAAAACTTACCATTTTTGGAAAATTAGGGTTTCCAAAAAATGGCAAGTTTTGGCTATTTTTGCAGCTACTTTGAATGAGGCCTTCTCCCAAAATATGAGGGCTATAAAAATTCTACTTGGAGCCAATTAAAGAGGGAACTTAAGCTTCAAATCCATAGGTGGAACTCTTCCATAGCATAAAAATGAGAAAGTTATGGCCATACAAAGTTTGGACAAATCAAGGCAAAAACTAGGTCATGGGCAAGGCAAGGCAGGCCAGGCGCACGTGACTTGCCAGGCAATTTATCAAACATGTGGAGGGCAAGAATTGGAGCCATTTTTCTTCAACAAGATTACCTCAAATTGAAAATATTCCAACATCAAAATTGTTCCTTTCCATGTTTGCTACAAGTTTCATGTTTACCAAATTTTCATTTGATCAATATTTCTTGGACTTATGAAGGGTCAAAGTCAGCAAGTTCAAACTGATCCTCCATAGGCAATTTTCCACAAGGCATGCTCAAGTCAAGCCAACCAACTATGCAGTCATGGTATCTTCTATTCAATGTTGTTTTTGAGTGGTTTAGAGGTCATGTCTCATCTTGAATTGAACATCAAACTTGTTCTATGTATCATCCACTTCAAATTGAGCCCAAGATTTGTTTCATTTGGTACCTTGATCTTGAAGGTTCACTTCTTCAAAGATCATGAATCTCTTATGTTTTCTTGGATACTAAGGCATTGGTTTTGGCTGCAACATGATCAAATTTTGTGCAGTTCAAGTTTGTAAACCCCACCCATCATGCATTGATCACCAAATTCATACTTAGAGGTGAAAGTCATGCCATACATGAGCATAATTCCATCTTATGCATGATCATGAATGTTTAAGGTGAAACCAAAATATGAGAAGCTTGAAGCATTGAAGCATTGCTACATTGCTTGTATCTCCACCCTGCATTACTCACACATCACCATAAGAGCATGCGCATGCTTACATTGAATCCAATTCGAGCAGGGCAAGGTGTTATTTGCTTCAAGCTCACCATGCTTAACAAACTCACTGCACTGGGGATGCAATTATGTGCATGCTTGATCACACCAGCTAGCACGAAGAACAAGCAGGTAGATTAGCATTGACTTTGTTGCAATATTGACCTCAGTTCCATGGTAATTGTCATGAGAGCCATCATAGAGGATTCAGCTCGAGCAGTGGAAGATTCTGGCGATTCCAACTCATAACCAACTTGACTCAGCTTTAACTGAATCCACTCAGTTAACCAGGGTTCTAACCCTGGTTCTAACTGTTAATCAGAGGTCAAGGACCCCATAAAAGCAAGAGCTCAAGGCACATTCAAGGCTAAGATTCATTTTGCTTGAAATTCATCATAGAGTTCATCCTTCATGCTCTGATTTTTCTCTACAAATTTAGTGCAAATTGAGTGGATCTAGCTTCATCTCTTACCAACATTCTCCATCTGATTCACTGAGTATCATCATCATCAATTCAAAGCTCTACTTCCATGGTTGCAGTCAAGTAACTTCTTCAAATTGCACCATTGAGAATCTTTGCAATTTGTCCAGGTTTGCATTCATCTCCATCACTCCATCACCAGTCATCATCATATCAACTTCCTCTTCATCAAAGGATTGAGTTCCATAGAGAAATTGGATTGAGATAGCAAGAATCAGGTTCAGCAGCATCTCTGCATTTTTCAAGACATAGTGGAATTCATCAACATTAGAGTGTTTATTTCCCTCGATTGTGGATCAAGAACACATCACCTTGATATTGGGATCCCCACCTCTGGTTTTCTTCAACTAAGAACTGCTCTGCAACTCAGGTTCTTCCTCAAAATTATCTTGCTCCTTTTCACCTTTTTTAATGGATTTATGATGTGTGAAGCTTACTAGAAGCAATAAAAACCCTGGCTAGTTGATATGTACTCTAGGTGCTTAGATGCAGATTTTAGGTTCAAACTTCTTGCCTTCGATTCATGAGATTTAGGAACTCTTAGTGAGATGTGAGGCCATATTTGTGATCAGGGAAGAGAGGCGAGTTGATCTGTGCCTTTAGATTCCATTTTAGTGGTGGATTGAGGAAGCCCTAGCAGAGCTGTGACTGGAGAAGACGACCGGAGACTAGCTTCGTCCGTCAGAACAATAGTCCTAATTTAATTATGTGAACATATCGTGTCCATTGGATCAGCTTCATCCTAGGGTCATGATCTTGCCAGCACATAAATGAGAGCATGTAACTCACGTGCATAATTTTGTGAAGCATTTCCTCAGCGTACTATCAACACCCCCCATGCGTGTGTTTCAGGCCCAATTCAATTGTTTTTGTTGCTATCAGCACCCCCAAGGCCCAATTCAAACAATTCAGTCCATTTGTTTTTCTTATTTCTTTTCATCTTTATTCCATTTTCGTTTCTGATTTTAAAAATACTTAAACTTCATAAAAAAATCCAAATAAATTCATGGACACTCTTCATAATATTCTTTGATTTTCCATGATTTTAGATTTTATTTTTATTTATTTTTGAGATCAAAATTAATTTCCCCTTTAATTGTTTTCTCATTTTCTCATTTTTTGACCAATAAACTTGTGCATTTTTGTTCTCTTAAACTACAAAAGACAAATGGTTCATTATTTTTGAATTATTCAGAGGACTCCCTAAGCCTCCCAAAAATATATATTTTTATTTTTATTTTTAGGTCATGTTTAGATCATTTTTGAACCCCTTCCTTCACATTGATCATATAAACCCTAATGGTGTTCCAATGAGCCTTACACCACTCAAAAATAGGAATTTTTATGAGATCTTTTGCACATAACCTACCATTTGGATTTTATATTCAAATGTCAATTTTCATAATTTTTCATGATCATTTAGTATTTTTTCAAGTTGCATGGTTCACAAGTCATATTTTTGATCCTTTTGTCCACTTCCTTTGGTCCCTTTTGAATAAGGAATTCATGCCATTAGTATAAGGTCTTGTTTCTAGATCTTGTGAGTCATATTATAGGTACATAAACATTTAAAGCCACCCTTGGGTCCTCACCTTTAATTTTTAGGGTTTACTTGAACCTTAAGTCACCATTGTCCCCATTTTAACCTAATTCTTCTTCATCTCTCATCTTAGCCACTCAAAACCTCTCAAATACTCCAAATAAATTTGTCCAAGTCTTGTTTTGTGTCTTATAAACATGTTTAGGTAATTCCTCTATGTTCACTTCACATGTATAAAGCTTTTCACCTTTTTATGTTTCATTTGCCATTAAGAAAGTCAAAAAACCTAATTTGAGATACCTAGTTTTTAGATTACTTCTTGTCATTTCATTTGCCATGGTTTGTGAGTTTAATTTCCATCTTGAATATATGTTAGGCCCCTGGTTTTTGTATGGGGATTTCAAACCCTTTTGTTCATGATTGAGTCTTACCTTAAGATCTTTCTTCTCTTTGAAGTTTCATATGCATCCTTTCTTATGTTCACCACTACTTCTCAAGTAGTTTACACCTCTTTCACTTGATCCTTTTCCCTCCATCTTGTTTGACCTCTTATGAGAATTAGATTAGAGGTTAGTCCCTGGATTTTCTATTCACCTTAGGGTTTATACCTTTTTAGGTCACTTAGTCCTTTAAATTTCTTAATGTAACTTCACCTTAGATTTTTGTTAGGGTTTAGCTCCCTTTTAGGGCATAGTTTGGAGTTGTCCACTTTTGTAGCTTTAGAATACTCAAGTTAGGGGTAGCTACTGACTTTTAAGTTCACCATCTTATAAGTTGCCTTAGGCTTAAGTATTTATTTTAGGAATTCACTAATCTCTTCATTAGATAGTAAGGATTGTTTGTGAGGATTTATCTTGTAATAATTGTTCATTTTGCTCCTTCATACTAACTCTTGTTTTGTGTGTGGGGGGGAATATGAGGTAATCACTTCATTCTTTATCTCTTATGCATTTATTTGCCTTGCCTTGGCACTTTGTGTCTTGTTCATAGGTTCCCTCTATCTCTCTTTAGATTCAACTTAACTTCCTTAGGAAGTAAGTTGAATTCTAACTTGTTCTTTCTTCTCATTAGGTTAGAAAACCTCATTAACCATAGGATCACACTTGTACATGATAAAATGACTTAGGGTTGTGTCTTAGTCCCCCTTAGCTTTGACCTTTTCCTTTTGAGTCTTCTCTCCTCATCTTCAAACAAATCCAAAAATACTTAACAAAGGCATGAAAGGATCCCTTGTGTATAGCCTTATTCCATGAGGCACTTGTACTCATTCCATCTTGGAGTGATGTAAGCTTGTCTAGCATGATGCACAAGTCTTATCAAGGGGTTGTTTCACAAAGAAAAACATAAAAGACATTTCTTCACAAAAGCTGCAAAAACATGTAATAGTTCAACAAGCTAGTGAACTTAGACCCTAATCTGTGGAAACAAGTCTTGGATAAATTCTCCTTGCTTGGTGTACTTGTTCTATTATTCCATCTTGGAATGTAGTGACAAGTACACATTCCATGGAAAAGAGTTTGAATTCACTTCCTTGTGCAAAAATTCATACAAAACTCTTAAAAAGCAAACAACAAATAATAAGCGACTTTCCTGTGGGAACTTATCTTCTCATCTAATTCATTCTCAGTGCGAACTTGCGACAACTTGTCTCGCATGCAAGACGGTAAACTCACTCGTACCAGACGAGCCTGCAACACCTGAGCATAGACATACGCAGTTCCAGCATAAAAAAACACAAACAAATAGTTCCCGCCTTAGTTAGGCGAACTACGTCGACTCTGATCCTCATTTTCCCGATGAGGTACGTAGGCAGTGGGGTAGGGCCCGTTCGGGCACATTCTTTATTTTCCCTACATTTCCCCCTTTCATTCCTATTTCTTTTCCATTTCCTTCTTTCTTTCCATTCCCATTCCAGTTAGCAGTTCTTTGTTCAGCAGTAGTTTTATTTCTCACCCTTTGAAACAAACAAGCAAGCGTGGATCCCGTCGGGTACGACGGACGATCTGGGGTACTAATACCTTCCCAGGTCGTAACCGAATATCAAACCCATATCTTTGGTTCGCAAGACCTTGTCCTTTCCTTCTTCCTCAGGTTTGTGCAGCATTACCTTTCCCGTTCCTTCGGGATAAAAATGCCTGGCTGGCGACTCTACCTTTTCCGCGCCACTTTCGCGTTTGTACTAGGATGAAAATCTCGGGAGCGACATGCACGTCATCTCAAATTCCCTCATGAAAGCATAGGAGTTGGGGATCATTTGTGAGAGCTCTACCCCCAAGTAACCAAGCACCGAGCAGACCAGGTCACTAAAAGGCATCCTTATCCCCAGGGTCATGATGGCATATTCATACATCGAAAACTTCCTTTCGCCAAACTCCGAGAAAATCCGGTCATCATCGCCCGGGAAGGTCACTCTCCAATGATCGGGACCCCCCACTACTGGCAGAAGATCCGTGTGCGGTCGAGCGTAGGACGAGACCTTATCCATCAAATCTTCGACGACCTACTCCTCGGGCGCCAGCACCCTCTCTCCTTCTTGTTTAACCTCGGGGGCACCAACTTCGTCCCTAGATGTTATCCCGACGTCATTCGCTTTGGTCGCCTCTGAATCTCCCAAAAAACTCTCAGTGCCAGACGGGACGGTCGCCGAGGAGCCCGAATCCTCCTATGAACTCTCCTCCGAAGATATGTCGAAAGGATGGATGAGCGTGTTTTCACCTGAAAAGCATAGGAAAGGCGTCAGTGAATTCGATCAGAATATCAAATCCACCCTTCCACTACCTATCAAGTGAAAGGGCACACAACGGCCCGAAGATAGGGTCCCGACCATTAGCCCCTTAGCGACCGACACCCAAAACGGGCGGTCAACATTCAGTGGGGGATCATTAACATGCGTGGTTCAAAATGGATGTGAGCTCGTCACTAAACCCTAGCCTTAGTCGAGCGTCGACCAAGACCACCGCCCACCGTGAACCAGGGTTCAGAGTAGGCAACGATACAGCTACTACTAAAACCTAAAATTCATATCTACCGATAAAATCGAAACTTAAGCCGCATGCATCACTACTTCTTAAAAGCTAAGTCTAAAAGAGCCAAAATAAAGTTCTAACCTTGGCCTTGAGACTCCATTGCAGAAAAATGTCTTGAGAAGCACAGTGGTCGACGATGGTTTGCAGTGATCGACACCGGAGAACGGCAGACAGAAGCACGAGCAGTGAAGGGAGGTAGAAGACGAAGCGAAAAGTTCCCTCTGTGGCACAACGTTGATATTTATAGGGAGAAGGGAACATGCAACTGAAGCGTGACCCCTATCCCTAGGCAATAGTAGCCTACGCGCTAGGCCCTATACTAGCCGTCAGAGCATTAAATTGGCACAAATCTCAAAACACGCCACCTTTTCGTTTCCACTTCCTCTGCACCGACCTACGAACAGAATGCTCGGAAGATCAATCCTCCGACATTCGCCAATATTTCCGAGCATGGAGCTACCTTTAAGTCATCACTTCCTTGACCAAAAGCAACGACTTGGGGGGCTCATGTTCCGGACTGGCCCAACCCTTAGAATTGGGCCATATCTATCTCGCGGCCCAACGGCCCAATAAACCCAACTATGCTCGGAACCCTAAGAATCGACTGCTCGACTTGCCCTAGGTCAGATGCCTTCAATGGCGAGCGAGGGACCTGTCGAGCAGGTTCTTTCTTGCCCCAACGGCTAGTTCCTAACCACCATCGATTATTGCGGGATCCGTGATCCACGCCCAACAATTTGGGCCAATAAACACCCACTTGGACCAGTATATAAACCCTCTCATTTGAGAGGGTCAGGTATTCAATCTTGACCCAAAATATTGTACTTGCTCACTCGTTGCTCATCATCTGACTTTAGCATTGGAGTGCCTTTGTAGGTACATTCCCCTCAATTTCTCCATCATCAACTGTGCTCATCCACGTTCGACGCGACCACATCGGATCTTGATCTCCAGGTACGATCAGAAATGGTATCAACCGATCCATAACCAGGGAAGCGAGAACGTAATATCATCCGATTTACGGCTCTAAGAGAGAGGAGTAATATCAACCGATTTACAACTCAAACATACCAAGGGACAAACAAATGGAATGACTCTATAGGGAGAAATATTGACCTCGACCAATAAGCTCAGAATGGTCTATCATCCTCAAATGATAGCCGCAATAAACAAGACCAACCTCGGAAGGACTTGAAGAAGAGAGTGATATCCTCGATTGACAACTAAAAATAAGAAACCGACCTCAGACAGAATTAAAAGGAACGAGCTCATCGTACTTAGATGATAACTCAAAAGAAACAAGACCATCGTACTTAGACGGAATCGAAAGAAATGAGATCATTGTACTTAGATGATAACTCGACTAGGGATAACAAGTATTGACTAGCAAGAGTAATAGTGCTGAGGAATGAACTTGACATTCTTTATGGGGATACTTCGATCTTATTGAAGAAACAATGTTTAAGGCTTTTGTGCAAGGTACCCGAACTGGCTTATGCTTCGTATGCATATGTTTGAGTTTTTCCATGGTGTAATGCTCCATAATGATGGAAATGCTACGCTTTTTTTAGGATGCAAATGTAATGATAATTACTAGATGCAAATGCAAATGTGCTCTCCTGATGAGAAGGTAACAAGTATCCTTGATATATTTCCTGGGGAATAACATCACTGTTGGGGATAATGTTAATGATACACTGGCTCTGAACTACCATCTTTGCCAAAAATAAATTGAACTTTGAGAAGTTGAAGAATGATGACCCTGTTAGGGAGAGTCTCAACTGGCAATAATCTAATTGGGAGGTACGCCACCCATAGAACTCCGTTGGGGAAGTAATAACCTTCTAACCTGGCTGAGGAAAGGATTTGTTGATATTATGCTGAGGAAAAATTCTGTTGGGGAATCCCTCAGGTACAAAGCCCTCTGTTGGAGGAGAGATACCAATGAAGATTGGACTTTAGTTGGGGAAGGTTGCGACCAACCCCATGCAAGAAGGAAAACCATCCGACTTCTCATTATCTTCACCACTGCCATGGAATAAGGAATCTTCATGTACTGTAGGGGATAAGAAAACTCTTGTGGGGAATACTCCTCCATTGAAGGGAGACTCTCTGCTTGGGGATAACACCATCCTTTTGTTGCCTTGATGGGGAAGATTTCAACTTCCAGCTTTACTAGGGATGATAAAGAACATCAATGAGAATACTTCCTGCCGAAGATAAGAGTTTTAGGTCGCCTCTTATTGGGAATAATAGATATAAAGCGTCTCATGTTGGGGATGAGAGAATATATAGTATCTCATGTTGGGGATGAGAGAATATAGAGTGTCCCTTAATAATGACACCCTCTTCCAAGGAAGTACCAACTCTTTTATTATTGCTCTGTTGGAGGAAAACAATCTGATGAGACTTGCTGAGAAATCATGATCAATGAAGCCTGCTGAGGAAATATCTCTCGAGGTCTTGTGTTGACAGTGTCATTGTTTCCAACCATTAGGTTGATCAACTACCCACTTATCATGAGTGAACAATGGTTCCTTGTAACTTTCAACTCACCTCAGATTAGGGTCTATCAGAAGAAATCGTCTCAAGAGGATTTTATAGAAAACCTGGCACCCGAGATGCCTCAGTGTCTTCAAACTCTTGGAGAGTTTCGTCAGATCTCAAAATAACTACCCCAGACCGCATGGTCTATGAAATAACTTTCCTTTGGAGGATTCGTGAAAAACCTCATATCACTGTGAGATATTCTGCCCCAGTATTCTGAACCTTGGGTAGGTGCCTCTGATTAACCGTCTTCGGGGGAGAGTAACTTCTAGTGCTCTTGGGGTGGCCTGCCCCCGTATAAGACTTTGAGTAATTTTGCCTTTAACTGACTGATCTTTGAGGAAATACCAACACTAATTTCTCTTGGAGAGATTTGGATCTCGAAGTGATTGCCCTAGTTTGGCTGAATTTTGAAGGGATTGCTCGGCGTAACTACCCCAGATTGGCTGGCTCTCACCACAACCGGTTGGGAAAGTCCCTACTCAATGGAGTTTCTTGGAAAAGTGCACCTTCATATGTTGGTCCTTCGGGACTTTCAGACTTCTCAAATCAGCAAGATTAAGCTTCTGGACTGAGATTCCATACATGAACTTCTTTGATGTCAAACAAATGTATGCAAATAGAAATTTTTTATTATGAGAATGAAAATTCTAATGCAACACACATGTTAATCTTGATGTTTTACTGAAAAAGATGTCACAAACCTTTGTGAGCGAATCACTGGTTAAGATACGATATTGATTTTTATGAAAGCATGTACATGCAACACCAACCAAGATCTTTTAGTATAACACATAGGAGTCAGGAACACGGTCTCGTGGTAGTACGCTCTTAAAATAACCATGTTTCAGTTAGGACTTTTGAGGGTTGTATTGTGGCCTGGTTCATGGTTATATAAACAAAGGATATAGGCTCGAAGTTTATTGGTACCCTCCCCCCTTCGTGATGTTCTCCATTCCTATGTTCAAGCTAGCTTTCACAAGCGCTCACCTTTCATTAGGTTTTTTGTGTTGGTTGAGGAACCAATGACACTAGTGATCTAAGCACCAATCAAGTTGTTTTGGGAGTCAGTCACCCCTATTGTATTTTGTGTCTATATCACATGACTTTGTTCTTGTTTAAGGATCTTTCTTGTGTAATCCTTTTCACATTCGCTTTTGCACTCTTTTTCTTATCCCTAACTTTTGTCTAGACTGATTCTTGTGAATATTTGATTGTGGAGTCCAGCGGGATGCCCTAATATTTTCCTAAGTCACTTGTTTTCAAGTTTCGACTTAACGGGCTTTTATTTCTTCTTTTTTTCATTGTTTTTTGAACAAATCGTGTGACACTTCTTATCTTGATTGCTTTTTGAGGGTTGTGACTTCCTCAATTCTCAGTTGATTAGGGATAACCCTTGTGGTTTCCGGTCTTAGGACCTTTTGATTGGGATAACCATTATGGTTTATGGTCTTTGGACCTCTTGATTTAGCATAATGAAAGGTAATGAATCCTCAAATACATTTCTTTAAGAAAGTCTGAACGCTCGGTCTAACTAGATGACACCTACGCTGCTCCTTGTTTAAATGTAAAGGTTTTTTTTCGTGCGAAGAGAAACTCCTACATCAAGGCTCAAAGGGGTTAACGAGGTTCTATCTCCCTTATATCTTCGGTGTTTAGGATTTGAAACAATGCTTGTACATCATCAAATGGTCTTTTTCAAAAGCACACAATTAGAGATTTTTGTGTTTTCATTTCAAAAGCACGACAATTGGTATTGCAATGTACACATACAAAATTATAAGTGAATACAAATGAATTACTTCAAGAAAAACATGTGCATTATGTAACACGGTGGGAGAACTGACTTGGGTGTTTTTGTTTGAAAAAAGAATGTGCGGATAGCAAGAGTCGCCACCGACTTTTATTTTATCCAATAGGAAAGGGCATAAAAGAACAGGAAAGACCTTTTTTAAAAAATTGAGTTCGGGGGGTAGGATATATAAAGGGAAGGTGTTAGGACCCTTTATATCCATGGTTATCTATGGGCTCTTAATTACTTAGCTCACTTTAACATGTTTGAAAAATGTGTAGTGTGTGTTTAGAAATTTTCATAAGTCTTTGTAATGATCCTCGTATGGATGTATACAAAGCTTTGAGTTTGAAAATGTTTGAAAGTGGGGTGTGAAAAAGAGTTTTTGAAATTTGAGCAAGTAACTAAGAACTACCAACCCTAGATGGTCTTTCATGTTTCTTTATTTCCTTTCAAGGGTAAGACTGTCCTTACTATTAAGGAGTAAGTAGTCATTTACCTTGGATTTATTAAGGGACGGGCGTAGGGTCATCGTATGGTCAACGAAGGCAACTTATAGGGGATGTGTTTAGCAATTTATAGGGACTATCATCATTTACTCTGTAGGGACAAGATCGTTATTCTGTAGGCAACCTCAAAGGGACTTATGATCTTTTGAATTTGAAGGGACTTGATGATTTTTCTGTTAAGGGACATTGCTTTTTAGACACCCCCGCTTTCGAGGGACTTGACCATTTGTTTAAGGCAACCAAGAGGGGAAACCCTAGGAGGTGCAGATGGCGATCGTAGAACGATCGACTTACGTGTGTGAGTGTTGTTTTCAGATATTTATCTTATTATTAATTATCTAAGTCCATATTTTCAATTAAGTCTTTCCACACCCTAGGTTACTGACCACACAATTATCATAAAATAAAAGCAGAAATTAAAAGGCAGAAAAAATAAATAGTCCCTAAACTATTATAGGGCTTCGTGGCAGTTACAAAATAATCAAGCGAAAATAAAGCTACGCTATTACAAATGAGAAACAGTTACATGATAAGGCGCATCACAAATGAATAACATAAAAATTAGTGAAAAGGTTTATAAATTAGGTTTAGGGTTTACAAAAATTTTTAGGGTTTAGGTTTATGAAAAATTAAAGTTTGAAAATTTTAGGGTTTATGAAAAATATTTTTAGGGTTAGAAAATGTTTCTAGGGTTTAGTGAAGAATATAGGGTTTTAGAGAAAGTTTTAATGTTTTTATGCCTAAAAACAATTTTACATATATTAAAATAAATTAAAACCTGAGAAAATAAATTTTAAAAAAAGTTAATTAAAAATTTAAGGGTTAATCAAGGTTTTGAAAAATGTTTCAAGATCTAATTAGGGTTAACTATGGTTAAAAGAATAAATTAAGTTATAAAACATAATTTAATTAAAAAAAAGAAAGGAGAAAGAAAAACAAAAAGAAGGTTGGAGGAGAGGATTGAACTCAGGACCCTCTACTCCCAACTTCAGTCCTTCACCACTAAGTCGCGCGCGTCTCCTGGAAGTAATAGGAACAAAAAACATTATATATTAAGTTTGATATTAAAACAAAGTGTAAAAAAATTTGCTTGAAAATATGCCCTCAGGATTACCAAACTCGATTTCCCTCCACTACACCACACGCACACATCTGATAATAATATAAAACAAATAAATTATAAAATAAATCAAAATTTGAAATCCTGATGAGCGCGTGAACTTCATATTCTTCCTTCAGCTTGTGTATTTTGCTACGAAATAACCACCAATTAGCTACGAAAAAGTTCGTAGCTAATTAACCTGCATTTTTTGAAACCTTTGAAACATGCAAAATTAGATCAAATTCATAACATAAAAAGATTTCCCATTGCTCATATAATCCAAACACAATCTTAAGAGGTATTTAAATGGCCTAAGGAGGGAGACCCCAATTCGAAGGTCAAAACCCTAGTTATGGTGAATCTTCATTCTCGCACCTAAAATCAAATCAAACCATCCAGAAAGTTTCTAAACATCATCACAAACAAAAATATAAGATCAAATTCAATGAATAATGTATGTATAATGAAAATCGAAAAATTCAAATATGGAAGAAATATGAATTCGGTTTGCAAGAATTCTTGATGCTTTGATGATATGGAAGATGTGTACACTTTCTAAAAGTCCTAAAAAATATAGTGAGACTTTTAAAATCCTTTGAAATAGCCTGCAAACAAGAAACCAAATTTGACTTTTTTTGGTGAAAATTTGAAGTTCTAGAAGTGATTTGTTTTCTGAATTCTCGTGTCCAACCCTTGTCTACTTGTTATGTTTATGTAGTAGAACAATTTAGGGTAAAAAATTTGGGCTTTGATGGAGTTTTGTGGATTGCTTAAAGTTGAAGAAATCAATTTGTCTTAATCATCCAAAAATCAAATATCTTCATACCATTTTGGTTTTACACGAATTTGAATGATTCCAATCATCTTAATCACAAAATATTTGATCCAAAAATAGGTATTAGATCAAATATTTGATTTTCATAATTTATTTTCAATTAAAATTGAATTTTAATGATAAAATAAAAAATAAAAAATCAGAACAATTGATCATTGGGTCGTGCATGACCTCATCTTTAAGTTTGGATGGGAATATTATGGGCCCATTTGACAAAATCTTGAGTTTAAACCCTTTTTGCTTCATAAACCTCTTGAAAATTTCTCAACTTTGACAATGCATACCTTCTTCAAATTGTATCCTATGAAGGTGTTCTTGGACTTTTTAGAAAGCTTAGAGTGTCCTATAATCAACCCTTTTGGTCCCATGTCCATATCATTTACCATTTTTAAATTATGAGCTTTGAAAAAAGTTGACGTTTTGTTGACTTTTAAAAAGACCTATAATGTCTTAGCTCATATCTTTCAAATGAAGCATTTTTGGACTTTGATTATGAGACCCAAAGTTGTAGAGAATTGAATTTCCTTCAAAATAAGATTTGGATGGGAAATTATTGATGAAGTATATGAAAGTTATGGCTGGTCAAAGTTCAGTTGACGTTTCCTGCACAAAACCCTAATTTAGCAACTCTTGATTCTTGATGATTCTGAGGTTTCCTTGATGAACCATGATCAACCCTTGATCAAATGATGAATTTAATCTCATAATCTTGATTTTTTATCAAAAGTCTTTGAAGTTTGACTTTAAGTTGACCACAGTTGACTTGTTGATCAAATTAACTGATTTTTGGGTATCTGAGCATATGACTAACCAAACTTATGTGGAAGGCCTTGAAACTTGACATGAGGAATATTTGGAGTATGTGGGATGTCATGAAGTCCATTTGAGGATTTAGGAATCCATTTTTCTTGGGAAAACTCAAAACCCTAGTTCTAAATCCATTGTTCAGGATGAGGTTATGTCTGATGAAACCTTCAATCTCTTTGACCAATTGAGGATATTGTGACTATTGATAGACCTCTTGAGACACATTATCTTGAAGATGGGAGGTAAAATTTTGGGGTACAACAGCTACCCATGTTCAATTTTCTGAAACCGGAGGAGTTAAATTGGCATGTACATCATTCACTTGAAGGTTGAAGGGGATTGAACACTAAAACCCAAAAATTTGCACTCGCCGGTGAACAGAGTGATATTGTTGGTTGGTTGTATTGTTTGAATGGGCTTAAAGATTTCATTCAAAGTAACTGGATATGGGCTTATAGATACCATCCAAAATATTTGTTGATAGAAGTATCAGAATGTCTATACTTGACGTTATCTGAATGTTGTTACCGTACTAGTATCAATACTAGATCTTTGTATAGATCGTCTCTGAATTGTCTCTATAACATATCTGGGCTAAATATCAGTACTATAACTTCGTGTAGATCGTCTCTGAATTTTCTCTGGGGGGAAATAAATATCCTTCACTAAGTATCAGTACTAGATCTTTGTATAGACCGTCTCTGACTTGTCTCAGGAAAAATATCTTGATTGATTGAAGGATCAGAAGTAAATATTCGTATTGATTATTTCTAAAAATATCATGTACTAAATATCAGTACTAGATTTTCATGTAGATCGTCTCTGAACCATCTCAGGGAGAAAAGTATATCATGTACTAAGTATCAGCACTAGATCTTCGTATAGATCCTCTCTGAACTGTCTCAAGGACTTGGTAACATTTATCTGATAGTAAATTATCCTAAAAAAGAGAGATTAGTTTATGCAGGATTGCATGTCATGAAATACAAACAAAGATGTTGTATGCATTATGGATGCGTATGCCATTATATGATGTGAATGATGTGTGAATGAATTATGTAGTTAAAGCTTATTGGTAACTCCTCGTAATAACTGCTAGTTGGGGAAAATAAATCCCGATTTGTTGTTGAGGAATATGAAGACTTTGTTCCCATCTTGTTTTTGGAATATCGTACTTAGGATCTTTCGTTTTCCGTTCATCGTACTTCTTATTGAAGGATTAAATTCCTGAATACTCTGACTAAGGATAAAAGAGATGGACATTCCCCTGAGAGACTTATCCGGTTAAGTATCAATTCTTTGGAGGATATCAGACTTGAAAGGAATCTGCTTGAAGATTTCGTAGAATTGGAAGTATAAGAGGCTACTTGAAGTATTTCTTTAGAATATCCGTAAAGATTACTCTGTGGGGATGAACCGGCGAAGATTTGTTGGATTCCTACCTCCTCTCGTCCTTAGTAAATGTTATTATTGTGTTTTATGCATTTCTGGTAAACATCAATCATATTCAAAAGCATATATACATTCAAACATAATCAACGGACATTTTCGCTTAAGTAAAAGGGGAAAAGTAAACCTGAATTCGAAAATAGAATTGTATTTATTTAGAAAGTGGCCTATAAACGGGCAAGTTTGAACAAGGAAACGAAAATCCTAGTAAGAGGAATTCGTCGTAGAAATTTTAAAAGAGTACAAAAAAACAAGGAAAAATAGCTATGTTTAAGTGATCCTATTGAGTTTCAACTCCGCTATTGCCATTATCTTCAAGTATCTCATTCTTTATTGTCGGAATAGAAACGATTGGACTGGTCTGCACCTGTTTGAACTTGATATAGGTAGTACAACTAGTTGAGGTTACATGGGTGATCTAACAAGACATAGATGTACGCTTTAATCCCTAACTTTTTCCTGGACTGTCCTTTCAGGTTTTCAGTCCACCGGGATACCCTTTTTTGCCCAAGCCTCCCTCCCTTTCAGGTTTTCGACTTGCCGGGTGTACACATTATTTATATATATATATATATATATATATATATATATATATATATATATATATATATATATATATATCCCTAATTTTATCCCGAACCCTTTTGGTTCGCCAGGATGCCCTTATTTTTGCCTAGGCCGGTCAACCTAGATGGTCTCTTTTTATGCGTAGTATTTTTTGACTATGTCTGTGTTCACAGGCTGCGAGAAATCTTCACAGTCCATAGTAGTAAGCATCATGGCGCCTCCAGAAAATACCCTGTTGACTACAAATGGCCCTTTGTAGGTAGGAGTCCATTTTCCCCTAGGATCACCCAGTGGTAATATGATACGCTTGATTACCAAGTCTCCAGCCTGATATACTCGTTGCTTGACCTTCTTATTAAAAGCTTTGATCATACTCTTCTGATACATCTAACCATGTGTTGTACCCCAAAATTTTCCCTCCCACAATCAAAGTAATGTGTCCCAAGAGTTCTCTCAAGGTTCAAAAGGTTTACAAAGTTCACAATTGGTCAAATGGATTGAAGGTTTCATCAGACAAAGCCTCCTCCAGAATAATGGATCCAAAACTAGGGTTTTGAGTTTCTCCAAGCTAAATGGACTTCCAAGAATCCAAGTGAGCTTCATAACATCCCACATGTCTTCAAGAATCCCCATGTCAAGTTTCAGAGCTTTCCCAATAAGTTTGACCAGTCAGATGATCAGATATTCAAAAATCAGTCAACTTGGTAAAAAAGTCAAACTGAGGTCAACTCAAAGTCAAAATTCAAGAATTTTTGCCAACATCAAGATTATGAGGTAAACTTCATCATTTGATAAATGGTTAATCATGATTCATCAAGGAAATTTCAGATCATCAAGAATCAGGAGTTTCTAAATTAGGGTTTTCATAGGAAAAGTCAACTGAACTTTGACCAACCATAACTTTCACATACTTCATCAAAAATTTCCCATCTAAATATCATTTTGAAGGAAATATAATTCTCTACAACTTTGGGTCTCGCAATCCAAGCCTAAAAATGCTTCATTTGGAAGGTATGGGCTAAGACATTATAGGTCCTTTCAAAAGTCAACAAAAAGTCAACTTTTTCCAAATAGCATAATTTGAAAATGGTAAAATTTATGGACATGATACCAAAGATGTTTGTTAGAGGACTCTCTAAGCTCTCTAAAAAGTCCAATATCACTCTCATATCCTTAAAATTGAGGGAGTTGTGCCTTGTCAAAGTTGGGAAAATTTCAAGGGGTGTATGAAGCAAATAAGACCTAAACTTCAAAAGTTTCCATATGGGCCCATCAAATTGCAACCCAATCTCAAAGTTAAGATCATGCACGACCCAATAACAAATTATTCTAATTTTTATAATTTAGTTGGATTTTATTTGTTAAAATTCAATTTAAATAAAAATAAAATATAAAAAGTTGATATTTAGATCAAATATTGGTTTTAGAATGAATCTTATAACATTTAAAGTGATTGAAAAAGATCCAATTTCGTGTGAGACTTTTGAAGCATGAAAATATTTGATTTATATCACATTTATGGCCATGGATTCCTTCATGATGAAGTAACATCAAAAGACCACCCAAAGCCCAACTCTTGACCTAATTTGATCCCTCACATATATACAAACAAAAACAACACAAGAGGGGACGAATTTGAGCAGCCATTACATACTTTCCAAGCTTCAAAATTTCATACAAAAATTCAATTTCAGTTTTGGATTTGGAGGTGTTTTCAAGGCAAGCCAAAGGTCGCAAATCACTCCTGGGTATTCCTTGAACGAGTTTGCATCATCATAAACATCCAAAACTCCATACATCATTGAAACCAAATCGTATTCTTCCTCTCTTTTTTTTCACATGTTTAACCTTTATAAATTGTTTTTGTTAATTGGTTTGTGTTTGGTATATTTTAAGGATGCATTATGGGCGGTTCAATCGAAGAATCATGACCTGAGGCGTGAAACACCATAGTTAGGGTTCTTGATATTCGACATTAGGGATTTGATATAGAGATGATTTCCCATGAAATTGATGGTCTAAATGGATTTAGGAGATCACATTTGATTGAATTATACGATTGAAATAAATTTATATGTTGTATTCTGAGTATTTGAATGTGCAAGGTCTTTAGTGACGAAAATAATTTGTCACTATAACCTTTAGTGACATAATAAATGTCATTATAGCTTTAGACGACGACTGGAGGTTGAAGATGGGTTTGGCGCCCAGATTTTTTAAAATTTTTAATATTGTTAATCTTGTTTGTGTGTCATAGGATGAACGCGTGTGTGGTATGGCTCAGATGGTTGGTGATCACTCCCTTGGACATCCAGGATCTGTGTTCGATTCTCAGGTCCTTTTCTTTACATTTAATTTGATTTGCAGGATTATTATTTATGACATTTGGTTCAAATCAAGAACAACCAGTGCGCGTAGCCCAGTGGTTATCCATCAATCTGGTTATGGGAAGGTCTTGGGTTCAAATCCAAGCCTCCCCCCTTTCTTTTTAATGCGTTTTTTCTTTTCTTTAATATTTTCCTTTTCTTCTTTTTAATTAATGTTTTAGTATTTAATTAATTAAAAAGTTAATCACCATTAAATTAAAATTTATAATTAACCATCATTAATTCTTTTCTTTTTCTTAAAATCAAATATTTTTTTTATATGTAAAATCAACTAATTAAACTTTTTTTTATAAATCCTTAAAATATTTTTTAATTAATTAATTTCACTTATTATTCTTTGTAAATTAATTAGTTTTTATGTCACTATATTTTTCTTGAAATCTCGTTTAAATAATTCTTTTAATTAATATGTTTTTATATCTCATGTAAATAACTGAATTTAATTTTGATTAATTACTAATAATTGATTAATTAAACTTGTATTTTCTTAATAAATTTTTTTACTAATCCTAATCTTCTTAATTAAAACTTTAACCCTAATTTCATTTTAACCTAATTTTCGAATTTTCTTTTTGTTTTATATTATCATTATGTAATTGCTCCTGGATTGTAATAATTTTAGATTTATTTTTCGTTCTTATTATTTTTTGTAACTGCCCCGAAGCCGTGTAATAACGTAGATTTTATATTTTTCGCATTTAATTAATTAATTAATTTTTTGGTTAGTAAACCTAGGGAGTGAAAAAGAAATATCTGATTAATTTGGACATAGATCACTAAAATAAATAAAATAAAATATCTGAATAAAAATCACTCACACACGTAAGTCGATCTATGATCGCCATCTGCACCTCCTAGGGTTACTCCTCTTAAGTTTCCTTTCAAAACGGTCAAGTCCCTCGAAAGTAGGGTGTCTTAAGCAAAACCCTACAATTAAAAAATCATCTTGTCCCTCCCCCGGTTAAAAGATCAAGTCCCTACGATGTTGCCTACGGTGTTGCCTATAATGATCTTGTCCTTTCGGTTTAAAAGATGATAGTCCCTCCCAATTGCTAAAGACACCCTCCAGTTGCCTTCGTTGACCGTACGATGACCCTATGCCCGTCCCTTAAACAAATCCAAGGTAATAACTACCTATTCCTTAGTAATAGGGATAGTCTTACCCTTAAAGGAACATATAAGAACATGAATGACTTAGTCTAGGGTAGGTACCTCATAGTTACTTGCTCACACTTCAATAGAAAATAATTTTCACACCTCACTATTTTCAAACATTTTCAAACAAGGCTTTGTATACATCCATACGAGGATCATTAAAAAGTACTTAGAAAATTTTCTAATCACACATTTCACCTTTTCAAAACAATTAAGTGAGCTAAGTAACTAAGATCCCATGGATAACCATGTATATAAAGGGTGCCAACACCTTCCCTTTATATAACCTACCCCTCGAACCCAAGTCTTTTCAAAAACAGTATTTCCTGTTCTTTTATGTCCCTTCCTTATGGATAAAATAAAAGTCAGTGGCGACTCTTGCTATCCGCAACATTTATAGAAAGTCAGTTCTCCCACCGTGTTACAGAACTGGCGACTCTGCTGGGGAATTACTAAGTAAAAGAGGGATACCCTTAGGAATTAGATCACTTATTTGTTTGTCTTGTTTGCTTTATTTATTTGTTGGGATTTTGTGAAAGATCCTAACCCGAATCTAGTGCACCTTAGGTAAATGGCAATAGACCAAGGAAACTGTATGACGTATACCGATATGGTTGATCTGGTGGCCATAGTTAGTGTGACTTCTTGGTTGGTGCTTATGTTCCTTAAGTAAGTTGAGGATAATATGGAGATGCCATACATTGTCATTAACACTAATTACCCTTTAGAACCCTGGTTAACCCATCATGGCCTTTAGAAAGTAGTGAGATAGACGACTTTGGTGAATACTGAAGTTGGTTGATACTCAATGCTACGCTCATTGAGATCCTAAACTTGGGGGGTTTTGGTTGGCAAGTAAGTTGCCTACTCAACAATAACCCTTGGGAAGGATCAGTGATATTGAGATCCCTTAGAACCCGGTTACTTTTGTAAGACAGGATGAACCATCTAAACTTTAGGGGAGGGTACTTACCTTTAAACCTCATGCAAGCTTCTAAACCTAGGGCTATTGTGTGACTTGTTTGTGTGTGCGACATGTTTGTGATTGATCATAACATCATGATATCATGACATCATAAGCATATCATTTTCACTAACCATTTCAAGGACCAAAGGATTTATCTTTGTTCTTTGTTGCAGGTCATGGCTTCTGCTCGTAGGAATACTATCTAGATCAACTTTGTAGGGATACCTTCTAAGCTTAAAGAATTGGTCTCTAAAGTTTCTGAAAACTCCCAATTCATCAAGAAGCATGGTTACCTGTTGGATCTAGTTACTTCAGGATTCAATGAAGACATGATGAGTGTCCTATTCCAGTTCTTTGATCCTAAACATCATTGCTTCTCATTCCCCGACTATCAGCTGGTTCCTACAATGGAGGTGTTCTCCAAACTACTGGGTGTATATATCCTTGATCAGAGACCCTTCACAGGCTTAGAGAAAGAGCCTAAATCTGAAGTCATTACTGCAGCCCTACATTTGAAGAAATCAGACATTGCCCTAGAAACGAGAAGTGGAGTTAAGGGTATTCTTGCTAAGGTATTGATGGAGAAAGCTCAGGTGTTCTTGGATGCTATGAGCTATGACGCTTTTGAGGAGATCTTAGCCTTATTAATCTATGGCTTAGTGTTGTTCCCTAATCCATACCAGTTCATAGACGTACTCGCCATCAACATATTTCTGACTCACAATCCAGTGCCTACATTACTTGGAGATATCTTACACTCTATTCACACTCGTACTACGAAGGCGAGGGAAACTTTGATGTGTTGCATACCTTTACTGGCCAGGTGGTTTATTTCTCACCTTCCTCAATCCATGATGAAGAATGAACAAGGGTTAAGGTGGTCTAAAAGGATTATGTCACTTTCTCATTCAGATATTCACCGGTGTTCTCGATCTATGGAGAATGTTACTATCATTGACCATTGTGGGGATTTCCCTAGTGTGCCACTCCTTGGTTATGCTCGGAATAATGGTCCTCATGACATGCTTATTCAGAGTATTGTGTTCGACTACGACAACGATCTTCAAGGTTACCGTCAAAGGTTTATACGAGCTTGGAGTAAGGTGAACAAAGTGGATAGCAAAACTCTGGAACCAAAGTACTCTATTCCTATGGAACCTTACCTCAGATGGGTGCAATCTCGTGCTCAGACTCTTATGATGCCATATCCTGCTGTTCTACCGGTTACTATGGAGCCTGTTGCTGAAGGAGATGTTCCTTATACCATCCTTCATCCAGACATGCCTACTGATTTGGAAGAGCTGCAGAAATCTTGGATTCAGTTGAAGGAGCAAAGGGATACTTTTGAGACTCAGTTCAGAGCTAGTCAAGAAAGAGTACTAGAGTTGACAAGGAAACTTCACGAGGAGCGGAACCTCAACACATACCTCAACACAAAGAGGAAGCGTCCATGGGAGACTTAAAACCCCATATATTTATTTTTTGTACTTTATTCCTACTTTCTTTCACTGTAAGCCCAAGGGGCAATTATATTAAACATTTACTAATAAAAGTTTGTTTTTGTTTTTCTTTAAAACAAATTTAAATCCTGCGGTCCTTGAAAACATTGCATATGCATCTACATACCATATCATTACATCACAGGTTTCTTACAACATGTATCTTATCTTCTCGCTGTTTATTTCAGTAGAAATGGCTCTTGAACAAACTGTCAAGGAACTCCAGACTCAAAATGCCCAATTTCAAGAGATGATTCTGAATTTGTCCAGGGGACAAGATGAGGTGAAGGCACTTCTGACCAAGAAAAAGAAGAAGACCAGAAAACCAGTTGGCTTCATCAACCTAGGTAGAAGATTAAGAGGTCCAGTCAAGACAGATGAAGAAGTTGAGAATCCTGGGGATGAGAATTTTGAGAGAGAAGAAGGCAGTCTCCATGGTACTACTGAAGATTCTGATTATGAGGAGAATTATTACCATGATTTGACTGGTGAGGAGAAACATAAGATACTGGAGAACCGGGTGAATGCCATAGAACTACAAAAGACTTCTGGGTTTGACTTTAAAGATTTGAGCTTTAATTTTGGGGTCTCTATCCCTATTGGTTTCAAAGTTCCTACTTTTGTAGTGTATGATGGTGTGTCATGTCCAAAGTTTCATCTGAGATCTTATGTCAGAAGGATTCAACCACATACTTCTGATAGGAAGCTGTGGATCCATTTCTTTCAAGAAAGTTTGGCTGGAGCTCAACTAGAATGGTATTATCAACTGGAGAGTACCAACATTCACAATTGGAATAATCTTGCTGAGGCGTTCTATAAGCAGTATCAATATAACTCTGATTTAGCACCAACTTGCATGCAGATCCAAAGCATGTCCATGGGTTCTAAAGAAAGCTTCAAGGAGTATGCTCAGAAGTGGAGAGATCTTGTAAGTAGAGTTCAACCCCCTTTGACTGACAGGGAATTGGTTGATATGTTTATGAGTATGTTGATTGGTCCTTTCTATAGTCATCTCATTGGAAGCTCATCCTCTGGTTTCACTGAGCTGATAATAACTGGAAAACGTGTGGAGAATGGGATACGGAGTGGAAAGATTTAGATGATTTCCTCTTCAAGTACCACCAAGAAGCCTTCTAATGGGAAGAAGGAATCCAATGTTGTGTATGGCCAACAAGGTCGTAATAATCGTAACCAATATGTGGGAGCTGTTTTGATTTCTAATGCTGCACCTGCACCACAAGAACAACAGCAGAATAGTCAGCCTAAGCCTAGGAGGCAATTTACGAAGATCAATATGGAGTTGGCTCAGGCTTTTCAACACATGTTGAAAGGAGAGCTGATTACTTTCAAGGATCCTCCTCAGAATCCCAACAATTCCGCTCCTTGCTACAATCCCAATGCAAGTTGTGCATATCATTCTAATAGTCCTGGCCATGATACTAACAATTGTTGGGCGTTGAAGAATAAAATTTAGGATATGATTGAAAATGGAGAAATTGAGTTTGACCCTCCTGAAACTCCTAATGTGATTACTGCTCCTATGTCTAAACATGAGAAGACTGTTAATGTTGTTGATAAAGTTTCTTATGTTTATACTATGGCTGAGTTAACCACTCCTCTATCCATTGTCAAGAAGAAGCTGATGCAAGATGGTTTATTTCCAGGTTGCAATAAAGATTGTTTTTTCTGTGCCTATCAACCGAATATTTGTTGGAAGTTGAAGGAAGGTATTCAACGTCTGATGGACAACCGTACTATATTATTTGAGAAGACTCCTTCTATAGAGAGTTTGTGTGAAGGTCTGGCCCAAGATCTGAAGCTTGAAGATGTGGCTATGGTTGATAAGACTCCTGTGAAGATTACTTCCAAAGGTCTAGGAGGATCACTTCTAAAGGTCCTGTGAAGATTACTGTTGAGCCAAAGGTGCCTCCAATGATTATTACTACTCCTGGTTCTATCCCACATACTTATGATAAGGCTATACCCTGGAATTATGGTTCTGATGTTTATATCCATGGTGTCAAACAAGAGCCTTTGACTGATACACATGTTATTGATGCTAATCTTGATGTTGACAATATTGTTGGGTCCAGTAAGGTTACCAGGAGTGGAAGAATTTTCTCTCCAGAAGACACCTCAGAGACTGCTGCTACTCCAGTCCGTATCTCTAACTCTGGGCCAAGTACTGAGGATCGGGGCAAAGGACCAGTGATTGAACCTATTCAAGCTGAGGCACCAGCTAGTGAATATCTCTCTAAGTAGATGGAAGAAGTACTGAAGATCATCCGCAAGAGTGATTATGATATTGTTGACCAGTTGGGGCATACTCCCTCTAAAATCTCTGTGTTATCTCTGCTATTATGTTATGAAGCCCATGCCAATGCTTTAATCAAGTTCCCGAAGACTGCTCATGTGCCACATGAAATCTCTTTGGACCAGTTTGAGAATTGTGTTGCTCATCTGACTAGTGATAATGGTTTGAGTTTTTCTGATGCTGGTCTGACTCCTGCTAAAAGAAACCATAATAGAGCTCTGCAAGTCTCCATTGAGTGTAGATGCACTACTTTGTCTCATGTGTTGGTGGATAATGGTTATTCATTAAATGTGTTACCCAAGGTGGTTCTAAACAAACTCAACCTTGAAGATTTTGTGTTAAGGCCAAGTAATGTGGTGGTAAGGGCCTTTGATGGTTCAAGAAGAATGGTGCATAGAGAAGTGGATCTCCCTATTAAAGTAGGCTCTCAAGTCTTTGATTCCACTTTCTATATGATGGATGTTCGTCATGCGTACTCCTGTTTTCTTGGGCACCCCTGGATCCATGAGGCAGGTGTTGTGACTTCCACTTTACATCAGAAATTGAAGTATCCAGTGAAAGGAAAGATTGTCACTGTTTATGGTGAAGAAGAATACATGGTCAGTCATGTGAATGCTTTTAAATATGTTGAGGTGGAGGGTGAATTTGTTGAGACTCATTGCCAGACGTTTGAAGTAGTCCCTCAAGTTGTTCCTGCTACTGAATTCATCCCTGCTGCTAAAAACGTTCATGTGATTACCAGAGTACCTCCTACAATGGTCTCTCTCAAGGATGCTAAAGTTGTGGTTGAAGAAGGTGGTTGTACTATTTGGGGTCAGCTTCCTGACATTTCTTACAAGTCTAACAAGTTTGGTTTGGGTTTTACTGCAGAATCTCAGAAGGTTGTTTGTCGTGCTCGTGCTGTTCGTATCACTAATAAAGGAATCATAAAGAACCAAGTCAATGCCGTGGGAGATTATGATGAAGATTACAACCTAGATGATTGGATTTTTCCTACCATTGGTGATGGACTCAACAACTGGAAGGCTGAAGACGTTATTCCTATCTCCTTTAGTCAGGAGTAAATGCTATTTTGTTTTTCTAAATTTCAATTTTGTAATTTTTGAATAATTAAATACTTTTAAGCCTTGTGCCTTGCCCAGGGCACAATGGTGTGGTTGTTAGGGTTGTCATTTCATTTGCATATTTTCATTCAATAAAATCTATGGACGTTTCTCACTTTCGTAAATATTGCGCTCTTTGTCTTCCTTTTACTTTTTCCTTTTATCAAAAAGCTATGCGTTCTTACACACACCCACGCCACTAAAATGCAGATCCTCATACACTATGGATCTTGTTGATAACAATTATGCTATTGCCAATTATGACTTCGAGAATCCGATCTATCAACCTGAGGATGGAAAGGAGGAAGATTGTGAAGTACCTATAGAGTTGGCTAGATTGCTACAACTAGAAGAGAAAACTATACAACCACATGAAGAACAAAATGAAGTTGTGAAACTAGGAACTGAGGAAAACAGGAAAGAGGTCAAGATAGGTGCTGAATTGGAAGATAGTGTTAAGAATAGGTTGATCCAAATGTTACGTGACTATGTGGAAATTTTTGCTTGGTCTTATGCAGATATGCCAGGGTTGGATACTGATATTGTGGTTCACCGTCTAGCAGTGAAAGAGGATTGTCGCCCAATAAAACAGAAAGTTCGTCGTATGCATCCTGAAATGTCAGAAAAGATTAAGGAAGAGGTGATGAAACAATTCAATGCAGGGTTTCTAGATTTTACTTCTTATTCTCAGTGGGTTGAAAATGTGGTATCGGTTCCTAAGAAAGATGGCAAAGTACGCATGTGTGTAGATTACAGTGATTTGAACAAAGCCAACCCCTAAGATGACTTTCCATTTCCACATATTGATGTTCTGGTAGATGACACTGCTCAACATAAGGTATTCTCTTTTATGGATGGTTTCTCTAGTTAGAATCAGATTAAGATGGCACCTGAAGATATGGAGAAAACTACATTTGTTACACAATGGGGCACTTTCTGTTATAAGTGATGCCATTTGGTTTGAAGAATGTTGGGGCAACATATCAGCGTGATATGGTAGCTTTGTTCCATAATATGATTCACCATGAGATAGAGGTATATGTTGATGATATGATAGCCAGATCTCAGACTGAAGAAGAACATCTTGATTATCTACACAAGTTTTTTGAGAGGTTGAAGAAGTACAAGTTGAGATTGAATACAAACAAGTGTACCTTTGGGGTTAAATTTGGTAAACTTTTGAGTTTTATTGTCAGTGGTAAAGATATTGAAGTTGATCCTACAAAAGTAAAATCTATACAAGAAATATGATGGGGATAATTTGGTTTATATAACCCTTCCCCTTACTTCAATAGTACTCTCCAGTTTTTCTTTCGACACTTTGTAACCTGATGCAATTTGAGCCAAGTCATTGGCCTCTTGATTTTTTATTCTAGGAATATGTTTAAAGGCCACAATGTCGAATGCTTTGAGGAGTCTATTGGCTATAACGAAGTACATAATCAAATTTTCTTCGACACATTTGTATTCTTTGGTCAGTTGTTTTATTACTAGTTCTGAGTCGCCCATTATTTCGACTCTTGTTTCCCCCAATTCCAACAACATTTCAAGTCCAACAATTAGAGCTTCATATCCAGCTTCATTGTTTGAACATGGGTCTTCGACCCTGTACTTGAATTTTTTTGGAATTTTATCAGGAGAAATAATTAATATTCCAATACCGGCACCATTCTTATGGCTGGAACCGTCAAAATATAATCTCTGTGGCTGTAATTCGACGTATTTTATTTCATTTTCGTTTATGGAGTGGTTAGCTATAAAGTCAACCACCACTTGTCCTTTTACAACCTTTAAAGGTAGATATTTTGAGGAATACTCAGTTAATGCTAGAGCCCACTTCCCAATTCGACTATGTAAAATGGATTCAGACAACATATATTTTATTACGTCAAAATGGGATGATACAAATACATCAACTGGCTTTATATAGTGCTTTAATTTTTTACAAGAAAAATACACACATAAATATAATTTTTCTATTACATTATATCTAGTTTCAACATCGTTTAAGAATCTGCTGAGATAGTAAATGGCTCTTTCGACGCCATTTTCATCCTCTTGACACAACATGCTTCCTAGGGTCTTGTCGGATGCTGAGATGTACAACCTCGTGCTTCTTTTTCTACTAGGGAACATCAAGACTGGGTGACTGGCTAGATATCCTTTGATCTTGTCGAAGGCGTCTTGTTTCTCTTGCCCCCATGCAGAGTCTTCTTTTTTGAGTCGAAGCAGAGGAGAGAAAGCTTGTGTTTTCCCACTGAGGTTTGAAATGAATCTTCTTAGAAAATTATTTTTCCCCAGCAGTGATTACAATCCTTTCTTCGTTGATGGCGCTTTTGCCTCCATTATTACTTTAGCTTTGTTGGCATTTATTTCGATTCCTTTTTTATGGACCACAAAACCTATGAAACCTCTGCAATGAAGATTTGATTGTAGCCAGCGTATCTATCTAGCATGCTTAGGTACTCATGGCCTGCTGCAGAGTCTACTAACATTTCTGTTACTAGCATAGGATATTCATCCTTAGGGGTGGCTGAATTCAAGTCTCGAAAATCAATGCACACCCTCAATGTTCCATTTTTCTTTATCACGGGTACAATATTTGCAATCCATTCGACGTACCTGGTTGGGCGAATGAACTTGCATTTGAGAAGTCTTTCGACCTCTTTTTTATTTTATTTTTGACAGGACCTCTGGTGCGAACCGCCTTGGAGTATGCTTTACAGGCTTCTTTCCCTCTATTATAGGAAGCTTTAGTTCGAATAGGCTTTTATTGAGGCCAGGCATTTCATCATAGTCCCATGCGAAGCAGTCTTTAAAATCTTTCAGTAATTGGACTAATTCGACTTTGAACTGGGGGTCCATATTAGCGCTTATATAGGTTGGTCTTTTTTCCGCCCCTAGTCCTAGATTGATTTCTTCCAAAGGGTCCTGTGCCACCATCTTCAAGCTAGTTGATATTAGGTCTTTTTCGAATACCAAAGGTTCGTCATCATAGATGGCGTCAAGCTTTTGATCCTGCCATTCGCCTATCTGGTTGTCTTTATCTTCTCCATCAGTGCCCTGGTGAGGGCATGGTGGGTCTAGATTTTCTTCATTAGCTTTGACAGCCATATATTTTACTTCGGCTTCTAGAGCCGCTTTCAATTTATTTTCAGCCATATAGGCTGTTAGTCTACTCAATGTTGATGCTTCACTCATCGTCATCGTCGAACTCGTTACCCCAGCCAGTTGGCTCTACATTAGAGGTTCCCCATACATGGCTTGGTTCACCAATCACCTCCTTGTCCCATTGAAACCCATGTGTTGGATGTAGGTACATGGAACAATAGGCATTGTCTGATGCCTTCAGATCGAACTCAGCTGGGCTGCAAGGAGCTATGTGAGCCAGATTTCTGTCGAAGCTTCGACTGGTACGTTGTTTACTTCAGTCATGAAGTAGCTTTGACCTGCTTCGATGTTTTCGACGATGCCATTAGGGTGCCAGATGACTATGCGCTGATGCATGGACGAAGGGACAGCTCCTACTCCATGGATCCACTCCCTTCCCAACAGCAAATTGTAGTTAGCCATGGAAGCTATAACTATAAACATTGTTGGCCTGGTGATAGTGCCAACTGTCAGATCCACTTGAATAATACCCATAGTTGTGCCCACTTTTCCTTCATAGTTCGACAGGACCATGTTGTGTGGTTTTGCATCAGAGTCATCTTTCCCAATTTTTCTTAGCATGTAATGGGGCATTAGATTCACTGCAGCTCCCCCATCCACTAATATTGTGTTGACGCCTACATTTTTGACCTTCCCTTTTATGAATAAAGGTTTCAAATGTCCCTTCATTGATTCTTCTGGCTTCTCAAAGAAGGCGTTATGTTCTTTGACACAACCGTTATTCATGATGTAATAACACACAGGCCTTGGTCCCATGGTACTGTCTATCATGTTCTCTTATTCGTCTTCGATTTCCATCACCCTGTCATAGTCTCCAGGGAGGACTGACACTATATTGCATATTACGTCGAACGAATCTTCTTCGTCAAACTCGAAGTTGTCAGTTGCTTCGTCACCTTCTGATATTTTGTTGACGAGCTTCGACAACTGCAACATGTTGTTGGTGTTGTTCCTTTTGTGAGGTTTGTCTTTCTCTATTGCCTGAGTGTTTTTGCTAGACTCTGTTTTATCTTCGTCAGCGTCTTTCTTCTTGATGTTGAGTCCGTCTACTGCTTCTTTCTCAACCCTTTGCTGCCTCTGGAATCTCCTTCATTGAGACTTTGACATGGGGGTTTTTCCTTTATAATTCTCTAAGGGGTACGGTCTTGGCTTCTGTTTCCCAGTTTCTTTCTTTATTTCGACTGAAGATCCTCTTTGGACTTCGAAATTCTTCCATTTTCTTGGTCCTTGGGCATCTCTAATGGGTTGCACCCATCTATCATCAGGTACCTTGCCAGACGGTTTATAGGTGTTGTAGTATCTGCCCCCAGGATTCTGAAAGTGATACTTTCCTTTTCTTGGATCATATCTACATGCTTCGACTGTTGTCCTTGGCCCCCAATTTCCTCTTATTTTGGTCTTTTTCACAGCCTCCAAGTTTGTTGCTGCTTTTCTGTCGAATATGGTGCTGCATCGTGGACATAACATTATTTCAGTTTTTTTCTTTTGACATCTTTGAATGAATTCTGCCAAGTACCCATCTTCTTTTGGGTAGGTTGTCCTTTGGTATTCCTCTCGACGGCGTTCCATTTCACTTTTTCTTTACTCTTTTGAGAGGTTTCTAGCATGTTGATATCTATTTTTTGTCCTCTAGCAATGCTTAACTTATCCATCTTCTTGATGAGGGCTTCTTCAACAGTTTCCACTCTGACTTCTGCAATGCTCTCGTTTGCAGTCTCGACAGAATTGGTGAGGTTCCCGGTGTCATCTTCTTTTGCTTGGTCAGGAGCAGCACCTTCAGTAGTTTTGTCTTCATTGTTGAGGCCTTCACTAGCCTTCTTCACAACGCTGAGGGAAACATCAGATTTTTCCTCAGTGTTCTCAAGGATGTCTTCCCAACCTGTTGGTTGGATTTTGTTGATGTCGATATGGGCACTGGCAGGAGCGGTATATTTCACCAGGTAGTCGAACTTTCCGCTAGGCTCTCCCAAGGTGTCCCATATTACTCCTTCTTCAGCCAAGTTGTTGTTTCTCTTGTCAAAGCCTTCAGTAGCTTCCTTCTTCAGACACTCAGAGCTTTCAGTAACCCTGGTCTTGTCTTGATGGTCGAAACCCCCAGTGGCCTCAACCTTGTTCAGGTTGTTGAAATCTTCAGTAATCTCAACGTTGGTGGCGTTGTCGAGACCCTCAGTAGTCTCAACCTGTTTTGGAATGTTGAAGCCCTCAGTGTCCTTGACATTGTTCTTAACCTCAAGATCATCAGTAACCTTGATCAATACGGGCATGGTTAGCTCGTCTTTGGACACTTCCTCCACGTTGGGCTGGATAGGAAGATCTTCAATAATCCCCAGCATGTTAACGTATGTGTCGAAGCCTTCAGTGGCTTCTATCATCTCGAAACTATCATCAGACATCTTCTTCATTTCGACCATATTCATGTCAAATGGTTCAACATAGTTGGATTCCACGACCTGCATAGGATTGGTGTCAATCCTCATTTGTTGCTTCGGCTTGTCCCCAAACTTCAGCCTTCCATCCTGAATTGCATTTTGAACTAGAACCCTGAAAAGATAACATTGAGAAGTTTATGGCCCAGAAAATTATGGTACTTACAAAAACCTTTCTTTTTCTGTTGGTCAATAGGGGGTTCTTTAACGCCTAGTGGTCTTATTAGTTGACCATCTTTTACCAACAAATCAAAGATTTCATCACACTTGGTGACGTCGAACGTATATGTTCTTTTAGGGAATTTATTGTTCTTCTTCGGTTCGACAAGATTCTTTCCATTCGACGGAGTTAACATTTTGCAAGAATATGGTGGACCTTGCTTTAATTCAGCCAGGTCAATTTCTTGCTCTTCGAAAATGACTGATTCGTCTTCGTCACAGTCATCTTCTTGGCATATTCCTACATAGGCCACTCTTTCTTTTTTACTTTTGTTAGCCCTAAACTTCTCAGCTTTTAGCCTTTCGATATGTCTTATCCTATCTGCTAACTGTGGCATATCTCTTAAGTATTGAGTATCTAGTTTTTTCCTTATGGAATAGTCTATACCTCCTGCAGCCATTTTGACCAGTTCTTGTTCTGGCACTTACGTGAAACATCTTGCTTTTAGCAGTCTGAATGTGTTAAGGTAGTCATCTATAGGCTCTGAGAATTTTCTTTTAACGTTGGCTAATTCTTTCAGGCTTATATTAGTTTGTCCCATGTAGAATTGTTCATGGAACAATCTCTCCAACTGAGTCCATGTATGTATGGAATTTGCTGGTAGGGATGTAAACCAAGTGAACGCATTTTTTGTTAAAGATCTTGGGAAATATTTCATCCTTAGATTTTCATTATGTGTTATTTCGCCCGCTTCGATCAAGTAACGCGATATGTGCTATATGGTGGATTCACTAGTATCCCCTGGAAATTTTGTGAATTTGGGGATTTTCCACCTTGGAGGTAATTCTTGTTGCAAAACATATTCAGATTGTGGGGAAGCGTAACTAAGCCTATGAAACCCCACATTTGCCCCATTTTGCGCCATTATTCTTTCGACCACGACTGCCAAATTATTTTCGGCAGGTGGATTATTATAACGCATTCTCTGTTGTAAAATGTCATCAGCATCTTGACCTCTCTGAACTATCAACCTCATAGACTCTTGTTGGATAGGGACTTCGACACGAGGTTGTTCGACAACCTCTTCTTGGATTCTAGGATTTTCTAAGAGGGTTGTCTAAAGGTCTCTGATTTATTGTTGGTTCTTCTTCGACATTGATTATTGAATTTTGAATCACAAGTTCTCTCTGTTGAATTTGAGGGACTCCAATGAACTCAGCAATACGCACCATTTGCACTGCCAATATCTGATTCGTTTGAGTAGTATTTTGTATTAAAGGGTTAAACACTTTCCCCATTTGTTGCGTCAACCTATGGACCATTTCATGATTACTTTCGTCCATTTGTTGACGTATTGCTTGCGCAGAATTAGTTGTAATTGCTGACATTTGGAATCCTTGTGGGGGTTGGTTTGCTCTACTAATGTTCCCACCATAACCTGACCCTTGTAATGGTGATAACATGTTAACCATGACATCAGAATACAAAGGGGTCGCGTTATGTAAATTAGCCATCACTGAAGTTGGCATTCCATAAGGCTGTTCTCTTCCAAACATAGGTATGGAAAAATTTGTTTGATACGGCCTAAAGTTATTTCCTCCAGGGGGTTCCCATAGGCATCAAATGTCCTATATTGGAGGAACTGGGTGCATTATGAGAGAAAGACACCGTTGGTATCGATCCAGATGATGAGGGATTTCCCCCTTCTGAAACGTGGATTGGTTCCATATTTCCTCCCATCGAAGGAATAACATTTGAAACTGTAACAATTTCATTAGGATTTACTTGCGGATTAGCCATTTTTCTTACTCTAGTTCGCTTAGGTCTTTCTACATCAATCACGGCTAGTTTACCGCTTCGTGAAATCATACAACGTAATAAGACTTTTTTTGGATTAAGAAGAATCTTTTTTAGTATTTTAGCATTGGTCCCACCGGGTGTGCCAATTTGTTTTCTTGTGATTTTGGCGAACAATCTCTGGTTTACCAATTCCTTGGAACTGGGTTAATTGCAGGACCAACCACACAAGTCCTAGGACACATGTGCTAAATTCTTGGGGTTTGTTTCTTAATATAAAAGTCTTACTAGTTTTTATGAGTCTGTCGAACGATCTCTAATGAAATTGTTCTTATTTATATCAAAGTATGAATATGTTTGTATAATAAAACTAACAAAGAACTTGAAGTTCGCATTAAAGGATTTCTGGAATGTAAATTTGCTTGAAAGTAAATTGCTTGAAGAATAAATGAAAGCGTAAACTTGAACAAGGAATAAAGGAAATCTAAATTTTATAACTGAAATATAAATGGTGTTTACACGTACATTTTCCAGATAATTCTCTTTTCTCTTACACACGAGTATTAGAGTAACTTTTACAAGAATGTGTTACAGAATTTCACACCTAAAACAAAACAAAACTATCCTATTTATATACAAATAAAATAACCGTCGAATAACGGTCAACTCCTAAGAATTCGCCACTTGGCGTTCTGCATGCTACTAATCTCTAGGAATCCTCCATGTATCTTCTACCAAGCGAGTCCGTTATTCATATTAAAACTACTCTTTAACTTGCTAAGCGACGCATCTTCTCGTCACGTCGAATTCATTTGAAATTCAAATATGAAGTCATAACGTCTCCTTTGTTGAATTATTGCCTTCATATACCTTATCGAAAACATAAGAAGACTTCTTCGTAGTGATATGAAGAACTTTTAGCTGGCATGACCGCTCCTTCGACTGACATCCGTTCGTTGTATCACGAACCAAATCATCACAAACCTTCTCAAGATTCTGGACATGTTTGGAAGAAAGAGTGATCCTAATTTGTCGAATATCTTCACAGCTACGTACATCATTATTCAAAGCACAATGAGATGAGGAGTGTTGAAAAACTTCAATGTCGAATAATGGTGACTTGTGGAAGAATAGCTGACGAAGCTACCAGCTGCTAAGGCTCTTATTTATTAAAATCCATGGTGTCGAAATTATGTGTATACAGGTAGTTAGTCAAGTTAAAGGAGATTGGGACACCAAGAATCCTAATCTCATCCCTTACAGAGAGCATGTGTTGTCTTTGATCCCGTACTTTGAAGAGATCACTTTTGGACATATTCCACGAGAAGAGAATCAGTTGGCAGATGCATTAGCCACCATGGCATCTATGTTTGAAATCTTTTGGGATGATGAGACTCCCAGAATTACTATTGATCGATTTGATGAACCTGTGCACTGTAATGAGTTTGATACTGAAGGACTAGAAGAAAAGCCTTGGTTCTATGAAGTGAAAAGGTATCTTGAAGCTCAGGAATTCCCTGAAGGGGCATCTATCAATGATAAGAAGTTTCTGAGGAGATTTTCTGCTAAATTTTTCCTGAGTAATGGAATTTTGTACAAGCGCAATCATGATTTAACTTTGCTTCACTGTGTGGATAAGAAAGAAGCAACAAAGATTATAGAGGACATGCATGATGGGATCTTTGGTACTCATTCTAGTGGGCATACTATGGCTAAGATGATTTTGAGAGCAGGTTATTATTGGTCTACCATGGAAGCTGATTGCTATCAGCACTCCAAAACTTGTCACAAATGCCAGATTTGTGTTGATAAAGTTCATGTACCTCTAGTTCCATTGAATGTTCTGACTGCTCCTTATCCTTTTGTCATGTGGGGCATTGATATGATTGGTGAGATCAAACCTACTGCTTCCAATGGACACCGTTTCATCCTTGTTGCTATTGATTACTTCACGAAGTGGGTAGAAGCAGCTTCATTTGCTTCTGTTACCAAGAATGTTGTGGCTCAATTCATCAAGTATAATCTGATATGTAGGTATGTCATCCCTGAAAGGACTATCGCGGATAATGGTACTAACTTGAACAATACTATGATTACTGACCTCTGCACGTAGTTCAAGATTAAACATCATAATTCATCTCCATATCGACCAAAGATGAATGGCGTAGTGGAAGCCGCCAACAAGAATATTAAGAAGATCTTGCAAAAGATGACAGTTACATATAAAGATTGGCATGAAATGTTACCATTTTCTCTTCATGGTTATCGTACCACAATACTTACTTCAATAGGGGCAACCCCATTCTCCCTTGTCTATGGTATGGAAGTAGTGTTACCCATTGAAGTTCAAATTCCTTCTTTGAGAATTATGAAGGATGCAGGCTTAGATGAAGATGAATGGATTCAGACTCGACTTGATCAGATAAACTTAATTAATGAGAAAAGGTTAGCAGTTGTTTGTGATGGTTAGATGTACCAGAAACGTATGATCAAAGCCTTCAATAAGAAAGTTAAGCAGTAAGTATATCAGGCTGGTGATTTGGTGAAGCGTATCATATTACTATAGGATGATCCTAGAGGCAAATGGACCCCTACCTATGAAGGGCCATTTGTTATTAAGAGAGTATTTTCTGGAGGTGCCTGATGCTTACCACCATGGATGGTGAAGATTTCCCATAGCCTGTGAACGCAGACATAGTTAAAAAATACTAATGTAATACCTCAAAATTTGCCCTCATTCTTTTTTACCTTAACTGGCTTATGTTTGCATCCATCTACATTCTCATTAGGTTATAACATTTGCAATCATGAATTTTCATTGGCTCTTAAGGCATGGTATCAAGGCATGTTCTTGTGTCTGAACTCTCGTATTCAGAGGTGATATATTTGGTTATTGCGCTCAAGTTTGAAACAAAGGTTGAACACGCATAATTATGAAGGCATTCCTATTTCAGAGGATCATTAAGTTTCATGATTCGCCCTATTCAGAGGTTTAATCAGAAATGTCGAATCAGTTGCTATTGGTGACTTGAGGGTTTATTTCCTACTAACATCTCGGGATGCTCCTTTCATGAGGGTGTATCTTAAGTATTAGGGCCTCTCCTCAGTATGAAAAGTTTTCCTTTATCATATTTTTCCTTAAAGAGTAGTGTAGATGTTTAAGAATTGGCAGAATTTTTGACCAACAAGAAATGTTGAATTCAGTTCAGAATGTCCTATCAAATGTTGGGACATTATCAAACAGAGTATGTGATCTTATTTCAGGATGTCTCATCAGATGTTGGGACATTGTGTAAATAACTTCAGTTCAGTTTTTCAGGATGTCCCAACAGATGTTGAGACATCTCAAACCTGCTTCCAGAATTAATTATTGATTAACAGATCAGAGATATTTAAGGAGAATTATCTGGAATTAATTAATGATGGATAAAAACAGAACAAGGCGCATCTGTAGGGAGTTTTATATTGAAGATTCAGTTTAAAACAGAAGACCTAAAGCACCTAGAATATAGGAAGTAACAAACCCTAAATTCAAGGTGACAGCTGCTGCACATTAGGGCTGGATCATTCTACAGAAAGCCCAAAATTCAGATACCTATTTAAGCAACAGAAACTCATAGAATTGAGTACGAATTTCAGAAGACCAAATAGGGTGTCTAGTGTTTTAATAGCAGGGTGTTTAATTGTACCACTTTATGAGCTTTTAAGCAAAAGTGCATTTGTGACTTGATTGAAACTGTTAAGTAAGATCAAGCTGTATTGTTTGAAGGATGTCTTCAATTTCAGTAAACTTGTAAACTTGATCACTGTGTGATTGAGGGGGAGTGAGTAGGGTACTCTTATCTAAGGTGTGTCTTAGGTAGAAATTGCATTGGGTAATTATTAAGTGATAGATTAAACAGGGTGGTTTAAGTCTAGAATTAATATTACTAATAGTGGATTTCCTCCTGGCTTGGTAGCCTCCAGATGTAGGTGCGGTTATACACTGAACTGGGTTAACAAACTTCTGTGTTGTTTACTTTTCTTGCTATTTAAGTTTTGGTTAAATTTGTCAAGTGTCCTATCAAGTGTTGGGACATCTCTTAGGACATCTCATACCTGATCACAGAATTTCAATTGGCATCAGAGCAGGCACCCTGCCTGTTTATACTGGGTGAGATCTAGGGAATACAAATTCTGTAACATGGACAGAGATTTAGGGTCAGTAAATAGACCACCTATACTGGATAGATCTAATTATGACTACTGGAAGCCAAGAATGATTGCATTCTTAAGGTCACTTGACAACAGGGCATGGAGAGCAGTCAATGTTGGATGGGATCATCCTATTCAAGACACCAAAGATGGATCAAAAGTGCTGAAACCTGAAGAAGAATGGAGTAAGGAGGAAGAAGACTCAGCACTAGGCAACTCAAAAGCCTTAAATGCTTTATTCAATGGCATTAATAGGAACATTTTCAGACTTGTGCATCATTGTGAGCTGGCCAAAGATGTTTGGGATACTCTCAAAACAACTCATGAAGGAACATCAAAAGTAAAAATGTCAAGACTTCAACTTCTCACCACCAAGTTTGAAAACTTGAGAATGAAGGAAGATGAATCTATTCATGAGTTCTATATGAACATCTTGGATATAGCCAATACTTCTGGAGCTTTGGGAGAAAAGATGACTGATGAAAAGCTAGTAAGAAAGATCCTCAGATCTTTGCCAAAAAGATTTGACATGAAAGTCACTGCAATAGAAGAAGCTCAAGACATATGCTCCATGAAAGTTGAAGAACTCATTGGTTCCCTTCAAACTTTTGAGATGGGAATGAATGACACAAGTGTCAAAAAGAACAAAAGCATAGCCTTGGTGTCAAATACAGATGAAGAAGAGGATGATGAATCAGCAAATGATAAAAGCTTATCAGAAAACCTTGCCTTGCTTGGAAGACAATTCAAACAGATTCTCAGAGGAATGGAAGGCAAATCCAAACCTAGTGGAAGAAACACAAACTCTGAGAACAGAAGACTTTATGATGCTAACAAAAGATTAAAGTATGCTGAAAAGACCAGTCAAGATAAAGGGGTCAAATGCCATGAATGTGAAGGATATGGACACATCAAGATTGAATGTCCTACCTACTTGAAGAGGCAAAAGAAAGGACTCTCTGTGACCTGGTCTGATGAAGACTCAGGAGATTCAGAAGAAGAATCAGCTAAGCATATTACTGCTCTAGCTGGACTGTGTGAATATGATAGTGATTCCAGTTGTGGAGAACTTACTTATGAAGAACTTGAGCAAGCATTCAAAGATCTATACAAAAGAAGCTCTGAAATATGCAGTGAAGTTATAAAGCTAAAGAAGCAGAATAAGGTATTAGAAGATGAAAAAGCAAGTGATCAAGAAATCATTGATACCTTGAAAAGTGAAGTAACTCTTCTCAACTCTAAGTTGGAACATATGTCCAAATCTGTTAAAATGTTGAACAGCAGCTCAAATACACTGGATGTTATTCTCAGCAATAATAAACATTCAGGGGACAAAAGTGGACTGGGATATAACAGAGATGAAGCCAGCTCTAGCAAAGCTACTGCAAAAACTACACAGTCAAACAAGATGTCCCAACAGATGCTTCAACATCAGAACACAAAGACAAACATAATGTTCCAACAGATGTCTCAACATTCTGGAAAGAACAAAATGAAGAAGAAGTATCAAAGATGGAGATGCCATCACTGTGGAAGATTTGGACATATCAAACCTCATTGTTATAAGTTGCATGGATATCCAAATCAGATGTATCAGCAACCTTCCAAGAAGAAAATAGAAGTTACCAATAAAGTGCTGCATAAACATCATAGAAATCAGCAACCTCCTAAGCAGAAAACTGAAAACTTCAAGAAGGTATGGAAACCAAAAGCTAGCACTGAAGCTGATCAAAGCTACAAGAACAAGATCAACAATCAAGCTTGGAGATCAGCTGATAAACAACACACAGGGCAGAGGCATCAAAAGAAATCTCAACTCATCTGGTCAAAGAAAAATACTGCATACATAGCACATACATCACTGAGAGTATCAGCTAAAGAAGACTGGTACTTTGACAGTGGATGTTCAAGACACATGACTGGATTTAAGAATTTGCTAGTAAACTTAAAATCACATTCATCCAGGTATGTGACCTTTGGAGATGGAGCTAAAGGAGAAATCAAGGGAGTTGGAACCTTGGACTGTCAAGATGTTCCAAGACTAGATGATGTGCTGCTTGTTAAAGGTTTAACTGCTAACCTGATCAGTATAAGTCAGTTATGTGATCAAGGGTACAGTGTAAACTTCACCAAAACTGAATGCATAGTGACTAACAATGAACAAGAGGTTGTCATGAAAGGAGCCAGATCTAAAGACAACTGCTACATGTGGGAATCCCAAAATCTCAGTCTCACTTCAACTTGCTCTTTAGCTAAAGAAGAAGAAGTGAAACTATGGCACCAAAGACTAGGTCATCTTCATTTCAGAGGCATCAAGAAGATAATATCCATGGATACTGTAAGAGGTATTCCTAAACTGAAGATTGATGATGGAAAAATATGTGGTGAATGTCAAATAGGCAAGCAAACCAAGATGTCCCATCCAAAGCTCCAACATCTGACAACTTCCAAAATTTTGGAACTTCTACATATGGATCTTATGGGACCTATGCAGGTTGAAAGTCTTGGTGGTAAGAGGTATGCCTATGTTGTGGTTGATGATTTTTCAAGATATACATGGATAAACTTCATCAAAGAAAAGTCAGATGTATTTGATGTATTCAAAGAATTATGTCAAAGATTGCAAAGGGAAAAATCCAGCTGTGTGATCAGAATAAGAAGTGATCATGGAAAAGAATTTGAGAATCAAAAGTTCTTAGATTTCTGCTCTTCAGAAGGAATCAATCATGAGTATTCTTCACCTATCACTCCTCAACAGAATGGGATTGTTGAAAGGAAGAATAGAACCATTCAAGAATCAGCAAGAGCTATGATCCATGCTAAAAAGTTACCTCTATACTTTTGGGCTGAAGCTATGAACACTGCCTGTTACATCCATAACAGAGTTACTTTAAGGAAAGGAACTTTGTCCACAATATATGAAGTCTGGAAGGGCAGAAAACCCACAGTTAAGTACTTCCATGTTTTTGGAAGTATCTGTTATATTCTGGCAGATAGGGAGCAAAGAAGAAAAATGGATCCTAAAAGTGATGAAGGGATTTTCCTTGGATACTCCATAAACAGCAGAGCATATAGAGTATTTAATTCTAGAACCAAGGTTATCATGGAATCCATAAATGTGATAATTGATGATGCTCCTACAGATGTCCCAGAAGATGTTGGAACATCTGCTGATATCAAGATTGAAGCTGAATAAAAGAATGATCAATATAACTTCACTCAAACTGATACAAGGACAGAAGAATCAAGCAAACCTCCTTCCATCAGAATACAAAAGGATCATCCCAAAGATTTAATAATTGGTGATCCCAACAGAGGTGTAAGCACTAGATCAAGAGAAGTGATTTCAGGTTCTTGTTTTGTTTCCAAAATAGAACCTAAAAATGTCAAGGAAGCTCTCACTGATGAATACTGGATTTGTGCTATGCAAGAGGAATTAGGTCAATTCACAAGGAATGAAGTGTGGAATCTTGTACCTAGACCTGATGACATAAATGTGATTGGTACAAAATGGGTGTATAAGAACAAGTCAAATGAACAAGGAATTGTTACAAAGAACAAAGCTAAACTTGTGGCTCAAGGATACACTCAAATTGAAGGGGTAGACTTTGATGAAACCTTTGCTCCAGTAGCAAGGCTTGAATCAATAAGACTACTGTTGGGAATTGCTTGTATCTTAAAGTTCAAGCTATTTCAAATGGATGTGAAAAGTGCCTTTATTAATGGTTATCTTAATGAAGAAGTATATGTAGAACAGCCTAAAGGATTTGTTGATCCAAGCTGTCCAAATCATGTATACAAACTAAAGAAAGCACTTTATGGTTTGAAGCAAGCTCCAAGGGCATGGTATGAGAGACTAACCACATTTCTTATCAAGCAAGGATACAGAAAAGGTGGGATTGATAAAACCCTGTTTGTTAAAGATGAAGAAGGAAATGTCATGATTGCTCAAATATATGTTGATGACATTGTCTTTGGTGGGATGTCTGATAAGATGGTCAAACATTTTGTCAAGCAGATGGAATCTGAATTTGAAATGAGTCTAGTAGGTGAGTTAACCTACTTTCTTGGTCTACAAATAAAGCAAATGGAAGACTCAATGTTCATCTCTCAAAGCAAGTATTCCAAGAACATAGTCAAGAAATTTGGAATGGAAAATGCTGCTCACAAAAGAACTCCTGCCCCCACACATTTAAAGCTGACTAAAGATGAAAAGGGTGAGAATGTAGATCAAAGCTTATACAGAAGCATGATTGGAAGCTTGTTATACTTGACTGCTAGCAGACCAGACATTGCATTTGCTGTAGGAGTTTGTGCAAGATACCAAGCTGATCCAAAAGTCAGTCATCTCAATCAAGTCAAGAGAATCCTTAAATATGTTAATGGTACTTGTGACTATGGCATAATGTACTTTCATGGTTGCAAACCAATTCTCACTGGCTTCTGTGATGCTGATTGGGCAGGAAGTGCTGATGACAGAAAAAGCACTTCAGGAGGATGTTTCTTTCTAGGAAACAATCTGATTTCTTGGTTCAGTAAGAAACAGAATTGTGTATCCTTATCTACAGCTGAAGCTGAGTATATAGCAGCAGGTAACAGTTGTTCTCAGTTGGTTTGGATGAAGCAGATGCTCACTGAGTACAATGTCCCACAGGATGTCATGACATTGTACTGTGACAACTTAAGTGCAATCAACATATCAAAGAATCCTATCCAACATAGCAGGATAAAGCATATTGATATCAGACATCATTTCATCAGAGATCTTGTAGAAGAAAAGGTGATTTCATTGGAGCATGTAGCTACAAATCTGCAGTTAGCTGATATCTTTACCAAAGCATTGGATGCTACACAATTTGAGAACTTAAGGGGCAAACTTGGAATCTGTTTATGTGATATCTAGCAGTTAATGAGATGTGCCAACATGTCATATGACATTGTTTGGCATAAGGTCCAGATGGCAAAACTAATCTGGACAAGATCCTTGGGAATTCCAGCTCTAATCATTTGCACTGTAACGGCTACTTATTTAGTAACTGCTTATAATCAGCTATCAAGATTCCCATCTTACTATCACAAGCGACTCACATTAACCAGCTATTCTCCAGAAATTAAAAACCCTAAAGGTTTCTATCCATCTTCCTCAACAATGTCTCAAAACCCTAACTCAACTGAAGAAGTTCTCAATCAAGAAGACGTAGTTCATGCCACTCCCATTTCTGTAGTACCAATGCAATCAACCCCATTGGACGAACTCAGGGGAAGCGTTTCTCACACTAAAAAGGCAAGAACTCCAAAGAGAGGTAAAGATCAAGTCAGAAGCAAAGCTAAAGGCACTCCCTCTCCAGCTAACATGCCTCCTAAATCTTCACAATATGTGGATGATTCAATCAAGGAGATTGTCTCTCAAATTCTGTTTGAACAAAGAAAGGTGAGTGGGATCTCTGTTCCTCTGAAAACCATGCCTGCATCTCAAGAAGAACAAGCTCAAGCTGCAGAAGAACAAGATGTCCCAACAGATGTTGGAACATCTGAAGATAAGAGAAAGAACTCATCTGATGTTGAGTTGGAACAAACTGAGGACCAGAATAAGACCTCAAATGAAAATGATGAAGAAATCTTTGAGGATCAGACCAAAGTCTCAAATGAAGGTCAAATCCCTGCTGATCAACAAGCTGAAGAAGAGACTGCTCAATCTCATCCAGTGGTGAACCTGGAGCAGGACTCTGATGCAGAGATCATAGCCTCTGTTAAACCCAGCATAGCCAAAAGGCTAAGGTCCAGGAAAGGCAAGATGCAAGCTGAAGCAGCAATCCCTGAGAAGAAGAAGGCTAGTCCAAAGAAAGGCAAGGCTAAAGCTACCTTTGGTCCAACAAAACCATGGAGCAAAGTCCAATCCCAGAAGAGAAAAGCTGCCACACCATCAGATTCAGATGTTGGATCAGATGTCCCAACATCTCCTCCCAAGAAGAGACCAACATCATCCAGAGCTTCAACTGCTGTTCCAGAAGCTCCCTTGGACAACATTTCATTCCATCATGTCTCCAGTGTCAACAGATGGAAATATGTGTACCAAAGAAGGGTTGCTCTAGAAAGAGAACTGAGCAGCAATGCACTTGAGTGCACAGAACTGATTGACCTCATCTCTGCTGCAGGACTTTTCAAAACAGTCTCAGACCTCTCTCCCTGCTATGAACTTCTTGTCAAAGAGTTCATTGTGAATCTTCAGGAGGATTGCTCAAATGGTAAGTCCTCTGAGTTTAGAAAAGTTTTTGTTAGAGGTAAATGTGTCCAGTTTTCTCCTCAAATCATCAATGAGTATCTAGGAAGAGAAACAGATGGACCCAATGAGCTAGGTAAGACAGATAATCAAGTCTGTAAAGTGATCACTGCAGACCAAGTCAAGGCATGGCCTGTGAAGGGTAAGCTCTCAGTGAGCATGCTTACCAGAAAGTATGCCATGCTGAACAGGATTGGAACTGCTAACTGGGTGCCTACCAACCACACTTCTTCAATCTCAACTGGTTTGGCCAGATTCATCTATGTTGTGGGAACTCAAACCAAGATGGACTATGGAGCTTTTATCTTTGATCAAACCATGAAGCATGCCAGCTCCTCAGCAACAAAGCTTCCAATAGCCTTTCCATCATTGCTGTGTGGTATAGTGCTCAATCAATACCCTGGCATTCTCACTGACAAGGATACAGCATGCAAGAGAGAGAGCCCCCTGGCTTTTCACTACAAATTATTCCTCAGTCACCATGCTGCAGATGTTGAAGCACCTTCTGGGACATCTGCTGGTCCCTCAACTACTAAGACTTCAATCTCCAAGAAAGAGTTAATTGCTGAGCTAAAGTGCACATGCAAGGAGCTTGAAGCAAGGAAGCTGAAACTTGAAGAAATCATTAAAAGGTTGGAAAATGAAGAAGACCAGAAAGCTGCCTCTGATGAAGAAAGTGAAGCTGATGAAGATAGTGGAGCTGATGAAGAAACAGAAGCTGAGGAAGAAACTGAGAGTGATGAATCTGAGTGATCAATGTATGTGAGGCAAATGTAATGACAGCAATGTATTTCTTTGGCCCCTAATTTTGTGTCTACCAAGGGGGAGAACAACATCAAATCAAATTGTAATTGCTGTTTAAGTATGAATGAAAAAAATCTGTTTGTTTGCTTCTGAACTGAATAGTGTTTTTCTGTTGCAACAAGATTGGATACATATATGTTTGAGGGGGAGTAATCTCAAATAAGAATCAACAGAAAAGTAATGCTATACTCTGATAAAAAAGAACTTCTGCTGCACTCTGAAAACCAGAAAAGATGTTAGCCAAAAATTAGCCAAAGGGGGAGTTTGTAGATGTTTAAGAATTGGCAGAATTTTTGACCAACAAGAAATGTTGAATTCAGTTCAGAATGTCCTATCAAATGTTGGGACATTATCAAACAGAGTATGTGATCTTATTTCAGGATGTCTCATCAGATGTTGGGACATTGTGTAAATAACTTCAGTTCAGTTTTTCAGGATGTCCCAACAGATGTTGAGACATCTCAAACCTGCTTCCAGAATTAATTATTGATTAACAGATCAGAGATATTTAAGGAGAATTATCTGGAATTAATTAATGATGGATAAAAACAGAACAAGGCGCATCTGTAGGGAGTTTTATATTGAAGATTCAGTTTAAAACAGAAGACCTAAAGCACCTAGAATATAGGAAGTAACAAACCCTAAATTCAAGGTGACAGCTGCTGCACATTAGGGCTGGATCATTCTACAGAAAGCCCAAAATTCAGATACCTATTTAAGCAACAGAAACTCATAGAATTGAGTACGAATTTCAGAAGACCAAATAGGGTGTCTAGTGTTTTAATAGCAGGGTGTTTAATTGTACCACTTTATGAGCTTTTAAGCAAAAGTGCATTTGTGACTTGATTGAAACTGTTAAGTAAGATCAAGCTGTATTGTTTGAAGGATGTCTTCAATTTCAGTAAACTTGTAAACTTGATCACTGTGTGATTGAGGGGGAGTGAGTAGGGTACTCTTATCTAAGGTGTGTCTTAGGTAGAAATTGCATTGGGTAGTTATTAAGTGATAGATTAAACAGGGTGGTTTAAGTCTAGAATTAATATTACTAATAGTGGATTTCCTCCTGGCTTGGTAGCCTCCAGATGTAGGTGTGGTTATACACTGAAATGGGTTAACAAACTTCTGTGTTGTTTACTTTTCTTGCTATTTAAGTTTTGGTTAAATTTGTCAAGTGTCCTATCAAGTGTTGGGACATCTCTTAGGACATCTCATACCTGATCACAGAATTTCAAGTAGTTTCATGGAAATAGTGATACTGTGGTCTTCTCATTTGTACATCACTTACAAGTTAATGAGATTTGAGGTGGAATTCGAGGGATTGATTAAATATAAGATTTGTTTTGAATTTGGAGTTTTATATGTTTTGAATATGGTAAAATTTGGTCAGAAGGATTGTTTGGTACTCAAGATACAAGCCGATACAAGTCAAAGCCCAATATCATTTCATAGATGACATTTTTTTTTCTTTTCTAATAAAAAACATTTGAACCTAATCTTGCTTTTCCTCACATTTTTTGTTGATAAACCAAATATCCATAAACCATTTTTGCTAAACCCATGTTCAATGCAATATTTATTCTCTTAATAGCAATTTTGTCCTCTTTAATATCCAATGCCAACCTTTTGTTTTTTAAGCCCAATTGTCATTCTCTTAGTCCAAAATCCATGTGTAATGTTAAACCATTTATTTCCTTAACCATTTTTATAAAACCAAATCATACTCATTGTTATTCTTTGTTCAAAATTCTGTAACACGTTCTCTATAAATCCTCAAATCCAATTTTTACAATAATTCTCAAATACCTCTAATTTTATAGTTTTCTGCTTCGTGATCCATGGATTCCTTGGTCAATTTGCTTCCCACAAAACGCCCTGCTCCAACTGGAGTTTCGTCAGAGGCGGGATGCAAAAAGTGTAAATTATCAAGTTGTGTGAATGTTGTAGATTACAAAAATCCTTATAAAATATCAGATGTTCTAAGTCATTTAGAGAGTGGGAAATTTGGAAGTGTTACAAAGGATATTGAAGCCCTTGTAAACCGAAAAATGCAGGTAGTGACCCCTGCCTTGCGCAATTTCCCAAACTTAGCAGCCAAATCCCGAAAGTGGTAACAAATCATGATGAGGAAACTCCCAACTCATAAATAAAAAAAAAACTGATTAAGAGGGAATGAAAGGAATTCAGCTATACAAAAAAAGCATTTACAATCTCACAAATGATGACAGAAATTCGACAGTTACAAAAACTCAGAAACAAAAAAAATTTAAGAAGAAAAACTCTAATTTAGCATGACTCAACTTCATCTTCAATCCCCGGTTTTCATCGATCAATCTGCAGAATCTTGACAGCATCATAACCTTCATCGCTATGCACTTTCCACCGTCTTCTTTCAACACTTCAACCTTCAACTCCACTTTCAATTGCACCTTCATAAACCTCAATCATCATCTTCAAGGAACTTTCATCTGTGAGCAACCCAAAACCTTCAATATCAATAACCTCATCACACCTTCGAATCCATCACGGACCCGATAACCAAAAACTCATACCTGCATTCATACTAAAAATTTGGTTTCCATAATACCAGCCTGCAAGTTCAAAGAGCAAAAACCAGTAAGTGAAAAGAACTCTAACCAATGAGTAAAAACTCATAAAACCTCAAAACAGAAAAATCGAAAATTCATAACAGAATCGAAATTCAGTTACTTCATAACTGAAAAATAACAAACTTGCATAACATATTTTCTTCTAGAAAGCTCACCTAAGATTATCCACGAAAGCTGGACCTATCTTCTATAAATCAGGACCCTTTCTCTTCAATTTTTCTTCTTCACACAACTTCTCCAATTCTACATTCTTTCACTCATCTTCAACCTCATTCTTATTCCTCTTCACCATTTTCGGATTTCGTTCCTCATTCTTCACCATTTTCACGATTTTTTATTTCATTAAACATCCACCATTCTTCCATTTTTCTGCACCTTCAATCTCTTTCAACCTCATTCTTTCACTCATCTTCATCCTCAATCCACCATTCTCAGAACTCTATAACGCTGCAATCACTCGATCCCTTCTTCATCGATCTTGAAACTTTCAACATACATCAATCCCTAACCTTCCTCAAATAGATCGCAGGTCGCTACCACCACAAAGCATTGCTCTGAACAACAACCTGCAAAATTCGAGAATCAACATCAGAGATAATGATCGCAGAAGTAAAAAAATCTTGCAGATTCTACAACAACTCAACAATCTTAAGTAAATTAACAACACTGAACGAAGAAGAAGAAGATCGTACCTGAGGAGTATTCGTCTGTATCGTCGTCGTCACAATCATATCATCATCGAGCGATCAACAACAAATCGCATAACAACGACGCGATCAGAGAGCGAGTTCACGCGTCGGCAAAACTTTCATCTCCACTGCGACAACGAGCCTCACCAATCTTCATCGGAACTTCATCAGCTGCGACCTCAACTACCAACTTTCAATCTCCAACACGAGAACGAGAAGCTTCACCATCAATCATCTGTGTCGAAGTATTCATCGCGCGGCTTCAGTGATTCTCGTAGGTAATACTCATGCCTCTTTCTCTAATCCGGGTGAAGTGTGAATTAGGTTTTTAAGATGATTGTGATTTGGTTGATTAAAGAGTTGATTTGTTAGAGGTGATCGGAAGGTTAGGGGTCGTTTGTTTTCCAGGGCGTGAAGGTCATTTTCTGGCGAAGGTAGGTGATGGAGAGGGACGCCGTTAGAAGGAGGCGCCGTAGGTCTTGGTTTATAGTTTGCTATTGGGAGAGGGGAGGCTAGTGATGGCGGAGGAAATAAGAGGTTTACAAGGGAGATTGTTGATGGTGGTTAAAATAGAAGAAGATGGTGGAAGAGAGACAAGGATGGCGTTGACCGCAAAAGGTGAGGAAGAATAGGAGATTAAGGTTTCTTCTTTGTAACCCCCTTTTTGTTTTCTTTTGGTTTGTATTGTTAATTATAAAAAACTATTAATATAATTTTAGGAGGATTAAGGAAAATATCAGTGGAAATTGAAAGAGAATAATGATCATTAAATGAGTTTAATCCTCATTGGATTCCCATAAAAAGAAATTATTACCGTTACATTTCCATGAAGGGGATAAAATTAGAATAACTTTTGGGGTTCCCAGCCATTCCGATGGTGACACATGTCACCGTTTGGTAGGCTCCCTTCACGGTGTATTAGGTGAATGTCGGTCACCATAGTTATCACGTATGCGCCCTAAGATCCATAGGATATGAATACCCTAAGAAGACCTTAAGATCAAACGACCATTGTAAAGTCAAAGATGTTGACTGAGTTCATGCTATGCTCCCTCAGGCCTACGCATAATGGGCCTTGTGGTTTTGCTTTTCGCACCCCCATTTAGTAAGCCCATTAGCATAATAACTTCAAAAATATTCTTCCTGCACACCCCTTCCCTTTTTCTTTAGAATAATTTTCTGTTTTAGCATAGTTTGAAATAAATCCATAAAAAATAGTAAAATGCTTAATAAAATTCCACAAAAATTCCAGTAGGTTTATAATTCAATTTAGAATTTTGTTACATTTTTACTTTCTGAATTTTGGCTTTTTTCGATTTAATTTTGATTTTCCATTTAATTAGCTTTATATAGAATTCTTTTAGTTACACATAATTTTGTACATTTTCTTTCTCCTAGCTCCTATAGGATTTTTGGTCCATTCGTTTTGCTATAATTAGAGGACTAATAGTAGAACCTGGAATGATTTTTGGTAGATTTTTAGGCCATTTTATCCACTGTTTTGGTAGCCTAGTTCATGTAAAATCGTGAATAGATATTAGGTAGATTTAAGTGACTATTTAGCATAGTTAGGCTCTGAATTTTTAGGATATTTTTAACATAATATTATAGTCAGATTAATGACCTTAGAAAATTAATTTCATATTTTTTCCAGGAATTTTTCTATTTTTTAGTGCATTGATTTTAGTTAAGTTTTACATTGTAAATCATCTAGTTTAGCTTATGATATTATGGTTCATTAAGAATTAGCTTAATTAGGTTTAATCTTAGGATTTTAGAATGCTTTAGTATAGTTTAGCTACTGATTTTAGAATGATGATATTGAATAAATTCCTTTAATTTTAGGACTTAGGCTTAGAATTTTCATTAAGTATGTTTAGATGAGGTTTAGGCTTATTTTAGTGTTATGCTTTAATATGCATTTTTGGAATTAATTTTTTCTTCTTATTTTAATGTTTTTGCCTTAATATTTGTATTTTCTACTTGTATAGGCTTCCCCATGTTTCTTAGAACCAAATTAACTTTCTTAGGAAGTAAGTTGAGTTCTAGTAGTTTTTAGTTCCCTTTTCTTCATTAGGATTAGAAAACTCCACAAACCATTAGGACCACTTCTTGAATATAATAACTAAAATTAGGGTTGAGTCTTAGTTCCCTTAGTTTTTTCCTTTTGCAACTTGAGTATTTCTCTCACATTTCATAAAGAAAAATAATAAAAATACTTAATAAAAATCGAACGTTCTTATACGCCATGAGACTTTGTTGCGGAATACTTATATGCGTACTGTTTCGGGGCGAGGTGTAAATATTTACCACGATGGATAGGTCTTAGTATGAGAATGTTCACAAAAAAAATTCAAAACACTTTTCATAAAAGACAAAAACAAACAATAAGCGACTATCCTGCGAGAACTTCTTTTCTCATCTCATTCATTCTAAACGCGAACTCGCGACGACTTGTCTCGCATGCAAGACGGTAAACGCACTCGTACCAGACGAGCCTGCAACACCTGAGCATAGACATACGCATTTCAAGCTATAAAAAACACAAACAATAGTTCACGCCTTAGTTAGGCGAACTACGTCGACTCTGGTCCTCATTTTCCCGATGAGGTACGTTTGCAGCGGGGTAGGGCCCGTTCGAGCACATTCTTTATTTTCCATACATTTCCCCCATTCTTTCTTTTCATTCTCTTTCTCAATTCCCTTTCTCATCTCATTTCCATTCCAGCTAGCAGTTCATTTGTTCAGCAGCAGTATCTTATTTCTCACCCTTTGAAACAAACTAACAAGCGTGGATCCCGTCGGGTACGACGGACGATCTGGGGTGCTAATACCTTCCCAGGTCGTAACCGACTCCCGAACCCAGATCTTTGGTTCGCAGGACCTTGTCCTTTCCTTCTTCCTCAGGTTTGTGCAACATTACCTTTCCCGTTCCTTCGGGATAAAAATTCCTGGCTGGCGACTCTACCTTTTCCGTGCCACTTTCGCGTTTGTACTAGGATGAATATCCCGGGAGTGACAGCTGGCGACTCTGCTGGGGAACGAACCCAGAATCTCTGGTTTCCCTTGTAGAGTCAATCCTATCGCCTGTTTGGTTTTGTTTCTTTGGGTGTTTATCTGTTTGTTGTTGTGTGCTTTAGTTTAGCTTTAATGTTTTTATTTACAGTTTTACTTTGCAGCTTTACTTTACAGCATTTATTTATTGCTTTCAGTATTTATTTTCCATGCATCATATTATACTGGACTGTCTGGTTGTGCTGGTTTTCATTTTTTCTGTGGGATGGGAGTTACTGTGAGATAAGCCAAATACCTGGCTTGAGTGCACTATAGGATTAGCGTGGATACGTTGTACTCGCATGGTTACATGATGAGTGGCGACTTGTTCCACACCCATACTGCGACCGTCTTGGGACTATTCTATGTGGGGGTTCTTCCCCACTTCAGGGTACGACCTTGACAGTTATGTGCATCTGGTGACCGATCTTCGAGAACCTTAATGGAAACACCCCTCTCCAGTGATGACAGTGGCAGACCACATTTTTTGGCAAACCCACTCGCATCCGAGGGTCCATTGGGAACTCACATAGGATGGCCTGGTTCTCTCATAGGAATCCAGTTAAAGCAAATTGTTCATATGACGGTAGTATTGTACCCTTCGGGATGAATGTACTATTGTTTCTCGATTCAGTGCTTGAAGATGGGGACTTATGAGGGATGCTTGTTTTTCCGGACTCAGCTGAGACCTCCCTGAGTAGTACATAATGCCAAACCGATTCCCTGATTTGGTCATGAGCCATCTCTCGGAAATGGTGAACGTATTATTGCTATTCGTCTTTGAGAGTCCGTGATGTTTGACCCGAGTAGCACACCCGCGAGATTGGGAGGGGTTTACAGGTTCGCAGGAACCCTAAGACCTTCAACATACACGCTTTGCCATTGGTTCAGTTTTGTGATTTGGTTCTCTTGTACTCTGGTTCTAAGATATGGATCCCAGATCAGAGGGATTGTTATTATGATATGTTGATATTGTGGCCTTTCACCGACACCTGATTACATGATTGACACATCACAGACACTTCACTGATCACATGTCTCGCCTTGCATAAGCATCATAACATCATTAATCATTTGTGTTTCTTTTATTTTCAAGGTTTGCATTACTCCCGGTTTATGGTCATATCATCACTTCAGGATGGAAGACATCAGAAAAAGGACTGTGCACTACAAAGATTTTGATACCAAAGTGGACTTGATCAACCAAATGGTGTCTCTTATTACCCCGGGTCATCTGGGATACTTCAAGGAAAAGTATGGCGATATTATGGACTTGGTATTCAACTTGGATAGCTCTCAAAGAAGCGCCATTCACACTTTGTTGCAGTATTACAATCCACAGCTCAGGTGTTTCACTTTTCATGACTTTCAGTTGGATCCTTTACTGGAAGAGTATGTTGAGATTATGGGAGTGTCAATCAAAGATCAGATTCCTTTCAACTCAAAGATGATTAGGCCGACCCATTCTGACATTGCCAAAGCTCTTTATTTGAGCTCATCCGAAGTATCTGCAAATCTGGCTACCACCAAAGCGAAGGTAATTGGTTTCACTCTGGAGTATCTGGTTAGAAGGGCTGAAGAACTTGCAGTGACAAATCAGTGGGATTCTGTTTGCGCCATCTTAGCATTATCCATTTATGGGATCATCCTGTTCGCTAATATGGACAAATTTGTGGACGTAAATGCTATTCATTTATTCGTGTTGAAGAATTTGGTGCCCACTCTCCTGGGTGACTTGTATTATTCAGTGCATTATAAGAATGAGAAGAAGCGAGGAGGTCTAGTTAGATGTTGTGCTCCCTTATTCTACAGGTGGGTTATGAGACATTTGCCTACCACTGAGAGTTTCACTGATCCTAATACTACTTGGGCCCAGAAGCTAAGTATATTGTCTGCCAGAGATATTAGATGGTTTACTTTGAAGTTGAAAGGAAAGAGTTTCATTACTAGTTGTGGGAATTACCTCAACGTTCCGTTATTAGGAGTATCAGGGGGTATCAACTACAACCATATTCTCTTAAGAAGACAGTTGGGGTACGCACTCAAAGAGATTCCCGATGAATCCGAGTTATTCCAAACTTTCTACTTCTCGGTAAAAGATAATCTTTCATTGGTCTGAAAAGTTGCAGGCTCTTGCAAAGTGATCAAAAGAAAAGACACGACGTGTCTAGGCAAGAGCAATAACCGGATGTTCCCTGAATTCGAAACTTGGATAAAGGAGGAGGTTCAAACGACTCTAGTCCCTTTTTCTATACCAACTCCACCTCCAGCAACTGTGCCTTTAGAGGATTACCAAAATTTGGAGGCTTTGGTCAAGCAGCTTAGAGTTGAAAATCAGGAGGCTCACAATTCTTGTCAGAAATTGATGATTCAGAACCAGCAGTTAGAAGATAGAGCTCTCCGAGTTGAAGAAACAGTTCGGCTTAAGCAGAAGGACTTTGATGAAAGAGAACTATACTTTAAGAAGATAGGATTGGCTGAGATCCACAAGGCGAGTCAGCGTCGGAGGGATAAGAAAGAACTGGATGAACCTAATGAAGCCATCACACTTTGGCAAGAGAAGTAGAGCTATCACCAGAAAAAGCAAAAGGAGATAGAGGCTGAATTCAAGTTGAAGATAAAAAACCTTCAGGATGCCTTGGTCGAGCAAGGAAAGTTAGTTCAGAAGGCCTAAGAGCAATAGAGAGAATTCCTTCATCAGATGACAAAGAGTAAAAAAATAGCTGAAGATGTCCAGAAAGAAGTTGAAGAGTTGAAGCTTCGAGCTGATGTGAAGAAGTCAAAGGCCGAGCAGGATCCGAGCAAAGAAAATGAGAAGGCATTCTTGCAGCAGATTGAAAAGTTACATGCTTCCTTTGATCTAAGGGATCTCCTCATCCAGAGACTCATACGGGAGCCCGGTCATCCCGATATAGCTCAGTTGTTCCAGAATGTCAAGCGCCTTAGCTGGAGGCTGCAAGACTTAGAGCTCCCTAGAGTTTAGTTTCATGCTATTGTACTTGGATTACCCACAGGCTTGTTGTGGGATTCCTTTTATTGATATACTTTGTTGTTCTTTTGATTGGCACCCTTCAGGGACTTTGTTGTTTCAAACTTCAGTTTATGTAATTGACTTTCTTTGAATCTTTTGTTTGTTATCTGTTGCACCGACACGGGGTAATAAGCACCAATTCTCCACAACCGTCACGTTATTTGAACATCATATGGGTCTTCTTCCAAATATTATTCTCCTAATATCAGGACGGGAAAGGGAAAAACCTTGAGGAGAAAAGGAACACATTGCATTGCATACACATCATTTGCATTTTCTTCTTTGTTTTTGCAGGTTTTCTACATGATGCTTAACTTATTTGTGTTACAGGCAAAGATTGCGAGAGATGCCAAGACCCGACATCTCCGACAAAATATCCCACATCGCTACGCAACTCGCAGCAACCAGAGGACAGTCATGGATGCTATGCAAACTGAGCTTAATGAGTTTCGCACCAGAATGGGAGAATTCATGGTCATGATGCAAGGGATGGCTCAGGGGCAACAAGATTTGAGAAATGCAATTCAGGGGCTCAACCCTCCTTAGACTAATCCTCCTGTAACCACTCCTGAAGTACAAGTGATCCCTCCCAACACCAACAATGGCCCAGGTGGACCTCAAGTTCCAGGGCCTGGCACAACAACCTTCGTCCCGGTACAAGATAGACAGGAGGATCAGTTCCCTCCTTTTAACAACGACATGGGGTTCGGCGGAGAAGGAAATCTTCAATACTTTTTTATGCTTGCTGAGAAAGTCAAAGCCCTCTAGTGTAGAGACACTTTAGGGATAGATGTATCTGACATGTGCCTAGTCCCCGGGGTGGTCATTCCTCACAAATTCAGGCCACCTACTTTTGACAAGTATAACGGTAGTTCCTGCCCTAAAACTCACTTGCAGGCATTCTACCGAAAAATTGCTGCCCATACTAGGGATGAAAAGCTCTAGATGTACTACTTCCAAGATAGTCTCTCCGGAGGATCCTTGGAATGGTATATGAAGCTAGAGAGAAGCTCTGTGAGAAACTGGAAGGAATTGGGAGAAGCATTCCTCAAGCAATACTAGTATAATATCGACATGACGCCCAGTCGCACTCAACTTCAAAGTCTAACTCAGAAGAACTCCGAGAGCTTCAAAGATTACGCACAAAGGTGGCGCGAAGTGGCCGCTAGAGTGCAACCACCTTTGTTGGAGAGAGAAATGATAGAACTGTTCCTGGATACCCTCCCTGGGCATTTCATGGAGAGGCTAGCTAAATGTTCCTCAAGTGGGTTCTCAGATATCATCTTGACTGGAGAGAGGATAGAAAGTTGGATCAAGCAAGGGAAGATTCAGAACGGGGGTGCCTCAAATTCTGGTGTCAAGAAACCCTTTTTGAAGAGGAGAGAAGGAGAGACTGGGGAAGTGTACGCGTAGAGGGGAGGAAGTTATAAAGGGTTTTATCAGCAACTGGCCCCTGTCACTATCTCAGCTCAACCTGTTCAACAACAAGTCCAACCACCGCAGCCGCAACGCTCACAAGGGTATCAACAAAGAGCTCCTCGTCCGTATTACCCCCAGAGGACCAGAGAAAGACATATCGAAACTCCGCCGATGTCTTATTCACAGCTTTTGAAGAATCTCCTACAACTCTAGATGATTCAACTCCAAACTCTACAACCCCCGAAGCCAGACCAAATTCCTGAGGGTTATGATACTAACGCCAGATGCGAATTTCATTCCGGAGCTCCCGAGCATACCACAGAAAACTGCAAAGCTCTGAAGCATGTTGTTCAATACCTACTGGATTCTAAAGCGATTAATTTCGCTCCTACTCCTAATGTAATACAGAACCCCATGCCTTCTCACGGGGCTACAGTTGAGGCAGTTGACGATGGGGAGAATCTAAACTTGGTGTGTGATATCGACGACCTGCAAACTCCGTTGAGTGTTGTTAAAGCATGTTTGGCCCAGAGGGGTGTGTTTACAGGTTGTGGAAATGATTGTCCAGGATGTGTTGAAGCTCCAAATGGTTGTGAGCAGTTGAAAATAGAGATTCAAAGTATGATTAGTGAAGGAGTGTTGCAGTTTGACAAAGTTGTAAAGGAAAGCAAAGTCTCCACAGTAACCATTTTATACGATCCATCTCAAGTCCCTACACGGGCCAAAGTGGCACCAATAACGATTACCACTGCAGGACCAGTAATATATCAGAGCGATAAAGCCATTCCCTGGAATTATGGTGGCGAAGTATATTGTAACAACCAGAAGCAAGAGTTAGCCACGTCTAGCACGACCCAAGCTTAAGTAGAAAACATTGGAGTAGGGGGCTTTACTAGAAGTGGAAGGTTATTTGTGCCGGAAACACTAAGAAATAGTGTGATACCACCCAGAGACACCGCAGAAGCCCAGGCTAAGGCAAGAGGGAAGCAGCCAATGGTTGTCAGTGAGCCTATACCAGTGATTGATCCAGACATTACCTTTGATAAAGAAGCTGAAGAATTTTTTAGAATTATCAAAAAGAGCGATTACAAGATTGTGGACCATTTGCAGCAGACCCCATCGAAGATTTCCATCTTGTCTTTGCTAATGTGTTCCGACTCCCATAGGAAAGCTCTCTTGAATATCCTGAACAAGGAATATGTGCCTCAGGATATTTCGGTAAATCAGTTAGAAGTGGTGGTATCTAGTGTCAATGCCAGTCATGGATTGGATTTTACAGACATGGATCTAACATCTAAAGGTCGTTCTCATAATCGGGAGTTGCATATCTCTTTAGAATGTAAAGGTGAGGTACTTTCTCACGTGTTGGTAGATACTGGATCATCGCTGAATGTTTTTCCTAAGAAGGCATTGATGAAGTTGGATTATGATGGAGTGGTTTTAAAGCCCAGTGACCTGGTGGTTAGAGCATTTGATGGGTCGAGGAGATCAGTGTTCGGGGAGGTGGATTTACCAATTAAAGTAGGTCCACAAATCTTCAATACCACGTTCTACGTAATGGATATTCAGCCTGCATACAATTGTTTGCTGGGAAGGCCTTGGATACATTCAACAGGAGCAGTATCATCCACACTTCATCAAAAGCTGAAATTCGTCTGGGAAGGCCAAATTGTAACAGTCAGTGGGGAAGAAGACATTTTCGTCAGTCATCTGGCTTCATTCAAGTATGTGGAGATGGATGGCGAGATAGTTGAAACTCCATGTCAGGCTTTTGAGCCCCTAAAAACTGAACAAGCATCTGCATTGGCAGCTTCTTCTGAAGAACCAAAGAAGGGGGGTTTCCACAGCCTCTTATAAGCAAGCTCTTGAGGTGGTAGAGTCGGGGGTTTGAGAAGGCTGGGGCAATCCAATAGAAGTGCTAGAAAAGAAAGATATGTTTGGGATTGGTTACCATCTTGGGCAGTCATCATCTGGATCGAGTGCTAGAGGTTGTCAAGGCCCGATTACTTTCACGAGTGCGGGAGTGGTGGATTATGGAAGCATCAGTGCCGTGCAGGATGACGCAGTTGATAATGACTGTGACTTAGATGAGTGGATCAGGCCTTCTGTCCTAGGGACTTGACTTAGCAACTGGTCGTCTGAAAGGCTTATCTCAGTCACCTCCTTCGAAGAGTAATAATCTTTGTTTCTTTTTTTTTGTACTCAAGCACTATGTCTTGCCTAGGGCATAGTAGCTTTTTGTAAGGGTTCTTTTGTTCCTAATACAATTCATAATCATAAATAAAGCCGACGTTTCACATTCATCCATGTTGTTCTTTGCCTTTCATTTTTTTGCTTTTGTTTTTCAAAAAGAAAGTAAAGTTTTAAAATGGCAATGTTTCTCATTTTTCTCAAACTCTTTCTAAAGCCTTGCATGAATCACCATTCATGCAGGTGCTCATCACCAGATTTTATCAATGACGACCCTGTTATGGCTAAGTATGAATTTGAAAATCCAATTTATCAAGCCGATGAGGAGGGTGAAGAATATTGCGAACTACCTGAAGAATTGGCCAGACTGCTTAAACATGAGGAGAAGATGATTTAGCCGCATGAACAGGCCGTCGAAGTGATAAACCTGGGTATCGAAGAGGACAAGAAAAAATTTAAGATCGGGGCCACATTAGAAGAATCTATCAAGCTCGTCTAATTGTTATGCTTTGAGAGTATGTTGATGTCTTTGCATGGTTTTACCAGGATATGCCTGGTTTAGACACTGACATTGTGGTGCATAAGTTGCCTCTGAAAGAAGACTGCCCGCATTGGCCGTGACCAGTTACCCTCCGTGGGTTGCCATTATTGTGTCGGTCCCTAAAAAATACGGTAAGGTCAGGATGTGTGTAGACTACATGGATTTGAACAGGGCCAGCCCTAAAGATGATTTCCCTCTGCCTCACATAGATGTGCTTGTTGATAATACTACTCAGTTTTCTGTGTTCTCTTTCATGGACGGGTTTTCAGGTTATAACCAGATCAAGATGTCACCCGATGATATGGAAAAGACTACCTTCATCACGCCTTAAGGCACTTTCTGTTACAAGGTCATGCCGTTTGGTCTGAAGAATACTGAGGCCACTTACCAACGGGCGATGGTGACGGTATTTCACGACATGATTCATCATGAAATTGAGGTTTATGTTAATGATATGATAGTAAAATCCCAAATAGAAGAAGAGCATTTGGTCAATCTAGCAAAGTTGTTTGACAGACTCCGGAAGTTCAGATTGAGGTTGAATCCGAACAAGTGCACCTTTGGGGTCCGTTCCGGCAAGTTACTTGGTTTCGTTGTTAGTGAGCGGGAAATGAGGTTGATCCAGCCAAAGTAAAAGCCATCCAAGAGATGCCTGAGCCAAAAACTGAAAAGCAAGTGCATGGTTTCTTAGGGAGACTAAATTACATTGCATAGTTTATCTCTCACCTAACGGCCACGTGTGAGCCCATCTTTAAGCTTCTGAGGAAAAATCAGGCCATTAAATGGAATGAAGACTATCAGTAAGCCTTTGACCGAATCAAGGAGTACCTGCTAGAACCTCCAATTCTCATGCCTCCAGTGCCAGGGAGACCTTTGATCATGTATCTTACTATGCTTGAAGGATCAATGGGATGTGTGTTGGGATAGCAAGACGAGTCTGGTCGAAAAGAGCATGCCATTTATTACCTTAGCAAAACGTTTACCGATTGTGATACACGCTACTCATTACTCGAGAAAACTTGTTGCGCTTTGGCATGGGCTGCTCGCCTACTAAGACAATACATGCTGACCCACACCACTCTCTTAATTTCCAAGATGGATCCCGTGAAATATATCTTCGAGAAGTCGACTCTAACAGGAAGGGTAGCCCGATGGAAGATGATCCTAACAGAGTATGATATCCATTACACTTTGCAAAAAGCAATCAAAGTAAGTGTGTTGTCAAAATACTTGGCTCAGCAGCCAATTGATGATTATCAACCCATGAACTTTGAGTTTCCGGATGAGGATATCATGTTCCTCAAGTTGAAAGACTGTGAAGAACCACTTCCGGAGGAGGGGCCAAACCCTGAATCCAAATGGAAGTTGATGTTTGACGGAGTTGTGAACATGAACGGAAGCGGAGTAGGTGATGTTATCATCTCACCAGAAGGGGTCCATACACCTTTAGTTGCTCGGTTGACTTTCGAATGCACTAACAACGAGGCAGAGTATGAAGCTTGCATCATGGGGGTTGAAGAAGCAATCAACTTGCGAGTCAAGAACCTCGAGATCTTTGGAGATTCCGCTATAGTAGTGAACCAAGTCAATGGCAAATGGTTAGTTCATCAACCTCACTTGGTTCCTTACAGGGATTATACCAGGAGGCTGTTAACTTTTTTTACCAAGGTCAAGTTGAGTTATATTCCTCGAGACAAAAATCAGTTTGCTGATGCTCTAGCAACTTTGTCATCTATGATTAAAGTTTGCCAATAGAATTTCGTGCCTCGGATCATGGTCTCCCGTCTTGAAAGACCTGCATTTGTATTTGCAGTTGAAAGTGGTGAAGATAACAAACCTTGGTATTATGATATCAAGCAATTCTTGAAGACTCAAGAGTAACCGGCTGGGGCATCCATTAAAGACAAGAAGACCCTCAGAAGGCGAGCAGGTGGTTTCTTCTTGAATAAAGAAGGCGTGCTATACAAGCGAAACTTCGACATGGTTCTGCTCAGATGCGTGGATAGACACGAAGCAGACATGTTGATGCAAGAGGTTCATGAAGGCTCCTTTGGTACCCATGCTGGAGGACATGCTATGGACAAGAAATTATTGAGATCGGGATATTATTGGATCACCATGGAATCCGATTGTTGTAAGTAATCCCGTAAATGTCACAAGTGTCAGATTTATGCCAATAAGGTCCATGTGCCTCCAAATCCATTGAGTGTCATGTATTCACCGTGGCCGTTCGCCATGTGGGGCATTGATATGATTGGCAAGATCGAGTCAACAGCTTCCAACGGTCACCGCTTCATCCTGGTTGCTACAGACTACTTCACGAAATGGGTCGAAGCGGCATCTTATGTAAACGTCACTAAACAAGTGGTAGCTCGGTTTATTAAAAGAGACATCATTTGCCGGTTTGAAATTCCTGAAAGAATCATTACTGATAATGGTTCTAATCTCAACAACAAGATGATGGCTGACTTGTGTTGGGATTTCAAAATAGAACATTACAACTCTTCTCCATATCGCCCAAAGATGAATGGCGCCGTCAAGGCGGCCAACAAGAACATCAAGAAGATCGTGCAGAAGATGGTTGTAACATACAAAGACTTGCATGAGATGCTACCATTTGCATTGCATGGGTATAGAACGTCAGTGCGTACCTCAACAGGGGGCAACCCCGTTCTCACTAGTATATGGTATGGAGGCAGTCTTACCAATTTAAGTGGAAATCCCCTCGTTGAGGTTAATGATGGATATTAAGCTAGATGAAGCTGAGTGGCTCCGATCTAGATATAATAAATTGAGCCTCATTGAAGAAAAACGTCTAGCAGCTGTATGCCATGGACAGTTGTATCAGCGGCAGATGAAGCAGGATTTTTACAAGAAGGTACGACCACAAAGGTACATACCAGGTAACCTAGTGCTGAAAAGGATTTTTCCTCCTCTTAACGATCATAGGGGAAAATGGACACCTAATTATGAAGGACCGTTCGTGGTTAAAAAGATTTTCTCAGGAGGAGCCTTGATGCTGACAACCATGGATGGAGAAGACTTCCATTCCACTGTCAACGCAGACACAGTAAGAAAATACTTCGTGTAAAAAGGACCCGTTGGATAAAAACAGAATGAAGATCCAGGCAAAAATGGGCATCCCGGCGAGCCAAAAACATAATAAAAGGCTCGGGAAAAAATTAGGGAAATCTTAAAAAATGTGTACACCCGCTGAGTTGAAAAGCCACATCGGACAACTCAGGCAAAAAAGGGTATCCCGGTGGATTGAAAACCCGAAAGGGCGATCCACACAAAAGAGGGACTAACACGAAAGACTGCGATCTGTGAGATTCGTAACTCATCTGCAATTGAGGTTATTCTAAAGTTTGAAGACCAATTCAATCACCTTTCTCAAGGGGCAGAGCGAGCAGATAATCTTGAAGATATATGAGTCATAATCGGGTTGAAACTTGATGAGATCCACTTATCACATTGCCAATAGGATAGTTTGTTTTCTTTTTTGGCTATTTCCTCTTTCCAGGGAATTGCTTCCTTTGTAATGCCTATTCATGGCCATTTTTCCAAATCAATAAAAATTCAATTCCAGTCAACTTGTGACTATTCACTTCTGGTTTTTGTTTTACATCTATCATTGATTGATTGTGAAAACGTCCAGCAAATTGTGATTTATATTATGTTGTGAACATTTGAATGATTTCTAACTCATGCAGGAGGACATAAACATTTAATACAACTCTGAAAGGGTGTCAAGATGCCCAGATAATGATTCATGTTATGAGCTTGGGGCATACAGGTCCAAACTAACTCTCCATGTTGCAGGAACTATCGATTGTGTTTACGCAGGTACAGGTACAGGTGTTGCTAACAGAGCTAAAAGCAGATTTCCAGGAGGAACATTTCTTTATGCTTGAACAAGAACAAGTGTTTTCCTGGGTGTCTCCAGTTATCCCCAGTGGAAGTGAAGTCGAATTTCTTCTCCAGCATTAATGGCAAAAGATGTTTTCCCTCCCCAAGCAGAAGTTTTCTTTCAATAAAGGGGCAATTCCCAGCAGTGCAAAGATTGTCTTTCCTCCCCCAACAGTTTGCTTCCTCAGCAGAGTCATACCCTGGTTCCCAGCCAAGTCAGGAGGTCTACACTTCCCCATCAGAGTTCGAGAAGGTTACATCTTCAGCAGGGTCTTGGCTCTCCAATCTTAAAGTCTAATTTATTTTTTACAATGGCGGCAGTTCAGAGCCGGTGCATCATTAACAGCTTTCCCCGCAAAGTTGTTTCCTCCTCATCAGGATGGACCCGATCAGTGCAGTGATCACCAGTTCTCCCCAGTCAAGCCACCTAGGATACTTGCAGTCTCCTTATCAGGAGATCTCTTTGCATTTGCATTTAGTAATCATCATTACATTTGCATCCTCCAAAGCGTAGCATTTCCATCATTATGGAGCATTACACCATAAAATCCAAACATATGCATATCAGCATGGGCCAGTTTTGAGGTACATTACATATGACCCGGAGTATATTCTCAACCTGAGATACTCCCCACAGAAGATACTTATATCATTTTCCAGACATCTTTGTCTTTCCAAGTCAATGTTTCCATTTTTCCGTGGCTTGATTCGCTCAACAGTCACATTTACGAGTTCCGTTTTGTACAATGGTCTCGTTAAAGCCCTGTTTTGTACAACAAGCCCCCTTTCCATGGCTTGATTTGCTCAGTAGTCGCGTTTTTTTTCTTTGTGGCTTGATTCGCTCAGCAGTCACATTTCCGAGTTCTGTTTTGTACAATGGTCTTGTTCAAAGCCCTGTTTTGTACAACAGGACCCCTTTCTGTGGTTTGATTCGCTCAGCAGTCGCATTTGTTTTCTTTGTGGCTTGATTCGCTTAGCAGTAACATTTCCGAGTTCCGTTTTGTACAATGGTCTCGTTCAAAGCCCTGTTTTGTACAACAGGCCCCCTTTCCGTGGCTTGATTCGCTTAGCAGTCGCATTTGTTTTTCTTTGTGGCTTGATTCGCTCAGTAGTCACATTTCCGAGTTCCGTTTTGTACAATGGTCTCGTTCAAAGCCCTGTTTTGTACAACAAGCCCCCTTTCTGTGGCTTGATTTGCTCAACAGTCATGTCGCAGGTTATCGTTTTATACAACAGTCCTGTTTGCCCGGGATCTCGTTTATGTACAACGATCCCGTTCCACCTTGTTCTTTTCCCGCTACCTATGCAGAGGTCAAAATTAAGAAAATATATAAATAAAGGGCAGATGGCATTTCTATTATTCACCGATTTCAAATTTCCAGGTTTTATTCGAGTATTCAATCACTCCATACCTCGAACGTATAAAAGCCAGGGCAATTATTCGTTCATACTTGTAGATGATTGAATAGGGGCAGCTGTAATACCTCAAAATTTGCCCTCATTCTTTTTTACCTTAACTGGCTTATGTTTGCATTCATCTATATTCTCATTAGGTTATAACATTTGCAATCATGCATTTTCATTGGCTCCTAAGGCATGGGATCAAGGCATGTTCTTGTGTCTGAATTCTCGTATTCAGAGGTGATATATTTGGTTATTGTGCTCAAGTTTGAAACAAAGGTTGAACGCGTATAATTATGAAGGCATTCCTATTTCAGAGGATCATTAAGTTTCATGTTTCTCCCTATTCATAGGTTTTATCAGAAATGTCGAATCAGGTGTTATTGGTGACTTGAGGGTTTATTTCCTATTAACATCTCGGGATGCTCCTTTCATGAGGGTGTATCTTAAGTATTAGGGCCTCTCCTCAGCATGAAAAGTTTTCCTTTATCATATTTTCCTCAATTAGTTTCATGGCAATCGTGATACTATGGTCTTCTCATTTGTACATCGCTTACAAGTTAATGAGATTTGAGGTGGAATTCGAGGGATTTATTAAATATAATATTTGTTTTGAATTTGGAGTTTGATATGGTTTGAATATGGTAAAATTTGGTCAGAAGGATTGTTTGGTACTCAAGATACAAGCCGATACAAGTCAAAGCCCAATATCATTTCATAGATGACATTTTTTTTTCTTTTATAAAAAAAAACGTTTGAACCTAATCTTGCTTTTCCTCACATTTTTTGTTGATAAACCAAATATCCATAAACCATTTTTGCTAAACCCATGTTCAATGCAATATTTATTCTCTTAAAAGCAATTTTGTCCTCTTTAATATCCAATGCCAAACTTTTGTTTTTTAAGCCCAATTGTCATTCTCTTAGTCCAAAATCCATGTGTAATGTTAAACCATTTATTTTCTTAACCATTTTTATAAAACCAAATCATACTCATTGTTATTCTTTGTTCAAAATTGTGTAACACGTTCTCTATGAATCCTCAAATCCTATTTTTACCGTAATTCTCAAATACCTCTAATTTTATAGTTTTCTGCTTCATGATTCATGGATTCCTTGGTCAATTTGCTTCCCGCAAAATGCCCTGCTCCAACTGGAGTTTCATCAGAGGCGGGATGCAAAAAGTGTAAATTATCAAGTTGTGTGAATGTTGTAGATTACAAAAATCCTTATAAAATCTCAGATGTTCTAAGTCATTTAGAGAGTGGAAAATTTGGAAGTGTTACAAAGGATATTGAAGCCCTTATAAACCGAAAAATGCAGGTAGTTGACCCCTGCCTTGCGCAATTTCCCAAACTTAGCAGCCAATTCCCGAAAGTGATAACAAATCATGATGAGGAAGCTCCCAACTCAGGAAAAAAAAAACTGATTAAGAGGGAATGAAAGGAATTCAACTATACAAAAAAAGCATTTACAATCTCACAAATGATGACAAAAATTCGACAATTACAAAAACTCAGAAACAAAAAAATTGAAGAAGAAGAAAAACTCTAATTTATCATGACTCAACTTCATCTTCAATCCCCGGTTTACATCGATCAATCTGCAGAATCATGACAGCATCATAACCTTCATTGCTATGCGCTTTCCACCGTCTTCTTTCAACACTTCAACCTTCAACTCCACTTTCAATCGTACCTTCATAAACCTCAATCATCATCTTCAAGGAACTTTCATCTGTGAGCAACCCAAAACCTTCAATCTCAATAACCTCATCACACCTTCGAATCCATCACGGACCCGACAACCAAAAACTCAGACCTGCATTCATACTAAAAATTCGGTTTCCATAATACCAGCCTGCAAGTTCAAAGAGCAAAAACCAGTAAGTGAAAAGAACTCTAACCAATGAGTAAAAACTCATAAAACCTCAAAACAGAAAAATCGAAAAATTCATAACAGAATCGAAATTCAGTTACTTCATAACTGAAAAATAACAAACTTGCCTAACAGATTTTCTTCTAGAAAGCTCACCTGAGATTATCCACAAAAGTTGGACCTATCTTCTATAAATCATGACCCTTTCTTTTCAATTTTTCTTCTTCACACAACTTCTCCAATTCTTCATTCTTTCACTCATCTTCAACCTCATTCTTATTCCTCTTCACCATTTTCGGATTTCGTTCCTCATTCTTCACCATTTTCACGATTGTTTCTTTCATTAAACCTCCACCATTCTTCCATTTTTCTGCACCTTCAATCTCTCTCAACCTCATTCTTTCACTCATCTTCATCCTCAATCCACCATTCTCAAAACTCTATAACGCTACAATCGCTCGATCCCTTCTTCATCGATCTTGAAACATTCAGCATACATCAATCCCTAACCTTCCTCAAATAGATCGCAGGTCGCTAACACCACAAAGCATTGCTCTGAACAACAACCTACAAAATTCGAGAATCAACATCAGAGATAATGATCACAGAAGTCAAATAATCTCGCAGATTCTACAAAAACTCAACAATCCTGAGTAAATCAACAACACTGAACAAAGAAGAAGAAGATCTTACCCGAGGAGTATTCGTCTGTATCGTCGTCGTCACAATCATATCATCACCGAGCGATCAACAACAAATCGCATAACAGCGAAGCGATCAGAGAGCAAGTTCACGCGTCGGGAAAACTTTCATCACCACTGTGGCAACGAGCCTCACCGATCATCATCAGAACTTCATCAGTTGCAACTTCAACTACCAACTTTCAATCTCCAACACGAGAACGAGAAGCTTCGCCATCAATCATCTGCGTCGAAGTCTTCATCGCGCGACTTCAGTGATTCTCGCAGGTAATACTCATGCCTCTTTCTCTAATCCGGGTGAAGTGTGAATTAGGTTTTTAAGATGATTGTGATTTGGTTGATTAAAGAGTTGATTTGTTATAGGTGATTAGAAGGTTAGGGGTCGTTTGTTTTCCGGGGCGTGAAGGTCATTTTCCGGCGAAGGTAGGTGATGGAGAGGGACACCGTTAGAAGGAGGCGTCGTAGGTCTTGGTTTAGGGTTCTCTATTGAGAGATGGGAGGCTAGTGACGGCGGAAGAAATAAGAGGTTGACAAGGGAGATTATTGATGGTGGTGGTGAAAATAGAAGAAGATGGTGGAAGAGAGACAAGGATGGCGTTGACGGCGGAAGGTGAGGAAGAATAGGAGATTAGGGTTTCTTCTTTGTCACCCCTTTTTTGTTTTCTTTTGGTTTGTATTGTTAATTATAAAAAAACGATTAATATAATTTGATGAGTGTCGCTCCCCAGATTTCCATCCTGGTACAAACGCGAAAGTGGCGCGGAAAAAGAATAGAGTCGCCAGCCAGGCATTTTTATCCCTGAAGAAAGAGAATGGTAATGCTGCATAAACCAGAAGAAAGAAAGAGGAAGGACACAGGTCCTGCGAACCAAAAAGACTGAGTTCGGGAGTCGGTTACGACCTGGGAAGGTATTAGCACCCAGATCGTCCGCCGTACCCGACGAGATCCACGCTTGCAAAAGAAACTGTTTCAAAGGGTGAGGATATGAAAACTGCAGCAAAAGAAATGAAAATGAAAAGAAACTGGAACTGGAAAAGAAATGAAATAAGAAACAAAGAGAAAAATGTAGGGAAAATAAAGATTGTGCTCGAACGGGCCCTACCCCGCTGCCTACGTACCTCATCAGGATAATGAGGATCAGAGACGCCGTAGTTCCCCTAACTAGGGGTACAAAAAAGAAAATTGCTTGTGAATTAAAGGCTTGAACTACCTATGTCAATGCTCAGGTGTTGCAGGCTCGGACGACGAGTGCGTTACCGTCTTGCAAAGTGACATGTAGGAGCAAGTTCGCGTACAGAGCGAATGAGGTGAGAAAAGAATTCCCGAAGGAGAGACGTTTATTGTTTGTTTGTGTTTTTTATGAAGTTTTTATGAGTGTGTCACAAGGAAGTGAACTCAATCTCTCATCAATGGGATGTGCACTTGTCACTACATTCCAAGATGGAATAATAGAACAAGCACACTCAAGTAAGGAGAAGATCCCCAAAACTTGAACCCAAAGACTAGGGCTTAGGCTCACTAACTTGTTTACTTATTAAGTGCTTTGATCATTTACAAAGAAGAAGTGTTTTTTATGTTTTTCTTTCATGAAGGAGGTGCCTTGATCAGACTTGTGCATCACAAGGCAAACTTGTACTATCCCAATATGGGAAGACTACAAGCATACCTCATGGAATAAGGCTATGGATCAATGCATCACTTCAAAGTTATTAAAGTGTTTTTTATGAGTCATGAGATGAGAAGAGAAAGAGAACCAAAAGAGCAAAAAAAAGAAAAACTAGGGGGAAGTTTCTATCATAAGTTAGCATGCATGGAGTTCCTAGGGTTTGTGAGGTCTTTCTAACCTAAAAAAGATCTCAAGAGAAGAAGAAGAAAATAAGAGGAGAGATGAGAAAGGCCTAAGCCCAACAAGAAGATGTTAGTCCATATAAACAAAATGAGAAGAGATGAGAAATGGAGATGTGGAACTCAATTCCCACATCTCAAACTTACCATAGCCCCTGCAAGGTTAGTGTAACAACATAAAATCAAGGCATGAACCAACAAGTCAGAAGCTACACAAGCATATAGGCATGGCAAAGAATTCACAAGATGATAAGCAAAGCAACACAAGATCATATTGAGATGATTGGAAGTGAAACAAATGCAATGAAGGCATGCTTAACAATTAAAGAAATAAAGCACATGAAAGAGACCCAACACCAAGACTCAAAGAGATTCAAACCCTATCCTAAGACCAGGAGCAACCATAAACCTCTAAAGGACCCCAAAAGATGAAGAGAAGTCGGCACAAGTGCCCTTCTAAACTTGAAAGAGACTATAAGACTTAAAGGATGCAAAACAAGGCAAGGTGAGGAAGAAAATACCCAAGAAAAAGATCCAAGCACTTAAAAATTCTACCCAACCAGCAAAGTACTCTCCAAACACAAAGAAATGATAATCCAAAAGGGTTTGCAAAAATACAGCACCAAACTAGGTCAATGAAGCTCAAGGATGCAAGGTATTATCATTTAGGGTTTTGAAACTTAAGGCACAAGTAACTCAAGCAAAGTCCAGCAAGAAAATTTGTGAAAAATCCAAGATAAATCATGAAGATAGTAGAGTGTCTTAGGGTTTCAATGCAAAAAGAATGGGGTTCATAGCTTAAAGGATGAGAAAAATAGAAATTGGACAAGGAAGATTGTTCTATGAGAGTCCACAAAAAAGCAATGCTCAATGTTGAATTTATTTGGCCACGTGGGATAAAAATAAAAATCTGAAAAAATCATGATAAAAAACTAGATGAATCAAGGAGTGCATATGAATTTTTTTGGATTTTTTAGAGTTAAAGAAATATTTTAAATGAATTAAAAGCAAATGGAATAAATTGGTAAAGAAAATAAAATAAAATAAAGCAAATGGGCCAAGGGGGTGCAAGGAGCAAACATGCTAGTTAGAAAATTCAATGGGCCGCGCATGGGGGGGTGCAGATAGCGCTGGGGGGCTGCTGCACCTTTTTCTTCATGAGAAAAACCCTAAACTCTCACCACCATTAATGAAACAAACCCTAACCCTAACCTTATCCACACGAAAATTCAAAACAAGCTGCGGCAAGCCATGAAACTCTCCAGAATACATAATCTAACATCATTAAACAAGAATACATGCTTGGATTGGATTAAAACTCAAAGAAACTCAAGATATGAATGAAAATAAAATTGTCCATGAAACTTTAAATCAACATAACTTTGTAAATACTCAACCATTTCACAAACTACAAAGAGCATTGTAACCAGCACAACATGAGGATTCTAAAACACACAACCAAACACATTTCTATGAGATTCGAAATTTGAGTGTACCTGAGGTGTTGTCCAAAATTTGAAGTCAAGAATGGTATAAAATGATGGCAAATGATCTCCTTATCCCCTTAGATGCAAAATAAATGCATCTAAGGCTTTGCAAGCTTGTAAATCCAGCAATGTGCTTCAAAGCTTCTCAAATGGCCACTTGAACAAACTTCACTATAAATCTAGATCCATGGGTGCTTAATGATCATTGAGGTGAGAGGAGTATGAATATGGTCTTGGATTGAAGAAAGCTTGCCTAGATCAAGAGTTATGGCACAAAATGCAAATGTGCACAAGGAATGGGAAATGGATGATTCTTGAAGAATAATCCAAACAAATGGTATGGAAATGATCTATGAGTGATGAGGATTAAGAATCTAGCAAGAGTTTTGTGAATGGATTCTTGTAGCAAGAGTTTGTGGAGAATGAGAAATTTTGCATAAGAGATGAGAATGGGTGAATGGGTGTGTATTTTGGCTGCCTCTAACCCTAATTCTGATTGTTATGGAATATATATGGCAATGCAAAAGGGTTAGAACAAATGCACGTGAGAGAGAGCTGATTTTTGTGAAAATGCAATTTTGGCCCAAGTGTGCCATAAGCATGCCAAGCTCATTATTTGCTGGCCTCTCTTACATGTGCATTCACCATCCCACCCATGATTCACAGCAATCAATTTCAGCCCTTGGATGTAAGCTATCACACAATTGTCATGCCTTATGCAAATCCAAGTGTAAAATGCAAGTTTTATGGAACTTTTTCATGTGCACGAATTTTGCCACTTTTCTTTGAGCCAAATGACCTAAATGAGATGCATTTTGATTGTGTAAACTTACTTTGGACATAGCATAGCAAACTATCCACTTTTGAGCCTTTGTGCAAATGGCCTGGCCTTGAACTTTTGAAATTTGCCTTAGAAAGCCCATTTTTTCGAGGGACCTATAGGAAAATCTAGGAATCTCCAGAAAATGCTCTTGTACTTTTTAAAAATGGCAGCCCTTAATATCAAACTTTCATGTTTACCTTTGGTCCATTTGAAGATATTTTGATCAAGTTAAGGCCTTGTGAAGTTTTAGGTCAAAATAGCCAAAAATAGTAACTTTTCCATAACCAAATTTGTGCACTTTTGCCAAAACCCCTCAAACCACCAAAATTCTTGGACTTTAAGCTCACCAAACATCTTATAACATTTAATAGACCTCATTTGGCCAAAAAAGTTGGGTTGGACCCTTTGGAATGGCACAGTTGACTTTTTCTGGGCCCAGTTGACTTTCTGCTTCATCTGCAAGTAACTGAGGCAAAGACTGACTTCCACTTGGAATTTTTCCATGAAAATTGACATGTAGGAACCTCTTATCATATAGAAGACATTGCCCAAAATAGTTGGCCAAAATTATGAGGTTAAGGCCCTTGAAACCAAAACCCTAATTTGGTCGCACTGCCTAGGAGCCTTGCATTGTCTTGAAACTTGTGATGACTAAACAATCTTCTGAGCTCTTGCAAGTGAACTTGGCCTTGCCAAAGGAGTATAGACTCATCATAGACATCTCACAAATCCATTGGAACCCTTGTCTTGGCTTAAATGGCCTTCAACACCTCCCCAGATGGCCATATGCCTCATGCTAGGGCTTGATGCTTGTCATGCTTTATTTTTCTATGCTATAAGGCTATATATATGATATGCTTATGATGAAAATGGTGTATTATGATGCTTAAAATGAAGAGGGCAAATTTGGGGTTCTATAGCTGCCCCTATTCAAGCAATTGTTGATCTGAAAAGGACGATTGCTTCCGCTTTCGACCGTTCAAGATAAACTGTGGTTGAATACCCAAGAAAACGGAAATTTGCGCTCTGATGCAGAAAACAAGAAATGGGAAATAAACCCAATCCAATGACGTTGCAACTGAGCTGAGAGATGAGCAGACGAGCTCCTTTCAACGAAACCAAAGGTTCTGATGAAACATGAAACAGACGAGTCTTCTTGTGACCTGTGACGCCAGGTGCAGAGAGCGGACGAGTCCTTAAGAATCTTCAAAGTAACCTGAGATAGACGAATCTCCTTCATTAATCCTTACGCAGATAAGTGGAATAATACGGGTGAGTCTTCTTCGGATGACCCTTACGCAGGTTCCGGGAATGCATATAGGTCTGTGGGATAGACATGCAACTAGGATGGACGAATCCTCTTCACGAATCCTTACGCAGATAAGTGGAATAAGACGGACGAGTCTTCTTCGGATAACCCTTACACAGGCTCCGGGAATGCATATAAGTCTGTGGGATAGACATGCAACTAGGATGGACGAATCCTCTTCACGAATCCTTACGCAAATAAGTGGCATAAGACGGACGAGTCTTCTTCGGATAACCCTTACGCAGGTTCCGGTAAATAGGATAGACGAACCCTCTTCACAAATCCTTACGCAAATAAGTGGAATAAGACGGACGAGTCTTCTTCGGATAACCCTTACGCAGGTTCCGGGAATGGTTTTGACGTTTCAATCCCACCATCAGGATTTTAAACCTCTTCAATGCGGACGAGCATTGGAATGATCATCAAAGAAACACGGACGAGTGTCATAAGTCGACGATACGGACGAGTACCGGACGATGATCCCAGAAACACGGACGAGTGCTTCTGATAGCGATACGGGCGAGTGTCGAAGGATGCGGACGAGCAATCTTCAAAGGAGTAACAAGCACGTACGAGTGCTAAGAGATGCGGACGAGCATCAAATAAAGATGCGAGTACGGACGAGTACTGGCGACTTTCTTGGGGATATGCCTCAAATAAAGAGGAATCGGACAATGCACGATCGAGTGCTGCAGGGATGCGGACGAGCATCAAATGAAGATGCGCACACAGACGAGTACAAGCAACTTCACTGGGGAAAAACTTCAAAGAACTAATAAACACGGACGAGTGCCGAGAGCTGCGGACGGTCATCAAGTAAAGTTGCTAGCACGGACGAGTGCTGATGAATACCTCAAATAAAGAGGGATCTGCTGAGGAAAAGGCACAGACGAGTGCTAAAAGAGGATGAGCATCAAATAAAGATGCTAGCACGAACGAGTGCTAGTAGACATAGACTCTATTGGGGAAAGTGCACAGGCGAGTGCCACAAAGTGCTAATTCTTCTGGAGACTGCGGATGAGCAAACTGAATCATCAGATAAGTGTCTAAGAGTGCGAACGAACACTGAATAAGTATCAACACAGACAAAGGCTGATTATGTTGGGGAAGTAGACAATTCCATTCTGGCTGGGGAATGAAGTCCTGGCGACCTGTGGGAGAAGATTCCGGCAACCTGCTGGGGACTCAAAACTTTTTAACTCTGACGGAAACGAAGTATTGGCTACCTGATGCTTGCTGAAGAGGCTTTCACTGGAAGAAATATGACTCTGCGTGAGGTATACTTCGTTTAACTGCTTTGAAACTCTTCTAAGGATCTGATCACCCTGCTCTGACTCCACTAGGGAGACTTTTTTCTTGCTCTGCTGGGGAAATCCCTTGGGAATGAGAATCCCGATGACTCTGTGGGGAAATGAAGTTACCTGCAATTCTGCTGGGCAAGGAGAACTTCTAGCGATTCCGTTGCGGATAATAAACTTCTGACAACTCCAATGAGGATGGGAGACTTCTACTGACTACTGCTGGGGATTGACCCGACCTCTGGGGAGTGCAGGTGTTCAGATACCTATTGAGAATAAGTCACTTGTAAACAAGCGCTCTTCCGGGGAAATATCTCTACTTGGAGACTAACCCTCTGCTGCTTGAGGATACGGTGATAACCTGCAAATCCTGCAATAACAGAATACACCCATATGCACCAAGATTGGTACGGTCTGATCTATTCATCTGCCGTCACCTAACACTCAAAGCGATGTTAAGTGTCTTTGCAATGTCATTTTTATCAGTTTGAAAAGCAACATGTTTCGCATGCAATGTTATTTGTCAAAAATTCAGGACATTTTTGTAAACAAAATAAACATAACACGGTGTTTGACTGAATATTCTTTTTATTGATTGGCCTCTGAATAGGCTAAATTTTACATCAAGAAATAACCACCTGGAAAAAGGTAGCTACTGTAAAATTGAGAAAAGAAATTATCCTAATGGAAATGGCACGGCATTCCAAAGAGTTTCCTTCCTGCTATGACTGGCATATCCTCAAGACTTTCCGTTCCGTCTTCGGCCTTCTGAAGAGAATGAGGAGGCTGATCTCTACCCTTCTGATATGGTCAAGCTGTTTGAAGCGGTGATGTGGTTCATATAAACCGGAGCGCAGTTGTTCGCTTATTCCCTGATTTTACGTGGATCTCCCTTTCGGGTTTTCAATCCACCGGGTTACCCTTTTTTGCCTGAGTTGTCCGATGTGGCTTTTCAACTCAGCGGGTGTACATTTTTTTTTAATTTTCCCTAATTTTTGCCCGAGCTTTTATTCTGTTTTTAGCTCGCCGGGATGCCCTTTTTTTTGCCTGGACCATAATTCTGTTTTTGTGTCCAGCGGGTCTTTTATGCGAAGTATTTTTTAACTGCGTCCGAGTTAACAGGGTATTGGAAGTCTTCGCCATCCATAGTGGTGAGCATCAGTGCTCCGCCTGAGAATACTTTCTTCACTATGAATGGTCCTTCATAATTTGGGGTCCACTTGCCCCTGTGATCTGAACTGGGAGGAATGATTCTCTTGAGTACAAGCTCGCCTACTTGGTACTCCCGAGTACGTACTCGCTGATCGAAGGCTCGCTTCATTCTCCTTTGATAAAGCTGGCTATGATAGATAGCTGCTAATCTCTTTTCCTCAATTAGGCATAGTTGATCGTATCGAGCACGCACCCACTCAGCCTCATCAAGCTTGACATCCATCAGCACCCGCAGTGAAGGGATTTCCACTTCAACAGGCAAAACTGCCTCCATGTCGTAGACTAAAGAGAAGGGGGTTGCCCCAGTTGACGTCCTGACTGACGTTCGGTACCCATGTAAAGCAAACGGTAGCATCTCATGCCAATCTTTGTAGGTGATAACCATTTTCTGTACAATCCTCTTGATATTCTTGTTAGCTGCCTCTACCGCACCATTCATCTTTGGTCGGTAAGGAGAGGAATTGTGATGCTGGATTTTGAAGTCCCGGCACAGTTCTGCCATCATCTTATTATTCAGATTAGAACCATTATCAGTAATGATTCGCTCGGGCACTCCATATCTGCATATGATATCTCTTTTCAGGAATTTTGCTACCACCTGGCGAGTAACATTGGCATAAGATGCAGCTTCTACCCATTTGGTGAAGTAATCAATCGCGACCAAAATGAAGCGATGTCCGTTTGACGCCGTTGGTTCAATCTTGCTAATCATATCAATGCCCCACATGGAAAAGGGCCAGGGTGAAGACATCACACTCATAGGATTTGGAGGCACATGCACTTTATCCGCATAAATCTGGCATTTATGACATTTTCTGGCATAGGCACAACAGTCTGCATCCATTGTGATCCAGTAATAGCCTGATCTTAGCAACTTTTTAGCCATTGCATGCCCTCCAGCATGGGTACCAAAGGATCCTTCATGCACCTCGTGCATCAGCAAGTCTGCTTCCGCCCTATCAACGCATCTGAGAAGTATCATATCAAAGTTTCTCTTATACAGGGAACCATCAGTGTTCAGGAAGAAACTACCAGCTAGCCTTCTTAATGTCTTCTTATCATTGGAAGATGCCCCAGGTGGGTATGTTTGATCCTCCAAGAAGCATTTGATGTCATGGTACCAGGGCTTATCATCTTTGACAATGTCTGCTGAGCACACATATGCTGGCCTGTCAAGTCTGGATACTGCAATTTGAGGCACAAAATTGGCAGCTTGCACTTTGATCATGGATGAAATGGTAGCTAGAGCATCTGCAAACTGATTTTCGTCTCGAGGGATATACTCAAGCTTGACTGTTGTGAAGAAAGTCAACAACCTCCTTGTGTAGTCCCGATAAGGTATCAGATGATCTTGGTGCGTGTACCATTTGCCATTGGTTTGATTAATTACCAGAGCTGAATCTCCGAACACAGTCAAAGTCTTGATTCTGAGGTCAATGGCTTCCTTAAGACCCATAATGCAAGCTTCGTATTCAGCTTCGTTGTTAGTGCAGTTAAAGGTGAGTTTTGCCGAGAAAGGCATGTGAACTCCCTTAGGCGTAATGAGCACTGCACCAACACCACGACCATTCATATTAACAACCCCATCAAACATCATAGTCCATTCTTCTTCTGGGTCAGGCCCTTCAGTGTGAATAGGCTCTTCATGATCTTTTGCTTTCATGAACATTATGTCTTCATCGGGGAAGTCAAATCTCATAGGCTAGTAATCGTCAATGGGTTGCTCAGCTAGATAATCAGACAATACACTGCCTTTGATAGCTTTTTGGGACGTGTACTGAATGTCATATTCTGTGAGAATAATTTGCCATCTTGCAACCCGTCCGGTAAGTGCTGGCTTCTCAAAAATGTATTTAACCGGGTCCATCTTTGAGATCAATAAGGTAGTGTGGGTCAACATATACTGCCTCAGTCGGCGAGCAGCCCATGCTAAAGCACAACAAGTTTTCTCGAGCAGTGAATAACGTTGTTCATAGTCGGTAAACTTTTTGCTTAGGTAGTATATTGCGTACTATTTTCGACCAGACTCGTTATGTTGGCCCAACACACACCCCATTGATTTTTCTAATACTGTCAAGTACATGATCAGAGGTCTTCCTTCAACTGGAGGCATAAGGATCGGAGGCACCTATAAGTATTCCTTGATCTTGTCAAAAGCCCTCTGGCAGTCTTCATTCCACCTGACCATTTGTTCTTTTCTTAATAGCTTGAACAAGGGCTCGCAGGTTGCTGTGAGATGAGATATGAACCTTGAAATGTAGTTCAATCTACCTAGGAATCCTCGAACTTCTCTCTCAGTTTTTGGTGCAGGCATTTCTTGAATGGCTTTAACTTTGTCAGGGTCAACTTCAATCCCTTTCTCACTTACAATAAATCCCAACAGCTTACCAGATCGTACCCCAAATGTGCATTTGTTGGGGTTTAACTTCAATTGGTACTTCCTCAGACGCTTGAATAACTTCAACAGATTTACCAGGTGGTCTTCTTCTGTGAGGGACTTGGCAATCATGTCATCCACATAACATTCAATTTCTTTGTGGATCATGTCATGGAATAATGTTACCATAGCCCGTTGATAAGTGGCACCAGCATTCTTCAGTCCGAATGACATCACCTTATAACAGAATGTGCCCCAGGGTGTGATGAAAGTTGTCTTCTCCATGTCTTCAGGTGACATTTTGATCTGATTGTATCCTGAAAATCCATCCATGAAAGAGAACACTGAGAACTGAGCCGTATTGTCGACCAATACATTAATGTGAGGTAAAGGGAAATCATCTTTCGGGCTGGCTCTATTCAGGTTCTGGTAATCTACACACATCCTCACCTTGCCATCTTTCTTTGGCACTGGAACAATGTTAGCTACCCCCGGTGGGTAACTAATCACGACAAGGAACCCGGCGTCCCACTGTTTCTGTACCTCCTCTTTGATCTTCATCGCCATGTCAGGGCGAGTTCTTCTCAATTTTTGCTTAACAGGAGGACATTCTTCTTTTAACGGTAGTCGATGCACAACTATGTCTGTATCCAACCCTGGCATGTCCTGATATGACCAGGCAAAGATGTCCACATATTCACGCAACATTTCAATCAACCCCTTCTTAACTTCAGTCTGCAGGCTGGAACCTATCTTGATTTCCTTCTTAACCTCTTCTGTGCCGATGTTGATAACCTCGATTTCCTCCTGATGAGGCTGAATAGCTCTTTCCTCTTACTTCAACAACCTGGCCAGTTCTTCAGGGAGTTCATAATCTTCTTCAACCTCTTCATCAGCTTGGTAGATTGGATTGTCGAAGTTATGCTCAGTCATAGCAGGAGAGTTGACAATGGAATTCAGTTGATCGACACTGCACAAGTGATGTGCTCATTCAGAATCTGTTTAGAGAAAACACACACCAAAAGCGAGAAAGAAAAACACATTGCCATTTTCTTTATTTGTGCAAAAAATTAAAATTGAAAGAAAAGGAACGATCTGATTGAAAAATGTCCTTTATTTATGACAAATAAATGCTTTCAAAACATGGAGGCCCATACAATGGATCCTTGTACCTTGGGCAGAGTACAGGATTTGACATGCAGTATGTAGAAAAATGACAAATAAACAATTACTTTGTGATCCAGGTGACTTCGACGATGTCTTCCGTAGACCAATTGGGAAGCTCCTCTCCCGGTGCACACGGGCGAATCCAATTATCCAGATCGCACTCGCTATCTCCGTCTTCACTGGTAGCACAGATATGGTTGCGGTCCAGCAACCCAGCACTAGTAAAGGTAATGGTCTTGTTGTCTGATGAACGGACGAGCCCATCAGGCTGATACCCAAGCCCGAACTTGTCCTTCTTCTTTTCCAGCTCCAGTAGTCTGCCCCAGCCCTGGGCACTGCCTGATTACACAACCTCCTTGGCCTGCTTGTAGGAGGTAATAGACGTACCTTCTTTATCTTCAGCCCTACTCAGAGGAGACAAGGAACTAACATTCACTGCTTCGAATGCCTGACACAGGGTTTCATGAATTTCACCATCCATCTCCACATATTTGAATGTAGATAGATGGCTCACAAATATGTCCTCTTCACCGCACACAGTCACAACTTGACCATCCGCTACGTACTTGAGCTTCTGGTGCAAGGTTGACGTCACAGCCCCTGCGGCATGAATCCAGGGTCGACCAAGCAGACAGCTATAAGCAGGTTGGATGTCCATCACGTAGAACGTGCTCTTAAACACTTGCGACCCAACCTTGATTGGCAACTCAACCTCTCCAAAGACAGAACTCCGAGAACCGTCGAAAGCCTTTACCACCAAATAACTTGGCCTCAAAACAACCCCTTCCACATTGAGTTTCATTAACGCCTTCTTCGGCAAGACATTAAGAGATGACCCAGTATCAACCAGGACATGAGACAGCACAACCCCTTTGCACTCAATTGTGATGTGGAGAGCCTTATTATGATTCCTCCCTTCAGTAGTAAGGTCTCTATCAGTAAAGCCCAGACCATGGCTCGCGTTTACACTTCCCACCACAACTTCTAACTGATTCACGGTAATCTCCTGAGGAACATACGCCATCTGCAACACCTTCAGAAGGGCTTCTCTATGAGCTGGTGAGCACATCAGCAGTGACAAGATAGAGATTTTGGAGGGAGTTTGATTTAGCTGCTCGACTACCTTGTAGTCGCTCCTCTTAATAATCCTCATGAACTCCTCCATTTCCTTCTCGAAAGTACTTTGACCAGTAGCGGGAGTGGCATTATCGTCAGTTGCTATTTGCTTCCCTTTGGCTTTAGCAGAAGCCTCAGCATCAGTGTCTCCTCTCAAAGTCTGGGGAGCGAATAAGCGACCACTCCTCGTGAAACCTCCACTTCCCCCAACATTCACCACAGCTGGGTCCATAGTTACTGTCTTATTTTCCACTTTCTGTCCTCCGACATACACTTCTGATCCGTAATGCCACGGAATAGCCTTCTCATCCGAATACGGAATAGGCCCAGGCACCGTGATGATGACAGGACTTACTTCCGGGACATAAATAGTAACCGACTCTCTTTGCACTGGCATTTCAGCAGGATCATAGTATATGGTCACCGTTGACACTTCATCAGTCCTCTTAACATCCCTGTCGAACTGTAACAACCCATCATTCATCAGTCTCTGTAAACCAATCTTCAATCTGACACAACCATTCTTCGACTCAGCACTGTCTTCACAATCAAGCCCACAACCCGGGAAAACCTGACCCTTCAACAATCTCTCCTTGACCAGCAACAAGGAGGTCTTCACTTCTTCAACCCTCTCCACCAAGTTCAACCTCTCTTCCATCTCAATAGCATTAACCCTGGCTCCCCCATGATTAGGGATATGGTTATTCGTGACATTCGGAGGCGACGCAAAATTGATTTCCTTGGAGTCGATCAATTCCTGAACTTTATAGTGCAAAGCCCTGCACTTCTCCGTTGAGTGCCCGGTTGCCCCAGAATGGAAAGCACATCGAACATTGGAGTCGTAACCTGGAGGAAGAGTTCCAGTCGGTGGAGCCAAGGTCCTCGGTTGAATTAAGTTCAGTTCCAACAATCTCTGGAGTAAAGTTGTGTAAGTCATTGGAATCACATCGAAAACCCTATCAGCTTGGCGTGACTGCCTCTGCTGATACGGTCTCTGTTGATAGTTGCGCTGCTGTTGTTGCTGAGGCTGTTGTAGAGCCTGCTGAGCTGGTTGAATTGGTGTAGTGGGAATTGTGACTGCAACTATCTGATTGTATTCTCGTCTATAACCTCTGCCTCTGTCTCGGCCATATACTGCGTTAGCTTCCCCTTCTCTTCTTCTAGGAGGTCCGCCAAAGGCTTTCCTCGCTCCTCCAGAGCTACCAGCAGTATTAGGGTCCTGAATCTTCCCCGTCTTTAACAGAGTCTCAACTTTCTCTCCAGCAATCACTATATCATTGAACTTGGTGGCCGAGCTAGACGCCAACCTCTCCAGAAAAACACCTTGGAGAGTGCCCATAAACATGTCGGCCATTTCGTCCTCCAAGAGGGGTGGTTGCACCCTGGCAGCTAGCTGGCGCCACCTCTGGGCATATTCTTTGAAACTTTCTTTTGCCGCCTGAGCCATGTGCTGCAACTGCGTGCGTTTCGGAGCCATGTCCATGTTATATTGATACTGCCTCACAAAGGCCTCAGCTAAATCCTTCCAGCTCTTGATATTGACCCTATTGAGCTTCATGTACCATTCAAGAGAAGCTCCCACCAAGCTATCCTGAAAATAATACATCCAAAGTTTCTCATCATCTGTATGAGCAGCAATTCTCCCGACAAATGATTGCAGATGGGTCTTCGGGCAAGTAGTGCCATCATACTTCTCAAAGGTTGGAACTTTGAACTTATATGGGATCCTGACCCCAGGAACCAAGCCCAAGTCGGTTATGTCAAATCCCAAAGAGCTTTGGGACTGAATAGCTTTGATTTGCTCAGCCATCTCTTCGAACCTCTTGTTCATCTCTGCTCCTTGACCTTCAGCTTCATCAAGTAGAGTGAACTGGTCGTCATGATTGTCCATCTGAATGTTGTGCAACCCATCGTTGATATTGTCACTTCTGGCTGTGTAACAGGAGGTTCGACCTGACGTGCGCCCGCACCAGTACGATTGTCAGCAGTAGCAGCAGCCGCAGTGTTCCTGTTCTGATTCTCAACCATCTCCCGCAGACGCTCTTGGGTCTGCCCCATGCCGGCCATTAGTGTCATAAAATTATCCATCCTTTGTCTCAAATCTGTCAAGTCCGCTTGTAACTGGTCCATGACTCGTTCTCTGTTAACCTTGGTTGGATATCTGTGTACTGCTGGTTGTCCCCGAACTTTACGAGGAGCTATAGTGCCTGAGGTCACAAAACACGTTAGTAACTGAGACAACACCTGCAAAACAAACAAACAGGTTATATGTAATGCAATGTAACTGTTCATGTTCCCAATCTTAAGCATTTGGCATGCCCCAGTTCTGACATCTATCTCAGACAATCACTTTCAGTGCTTAGCTTTCAAACTTTCTCTTTGATAAGTGTTCAGACATTAGCAGTATCCAGACAAACGAGTCTTGCGCATTCAAAATGGTAATTTGCACATTAATACTGAACGTGAACAAACCACTGTAGGCTAAAAGTCAGAATACAACCAGAAATATTCCCCGAAGGGTTACATGTCAGTACATAAAGACAAAAGAAATAAAAGCAAGGCTCCTACAACAAGCCTGTAGGTAGCCTGAATAATAAACAACTAATCTAAGGACCCAGGATCTACCACCTCTGCCCTGCTTTTCTTGACACCCGCTCTCAGCTTGAGCTCTTCGATCTCTTTCCTTACTTCCTCCAGGGCTAATTAGCTTTGGGCTAGCTGTTGGGTCTTCTCCCTCCGGATGGCATGGACTTGCTCCACTTTCTCCTTCTTGAAAGCCATCTGAACTTCAAAGAACTCTTCCTTCTCTTTGAATTTCTTTTGCTCTTCATCTCTTTGGGCTTGCAGCCAAACAATGGACTGACGAGCACTTTTGAGAGTCTTTAAAGTCTCCTTGCACTTAGCTTCTCTTTGAGCTTCCATCATACCCAATCTGTGGAAATGGGCTTCTCTACCGGCAAAATCCTTCTCTTTGTCTTCTAGAGAGGCTTGGAGCTTCTGCAGCTTGCCTTCAGCTTCCTTCTTGGCTCTATTGGCCTGGTGGTATAGGCTTACCATCTCAATATTCTCTACTCTGACCTCATGCAGCTGAGCTTCTAGCTTCTTGTACTCCTCCAAGGAAACCGTGCTGCTCGGACTTGGTACCTCTTGGGGATAAAGTGGAGCCTCGACTGAAAAAGGCATGAGAACTGACTCGATATGTCTTTGCAACCATTCAGCATATGGTGGATATGTCTTGGGATCAACTCGGCCGAAGTCTTTCTTCCCCTTTTTTATCCTGTGAGCCCAGGATTGGACTGCTTGTTGAACTAACTCTTTGTTTCCATCAGCAGGGAAGTACAAAGATTCAGCAAACATTTCCATCTGAGGAGGATCTTTCAAAGGGTAGCCAAACTGCTTTCTAGCTAATGTTGGGTAGTAACTGATGACACCTTTCCTTCCCAGCAAAGGTACTCCAGCAAACCCTCCGCAACTAACCATCAACTCCTTTCCTAACAAATCCCTGTCATAACCCCAAGCAATGTCTTCTTCAGTCAATCCCATCAGTCTTCTGGACCATCTCCATTCGTCTTGTATATCCTTGAAGGCACCTGACTTAGGCAACTGTCTAGCAAACCATTCATCAAACAAAGGGGCACAGCAGACCACTGGACCACCTCTACCTTTCTCGTTTCTGTAATGGACACTAAAATAAAAGTCACCCAATAAAGTAGGCACTGGATTGCCTTTTGCAAAGATGGAGATCACCTCTAAGCTGACAAACTCTTTCTCTCCAGGAAACAGGCTAGACCCATATACCATCAATGCAAGCAAAGCTCCAAAGTCATTCCACTTAGCCTCTGTAGCATACTTCTCAGCCTCTGGGATAAGCACACTCCAGGGTAGACCTCTACCTTCACTCTCTTGCAGATCCTTTCTGACTGAAACAACTGGCAACCTACAGACCTTGGCTATGTCTTCATCTCTGAGCACAACCTCTGACCCGTAGAACGGCAATGTCTCTCTGATCGGAACACTCAGTATGCTGGAGATCTCTTCCAATGTTGGAGCTAAGATGTAACCTGGAAAAATAAAGCAACGCAGCAGGGGATCATAAAATTGCAACAAGGTATGCAAGCTGTCCTTTTGGTCTGTAGTAGGCTTGTCCACAAACTTCAGTATCTGGCCATATCTTTTCTTGAAATTACCTAAGACTTGATCGTTCATCAAACCTGCTAACCTCTGAACACTTTTAACTTCCGGCTGAAGAAAGGTATAATGCACATTCTTTTTTCTCGGATCTCTTCTGATTTCTGCCATGGAGATAAGAATACCAGAACTGGGAACAGATGTGAGCAATGACCTGAAAAATGGGAAACATAAACAGTTAATGCAAAGAATGATGCAAATGTAATGCAATGCAAGCATATGACCAACTGGGACCATCTGAACTGGAACACTGACAAGGGCCCCTCTGAATAACTAGCAAACCCAAAAGTTTACTGAGTCACACCCTCTGATAATCACAACTCTCTGATAGAAGATCACAGTATCACAATATCAAGAAATCCAAAATTACAGAACCATAACTTCGAAACCATAGAATCATAGAACCATGGATCATAATCACAGGACCAAAGATCGTAACAAGAACCATTGAACAGATGAGTGTATGTTGAGGTCATGGGTTCCTGCACACCTGTAAACAACCCCCCAATCTCACGGGTAAAAGGCTCCAGGTCAAACATCACGGACTCTCAAAGCCACATAGCAATAATACTGTCACCACCTCCGAGAAATGGCTCATGGCCAAATCAGGGAATCGGTTTGGCATTATATACTATGCAGGGAGGCCTCAGTTGAGTCCAGGACACAAGGTCATCCTATGCGATCCCCAGGTGGGCCCTCGGATGCGAATGGGTTTGCCACGAAATGTGGGCTGCCACTGTCATCACTAAAGAGGGATGCTTCCACAAGGTTCTCAATGATCGGTCCCTAGCTGCACATAACTGTCAGGGTTATGTAATGAGAGAGGAAGATCCCCAAATCAAGACATTTCCAAGACAATCGCAACCTGGGTGTGGAACTCACTACTACCCCCCATGACAAGATCTCATGAGGCCAAAGTGGAACCACTCTAAGTCCTATGGTGCACTCGAGCCAGGTACTTGGCTCATATCTCTCAAGAACCAGTAACACCCATCCCACCAAAGAAAACCAGTCCAGACAGTCCAGTATATATACATGATGCAGCAAATAAAGACTAAAAACTATAAATAAAGCTGTAAATAAAGCTGTAAATAAACAACAATAAAATACAACAAGCCACGGCAAACAAACATCACCCAATGAAACAGAAACACACAAGCGCTAGGAGAGACTCACAGGGGAACCAGAGACTCTGGGAATATTCCCCAGCAGAGTCGCCAAGCTGTCGCTCCCCGGATTTCCATCCTGGTACAAACGCGAAAGTGGCGCGGAAAAAGAATAGAGTCTCCAGCCAGGCATTTTTATCCCTGAAGAAAGAGAATGGTAATGCTGCACAAACCAGAAGAAAGAAAGAGGAAGGACACAGGTCCTGCGAACCAAAGAGACTGAGTTCGGGAGTCGGTTACGACCTGGGAAGGTATTAGCACCCAGATCGTCTGCCGTACCCGACGGGATCCACGCTTGCAAAAGAAACTGTTTCAAAGGGTGAGGGTATGAAAACTGCAGCAAAAGAAATGAAAATGAAAAGAAACTGGAACTGGAAAAGAAATGAAATAAGAAACAAAGAGAAAAATGTAGGGAAAATAAAGATTGTGCTCGAACGGGCCCTACCCCGCTGCCTATGTACCTCATCAGGATAATGAGGATCAGAGACGCCGTAGTTCCCCTAACTAGGGGTACAAAAAGGAAAATTGCTTGTGAATTAAAGGCTTGAACTGCCTATGTCAATGCTCAGGTGTTGCAGGCTCGGACGACGAGTGTGTTACCGTCTTGCAAAGTGACATGTAGGAGCAAGTTCGCGTACGGAGCGAATGAGGTGAGAAAAGAATTCCCGAAGGAGAGACGTTTATTGTTTGTTTGTGTCTTTTATGAAGTTTTTATGAGTGTGTCACAAGGAAGTGAACTCAAGCTCTCATCAATGGGATGTGCACTTGTCACTACATTCCAAGATGGAATATTAGAACAAGCACACTCAAGTAAGGAGAAGATCCCCAAAACTTGAACCCAAAGACTAGGGCTTAGGCTCACTAACTTGTTTACTTATTAAGTGCTTTGATCATTTACAAAGAAGAAGTGTTTTTTATGTTTTTCTTTCATGAAGGAGGTGCCTTGATCAGACTTGTGCATCACAAGGCAAACTTGTACTATCCCAAGATGGGAAGACTACAAGCATACCTCATGGAATAAGGCTATGGATCAATGCATCACTTCAAAGTTATTAAAGTGTTTTTTATGAGTCATGAGATGAGAAGAGAAAGAGAACCAAAAGAGCAAAAAAAAGAAAAACTAGGGGGAAGTTTCTATCCTAAGTTAGCATGCATGGAGTTCCTAGGGTTTGTGAGGTCTTTCTAACCTAAAAAAGATCTCAAGAGAAGAAGAAGAATATAAGAGGAGATATGAGAAAGGCCTAAGCCCAACAAGAAGATGTTAGTCCATATAAACAAAATGAGAAGAGATGAGAAATGGAGATGTGGAACTCAATTCCCACATCTCAAACTTACCATAGCCCCTGCAAGGTTAGTGTAACAACATAAAATCAAGGCATGAACCAACAATTCAGAAGCTACACAAGCATATAGTCATGGCAAAGAATTCACAAGATGATAAGCAAAGCAACACAAGATCATATTGAGATGATTGGAAGTGAAACAAATGCAATGAAGGCATGCTTAACAAATAAAGAAATAAAGCACATGAAAGAGACCCAACACCAATACTCAAAGAGATTCAAACCCTATCCTAAGACCATGAGCAACCATAAACCTCTAAAGGACCCCAAAAGATGAAGAGAAGTCGGCACAAGTGCCCTTCTAAACTTGAAAGAGACTATAAGACTTAAAGGATGCAAAACAAGGCAAGGTGAGGAAGAAAATACCCAAGAAAAAGATCCAAGCACTTAAAAATTCTACCCAACCAGCAAAGTACTATCCAAACACAAATAAATGAGAATCCAAAAGGGTTTGCAAAAATACAGCACCAAACTAGGTCAATGAAGCTCAAGGATGCAAGGTATTATCATTTAGGGTTTTGAAACTTAAGGCACAAGTAACTCAAGCAAAGTCCAGCAAGAAATTTTTTGAAAAATCCAAGATAAATCATGAAGATAGTAGAGTACCTTAGGGTTTCAATTCAAAAAGAATGGGGTTCATAGCTTAAAGGATGAGAAAAAAATAAATTGGACAAGGCAGATTGGTCTATGAGAGTCCACAAGAAAGCAATGCTCAATGTTGAATTTATTTGGCCACGTGGGATAAAAATAAAAATCTGGAAAAATCATGATAAAAAACTAGATGAATCAAGGAGTGCATATGAATTTTTTTGGATTTTTTAGAGTTAAATAAATATTTTAAATGAATTAAAAGCAAATGGAATAAATTGGTAAAGAAAAAAAAAGAAAATAAAGCAAATGGGCCAAGGGGGTGCAAGGAGCAAACATGCTAGTTAGAAAATTCAATGGGCCGCGCATGGGGGGTGCAGATAGCGCTGGGGGGCTGCTGCACCTTCTTCTTCATGATAAAAACCCTAAACTCTCACCACCATTAATGAAACAAACCCTAACCCTAACCTTATCCACACGAAAATTCAAAACAAGCCGCGGCAAGCCATGAAACTCTCCAGAATACATAATCTAACATCATTAAACAAGAATACATGTTTGGATTGGATTAAAACTCAAAGAAACTCAAGATATGAATGAAAATAAAATTGTCCATGAAACTTTAAATCAACATAACTTTGTAAATACTCAACCATTTCACAAACTACAAAGAGCATTGTAACCAGCACAACATGAGGATTCTAAAACACACAACCAAACACATTTCTATGAGATTCGAAATTTGAGTGTACCTGAGGTGTTGTCCAAAATTTGAAGTCAAGAATGGTATAAAATGATGGCAAATGATCTCCTTATCCCCTTAGATGCAAAATAAATGCATCTAAGGCTTTGCAAGCTTGTAAATCCAGCAATGTGCTTCCTTGTGCTTCAAAGCTTCTCAAATGGCCACTTGAACAAACTTCACTATAAATCTAGATCCATGGGTGCTTAATGATCCTTGAGGTGAGAGGAGTATGAATATGGTCTTGGATTGAAGAAAGCTTGCCTAGATCAAGAGTTATGGCACAAAATGCAAATGTGCACAAGGAATGGGAAATGGATGATTCTTGAAGAATAATCCAAACAAATGGTATGGAAATGATCTATGAGTGATGAGGATTAAGAATCCAGCAAGAGTTTTGTGAATGGATTCTTGTAGCAAGAGTTTGTGGAGAATGAGAAATTTTGCATAAGAGATGAGAATGGGTGAATGGGTGTGTATTCTAGCTGCCTCTAACCCTAATTCTGATTGTTATGGAATATATATGGCAACACAAAAGGGTTAGAACAAATGCACGTGAGAGAGAGCTGATTTTTGTGAAAATGCAATTTTGGCCCAAGTGTGCCATAAGCATGCCAAACTCATGATTTGCTGGCCTCTCTTGCATGTGCATTCACCATCCCACCCATGATTCACAGCAAGCAATTTCAGCCCTTGGATGTAAGCTATCACACAATTGTCATGCCTTATGCAAATCCAAGTGTAAAATGCAAGTTTTATGCAACTTTTTCATGTGCACGAATTTTGCCACTTTTCTTTGAGACAAATGACCTAAATGAGATGCATTTTGATTGTGTAAACTTACTTTGGACATAGCATAGCAAACTATCCACTTTTGAGCCTTTGTGCAAATGGCTTGGCCTTGAACTTTTGAAATTTGCCTTAGAAAGCCCATTTTTTCGAGGGACCTATAGGAAAATCTAGGAATCTCCAGAAAATGCTCTTGTACTTTTTAAAAATGGCAGCCCTTACTCTACAACTTTCATGTTTACCTTTGGTCCATTTGAAGATTTTTTGATCAAGTTAAGGCCTTGTGAAGTTTTAGGTCAAAATAGCCAAAAATAGTAACTTTTCCATAACCAAATTTGTGCACTTTTGCCAAAACCCCTCAAACCACCAAAATTCTTGGACTTTAAGCTCACCAAACATCTTATAACATTGAATAGACCTCATTTGGCCAAAAAAGTTGGGTTGGACCCTTTGGAATGGCACAGTTGACTTTTTCTGGGCCCAGTTGACTTTCTGCTTCATCTGCAAGTAACTGAGGCAAAGACTGACTTCCACTTGGAATTTTTCCATGAAAATTGACATGTAGGAACCTCTTATCATATAGAAGACATTTCCCAAAAGAGTTGGCCAAAATTATGAGGTTAAGGCCCTTGAAACCAAAACCCTAATTTGGTCGCACTGCCTAGGAGCCTTGCATTGTCTTGAAACTTGTGATGACTAAACAATCTTCTGAGATTTTGCAAGTGAACTTGGCCTTGCCAAAGGAGTCTAGACTCATCATAGGCCTCTCACAAATCCATTGGAACCCTTGTCTTGGCTTAAATGGCCTTCAACACCTCCCCAGATGGCCATATGCCTCATGCTAGGGCTTGATGCTTGTCATGCTTTATTTTTCTATGCTATAAGGCTATATATATGATATGCTTATGATGAAAATGGTGTATTATGATGCTTAAAATGAAGTGGGAAAATTTGGGGTTCTACAATGAGGATTAAGGAAAATATCAGTGGAAATTGAAAGAGAATAATGATCATTAAATGAGTTTAATCCTCATTGGATTCCCATAAAAAGAAATTATTATCGTTACATTTCCATGAAGGGGATAAGATTAGATTAACTTTTGGGGTTCCCAGCCATTTCGGTGGTGACACGTGTCACCGTCCGGTAGGCTCCCTTCACGGTGGATTAGGTGGATGTCGGTCACCATAGTTATCACGTATGCGCCCTAAGATCCATAAGATATGAATACCCTAAGAAGACCTTAAGATCAAACGGCCATTGTAAAGTCAAAGATGTTGACTGAGTTCATGCTATGCTCCCTCAGGCCTGCGCATAATGGGCCTTGTGGTTTTTCTTTTCGCACCCCCATTTAGTAACCCCATTAGCATAATAACTTCAAAAATATTCTTCCTGCACCCCCCTTCCCTTTTTCTTTAGAATAATTTTCTGTTTTAGCATAGTTTGAAATAAATCCATAAAAAATAGTAAAATGCTTAATAAAATTCCACAAAAATTCCAAGAGGTGTATAATTCAATTTAGAATTTTGTTACATTTTTACTTTCTGAATTTTGGCTTTTTTTCGATTTAATTTTGATTTTTCATTTAATTAGATTTATATAGAATTCTTTTAGTTACACATAATTTTGTACATTTTCTTTCTCCCACCTCCTATAGGATTTTTGGTCCATTCCTTTTGCTATAATTAGAGGACTAATAATAGAACCTGGAATAATTTTTGGTAGCTTAGTTCATGTAAAATCGTGAATAGATATTAGGTAGATTTAAGTGACTATTTGGCATAGTTAGGCTCTGAATTTTTAGGATTTTTTTAACACAATATTATAGTCAGGTTAAGGACCTTAGATAATTAATTTCATATTTTTTCCAGGAATTTTGCTATTTTTTAGTGCATTGATTTTAGTTAAGTTTTACGTTGTAAATCATATAGTTTAGCTTATGATATTATGGTTCATTAAGAATTAGCTTAATTAGGTTTAATCTTAGGATTTTAGAATGCTTTAGTATAGTTTAGATACTGATTTTAGAATGATGATTATGAATAAATTCCTTTAGTTTTAGGACTTAGGCTTAGAATTTTCATTAAGTATGTTTAGATGAGGTTTAGGCTTATTTTAGTGTTATGCTTTAATATGCATTTTTGGAATTAATTTCTTCTTCTTATTTTAATGTTTTTGCCTTAATTTTTGTATTTTCTACTTGTATAGGCTTCCCCATGTATCTTAGAACCAACTTAACTTCCTTAGGAAGTAATTTGAGTTCTAGTAGTTTTTAGTTCATTTTTCTTCATTAGGATTAGAAAACTCCACAAACCATTAGGACCACTTCTTGAATATAATAACTAAAATTAGGGTTGAGTCTTAGTTCCCTTAGTTTTTGCCTTTTGCAACTTGAGTCTTTCTCTCTCATCTAATAAAGAAAAATAATAAAAATACTTAATAAAAATCGAACGTTCTTATACGCCATGAGACTTTGTTGCGGAATACTTATACGCGTCCTGTTTCGGGGAGAGGTGTAAATATTTACCACGATTGATAGGTCTTAGTATGAGAATGTTCACAAACAAATTCAAAACACTTCTCATAAATGACAAAAACACACAATAAGCAACTATCATGTGGAAACTTCTTTTCTCATCTCATTCATTCTAAACACGAACTCGCGACGACTTGTCTCGCATGCAAGACGGTTAACGCACTCGTATACCAGACGAGCCTGCAACACCTGAGCATAGACATACGCAGTTCAAGCTATAAAAAACACAAACAATAGTTCCCGCCTTAGTTAGGCGAACTACGTCGACTCTGATCCTCATTTTCCCGATGAGGTACGTAGGCAGCGGGGTGGGGCCCGTTCGAGCACATTCTTTATTTTTCCTACATTTCCCTCATTCTTTCTTTTCATTCTCTTTTTCAATTCCTTTTCTCATCTCATTTCCATTCCAGTTAGCAGTTCATTTGTTCAGCAGCAATATCTTATTTCTCACCCTTTGAAACAAACTAACAAGCATGGATCCCGTCGGGTACGGCGGACGATCTGGGGTGCTAATACCTTCTTAGGTCGTAACCGACTCCCGAACCCAGATCTTTGGTTCGCAGGACCTTGTCATTTCCTTCTTCCTCAGGTTTGTGCAGCATTACCTTTCCTGTTCCTTCAGGATAAAATTGTCTGGCTGGCGACTCTACCTTTTCCGCGCCACTTTTGCGTTTGTACTAGAAAATCCCGGGAGCGACAACTACGCATAAAAAGAGACCCGCTAGGTTGACTGGCCTAGGCAAATATAAGGGCATCCCGGCGAACCAAAAGGGTTCGAGCAAAAATAATGGATATATATATAAAAAATGTACACCCAGCAAGTCGAAAACCTGAAAATGAGGCTTGGGCAAAAAAGGATATCCCGGTGGATTGAAAACCTGAAAAGGCAATCCAGGCAAAAGTTAGAGATTAAAGCGTATGACTATGTCTCGTTGGATCACCCATGTAATCTCTACTAGTTGTGTTATCTATGTCAAATTCAACAGATACAGATCAATCCAATCGTTTCTTTTCCGACAGTTGAAGATGAGATACTTGAAGATAATGGCAATAGCGGAGTTGAAAATCAATAGGATTATTTACACATAGCTATTTTTCTTTGTTTTTGTAAGAATTTTTTCGACGAATTCCTCTAACTAGGATTTTTGTCTCCGTGTTAAAACTCGACTGTTTATAGGCCATTTTCTAAATAAATAAAATTCCGTTTTTCGAATTCAATTTTACTTCTTTATTCAGGTTTACTTTTCCCTCTTTATTCAAGTTTACTTTTCCCTTTTACTAAAGCGAGAAATGTCTGTTGATTATGTTTGAATGTGTATATGCTTTTGAATATGATTGATGTTTACCATAAATGCATAAAATACAATAATAACATTTACTAAGAACGAGCGGAGGTAGGAATTCAACGAATCTTCGTCGGTCATCCTCACAGAGTAATATTTACGGATATTCTTACGGAATACTTCAAGTAGTATCTTATACTTCCAACTCTACGAATTCTTCAAGCAGTTCTATATCCTCCGAAGAATTGATACTTGACCGGATAAGTCTCTCGGAGCAATGTCCATCTCTTTTATCCTCAGTCAGGATATTTAGGAACTTAATCCTTCAATAAGAAGTACGACGAACGAAAACGGGAGGTTCTAAGTATGATATTCCAAAACAAGACGGGAACGAAGTTTTCATATTCCTCAACAACGAATCGGGATTTTTTCCCCAGCCAGCAGTTGTTCTACGAAGCTACTCATGCGCTTCAACTACATAATTCATACATACATCATATCATATCATATCATACGCATACAACATTATCATGAGATATCATCTTGCAAAGTGTTATATACATCATGATACTTGCATATAACAAACCTTGTTTTTCAGGTTAATTCTCCAGCAGACAAACATCATCAACAACTTATACCTCGGGCTGCTTTATCCTCCCAAAAACTATATCACAACACCTCGGGCTTCTTTATCCTCCCAAAAGCTATATCATCTCACCTCGGGCTGCTTTATCCTCCCGAAAGCTATATTATCTTACCTTAGGTTGTTTTGTCTTCCCAAAAGCTATATTATCTTACCTTGGGTTGTTTTATCTTCCCAAAAGCTATATCATCTTACCTCAGGCTGCTTTATCCTCCCGAAAGCTATATCATTATACCTTGGGCTGCTTTATCCTCCCGAAAGCTATATCATAACACCTCGGGCTTCTTTATCCTCCCGAAAGCTATATCATCTTACCTTGGGTTGTTTTGTCTTCCCAAAAGCTATATCATCATACTTTGGACTACTTTATTCTCCAAGAAGTATATTTGAAGAACTTTTCTCCGAATGGCATCTTTAATCCTATTCAGGCAATACAACTAACCAATAGTATCATTCTACGCACCGACGAGTGCAAATATTTGGGCTTTTGTGTTCAATCTCCTTCAACCTTCCAGTCACGAATGACGTGCATGCCAATCTAACTCCTCAGGTTTCAGAAAATTGAACAGGGGCAGCTATTGTACCCCAAAATTTCCCCTCCCAAAATCAAAGCAATTTGTCCCAAGAGTTCTCTCAAGATTCACAAGGTTTACAAAGTTCACAATTGGTCAAATGGATTGAAGGTTTCATTAGACAAAGCCTCCTTCAGAACAATTGATCCAACACTAGGGTTTTGAGTTTATCCAAGCTAAATGGACTTACAAGACTCCAAGTGAGCTTCATAACATCCCACATGTCTTCAAGAATCCCCATGTAAAGTTTCAGAGCTTTCCTAATAAGTTTGACTAGTCAGATGATCAGATATTCAAAAATCAGTCAACTTCGTAAAAAAGTCAAACTGAGGTGAATTGTGGTCAACTCAAAGTCAAACTTCAAGATGTTTTGCCAACATCAAGATTATGAGGTAAAATTCATCATTTGATCAAGGGTTGATCATGATTCATCAAGGAAATTTCAGATCATCAAGAATCAGGAGTTTCTAAATTAGGGTTTTCATAGGAAAAGTCAACTGAACTTTGACCAGCCATAACTTTCACATACTTAATCAAAAATTTCCCATTCAAAGCTCATTTTCAAGGAAATTGAATTCTCTACAACTTTATGTCTCACAAGCCAAGCCTAAAAATGCTTCATTTGGAAGGTATGGGCTAAGACATTATATGTCCTTTCAAAAGTCAACAAAAAGTCCATTTTTTCCAAAGAGCATAATTTGAAAATGGTAAAAGATATGGACATGATACCAAAGAGGTTTGTTAGAGGACTCTATAAGCTCTCTAAAAAGTCCAAGATCACTCTCATATCCTTAAAATTGAGGGATTTGTGCCTTGTCAAAGTTGGGAAAATTTCAAGGGGTGTATGAAGCAAATAAGCCCTAAACTTCAAAATTTTCCATATGGGCCCATCAAATTGCAACCCAATCTCAAAGTTAAGATCATGCACGACCCAATAACCAATTATTCTGATTTTTATAATTTATTTTTTATTTATTTGGATTTTATTTGTTAAAATTCAATTTAAATAAAAATAAAATATAAAACGTTGATATTTAGATCAAATTTTGGTTTTAGAATGAATCTTATAACATTTAAAGTGATTGAAAAAGATCCAATTTCGTGTGAGACTTTTGAAGCATGAAAATATTTGATTTTTCTCACATTTATGGCCATGGATTCCTTCATTAAAACTTTAACCCTAATTTCATTTTAACGTAATTTTCGAATTTTCTTTTCGTTTTATATTATCATTATGTAATAACTCCTGGATTGTAATAATTTTAGATTTATTTTTCGTTCTTATTATTTTTTGTAACTGCCCCGAAGTCGTGTAATAGCGTAGATTTTATATTTTTTGCATTTAATTAATTAATTTATTTTATGGTTAGTAAACCCTAGGGAGTGAAAAAGAAATATTTGATTAATTTGGACATAGATCACTAAAATAAATAAGATAAAATATCCAAATAAAAATCACTCACACACGTAAGTCGATCTATGATCGCCATCTGCACCTCCTAGGGTTACTCCTCTTAAGTTGCCTTTCAAAACGTTCAAGTCCCTCGAAAGTAGGGTGTCTTAAGCAAAACCCTACAATTAAAAAATCATCTTGTCCCTCCCCCCCGGTTAAAAGATCAAGTCCCTACGATGTTTCCTACAATGTTGCTGTTGCACCCCAAAATTTGCCCTCACAAGACAAGACTTTGTGTACTAAGAGGTTCACAAAATTCACAAGGTTCACAAGACATCTCATGAGGTTCACAATTAGTCAGAAGATTTGACATTTCCCTCAGACAATGCATCCTCCTAAGCAATGCATCCTAAACTAGGGTTTTGACTTTAATCAGGCTAAATGGACTTCCAAGACTTCAAGTGAGCTTCATAACATCTTAAATGTGTTTAAGAATCCCCATGACAAGTTTCAATACTTTTCCCAAAGGTTTGCTCAGTCAGATGATCAGATAGGTTAAAATCAGTCAAAGTAGTTAAAAAGTCAAACTGAGGTCAACTGTGGTCAAACCAAAGTCAAACTTCATGATTTTTTGCCAACATCAAGTATATGAGGTAAAATTCATCATTTGATCAAGGGTTGATCATGATTCATCAAGGAGATTCCAGATCATCAAGAATCAGGAGTTTCTAAATTAGGGTTTCCTTAGGAAAAGTCAACTGAACTTTGACCAGCCATAACTTTCACATGCTTCATCAACAATTTTCCATCCAAAGCTCATTTTGAAGGAAATTTAATTCTCTACAACTTTGTGTCTCACAAGCCAAGCCCAAAAATGCTTCATTTGGAAGGTATATAGGTCCTTTTAAAAGTCAACAAACAGTCAACAACTTCAAAAGAGCATAACTTGAGAATGGTAAAATATATGGACATGAAAAAAAATGGGGTTGGTTAGAGGACTCTTTAAGCTTTCCAAAATGTCTAAGAACACCCTCATAGCATTAAAATTGAAGGATTTGTGTCCTTGTAAAGTTGGGAAATTTTTGAGTGGTTTATGAAGTAAATGGGGTCTTAAAACCATAAGTCTTCAAATGGGCTGACTTTTTTGTGACCCAATGTGTTCCATGACATCATGCACGAAATTTATTTAATATTTTCATAATTTTATTCATTTTATTTTTATTTATTATGATTTTTTATATTAAAAATCATTTTAAATTCAAATAAAATATAAAAGGATGAAGATTTAAAAATATTTTGCTTCTAGAAAGTCATGAAAGTTGATTGGATTTAATTGATATGAAAATTATGAAGATTGTCTCAAAATAGCAATGATATATCAAAGAATATTCAAGTTTTATGGCATGATCTTTTTCAATCTCAAATAATCAAAATATCCAAAGAACCATGACATTTTTTAACCTAATTTGATTCACTACATATAGAGGAACATAACACAACTCAAGGGACGAAAAACTCTGCCTCCAAGAACACATTTGAACTTCAATTTTTCTCACAAAAAGTCACATTCGGATTTTTGAATGCAGGCCATATCAAGAGGTTTTGAAGGTTGCAATACCTTCCTGGATGTTCATTGAAGCTATTTGCATCATTTTCATCATCTAAAACATCATCATATGCCCTAACCGAATCATTCTTATTCAAGAACAATGTCTTTTTCGATTCCATACTTTTATGCATTATCAATTGATTCTAATGATTGTTTTGTGTTTGTAATGATCTTAGCAAGCTTTCTGGATAATTAGATTGGAGATTAATGACCTGAATCGTAAATGGCCATTGCTAGGGTTTCGGCCAAGCTTTTAGGGTTTCATGAAATAGACCATATAAATGATGTTTGAGAACATAATTGAATCCAATGAACTGTATAGATCATGTTGGCATGATCAATTTGTGAAAATTGTACGTTTTTATGAGAGTATGTGTTTTGTAGGTTTCGGTTGCAGGAAAACTCGCAGGAAATTTCATAACAAAATTCGCAGGTAAACCTACGAATTTCAGAGGAAGAAGATGAAGTTCTGGCGCCAGTTTGAAATTCAAATATTGATTAAATATTTTATTAAATTGTTTCTGTTTTATTTCAACAAGTGTGCGTTGGCTCAGTTGGTTATTGTGCGTGTATGTTATGTTGATGGTCCTGGGTTCGAATCCCCCCAGGCCATTTTGTTTTGTTTTGTTTTTCTGGATTTTTGCAGGTTAACAACAAAAGGAATTAAACTCCTGATTCTAACGCCAGCGCGTGCTTGGCCTGGTGGTGATGCTGTTGGTCTTGTGGACGTAAAGCCTAGGGCCTGAGTTCAAATCCCAGCCCCAGGTAAGTCTTTTTCTCACTTTTTCTTATTTATTTTTTTATTTTTGTTTATATTTTAATTAATTTAATAAATGAATAAATGTTAAAACAAAAAATGTTTATATCATTTTCTTGTGTATAATTCAAAGAACTTATATTTTCTAAAAAATTCAAACTTTATTCTTAGAATTATTTAATATTTATTTTACTATATATTATTGATATTATTTGTTTTGTATAAATAAATTAATTATATTTAGATTAACTCATAAATCCTAATATTTTTATATAAAATCTAATTTTCTTTATAAACCCCAATTATGTCATAAATTTTAATTTATTTGTTTGTAAATTTTAAATTATATATATTTACTTTACAATTTGTTTATATTATTATTATATGTAGTTTTTTTTATAAATAATGTAATTAGGATTAGATTAAGTAGTAAACCCTAATTTATTTTTCCTAATAATTCAAAACCCTAACTTTATTTCATGAACTTAATTTATTATTTTTATATGCTTACTTAATTATAATTAACAAATATTTTTATAATATGTATATAAAATTAAACTATTAGAATTATTAATCATATTTATTAGTATATAATTATTATTATTTATTTTTTTTATTAAAATTCTCTAAAAAATATTTATTTATTTAATTTTGAACTTTTAATTTATTTCTATATTATATTGTTATACTAACCTTCTTATATTTATTTTTTGTTTATTATTACTAACCAATCTAATTATTTATTGATTTATATGCTTATTTATTTAAATTATTATTATAATGTAATTGTACCAATCATGTAATAGTTGTAGAATTTCTTATTATTTATTGTAAAATGCCATGGTTAGTAAAATAGGGAGTGTAAAACATGTTTGTATTTAGATCATTAATCTCGAGATAAATATATGAATTTGTACACGCACACACGTAAGTCGATCTTGGATCGCCATCTCACATTCTTAAGGATACCTCTCATGTTGCCTAAACAAAAAGGTCAAGTAAGGTGTAAAGCAAAGTCCCTTCATTTATTTATATCATCTAGTCCCTTAAAAGATAAAAAGATCAAGTCCCTTCATGGTTGCCTTTCGTAAATGATCTTGTCCCTTTCGAATAAAGATGATGAGTCCCTTCGAATTGCTAAATACACCTTACAGTTTCCTAATCACATTTGTCCCTTCATTTGTCCCTCACAACATCCAAGGTAATGACTACCTATTCCTTAATAATAGGGATAGTCTTACCATTTAAAGGATATTTAAGAACAGAAAAGACTTAACTTAGGGTAGGTTCCTCTTATGTACTTGCTCACTCTTCAAAACATTTCAAAACACTTCACATTTTTCAAGCAATTTTCAAAACAAAGGCTTCATATATATCCGTACATGGATCATTATAAAGTACTTAAGAAAATTTCTAAACACACACTACACTTTTCAAAAACATTTTAAAGTGAGCTAAGTAACTAAGTGTAAACACCCCAAATTTGCCCTCACCCATTCACCATGGTTTGTGATCATTCTCATATGCATAAACACAATCATATCATCTCACATCTCATTTTTGATTCACTGCATTGGTTCTAAGTCATCTGCACCTAGGGTTTGTGATCTGAGCAATCCAAGGGCTTCTTGAGCCACTCCAAAGGCCATCAATCACTTCAAAGAGATCCATGTGTGTTCATCTATCATATTACATCCTCTCAAGGTCAAGATTTCCAAAGAATCACAAGAACTAGGGTTTGAATGGATGCAGAGCCAAGCTTGACTGCACAGTTGACCTTAAAATTAGGGTTTTGGTTTCAGAGACCATAACCCCAAATTTTTTGGTCATTTTTGTTTCCATTGGTCTCTATATGGTATAGGGAGTATGCATATCAATTTTCATGAAGAAATTCCATGGGGAAGTCATCTGATCAAGGGTTGACTTTCTGGACAAGTCAGTGTAAAATCAGGGCATCTGAGGCCCCCAATGACCCAACCAATGGGTGATCTTCATCATTTTGAGTGTATATGATCTTTATTTGATCATGTAAGAAGGTTGAAGTTCACAAAAATCAAGAATTTAGGGTTTTTGCAAATGTTGACTTTTTGGACATAGTTGACTTTTCAAGAATGCCTCATTTTAGGTCATTTTTCAAGCCTTGATTCTTGATCCAAAAATGCTTCAAATGAAAAAACTTTGGTCATGAAAGTTGTAGATCTCATTTTTCCCTTTTCAAAAAGTACAAGAACATGATCAAACTCTTCTTGGATCAAAAGTTATGGTGTGACAAAGTTGGCAAAAATCATTGATTTTCAAGATATGCTTCAAAAGAGAATTTTGCAAAGTCATGAACCAAAGCCAATTGTGACCTCTAATTCACTTCAAACCAGTATGCAAACATTCCTTAGGCCTTGAAAGTCAGAATTGGACCAAGAATGCCCATGGTTTATGTTTGGTTGGCCAAAGAAATCACATGTGAACCAAAGGTGTAACAAGTTGCAAAATCATCATGATCACTTCCTACAACTTGTGACATTGGCTGCTGACTTTGGCTAGCCTTTCCCCTCACCCTTGCTGCGCAGCCCCATGCTTGTACTTGCCTAGATCATGAGCCATACTCTCCTTACACAAAATTTGACTTTTGAGCAAAAGCAAACTTACCAATCACTATAGGCCAGGTCACATCATCTGACCTATAGGATTAAAATACATTATCATTTGGCAAGCCAAAGATATCATCTAGCAAGGCTGAAACTCACTCACAAAACACATTCACAAAAACACTCCCTTTGGCATAAGCCTTCGAATCTGCCTCCATAGCATACAAACCCAAAAACCATCTTCATCATTCATCTCACCACACTTCATAGACCTCAAACCACCAAAAGCCAGGCCTGAAACAAGCAAGAACACCCCACTGCCATTCTTCACCTCAACTTGCAGTTCCATTCGAATCTCTCTCCCTAGCTCACAAACATCAAAACAAACACCACAGACCTTCTCCACACATCATCTGGATCACAAACAACCACTCACCATGGCCTGAAACTGCCTGAAACTCCATTGCCATTTCTGACTGAGCTTGAGCAGAAGCTTGTCAAACTTCTCATCCAGCCAACATAAATTCCTTTTGAGCATTCAAACATCATCTGGGGATCAAGTGGAGTGGATTGCACTGAAGGAAGTGGCCAGAAAGTCACCAGAGTGAAAGCTTCGAATCTCAGGTAGCTTGAAAAATATTTTTCCAGAAATCATTTTTCTTGTTCTAAACTTGCTCTTTATGCCTTCCTGATCATGAATGTGCTTTTAGTTTTTGAAATGGCTTCGAAATGAATATTTAATTAGCTTCTGAAACTTGCGTGCCCTAGTTCTTATTTTCTTCGATTCAGCTTAATTAGGAATTATAAATTTGTTTTGAGAGAGGGTTTTGATTCGTGAGTGGTTGGAGAACATTTCCCAATTCTTAGATTTCATTTTAGTTAGCTTTTTAGGGTTTTGGGGATTCTCAGGGGAGAGGCTGGCCGGAGAAGACGACCGGAAGTCTTCTCCGGCCACCTGAAAGTGATTTGTGCCCTAATCACGTAATTAACTCCAGTTTGAATTTGGACCTTTGGATGCGTTGAAATGTTTGACTCCCCGCGCGAATGGATGGTTCAGATCAAGTCATTATGCCCTAATCCACGTGTTTAACTTAATTAATCCATAATTTAATTAATTTGATCAGAAGCAATCCTGGCCTTTCAAAAACGCGCGTGGTCAACATGTTTGAATCCAGACCCAATCCTGGCCTTCCATCCTGATTACTTTCCCTTTTATTTCATTTATTTTCATTTTCTTTTCATTTGTTTTGCATAATTATTTAAAAATAGCAAAAATGTCTTAAAAATTATGAAACTTTTTCATAAAAGTTTTATTAATTTTTAAGACCCAAAAATATTTTTGTTTTTATTTTTAGCATTAAAAAAGTATTTTTAAATATTTAAAGGATTATTTTTAATTGATTAATGGAAATTAATTTATTAAAAATACTTTTAGGTATTTAAAAATCACCAAAAAATTCATGAAATGTCCTAAGACATTTAGAAACATTGTCCAACCTTCAAACCAAATTTCTTTTTTGATCTTGATGCATTTTGAGAATTTTTCATTGAATTAAAATCATTTTTATGCATTAATTTGATCCAAAGTTTAAAAAATCACTTCTGCCTATCCATGAAGAGTTGGACATTGATTCTTTTTGCATTGCATTGTGTTTAGCATGTAGTTTGTAAGATTAAATGGCCTTGATTTGATCTTTCATTTTCAATTTGTTTGGTATTTTTCTTTGTGAGGCACCCCAAAACCCTAGAAATCTTAAGAAAACCATAAGTTGAACTTGGTTGGGAGTTGAGGCTTCTCCTTTGGGCAGTGAATTAGTATAGGATTAGGGGTCCTTTGAGTGGCATTTTCAATTTTTTATCTTAGGTTTTGCTTCTGATTTTGGTTTTTGTTTGTTGTTTGATCCATAAACCCTGATTTGGGCTTCCATTTGCATCCTTCTTGCATTCTCTTGCATAACATGACTTGCCATGCCATTTCAAGCATTCATGTGATTCATTTAACATCATAAGACATGTAGAAAGCATGTTTGACCATTGCATCCCATATTTGCCATTTTGTTTGCCATGTATGTTTCATAACTTGTCATGTGTATCCATGCTTCTAAGCTTGCACCATTTGCACCCATGAACTTGTATGAGCATCTCCATGCCTTGCCTCATGTTCCTAGCATTACATAGCATCATTAGCATCACATATGTGCTTCTGGCTTTGGTTAGCATCATACCATTTCATCTCATCTTGCATTGCATTGCATCTTTCTCACTAACTTTTCAGGTGGTAAGTGATGCTGAGAAGTGAATTTGCCTTCACTTCTCATGACTTTTCTTTTCATCTCTCTTGCATCCATTGCTGCATTTCTATATGTGTTTGAGATTGAGCTTGCTCATTCTTGTTTCTCCCACTTTCTTTCTTCAAGTGACTTGACTTCTTGAATGAAGCAAGTTGCTTTGCTTCTCTTGATCTTGTTCATCTGCTTCCTGGTGGCTCCTTTGAAAATTGTTCTTGAAAACCTCACAAACCTTAGGAACAACCAAGCATGACAATGATTAGGGTTTTGATTAGTCTCCCCACTTAGTTTTTACCTTTGTGTCATCTTTGTGTCTTCTCTTCTCACCTCATAATCAGGGATTAAACCCTAAAGGCTTTAAGGCTTTGTGATTAAGCTTATGCCTGCATCCTTCTCTTAGGATGGAGTGTATAACTTTAATCCTAAGTGTTAAACCCTTAATGTGTTTAACTCCTTTAATCAATTCACTTAATAATCATCAAGACATCACACTTGTAACTTGGGCCTTGCATTAGGGTTCCAATTCTTCCTTAAGTGGTTAAGAAGGACTAACCCTAGTGTTAATGGACAAGTCCCCCTCAAGTTGTCTTACAAATCATAAAAATCACTTCATCATCATATCATTAAATAAAATCCACTTAATCAAAGGCTTGTTTTGTCATGAGTTTAATCCCTAATCATGGATTAAGTTGAGGAGCTTTCCTCAGCTTAAACATCCTCATCTATTATCCTTCTATTAGGATGGTGTAATGAGTCTGTTTAATCCTTGATTATGGCTTAACCTCATTACTCAACACTAAACAAAAACAACAAAAACATCTAAATAATCACAAGTAGGTTAATGATCTTAATCCTACACCAAAGGTGATTAAGTGTGAGAAGCTGACTTCACACTTAAGGTATTCTCATTACCCCTGATCAGAGGGAAGATGTGATGAGTTTACTAACCCTCTGGTTTAGTCTTAAGCTCATTTTCCTATGACAAACTTTCAAAAGCAATAAAAGATTGAAAACTCAAAACAAGCAATAATCGTATCCTTCGGGATTCTTTTCTCATCTCACTCACTCACAAACGAGAACTCGCTTCTTCCGTCTAATGCAAGACAGTTAGCATCTGTGCCAGACAGATCATACACTTGAGCATAGGCAAGTAAGCAGTTCAACAGTCAATTCACCTTTCAGTCTCTTTGGGTCGAACTACGGTGTTCTGACTTCCTCATTGCACGAGAGGATACGTAGGCATAACTTAACAGTTATCGAACAAAAGTCTCTGTATATTCCCCCTCTTTCCAGCTTTATTCTTTTAGCCTCATTATTATGAGCATTTCACTCCTTCCTCACACTGACACTTCACTTATGCACTTCACACTTATTTTACACTGACACCTGTACATTCTTTTCCAGCTCTTTTATACACAGATTGCACTGACACTACCCCTTTAAAACACAAATCTTCTAAGCGTGGATCCCGTCGAGTACGGCGGACAATCTGGGTGCTAATACCTTCCCAGGTTGTAACCAACCCCCTTTCTCAGTCTCTCTGGTTCGCAACCGTCTTATCCATCTTTTCCTAGGCTTATGCAGCATTGCCTTTCCTCCGGGATAAAAATGCCTAGCTGGCGACTCTTTTCATCTCCAGTGAGTTCACGGCTGTGTGTTCTCATTGTTCCTCTCGCCGACCGTTCGCGCTTGTACCTGGATGCTAATCCTTGGGAGCGACAGCTTGGCGACTCTGCTGGGGATCCTTATATTGCAACCAGGGCTTCTGGTTCTTTTTGTGGGTTCCTCCTAACGCTTGATTGATTTGTATTTACTGGGGTGATTATGTGCTTATTTGTGTTTGTATGTTTGTATTTATTTTGCCTTATGTACAGTTGATTTATTGCTTCCTTTATAGCTTTGTATTTTTCATATTGTCATGCTGCTGGCTGGATCTGGTTTTGCTTTGGTGGGTGGGTGTTCCATTGAGAGTTAAGGTCCTATACCTGGGACCTGAGTGACACCTAGGCTAGAGTGAATCATATTCTTTCCCATTCCATTTCGGTCTGGTGCGGGAATATGAAACACGGTTCAGATATGGGTTTCTTCTTGAGAACTCTGTGTTGCAGATTTCCTGCAATGCTAGGGCTATCTGGGAAGCCTGCTAAGTCTGGATGACCTTTAGTATTGACCTTCAGAAACTGAGGTGAATTAGAGGAGGAATTGTTATGGTTATTGTAAACACTGTGCCTCCGGGTTAGAAGTGTTTACACTTCTCATAACTGATCCAAGTCTGAGGATCCTTGTTCTAGAACACCACCTGTGAGGGGGTTGGGCTGTTTACAGGTTTGCAGGTACCTTGACCTCAGAATACCCTGTTACTTTGTTTGTTAAGAGTACTCCATGTTGGATAGTTCTTGTGATTCTAAACCCAGGACTTGTGGTTCTTTACTTGAGCCCCCCCACCCTGGTCACTGGATTTATAGACCTCCATCTGGATTTCTTACACACATGGACTTATATCAGAGCAGTTTGATCAGATCCAGCTCAGTCACAAACCCTTTGCATATCATTTGCATACATGCTCATTGCATCATATTGACATTTGCTTATTTGTGTTTCAGGGTATCCATCATTCATCTGGTTTTGGTTTTGGCCCCATCTTCTGTGTTGACCTATCTTCACCAGCTATCTGCTTCAGTTATCACCTGCACCAGCCAGTCAGTGGCCCATTTCTTCAGTATTATCATCAGCACCTACTCAGTCTCAGCATCATGGCTCCTAAAAAGAGCAACATCACCTATCACTTCTTCCAGCCAGAGCTACCAGACATCAGGAGGATTCAGACCCTGATCACTCCGGATCACATACCCTTGTTCAGGGAGCATTATGGGGATATACTTGACATGGTTATGGATCTGGACCCATCACAAAGAAGCCTCATCCACACCTGCATTCAGTTCTATGATCCCCCACTGAGATGTTTCACCTTTCAAGACTTTCAGTTGGGCCCTCTGTTAGAAGAATACTCATCATTGGTTGGTTTGCCTATCAGGGGTGGAATCCCTTTCAACCCTGAGATGGTCTTTCCTGTTAATGGAGAAGTAGCAAAAGCTTTGCATCTGGAACCTGTCCTGATTGAGCAGCATATGACTTCTAAAGCTGGAATCCCTGGTTTTCATCTGGATTTCTTGATCTCTCAAGCTACTCTGAAAGCTTCTCTAGGAGATTGGAAAGCTGTTTGTGCTTTGCTGGCCTTGAGTATATATGGAATTGTATTGTTTGCAGATGAGCCTCGATTCATTAGCAAGAATGCAATCCACTTATTCATGCTGAAGAACCCAGTGCCCACTTTATTGGGGGATCTTTACTATTCAGTGCATCAGAGGAATGAGAAGCAGAGGGGGAGATTAGTGAGGTGTTGTGCTCCATTGTTCCACACTTGGCTTCTCAGGCATCTACCCAGGACAGATGCATTTTTAAACCCTCATCAGCAAAGCAACTGGGCTAAGAGACTCACTGTTCTAACTTCAGCTGACATCAGATGGTGCACTCAGAGCACCAAGGGCAGGGATATCATCACCAGCTGTGGGCACTTTCCTAATGTGCCTTTGATAGGAGTTAAGGGTAGTATCAATTACAACCCTCTGCTGTTTAGACGACAATTGGGCTACGCACTGGTCCACACTCCTAGGGCACAGGACTTGGTTGAGACCCTCTATTGTGAGAACAAGGTTAGTTTGGCTGTTGTTAGGCAGGCTGCCTGGGCCTGGGATAATGTTCAAACCAAGGGAGTCACCATTCTGGGGAAGTGTAATAATGTGGCATCAACACAATATTATGAGTGGTCCCGTGCCATGGCCCAATTCTCTGGAATGCCCTTTACCATAGAAGACATGCCTGAGTCATCTTCAGCACCACCCCCTGCCACCATCAGTTTGGAGGAGTTTGAGAGCTTGAAGGAAAGAAATGAGAAGCTAACCCAGGCTTTGCAGAAGACCCTCCGGGAGAGGAGTGAAGGTATGAGGGAGATTGAGAGATTGGAGAAGCTGAGAGTGGAGCATTTGACTAAGATTGAAAAGTCTGGGGATTATATCAAAAAGTCTAAAGCTGGAGAACAAATTCTGAAGAATGCTTGCAAAGAAGCCCAGTTCCAAAGAGCAAGGACAGACTTGTACTTGAAGGAGAGTCAAGCCCGGTGGGTCAGGATCACCGAGGCTCGTACCCTGGAAGACAAGAGAGTTCAAGACAAGATGGAGCAACTTGAAGCTAATGCAAAAGAACAGCAAGAAGCCCTGGCAGCAGCCCAGAGGGAAATATCAGAATTGAAGATTAAAGCAGGGGTGAAGAGGTCCAAAGACCAAAGTCAGCACAAGAAGCTAGCAGCAGCTGTTGCAACCCGGAACCTCCTTATCCGGAATCTCACGGAGCGTCCGGCTGATCCTGTGACCGAAGCACTTCTCAAGGAAGTTCGTGAGGACGAGTTTAGCCTTGGTGTTTGACCATTTGCTTGTTGTTGTTTCTATTTCATGTACTTTTACTTTTTGTGATGTATTTTGACCCCTTAGAGGGCTTGTGTTGTAAAATGAACAAATTGTATCATTTCACCTTCTGTAATATATTTATGTTAGTTTGCGTCACCTGAGTTTTCTTCAAGCAACAACGACAATATCTTCAAAGGGTCTGGAAGGGTCAAAACTGAAGACCAAACCGGATACCTTGAGAGCAAATAAGCATAACTGCATTGCATGCTAACCCTTTGTTTGTTTTGTAGGTTTTTGTTTTGCTGTTGCTAACCTCTGTTGTGATAAATCAGGAACTATTGCTAGGCGCCGGGTATTTCCCCTCAACCGTCCGCACCGTTATCCAACCCGAAACAACCTTCCGGGAATTCAGATGGATCAGATGCAGCAGGACCTTACTGAGGTCAGAAATCAAATGGAAAATGAAAGGCTAGAGATGAGGAATCAAATGACTCAGTTTATGGAAGTTATGAACAACATGGCTCAGAGCCAGGAAAGATTGAGGGCCATGGTGGAAAGGCAAAATCAAGAGGATCCACATATAGGGACTGCCGGTACCAGTAACAATGAAAGAGTCCAACCTCACGTCAACCCTCCGGTATTTGGGCCACACCTCCATCCTGAGGTCAATATTCCAGCAAATGTTCAAGGGACTGCCACCGCAGCCCGAGTACTTCAAGAAGATCCTCAAGAGGACCAATTCACAGTAATGGGCGCTGGTGAAGAAGCTTATGATAGAAGATTGGATGAGATAGCTGAGAAGTTGAGGTCCTTAGAATCTCAAAACTCTTTGGGCTTCGACGTCATGGACATGGGCTTGGTAGACGGGGTCAGGATCCCCCATAAGTTCAAGCCTCCTTGCTTTGAAAAATACAACGGGACTTCATGCCCCCGGACTCACTTACAGTCATTTCTGGGAAGGCTGAAGGCCTATACAATGGATGAGAAGCTCTGGATGTTCTATTTCGAAGACAGCTTAACTGGAGCGTCAAGAGAATGGTACTCTCACTTGACAAGGGCAACTATTAGATGCTGGAAGGACCTGGCAGAGGCCTTCATCAGACAGTATCAGTATAACTTAGACATGGCACCCAACAGGACCCTCCTAATGGGAATGTCACAGTCGTCAAGGGAAAGTTTCCGAGAATATGCACAGAGATGGAGGCAACTGGCTGCCGCTGTTCAACCACCTATGTCTGAACGGGAAATGGCAGATATGTTCATGAACACCCTTCAGGGAACTTATATTGACAGGCTGGCTGCTTTCTCTTCCACTAGCTTTGCAGATGTTGTCATAGCTGGGGAGAGAATTGAGAGCCTGTTGAAAATGGGAAAGATCTCAGACAACGGTGCAAGCTCGTCCAGTAGTACAAGAAAGCCTTTCGCAGGCCCGAGAAGAACTGGCGAGACCAATGCCATCCATTCAAACAGGGGCAGGCCCCAATATGTTCAAAGGTCAATAGCAGCAGTCACCATTCCTGCTCCGGCTCATCCTCAGCCAGTCTATCAACCTCCTCAACAAAACTATCAACCTCAGTACCATCAGCAAAATCAGTATCCTCCAAGAAATTACAACAACAGCGACACCAACAACAACAGTCAACAAAGGCCATTCCAACAGAGGCCATCTCAAGCTAACAGAGTAATCGACCCGATCCCAATGCCATATGCTACCTTGCTGCCACAACTTCTGAAACTCAACCTGGTTGAGCTAAGAATGTTGGCACCTCCGGTTCCCAACAGTCTACCCAGGAACTATGACTCCAATGCTAGGTGTGCTTTTCATTCCAACGCACCTGGCCATAGTACAGAAAAATGCAGGGCTCTGCATATGAAGGTACAAGACCTGGTAGACTCAAAGGCTCTGAATTTCGCACCACCACCCAATGTCAATAAGAACCCGATGCCAAACCATGGTGGTCCCCGGATTAACGCTATTGAAGAAGACAAACCGTCTTATTTAATAACCAGTGTGGGACAGATCAGGACACCATTGGTAGAAATCAAGGCTCAGCTCTTAGAATGTCAGATGTTCCCAGGGTGTGAGTTAGGCTGTGTTTACTGCAATATCTCTGTAAATGGGTGCGATAATTTGAGGAATGGCATAGACAGCCTTATTCAGAGTGGCCAACTTCAGATCACCACATCATTTCCAACAAATCCAGCAATCTCATCAGCAACGGTTTCAGAACCTCCTACAACTGCAGCAACTATTGTTCCTGACAATTCTTCGGCTTCATCTATCATCTCAACTGATCAGTTTTCAACAAATTTTCCTGCTACAACTTCAGCTTCACTCCATTTTGAAACTCCTACAACAACAACATCCTTTCTTCCGCCAATATCTCCTACAACTCCAGCAACAAATCATGAAGATGTCTCTACTGTCACCATATTTTATGATCCTGAAAGCAACTCTGCCTACCATTCAGAAGGTGCTGCTCCCACCAGAGCACCAGTTACAATCTTTTATGATCCACAAACAATTACAGTCCCTTCAGCAGCAGCAATCAGTCCAGTCACTGTCACGGTGCCTGGACCAGTACCATATGAAAGCAATAGGGCCATCCCTTGGCACTATGGCTCTGACGTGTACTGCGAAGGAAAAAGAATCACTCTTGAAACATCAACACCTGCACCACAAGTAGATAATGTGGGGGGAGGCGGAGGCTTCACTCGAAGCGGACGTCTCTTTGCTCCACCAATTCAAAGACCTACTGCCGAAGCAGAAGCTGCTGCTAAGGCAAAAGGAAAGAGCCCTGTGCAGGAAGATCAAGCTGTTAAAGAAGCCTTGAAGACGCCATTCGATCAAGAAGTTGATGAGTTTATGAGGATCATCAAAAAGAGTGATTACAAAATTGTGGATCAACTTCACCAAACGCCATCCAAAATCTCTATCCTCTCACTGCTTATGTGCTCCGAAGCCCATCGGAATGCACTACTCAAAGTCTTGCACGCAGCTTACGTGCCGGAAGAGATCACTGTCAACCAGTTGGAGACCGTGGTTGGAAATGTTACTGCTAGCAATGGGCTAGGGTTCACCAATACTGACCTGACAGCGGATGGCCGCAACCACAACAAAGCCTTGCACATCACCATGGAATGCAAAGGTGCTGTCCTTTCACATGTATTGGTAGACACGGGGTCGTCCCTTAATGTCTTACCAAAGAAGGCTCTGGTGAAGTTAGAATATGATGGATTGGCATTGAGACCCAGCAACCTGGTGGTGAGAGCTTTTGATGGCTCTAAGAGATCGGTTCTGGGAGAGATTGAGCTACCTGTGACAATTGGCCCACAGACCTTTAAAACTATCTTTTATGTGATGGACATTCAGCCCGCCTACAGCTGTTTGTTGGGTAGACCCTGGATTCACGCCGCCGGCGCAATAACGTCTACCCTTCACCAAAAGTTAAAATTTGAGTGGGAAGGCCAAGTTGTCACAATCTGTGGAGAGGAGGACATTTTTGTCAGCCACCTGGCAACCTATAAGTACATTGAAATGGATGGGGAGATCCATGAAACAATGAGCCAGGGGTTTGAAGCTTTGAATGTGAATGAGGCATCTGCTATATCTGGTACTCCAATGTCATCATACCAACAAGCCCGGAAGGTTGTTGAGGAAGGAACTGCCCAAGGCTGGGGCAAACTGCTATCGGTGGAGAAGAAAGAAGACAGATTTAGGTTGGGTTACAGACCAACTCAACAAGATCAAACAGCGGCTGCAAAAGAGCCCAATTTTGTGAGTGGGGGGATGCTTACCCCTGATGCTATCAATTGTCTGGAAGACGAGCTGGAAGAGGAGCGCAACCTGGAAAGCTGGATTCGTCCAAAGATCCCGGGGAGCAGTGTCTCGAACTGGTCTTCCCAGGAAATTATAAGAGTTACTCATGCAGAGTAATTATTATTTCCTGTATTTTTATAAGCATGCATCAAAGTCTTGCATCTTTCCCAAGATGACAAGACTCATTTTGTAATCGGGCCATCTGTACTTTTTGTGCAAACAAGATCAATTAATGAAATATCAGACATCTTTTTGCAAACGAGTCTTTTTCTTTTCTGCTCACTGTCTTTCCATTTTTCTTTTTTGTACAAAAAAATAAATGGCGGTGTTTTCAAAATGACAATTTCATTTCACTTTTCTAAATAAAGATTAAAATCAAATCACTAAAATGAACAAACTTAACCCTTACAGAGAGTGCCTCCCTGACTGCACCGACAACAGCACGGCTATGACATCGTATGACTTTGACAATCCGATCAATCAAGCTGATGAAGGGGTTGAAGAAGAATATGAGCTTCCTGAAGAGCTAGCCAGGTTGTTAAGACAAGAGGAAAAGGTTATTACCCCTCACCAGGAGGAAGTTGAAGTGATTAATCTTGGTACAGAGGAAGACGTGAAAGAGGTTAAAATCGGGGCCTGCCTGCAAGACTCAGTGAAGAAGCAACTGGTTAATCTACTTCAAGAGTATGTGGATGTGTTTGCTTGGTCGTATCAAGACATGCCAGGGTTGGATACCGATATTGTTGTGCACAAGCTGCCTTTGAGAGAAGAGTGCCCGCCAGTTAAGCAGAAACTGCGCCGTACTCGTCCAGACATGGCTATGAAAATCAAGGAGGAGGTACAAAAGCAATGGGACGCCGGGTTCCTTGCTGTGACTAGCTATCCGCCGTGGGTTGCTAATATAGTACCTGTGCCTAAGAAGGACGGCAAAGTAAGAATGTGTGTTGACTACCGGGATCTGAACAGAGCCAGCCCGAAAGATGACTTCCCATTACCTCACATTGATGTATTGGTGGATAACACGGCTCAGTTCTCGGTATTCTCCTTCATGGACGGATTTTCAGGATATAATCAGATCAAAATGTCACCTGAAGACATGGAGAAGACAACCTTCATCACACCCTGGGGCACGTTCTGCTACAAGGTAATGCCATTTGGGCTCAAGAATGCTGGCGCGACATATCAACGGGCTATGGTGACATTATTCCACGATATGATCCATAAAGAAATAGAATGTTATGTGGATGACATGATTGCCAAGTCCCTTACTGAAGAAGACCACCTGGTGAATCTACTGAAGTTATTCAAGCGTCTGAGGAAATACCAATTGAAGTTGAACCCCAACAAATGCACATTCGGGGTGCGATCTGGTAAGCTGCTGGGTTTTATTGTAAGCGAGAAAGGGATTGAAGTTGACCCTGATAAAGTCAAAGCCATCCAAGAGATGCCTGCACCGAAAACAGAGAAAGAAGTTCGAGGGTTCTTAGGTCGGTTGAACTACATCTCACGGTTCATATCTCACCTCACTGCAACCTGTGAACCCTTGTTCAAATTGTTGAGAAAAGAACAAACGGTCAGGTGGAACGAAGACTGCCAAAGGGCTTTTGACAAGATCAAGGAATACTTACAAGAGCCTCCAATCCTTATGCCTCCAGTTGAAGGAAGACCTCTGATCATGTACTTGACAGTATTAGAAGAGTCAATGGGGTGTGTGCTGGGCCAGCATGACGAGTCTGGTCGAAAAGAGTATGCAATATACTACCTAAGCAAAAAGTTTACCGACTGTGAACAACGTTATTCACTGCTCGAGAAAACTTGCTGTGCTTTAGCGTGGGCTGCTCGCTGACTGAGACAGTATATGTTGACCCACACTACTTTGTTGATATCCAAGATGGACCCAGTTAAGTACATCTTCGAGAAGCCAGCTCTTACCGGGCGGGTTGCAAGATGGCAAATGATTCTTACAGAATATGATATCCAATACACATCTCAAAAGGCCATCAAGGGCAGTGTATTGTCTGAATATCTTGCTGAGCAACCCATTGATGATTACCAGCCTATGAGGTTTGACTTCCCTGATGAAGACATCATGTTCATTAAAGCAAAAGATCATGAAGAGCCTATTCACACTGAAGGGCCTGACCCGAAAGAAGAATGGACTATGATTTTTGACGGGGCTGTTAACATGAATGGCCGTGGCGTTGGTGCAGTACTCATTACACCCAAAGGAGTTCACATGCCTTTCTCGGCAAAACTCACTTTCAACTGCACTAACAACGAAGCTGAATACGAAGCTTGCATAATGGGTCTTGAGGAAGCCATTGACCTCAGAATCAAGACATTGACCGTATTCGGAGATTCAGCTTTGGTAGTCAATCAGACCAACGGAAAATGGTATACACACCAGGATCATCTGATACCTTACAGGGATTATACAAGGAGGTTATTGACTTTCTTCACAACAGTCAAACTTGAGTATATCCCTCGGGATGAGAATCAGTTTGCAGATGCCTTGGCTACCATTTCGTCCATGATCAAAGTTCAAGCTGCTAACTTTGTACCTCAGATTTCAGTATCGAGACTTGATAGACCAGCATATGTATTCGCAGCAGATATTGTCAAAGATGATAAGCCTTGGTTCCATGATATTAAGTGCTTCTTGGAGGATCAAACATACCCACCTGGGGCATCTTCCAATAATAAGAAGACCTTGAGAAGGCTTGCTGGAAGTTTCTTTCTGAACACTGATGGGTCTTTATACAAGAGGAACTTTGATATGGTACTCCTCAGACGTGTTGACAAGACGGAAGCAGATTTGTTGATGCATGAAGTGCATGAAGGCTCTTTTGGTACCCATGCTGGAGGACATGCAATGGCTAAGAAGTTGTTAAGATCAGGCTATTATTGGATCACAATGGATGCAGACTGTTGTGCCTATGCCAGGAAATGCCACAAATGCCAGATCTACGCAGATAAAGTGCATGTACCTCCGAATCCTTTGAACATCATGTCTTCACCATGGCCCTTTGCCATGTGGGGCATCGACATGATCGGCAAGATTGAGCCAACTGCTTCAAATGGCCACAGATTCATCCTGGTCGCCATTGACTATTTCACTAAGTGGGTCGAAGCAGCCTCATATGCAAACGTCACAAGACAAGTGGTAGCCAGATTTCTGAAGAGAGATATCATCTGTCGATACGGGGTTCCCGAGCGGATCATTACTGATAATGGTTCCAATCTAAACAACAAAATGATGGCAGAGCTGTGCCGGGACTTCAAGATCCAACATCACAATTCTTCTCCTTACAGGCCAAAGATGAATGGCGCTGTTGAGGCGGCAAACAAGAATATTAAGAAGATTGTGCAAAAGATGGTAGTCACCTATAGAGACTGGCATGAAATGCTACCGTTTGCCTTGCATGGGTACCGCACGTCAATCAGAACATCCACTGGGGCAACACCGTATCAACTCGTGTATGGTATGGAAGCAGTCCTACCAGTTGAAGTTGAATTACCCTCCTTGCGAGTCTTGATGGATGTCAAACTGAGTGAAGCAGAATGGGTTAGGTCCCGATGCGAGCAACTGAGTCTGATTGAAGAGAAGAGATTGGCTGCAATCTGTCATGGGCAATTGTATCAGAAGAGAATGAAGAAAGCCTTCGATCAGAAAGTCAGGCACCGAGAGTACCAAGTGGGAGATCTTGTGCTGAAAAGAATCCTCCCTCCTCATACAGACCACAGGGGCAAATGGACTCCAAACTATGAAGGGCCATTCGTGGTAAAGAAAGTTTTCTCTGGTGGAGCACTGATGCTCAGCACCATGGATGGTGAAGATTTTCCATCCCCTGTGAATTCAGATGCAGTTAAAAAATACTTCGCATAAAAAATGACCCGCTGGACACAAAAACAGAATGTAAGTCCAGGCAAAAATAGGGCATCCCGGCGAGTCAAAAACAGAATAAAAGACTCGGGCAAAAATAAGGGAAATAAATAAAAAAGTGTACACCCGCTGAGTTGAAAAGCCGCATTGGACAACTCAGGCAAAAATGGGTATCCCGATGGATTGAAAACCCGAAAGGGCGATCCATGCAAAATAAGGGAATAAGCGAACAACTGCATTCTGAATTCGTCTGTATCACTTGCAACTTGGAAAGCTCCAACAAAATCAAGCTTCAATCAGAATCAGCCTTTTTCAGAAAGCAAGACGAGAAGAACGTCATTGTCATACGAGTCATAGCAGGAGAGGAAGCTCCTTAAGGCGTCGTCAACACCGCCAGCATTTTGTTTCTCAATTTGTAACAATCTCCTCATTTCAGGAGATATGTTTCTTTGGCTGTATCTTGCCAATTCAGGGCATTTGAATTAATAAAATCAGATTTTTCAGTCATGTCTCGTTTTGTACATTTTTCATTTTTTGCAAAAGATGTCTGATATCTTGAAAGAACATTGATTGCATAAGAATACAGATGTTTGTCACTAATAATAAAACACATGCTTGCAGGAAATATACTTACTCTTGAGAGTGCTTAACTCTTATGACGGAATTCAGTAAAGGATACCTTGGGACCTTTTGTGCGTCTCCTTATCTTTGCAGGATTGCAGGTATCCAGAACGCAACCTGGGGCATGCAAGTCACGTCTCGGCAAGCTGGTGAATCATTATCAACTCGGTCTATCTTCCACGTGGCACTGGAAAGTGCCTATTTCCCCAGCGAAGTTGCCAAATCAGCATACACTCAATCTCAGCATCTGAAATGCTCTATCCCCAGCTGAGTTGCCTCTTGTTGCTCTCCCCAGCTGAGTTGCCTCTCATAATTCCCCAGCCAAGTTGCCATTTCATCCTCAGCTGAGTACAGGAATCAGGGAATCATCTCCCCACAAGAATCATTAGCCTTTATCCAGAAGAGCAGCGCCCGAAGAAGTCACAATAGAGTACAGAAGGCCTCTGCAAACCCCAGCTGGGCCCCACATTACAAGGATATGTCAATCAGTGGCATAGATCCCCAAGTGGATACATCTCACCAGATCTATCAATGATCTCATCCCCAGCTGGGAGGTCCATTTCAAACAGATCAGCCAGAGATCTTCGCAGCGGCGGGATCCGAATCCCGGTTTGATATCTTTGCATAATCATGGCATTTGCATCATATTATCCCCTCAGAGCGTAGCATTCCGTCTAAAACGGAGCATTACGGCAAAAATCAAACGCATAGCATAATCATAAGCCATGTTCTGAATTAACACTTATGAATAACAACCGTTCATCATCATTGTACAGAAATCCTCACCGGAGTCCCAGCAAAAACAGTTGCCTCATATTCACAAATACCAGCATATTGATACCCGTCAGTATCATCACTCCCCAGTAAAGTCGTCTGAACACTCTTTATAACAAAATCACCCGTATTACAGATACTTCTTGGCACCCGTCCGTGTCATATTACCAGCAGAAAGCCAAAGACATCCTCTTTGCACCCACACATACCTATATATACACTTTCCTGACACCCGTCCGTGTCATATCCCCAGAGCAGTCGCCTAGACTTTGTATAGCAGATACTTGTTCATATTACACTTTTCTCTCTTGGCACCCGTCCGTGTCATTCTCCCCAGCAGTTAAAACACTCATCTATATACTCACTACTCACGATACACTTATACAGATACTCGTCTGTATCTTGTATACACCATCACTTATCTCCCCATAGATTCGACAGTAGTCCTTGTTCTTTGTTAATCAGTTGGTACTCGTCCGTATCATCATCTCAGAACACTGCGTCTAATGTTTGTTTCTACATGATACTCGTCTGTATCATAGTCTTAAGGATGCTCGTCCGCATCTTTAATCCATACACTGTGTAAAACACTTTTGTCTTTTTGAATATAGACACTCGTCCGTGTCTACTATCCCCCAGAAGAATCCCTTCAGATTCAACACTCGTCCGTGTTCTTTGTTAACCCGTTGATACTCGTCCGTATCATCATCTCTGAACATGTGTCAGTTTGTTTCTACATGATACTCGTCCGTATCATAGTCTTAAGGATGCTCGTCCGCATCTCTAATCTATACAATACCAAACACTTACACTTTCCTTTCTTGGTTGTGAACGCTCATCCGTGTTCACTATATCCCCAGTAGATCACCAACAAAGCATTTTCTTTTATCTGACACTCGTCCTGTGTCATGATAACCCTGAGAGCAGCCGTACCCTGCTGAGTGGTCGTCCTCCACTTCTTGATGGTCGTCCTCCATCATGCTCATCCGATGGCCGTCCCCATCGTTGATTTTAGCAGCCGTCCCCTGCTAGGTGGTCGTCCTCCACCTTTTGATGATCGTCCTTCATCATTTTATCCAATGGCCGTCCCCATTGTTGATTTCGGTTATCTGGCATTCGTCCTATGTCATGAGAAACCTCGAGAGCAGCCGTACCCTGCTGAGTGGTCGTCCTCCACTTCTTGATGGTCGTCCTCCATCATGCTCGTCCGATGGCCGTCCCCATCGTTGACCTTTTATCCGATGGCCGTCCCCATCGTTGATATTTTCGGCAGCCGTACCCTGCCAGGTGGTCGTCCTCCACCTTTGATGGTCGTCCCCATCATATCTCCTTTATTTCCCAACAGAGCAGCCGTCCCCTGCTAGGTGATCGTCCTTCACCTTTGATGGTCGTACCCCATCATCTGTTTATTTCATTTATTCTTTAACCCGATGGCCGTCCCCGTCGTGGTCCCTATTCTTTTTTAGCCCGATGGCCGTCCCCATCAGTGGTTACTTTGCCTTATGAACTTGATGGCCGTCCCCGTCATGTTTCATTAAATCCTCAGAGAATTTTACAGCTTTATCTTGATGGCCGTCCCCATCACGATTTTATTTCCCCAGCTAGTCGGCCGTCCCCGTCTTGGCTTTACCTTTTATCCCCAGCATGTCGGCCGTCCCCGTCATTGCTATTTACCCAGCAGTCGTCCTCTGCTCGACGGTCGTCCTCCGTCGCCCACACCTTACAGTATACTTTATTTTCTTTTACAATCTATACCCCTTTTCTTTTTCATTCTGTGAGTGCAAATTTTGGAGTGTCTTTGGTATTCAACCACAAGTTATCTTGTTTGCCTTTTAAGCCGTTGCTTACAACCTGCACAGCTAACTCATGTTTGAATAGGGGCAGCTGTAAACACCCCAAATTTTCCCTCACCCATTCACCATGGTTTGTGATCATTCTCATATGCATAAACACAATCATATCATCTCACATCTCATTTTTGATTCACTGCATTGGTTCTAAGTCATCTGCACCTAGGGTTTGTGATCTGAGCAATCCAAGGGCTTCTTGAGCCACTCCAAAGGCCATCAATCACTTCAAAGAGATCCATGTGTGTTCATCTATCATATTACATCCTCTCAAGGTCAAGATTTCCAAAGAATCACAAGAACTAGGGTTTGAATGGATGCAGAGCCAAGCTTGACTGCACAGTTGACCTTAAAATTAGGGTTTTGGTTTCAGAGACCATAACCCCAAATCTTTTGGTCATTTTTGTTTCCATTGGTCTCTATATGGTATAGGGAGTATGCATATCAATTTTCATGAAGAAATTCCATGGGGAAGTCATCTGATCAAGGGTTGACTTTCTGGACAAGTCAGTGTAAAATCAGGGCATCTAAGGCCCCCAATGACCCAACCAATGGGTGATCTTCATCATTTTGAGTGTATATGATATTTATTTGATCATGGAAGAAGGTTGAAGTTCACAAAAATCAAGAATTTAGGGTTTTTGCAAATGTTGACTTTTTGGACATAGTTGACTTTTCAAGAATGCCTCATTTTAGGTCATTTTTCAAGCCTTGATTCTTGATCCAAAAATGCTTCAAATGAAAAAACTTTGGTCATGAAAGTTGTAGATCTCATTTTTCCCTTTTCAAAAAGTACAAGAACATGATCAAACTCTTCTTGGATCAAAAGTTATGGTGTGACAAAGTTGGCAAAAATCATTGATTTTCAAGATATGCTTCAAAAGAGAATTTTGCAAAGTCATGAACCAAAGCCAATTGTGACCTCTAATTCACTTCAAACCAGTATGCAAACATTCCTTAGGCCTTGAAAGTCAGAATTGGACCAAGAATGCCCATGGTTTATGTTTGGTTGGCCAAAGAAATCACATGTGAACCAAAGGTGTAACAAGTTGCAAAATCATCATGATCACTTCCTACAACTTGTGACATTGGCTGCTGACTTTGGCTAGCCTTTCCCCTCACCCTTGCTGCGCAGCCCCATGCTTGTACTTGCCTAGATCATGAGCCATACTCTCCTTACACAAAATTTGACTTTTGAGCAAAAGCAAACTTACCAATCACTATAGGCCAGGTCACATCATCTGACCTATAGGATTAAAATACATTATCATTTGGCAAGCCAAAGATATCATCTAGCAAGGCTGAAACTCACTCACAAAACACATTCACAAAAACACTCCCTTTGGCATAAGCCTTCGAATCTGCCTCCATAGCATACAAACCCAAAAACCATCTTCATCATTCATCTCACCACACTTCATAGACCTCAAACCACCAAAAGCCAGGCCTGAAACAAGCAAGAACACCCCACTGCCATTCTTCACCTCAACTTGCAGTTCCATTCGAATCTCTCTCCCTAGCTCACAAACATCAAAACAAACACCACAGACCTTCTCCACACATCATCTGGATCACAAACAACCACTCACCATGGCCTGAAACTGCCTGAAACTCCATTGCCATTTTTGACTGAGCTTGAGCAGAAGCTTGTCAAACTTCTCATCCAGCCAACATAAATTCCTTTTGAGCATTCAAACATCATCTGGGGATCAAGTGGAGTGGATTGCACTGAAGGAAGTGGCCAGAAAGTCACCAGAGTGAAAGCTTCGAATCTCAGGTAGCTTGAAAAATATTTTTCCAGAAATCATTTTTCTTGTTCTAAACTTGCTCTTTATGCCTTCCTGATCATGAATGTGCTTTTAGTTTTTGAAATGGCTTCGAAATGAATATTTAATTAGCTTCTGAAACTTGCGTGCCCTAGTTCTTATTTTCTTCGATTCAGCTTAATTAGGAATTATAAATTTGTTTTGAGAGAGGGTTTTGATTCGTGAGTGGTTGGAGAACATTTCCCAATTCTTAGATTTCATTTTAGTTAGCTTTTTAGGGTTTTGGGGATTCTCAGGGGAGAGGCTGGCCGGAGAAGACGACCGGAAGTCTTCTCCGGCCACCTGAAAGTGATTTGTGCCCTAATCACGTAATTAACTCCAGTTTGAATTTGGACCTTTGGATGCGTTGAAATGTTTGACTCCCCGCGCGAATGGATGGTTCAGATCAAGTCATTATGCCCTAATCCACGTGTTTAACTTAATTAATCCATAATTTAATTAATTTGATCAGAAGCAATCCTGGCCTTTCAAAAACGCGCGTGGTCAACATGTTTGAATCCAGACCCAATCCTGGCCTTCCATCCTGATTACTTTCCCTTTTATTTCATTTATTTTCATTTTCTTTTCATTTGTTTTGCATAATTATTTAAAAATAGCAAAAATGTCTTAAAAATTATGAAACTTTTTCATAAAAGTTTTATTAATTTTTAAGACCCAAAAATATTTTTGTTTTTATTTTTAGCATTAAAAAAGTATTTTTAAATATTTAAAGGATTATTTTTAATTGATTAATGGAAATTAATTTATTAAAAATACTTTTAGGTATTTAAAAATCACCAAAAAATTCATGAAATGTCCTAAGACATTTAGAAACATTGTCCAACCTTCAAACCAAATTTCTTTTTTGATCTTGATGCATTTTGAGAATTTTTCATTGAATTAAAATCATTTTTATGCATTAATTTGATCCAAAGTTTAAAAAATCACTTCTGCCTATCCATGAAGAGTTGGACATTGATTCTTTTTGCATTGCATTGTGTTTAGCATGTAGTTTGTAAGATTAAATGGCCTTGATTTGATCTTTCATTTTCAATTTGTTTGGTATTTTTCTTTGTGAGGCACCCCAAAACCCTAGAAATCTTAAGAAAACCATAAGTTGAACTTGGTTGGGAGTTGAGGCTTCTCCTTTGGGCAGTGAATTAGTATAGGATTAGGGGTCCTTTGAGTGGCATTTTCAATTTTTTATCTTAGGTTTTGCTTCTGATTTTGGTTTTTGTTTGTTGTTTGATCCATAAACCCTGATTTGGGCTTCCATTTGCATCCTTCTTGCATTCTCTTGCATAACATGACTTGCCATGCCATTTCAAGCATTCATGTGATTCATTTAACATCATAAGACATGTAGAAAGCATGTTTGACCATTGCATCCCATATTTGCCATTTTGTTTGCCATGTATGTTTCATAACTTGTCATGTGTATCCATGCTTCTAAGCTTGCACCATTTGCACCCATGAACTTGTATGAGCATCTCCATGCCTTGCCTCATGTTCCTAGCATTACATAGCATCATTAGCATCACATATGTGCTTCTGGCTTTGGTTAGCATCATACCATTTCATCTCATCTTGCATTGCATTGCATCTTTCTCACTAACTTTTCAGGTGGTAAGTGATGCTGAGAAGTGAATTTGCCTTCACTTCTCATGACTTTTCTTTTCATCTCTCTTGCATCCATTGCTGCATTTCTATATGTGTTTGAGATTGAGCTTGCTCATTCTTGTTTCTCCCACTTTCTTTCTTCAAGTGACTTGACTTCTTGAATGAAGCAAGTTGCTTTGCTTCTCTTGATCTTGTTCATCTGCTTCCTGGTGGCTCCTTTGAAAATTGTTCTTGAAAACCTCACAAACCTTAGGAACAACCAAGCATGACAATGATTAGGGTTTTGATTAGTCTCCCCACTTAGTTTTTACCTTTGTGTCATCTTTGTGTCTTCTCTTCTCACCTCATAATCAGGGATTAAACCCTAAAGGCTTTAAGGCTTTGTGATTAAGCTTATGCCTGCATCCTTCTCTTAGGATGGAGTGTATAACTTTAATCCTAAGTGTTAAACCCTTAATGTGTTTAACTCCTTTAATCAATTCACTTAATAATCATCAAGACATCACACTTGTAACTTGGGCCTTGCATTAGGGTTCCAATTCTTCCTTAAGTGGTTAAGAAGGACTAACCCTAGTGTTAATGGACAAGTCCCCCTCAAGTTGTCTTACAAATCATAAAAATCACTTCATCATCATATCATTAAATAAAATCCACTTAATCAAAGGCTTGTTTTGTCATGAGTTTAATCCCTAATCATGGATTAAGTTGAGGAGCTTTCCTCAGCTTAAACATCCTCATCTATTATCCTTCTATTAGGATGGTGTAATGAGTCTGTTTAATCCTTGATTATGGCTTAACCTCATTACTCAACACTAAACAAAAACAACAAAAACATCTAAATAATCACAAGTAGGTTAATGATCTTAATCCTACACCAAAGGTGATTAAGTGTGAGAAGCTGACTTCACACTTAAGGTATTCTCATTACCCCTGATCAGAGGGAAGATGTGATGAGTTTACTAACCCTCTGGTTTAGTCTTAAGCTCATTTTCCTATGACAAACTTTCAAAAGCAATAAAAGATTGAAAACTCAAAACAAGCAATAATCGTATCCTTCGGGATTCTTTTCTCATCTCACTCACTCACAAACGAGAACTCGCTTCTTCCGTCTAATGCAAGACAGTTAGCATCTGTGCCAGACAGATCATACACTTGAGCATAGGCAAGTAAGCAGTTCAACAGTCAATTCACCTTTCAGTCTCTTTGGGTCGAACTACGGTGTTCTGACTTCCTCATTGCACGAGAGGATACGTAGGCATAACTTAACAGTTATCGAACAAAAGTCTCTGTATATTCCCCCTCTTTCCAGCTTTATTCTTTTAGCCTCATTATTATGAGCATTTCACTCCTTCCTCACACTGACACTTCACTTATGCACTTCACACTTCTTTTACACTGACACCTGTACATTCTTTTCCAGCTCTTTTATACACAGATTGCACTGACACTACCCCTTTAAAACACAAATCTTCTAAGCGTGGATCCCGTCGAGTACGGCGGACAATCTGGGTGCTAATACCTTCCCAGGTTGTAACCAACCCCCTTTCTCAGTCTCTCTGGTTCGCAACCGTCTTATCCATCTTTTCCTAGGCTTATGCAGCATTGCCTTTCCTCCGGGATAAAAATGCCTAGCTGGCGACTCTTTTCATCTCCAGTGAGTTCACGGCTGTGTGTTCTCATTGTTCCTCTCGCCGACCGTTCGCGCTTGTACCTGGATGCTAATCCTTGGGAGCGACACTAAGAGCCCATGGATAACCATGGATGTAAAGGGTGCTAATACCTTCCCTTTACATAACCTACCCCCCGAACCCAAAAATCTTTTAAGGTCTTTCCTGTTCTTTTATGCCCTTTCCTTTGGATAAAATAAAAGTCGGTGGCGACTCTTGCTATCCGCAACATTTAACTAAAGTCAGTTCTCCCACCGTGTTACAGAACTGGCGACTCTGCTGGGGACTTAATAAAAGAGGGGTACCCTTAGGAATTAGATCACTTTAAACTTGTTTGCTTTGTTTGCTTTACTTTACTTGTTGGGTACTCTTATGTGTGAAAGATCCTAACCTGGATCTAGTGTACCTTAGGTAAATGGCAATAGACCAAGGAAATTGTACGGCATATACCGATATGGTTGATCTGGTGGCCATAGTTAGTGTGACTTCTTGGTTGGTGCTTATGTTCCTTAAGTCAAGTTGAGGATAATATGAGGCTGCCATATGTTGTCAATGCACTAACTGACTTTTAGAACCCTAGTTATCCCATCTTGGCCTTTAGAAAGTAGTGAGATAACCGGCTTTGGTGAAGACTGAAGTTGGTTGATACTCGATACTACGCTTATTGAGATTCTAAACTTGGAGGGTTTTGGTTGGCAAGTAAGTTGCCTACTGAACAACCACCCTTGTGAAGGATCAATGATATTGAGATCTCTTAGAACCTGGTTACTTTATAGGACATGATGAACCATCTAAACTTCAGGGGAGGGTACTTACCTTTAAACCTCATGCAAGCCTTTAAACCTAGGGCTATGGTGTGACTTGTTTGTGTGTGCCACATGTTTGTGATTGAGAATAACATCATAGCATCATCATGCATCATAAGCATAGCATTTTCACTAACCATTTCAAGGACCAAATGATTTATCTTTGTTCTTTGTTGCAGGTCATGGCTTCTGCTCGTAGAAACACTGTCAGGATCAACTTTGTAGGGATACCTGCTAAGCTCAAGGAGTTGGTTTCTCAAGTGTCTGAAAACTCCCAGTTCATCAAAAGACATGGTTACTTACTGGATCTAGTCACTTCAGGATTCAATGAAGACATGATGAGTGTTCTGTTTCAGTTCTTTGATCCTAAGCACCATTGCTTCACATTCCCCGACTACCAGCTGGTTCCTACAATGGAAGAGTTCTCTAAACTTCTGGGTATACCTGTTCTTGATCAGAAACCCTTCACAGGCTTGGAGAAAGAGCCTAAACCTGAAATCATTGCTGCAGCTCTACATCTGAAGAAGTCAGACATTGTTTTAGAAACGAGAAACGGAGTTAAGGGTATTCTTGCTAAGGTGTTGATAGAGAAGTCTCAAGTGTTCTTGAAGGCTATGAGCTATGATGCTTTTGAGGAGATCTTAGCCTTGTTGATTTATGGCTTAGTGTTGTTCCCCAATCCAGATCAGTTCATAGACGTTCATGCCATCAACATATTTTTGAGTCACAATCCAGTGCCTACATTACTTGGGGACATCCTGCATTCTCTTCATACTCGTACTACAAAGGCAAGAGGAACTCTAATGTGCTGCACACCTTTGCTATCTAGGTGGTTTATTTCTCACCTTCCCCGATCAGTGATGAAGAATGAACAAGGGTTCAGGTGGTCCAAGAGGATTATGTCACTCTCTCATTCAGATATCCATTGGTGCTCTGGATCTATGGAGAATGTTACTATCATCGACCGTTGTGGGGAGTTTCCTAATGTGCCACTTCTAGGCATAAGAGGAGGCATTACTTACAATCCTTCCTTAGCTTTATGTCAGTTTGGTTACGCTCGGAGTGATGGTCCTCATGACATGTTGATTCAGGGTATTGTGTTTGATTACGACAACGATCTACAAGGTTATCGTCAAAGGTTTATACGAGCATGGGGGAAAGTGAACAAGGTTGACAGTAAGACTCTGGAACCCAAGTACACTATTCCTATGGAAGCTTACCTCAGATGGGTACGAGCTCGTGCTCAGACTCTTATGATGCCATATCCTGCCATCCTGCCAGTTACTATGGAGCTTGTTGCTGAAGGAGATACTTCTTATATCATTCTTCATCCAGACATGCCCACTAACATGGAAGAGTTACAGAGGTCCTGGATCCAGTTGAAGGAGCAAAGGGATACTTTTGAGACTCATTACAAAGCAAGTCAAGAAAGAATCCCGGAGCTAACAAAGCAACTTCACGAGGAGAGGAATCTCAACTCATACCTCAACACAAAGAGGAAACGTCCATGGGAGACTTAAGACCCCGTCTTTGTATTCATTTCATTTTTATTAAGCCCAAGGGGCAAACAAGTTTATTTGCTTACTAATAAAATTTTACTTTATGGTTATTTAAACAAATTTAAATCCTGCGGTCCTTGAAAACATTGCATACGCATTTACATACCATATCATTGCATCACAGGTTTCTTATGTACATGTTTCTTATCTTCTCGCTGTTTATTTCAGCAATGGCTCTTGAACAAACAGTTAAAGATCTCCAAGCACAAAATGCACAGTTCCAAGAGCTGATCCTGAACTTGTCCAAGGGGCAAGATGAATTGAAGACACTGCTGGCCAAGAAGACTAAGAAGACTAGAAGGTCAGGAGGCCTAATCAACATGGGAAGAAGGTTCAGAGGTCCTGTCAAGACCAAAGAACAGGTTAAAGATTATGAGTCTGAAGAGTCTGAGAAAGAAGGAGGCAGTCTCCATAATACAATGGGGGACTCTGATTCTGAAGCTAACTACTATCATGATCCTAATGAAGATAAGTTCAAAATGCTAGTGGATAGAATGGATGCTATGGAATTGCAAAAGTCTTCTGGGCTGGATTTTGAAGACCTGAGTTTGATATCTGGGGTGGTCATACCCATTGGTTTCAAGGTTCCTGCTTTTGTAGTGTATGATGGTGTCTCTTGTCCCAAGCTGCATCTGAGGTCTTATGTCCGGAGAATCTAACCCCATACTGCTGATAAGAAGTTGTGGATCCATTTCTTTCAAGAGAGCTTATCTGGAGCTCAATTGGAATGGTACTATCAATTGGAGAGTGTCAACATCCGTGATTGGAATGATCTTGCTGAAGCCTTTTATAAGCAATATCAATACAATGCTGATCTAGCCCCTACTCGCATGCAACTACAAAGCATGTCTATGGGTGCTAAAGAAAATTTCAAGGAGTATGCCCAGAAGTGGAGAGATTTGGCTGGAAGAGTGCAACCCCCTCTAACTGACCGAGAGTTAGTGGATATGTTCATGTGTACGTTGAATGGTCCTTTTTACAGTCATCTTATTGGAAGCTCATCATCTGGCTTCACTGAGTTGATAATGACAGGAGAGCGCGTAGAAAGTGGTATAAGGAGTGGCAAGATCCAAGTGGGTGCTTCTTCATCCAGTACTACAAAGAAGCCCCCTAGTGGGAAGAAAGAGTCGAATGTTGTTTATGGTCAATCTGATCGTAATAGGAGGCATCAATCTGTGAGTGCAGTTCATATCTCCAATCCTACTCCTGCAACACCAGAGCCACCACAGGGCAATCAACAGAGGCCTAGAAGACAGTTCACTAAGCTCAACATGTCACTGGCCCAAGCCTTGCAGGAATCTTTGGCTGATGCACCCATTGTTGATGAAAATCTGGATGTTGATAATATTGCTGGATCTAGTAAGATCACACGAAGTGGAAGAGTTTTCTCTCCTCTAGTTACCTCCAAGAATGCAGTTACTCCAGCTACTACCTCTACTGCAAAATGAAAAGCTGAAAAAGATAGAAAACCAGAGGGCAAATTTGGGGTGTCTACAGCTGCCCCTATTCAAGCAACTGTTAATCTGAAAAGGATGAGAGCAACGACTATTAGACGTTCAAGATAAACAGTGATTGAATACCAAAAAGACCCCGAAATTTGCACTCACAGAATGAAGAAGAAAAGGGATATAGATTGTAAAAGAAAATAAAGTATATTATAAGGTATGGGCGACGGAGGACGACCGTCGAGCAGAGGACGACTGCTGGGCAAAGAGCAATGACGGGGATGGCCGACATGCTGGAAAAGTGCGGAAAATAAAGCAATGACGGGGACGGCCGACATGCTGGGGATAAGAGGGGTTATGATGGGGACGGCCATCAAGTAAAGCTATAAGAGTCTCTGGGGATTAATGAAAAATGATGGGGACGGCCATCAGGTTCATAAAGCAAGGTAAGCAACGATGGGGACGACCATCGGGCTAAACTGATGAAGGACGATCATCAGGAAAAGGAAAAGGGACCACGACGGGGACGGCCATCGGGTTAGAGAATAAATGAAATAATGATGAGGGACGGTCATCAAAGGTGAAGGACGATCACCTAGCAGGGGACGGCTGCTCTGAAAGGGTTAAGATGAGGGACGGTCATCTAAGGTGAAGGACGATCACCTGGCAGGGTACGGCTGCCGAAAATATCGCGACATAGGATGAATGTCGGATAAAAAAGGTCGACGATGGGGACGACCATCGGATGAGCATGATGGAGGACGACCATCAAGAGGTGAAGGACGATCACCTAGCAGGGGACGGCTGCTCTCAAGGTTTATCATGACATAGGACGAATGTCAGATAGAAAAGAAAATTTGCTTTGTTGGCGATCTACTGGGGAATAGTAAACACGGACGAGTGTTTACATCCAAGAAACAAAAGGTATAAGTGTTTAGATGTTTGTGTATAAATTAAAGACGCGGACAAGCATCCTTAAGACTATGATACAGATGAGTATCGGGTAGAAACAAATACTGACACGTGTCCAGAGATGATGATACAGACGAGTATCAACTGGTTAACAGAGAACACGAACGAGTGTTGAATCTGAAGGGACTCTTCTGGGGAATAGTAGACACAGACGAGTGTCTATATTCATGAAGACATGAGTGTTTGACACAGTGTATGGATTAAAGATGCGGACGAGCATCCTTAAGACTATGATACAGACGAGTATCAGGTAGAAACAAACGCTTGACACATGTTCTGAGATGTTGGTACGGACGAGTACCAACTGGTTAACAAAGAACACGGACGAGTGTCGAATCTGCGGGGATATAAATGGTGTATACAAGATTCGGACGAGTATCTGTATAAGTATGGGTAACATGAGTAGTAAGTACGAGTGATGTATAGATGAGTGTTCAAAATGCTGGGGAGAGTGACACGGACGAGTGTCAAAAGGAGAAGAGTATAGTATAAACAAATATCTGATATACAAAGTGTTTAGGTTACTGTGCTGGGAAAAGTGACATGGATGGATGTCAAGGAATTATATATATATGAGTATCTGTGAGTGCAAAGGGGATGTTTTGGCTTTCTACTGGGGATATGACACGGACGGGTGCCACAAGGAGTATATACTGATGTTTGGGAGTGTGAGGCAACTGTTTTAGCTTTAACTCTCCGCTGGGGAATCTGGGGAGCATTTTGTATACTGTTGACGGGTTGAAAGCTTTTAACTCTGATGGGAACGAAGTGTTGGCAACCTGATGCTTGTTGGAGAGGTTTTCACTGGAGGAAAGACGACTCTGCGTGAGGTATACTTCATTTAACTGCTTTGAACATCTGCTGAGGATCTGATCATCCTGCTCTGACTCCACTGGGGAGAATTTCTTCTTGCTCTGCTGGGGAAATCCCTTGGAAATGAGAATCCCGATGACTATATGGGGAAAGATCATCTTTAGACTTGGCTAGGGAAGATGCTTGATCACACAATCCTGCTGAGGAGGGAATTCTGATAATTCTAACTTTGTGGGGGAGCAAGGCCTTCAGCTTCCTGTTGGGAAAACTTCGCTGTGGAAAGATAAGTCCGCTTGGGGACGAGAACGATTCAATTAGCCTTGAAGTTCTGTTGGGGTTATCATCTGTTCCAACTCAGCTGGGGATGTGTCAACCCTCTGGCATGGTTGAGAAAAGATTAGGCAATGCTCTGCTGAGGAGAGACTTTGCTGGAGAATCAAGATATGCCCCAAGTATAGCATAACAGCTGTGTTGGGAAGATATGCCAATGAAAATTGGCTTTGACTGAATGCGAATAACCAACTCCTCATGAGGGAATCTTGTCGGCTGAAGGAAGATCTTTATGCTCGGGGAAGAAATAAACTTCCAATGCCCTGCTGGTAAAATAAATACCAGACATTCCCTGAGAATTAACACAGTGCTTCAAACTTCTGAGCTCAACAAAAGCATTACTGATCATCCTGAGTGAACTAACATTCCCTTAACTCCTCAATTATACCATACTGCATCATCCATAAAAAGATCGTCTTCAGAGGATTTTACAGAAGACTTGGCATCCAGAATTGCCCCAGTGTCTTCAAACTCTCGCAGAAATTCAACAAGTATTGAGATAACTGCCCCAGATTACGTCTTGAAACGATTCTTGCCCCACATCAGAGCTAAAACAGAAACCATGTGGTATGAAGATGCAATGCAAATGATGTACAATGCAGACGTATGCTCAATGCCAAGGATATGAAACAAGTATGGTTGGGCGCTATGGCCAGGTTGATAGATATATATTTTTTGGGTTGCCAAGCAATTGGACTTTTGAAGGTGAATTACCAGACGAGAACTGGTTTAAAGGTAGGCCAACAGACGAGAACTGATGGGCAAAGAATAAGTCGTCAGACGAGAACTGACTCCTTAGGTTCATTGTCAAACGAGAATTGACTCTGAAAAAGAATGACTACCAGACGAGAACTGGCATTCAACAGGTTAAATGAAAAGGTGACCAGACGAGAACTGGTAAAAGATTCGCCTACCAGACGGGAACTGGTATTTGAAGTTGGTTTGCCAGACGAGAACTGGACTTTGGGTTTGTCTTCCAGACGAGGACTAGACTTTAAAAGGGTTTGCCAGACGAGAACTGGACTTTGAAAAGTTTTACCAGACGAGAACTGGACTTTGGATTGATTTGTAAGCTGGGGTTACGGGGCCCTGGGTGTGAGTTTAGAAGTTTGAGAGGGGATGCTCAATGCAATTATGATGCATATGCTCTATGCCCGAGCGACATGAGTAACGCATGCAAATGACTTATGCAATGCTTATGAAAAGCTATAAGAACTCCCGAGGATGGGGAAAAAGTCATAGGTGACAAGGCTTCTAATGAGAAGGGTGACAAAGGCGAGGGTGGGTAATACGATTTCCCGATACTCGTCTTGAACTCGAAGATCACTGATATAAATGGCTCTGTGAAGCTAAAGTTTTCCCCAGTTGGGTGAGTCTCTGAACAGACTGTCACTGATTATCCAATTTCCGGAATAGCAGACTTGGATGCTCGAGGAGAATTGCATCTAGTTAACTCTGGAAGCGTCATGCCCCGGTATGAGCGTGAAAGTGACTTGACTCATTCTGACTGAGCATTGGAAGATTTCATCCTTGGACAACAAAAATTTCGGGTGGCCTGCCCCTGTTTGGCAGATTCAGCTCTGATCAACTGACTTTGAATGACGTTCCTCGATCAACTGATGCTTGGGAACTCTCTTTACCCTGACAGATTCCTTGGTCAACAAAACCACTAGATAACATGCCCCTGATTCATAGGCCCGCACGATGCGCTTGATTCTGGTCATCATTGTTGAATAATCAAGTTTTCCTCTGATTGCCCTTTGTAGGAACTTCCCTGATGTCACAGACTGACTTGCAATTAAAACTGTTCATTTGCAAATGGTAATTTTAATGCAGTGCACATGCAAGTTTGGAAATTTATTTTATTCAAATGATGTGACAGTGTGTGACGAATGGACGATTAGTCCAAGCGTAGTGTTGAGTTAGTAAATCGTTAGGAGTCAGTTTACGCAACCTTGTCGTAGTATGCTTTCAGAATTGAACCCGATTCAATTAGGACTTTCAAGGGTTATAACGTAGTCTGGTTCACGGTTTTAGAAAGAAAGATTTATGGCTCAAAGTTTATCTGAGCCCACCCATTCTCCTTGATGTTCTCCGGTCCTATATTCAGCTAATTTGGCCTGAGCGCTCACCTCTCGGAAGGGTTTTGTGATGGTTGAGGAACCAATGATGTTGACTATTTAAGCACCAATGAGGTTTCTTGGAGTAACAGTCACCCCTTCTGACTTTGTGTCTGGTCACACGACTTTGTTCTCATGGGAGATTCTCTTTCATTTTTTTACTCCCTAACTTTTGCCTGGACTGGTTCTTTTTTTTTGAATTTTTCGATTTTGAAGTCCAGCGGGATGCCCTAACTTTTGCCTAAGTCATATGTTTTCACACATTTTTCGACTTAGCGGGCTTTATTTCTTTTTTTTTCTTTGATTTTTGTTGAACAAATCGTGTGACACTGGCTTGTCATGACTTGCTGAAAGGGTTGACTGCCTCATTCCTTTGTTGGTGAGGGATAACCATTGTGGTTTCACGTCTCTTGACCTCTTGAGGTGTACTGAAGAAAAGGTAATGGATCCTCGGATGCTCACTCCCTTGGAAATTTGAACACTCGGTCAAATTAACTAATAACTACCCTGCCCCGGGTTGAATGTGAGGGTTTATCTGTTCAGAAAAGAAACTCCTACTTCAAGGCTCAAAGGGGTTGACGAGGGTCTATCTCCTTTATATCTCCGGTGTTTGGGAATTGAAACAATGCCTGTACATCGTCAGCAGGTTCTACTCTGAAAGCATACCTTCAACAATTATGAGTATTCAGTTGTCATCATCCTCCCTCAAACCTGCTAAACAACAGTGAAATAAATGGGAGGTATATGGATGCAATTTTTTTTATTTTTCGTTTTTGATGCAAGGAAAGAAAAAATGAGCGAATGCGACATAATTGATTCAAAAATGCAAGATCACTACATTAACATTACCATTCAAAAATAACATTGCTTAAAAGACAAGTAGTTGCTAACAGGAAAGAAACTACAATGCAAATGATAAAAGGATACAGTAATCATCAGCTCTGATGACATCTTCTTGTCTGGACCACTGAAATCAGGATACACTCCTTCGAAGTCTTTGAACTCAATCAGGCGAGAGGTTGACGTGCACAACCAAGCTTCCTTCTGGAAAGGAGATGTAGCCCTTGTCGATCAACTGTTGTACTTTGGCGTGAAAAGCTTTGCAATCTTCAGTTGAATGCCCCATTGATCCACCATGATACCCACACTGCTCATGAGGATTGTACTCTGGAGGGTACGGCTCTGACAACGGCTTGAGAGGCTTAGGAACCACCAAAGAGCTCTGAACTAGATGCGGCAAGAGTTCACTGTATGCCATGGGGACTGGATGTAGAGGAGCAATCCTTCTTTCCAGATTGTTACGAGGCCTAGGCTGGCTCTGAAGTTGATTCTGAGGTCTTCGACCATGAGATTGCATATTTGGACGAGGAGGAGCCCAGGGTTTCTGACACGGTGCTCTGAACATTGCCGAATGCCCATAAGAGTAACCAGACACAGGAAAAGATGATCTCTGAGAAGATGTTGGTCTAGAATATTTGATATTTGCCGTGACTGCACTGACGTCATTCCATTCTTCCTCTTGGGAGCTAACAACAGACTCACCTTCACTAGCTGGGATATTCGAAAAGTCCTGGATCTTTCCACTTTTGAGCAAGCTCTCAATGCGTACTCCAACTATCATCAAATCAGAGAAGCTTGTCATCCCAATGCTACTCATTCTTTCCAAGTATGGACCTTGCAAGGTGCCCACGAACAGGTCAATTAATTCTCTGTCTGAAAGTGGTGGTTGCACTTGGGCTGCCAATTCTCTCCACCGTTGTGCATATTCTCTGAAAGATTCACCACTCCTCTGGGATAGGCTCTGCAAGTGCGTGCGATTGGGTGCCACGTCCATATTGTACTGGTATTGCTTTACGAAAGCTCTGGATAAATCATTCCAAGATCGGATATGACTGCTTTCCAAATCCATGTACCAACTTAAAGATGCCCCACTTAAACTGTCCTGAAAACAGTGAATCATCAACTCATCATTGCAGGCATGAGAAGTCATTTTTCTACAGAACATCACCAAATGACGCTTCGGGCAACTGACACCAGTGTACTTCTCGAACTTCGGAGTTTTGAAATCTGGAGGAATGACAAGACCAGGCACCAAACACAGGTTTAGAGCATCAAAACCGAAGGCATCAGGATCCGCTAAGGCTTTGAGTCGCTCGTCCAACACACGAAATCTTTCAGCAGGATCAATAACTTGTGGATCCTTGGTTTTCACAAGAGGGATTGCCCCTTGGAAGTTCGGCATGGGGAAGGCAAAACTCTGATAATCTGTAGTATAAGAAGAAGATGAAGGTCCATCTCGGGCAACAAATGGTTCAGGTACATTCTGATTCACGATCGGGGTCTGTACAGGTTGAGCTTGAGCAAGATTGCTCACTTGTGGAAGATCCTCATCAGGAGAAAGACCATACAACGGATTGGTCATTAAAGTGAAACCAGGTGGAAACTCAACATTCTGACGGTTGTTCTCTGACATAGCTACTGACGGCTTCCAATCTGACCCTTTACCTCTTGACACTGCTCAATCTTCCTTCAAACACTGTCGTCTTCCAACAGTTAACACTTGTTCAAACTGAGTACCGGGAAATCAACTGGCTGGTCATGGACAAAAGAGGAAGGATGAGCTCTTTGGAGGAGGAAAATGCAATGCAGATGCAAATGCAAAATGCAATATGATGATGCGAAAGATGCAAAGACATGGGATCACAGCTGGAAACTGCCTGGAATCTGGAATGTCAGATCAAGAATCGAGTGTCTGTAACCACAAGATCTCCGTATAGTAACCCGAAATAGTAACTGAAAACCAGAGGTCAACAACTTCAGGATCATAGTGACCAGATCAAACAATTGTACTGGTAATGAGGGTATGTTGAGGTCAAGGGTTCCTGCAAACCTGTAAACAGCCCAACCCCCTCACAGGTAGTGTTCTAAAACAAAGATCCTCAGACTTGGATCAGTTATGAGAAGTGTAAACACTTCTAACCCGGAGGTACAGTGTTTACAATAACCATAAAAATCCTCCTCTAATTCACCTCAGTTTCTGAAGGTCAATACTAAAGGTCATCCAGACTTAGCAGGCTTCCCAGATAGCCCTAGCACTACAGGAAATCTGTAGCACAGAGTTCTCAAGAAGAAACCCATATCTGAACCATGTTTCATATTCCCGCACCAGACCGAAATGGAATGGGAAAGAACATGAACCACTCTAGCCTAGGTGTCACTCAGGTCCCAGGTATAGGACCTCAACTCTCAGTAGAACACCCACCCACCAAAGCAACAAAACAGATCCAGCCAGCACAGTATGACAATATGATATATGTAAGGCTATAAAGAAAGCAATAAAACAACTGTACATAAAGCAATAAATGAAATAAATATAAAAACACAGACGGCACATAACACCCCAGTAAACACAAATCAATCAAGCGCTAGGAGGAACCCACAAAAAGAACCAGAAGCCCTGGTTACAGTATAAGTATCCCCAGCAGAGTCGCCAAGCTGTCGCTCCCGATAAATGAGAATGGCCCAAATAAAGGTACAGACGCGAACGGTCGGCGAGAGGAAGGTATGAGAACACACAGGAGTGAACTCACAGGGAATGAAGAGAGTCGCCAGCTAGGCATTTTTATCCCGGAGGAAAGGTAATGCTGCATAAACCTAGAAAGACATGGATAAGACGGTTGCGAACCAGAGAGACTGAGAAAGGGGGTTGGTTACAACCTGGGAAGGTATTAGCACCCATATTGTCCGCCGTACTCGACGGGATCCACGCTTAAAATATTTGTGTTTTAAAGGGGTAGTGTCAGTGCAATCTGTGTATAAATGAGCTGGAAAAGGATGTACAGGTGTCAGTGTAAAGTGTATAAGTGATGTGAAGTGTATAAGAGAAGTGTCAGTGTAAGAACAAAGATGAAATGCTCATGATAATGAGGCTAAAGAATAAGGCTAGAAGGAGGGGTAATATACAGAGACTTTTGTTCGATAACTATTAAGTTATGCCTACGTATCCTCTCGTGCAATGAGGAAGTCAGAACACCGTAGTTCGACCCAAAGAGACTGAAAGGTGAATTGACTGATGAACTGCTTACTTGTCTATGCTCAAGTGTATGACCTGTCTGGCTCAGGTGCAAACTGTCTTGCATTAGACGGGAGAAGCAAATTCTCGTTTGTGAGTGAATGAGATGAGAAAAGAATCCCGGAGGAGACGATTATTGTTTGTTTTTGTGTTTTCAGTCTTTTATTGCTTTTGAAAGTTTGTCATAGGTTAATGAGCTTAAGCCTAAACCAATGGATTTAGTAAACTCATCACATCTTCCCTCTGATTAGGGGTAATGAGAATACCTTAAGTGTGAAGTCAGCTTCTCACACTTAATCACCATGGTGTAGGATTAAGATCATTAACCTACTTGTGATTATTTAGATGTTTTTGGTGTTTTTGTTTAGTGTTAAGTAATGAGTTTAAGCCATAATCAGGGATTAAACAGACTCATTACACCATCCTAATAGAAGGATAATAGATGAGGGTGTTTAAGCTGAGGAAAGCTCCTCAACTTAATCCATGATTAGGGATTAAACTCATGACAAAACAATCCTTTGATTAAGTGGATTTTATTCAATGGTATGATGATGAAGCGATTTTTAGGGTTTGTAAGACAACTTGAGGGGGACTTGTCCATTAACACTAGGGTTAGTCCTTCTTAACCAATTAAGGAAGAATTAGAACCCTAATGCAAGGCCCAAGTTACAAGTGTGATGCCTTGATGATTATTAAGTGAATTGATTAAAGGAATCAAACACATTAAGGGTTTAACACTTAGGATTAAAGTTATACACTCCATCCTAATAGAAGGATGCAGGCATAAGCTTAATCATAAAGCCTTAAAGCCTTTAGGGTTTAGTCCCTGATTATGAGATGAGAAGAGAAGACTCAAAGAGACACAAAGGTAAAAGCTAAGTGGGGGACTAATCAATATTCACATGCTCAGATGGTCCTAGGTTAGTGAGGCTCACTATCCTAAAGAAAAAAAAAGAAAGAAGAAGAGAAAGATGAAAGGAGAAGCTCCATGGTGGCCTAAGCACACCTCCAGTTAAGAACGAAAAGAAGAAGATGAGAAAGAAGAATTAAGAATGAAGAATGAAATAGGATGAGTTGGATGAAATAGAAATAAGATAAGGAGAAATAAGATGAGAAGATGAGAATGCGATATGGAGATAAGATGAATAATGCACAAACAGAGCCTACACCAGTAGGACTTCCAGATGCAACGGTATGCAATAAGTATAATCGGCCTCACTGTTACCTAACGGAAAAGGTCCGTTGCCTCTTCAATACGTGCAACCAAAACTTCAAGAAAGATGTCAGAAGATTCACACAATCAATCAAAGTATCATCAAGGCGTCCATCACGATTAATCCGATCAACCAGATAATTCTTCGCTTCAAGTTTAAAACTCCAAGAGTAAAACAAAGCATATAAGACTAAACAATAAAAATCAACAAAGTTAACAAGAGGTTACTACAAAAGGTTAATTAAATCTAACTAGAATTCTAAAACATATAATAAAGCTAGAAGGGTTAATTCACAAAAACAAACTTACTAAGAGATTATTTTTGGGTTCTTTAATTGATTTAAAATAACTAAACTAACTTACCTACCCGAATATTACTACTCCTAAGAAAAAATTTTAAAATCAAAATAAATATATGCCAAGAATTATACCAAATATTCATATCAAATTAATATAAAAAAACAAAGATCTAATAACAAAAAACAAAATTAAAAGAAACAAAGGAAAAAGAAGCCGCTGGATAGAGGTGTTGGTTAGCAGAATAACATGATACTGGGCTTTATCCAAAGGTCCATTGTCCTAGCTCTTGAGGCAGGAGGTTTGAAAGCAAAAGATGGGAGTGCAGAGCCCAAATCCGCATGGGCTTAAAGAATCCGAACTGAAGCCCACCATGAAACTTCCCCCTTTTTTACACAAGAAAATATAAAGAAAAGTCATCAAATATAATCAGTTTGTTTAATTTATATAAAAAAAATAAAATAATAAAGGAAGAAACAAAGAAGGTCAAAAGAAACCAAAGCTTCCAAACACGATTCCCTTCTTCTTTCTCAAGATGCGAGCGTTGTCCTGCTCAAATCAATTTCATGCTCAACCTTGTTCTTCAACTTTTCCGTCTTCTCCGTTCGTCGGCGTCCAATCCCTCAAGAAAAGAAAATCCGCCGAAACCCTTTCTGAGCTCTCGCCGCCGTCTTAAATCACCATCACACAAGGCTTCCGTTGGTGTTCATCCTCCTCTTCTCTTGCTTCGGTTAGATCTATCTGTTCCGACTCTGAGATCTTCTTCTTCTATTTCGTTTCATGTTTACTTCTTCTTCTTCTTTTCTGATTCTGTGTTGTGATTTGCCGTCGATTGTTGACAGGTTGTTCCTCAGTTGTCATTGATGAAGATGACGAAGAGTTGTTGAAGTTCTGAAGGCGCGATTCACGGCCTCGATGTCCTCCTCACAACTTTCGGTTTCATTGCCGATCCGGATTTGAATCTCACTCTCTTCTCCTTCTTTTTCTGTTTGTTTGTGGTTCGGTTCTGTTTTGTTGTTATTGCTGGTTGAAGAAGGTGGTGGCTGTGTTGTTGTAGTTGTGTATGATTGGAGGGTTTGAAGGTCGAAAAAGGTTACGGAAACAAGGGAGTGGTGTGAATGTTGTTGGGGTTTGGGGTCTTGCGGTTTTGCAGGTGTGAAAGGTTTGAGATTGATGAGTTGTTACGAGGGAGGCGCGAGAATGGAAGGGCTGTTGTGGAGGTTTCGATTCAGATTTATGGTGTTAGAGTGTAGAGGGCAAAGTGAGGGAGAAGTTCGTGAGGGTGATGAAGAAGAGTGATGTGTTTGTGTTGTTAAGAGGTTTAGTGGTGGTGGTGGCGGAATAACTCGGTTTGCTGGATTCGTTGTGAGTTGAAGTAGGATGTTTGGTGGTTGATGAGGGTGAAAGTGAGATTTGCGGTTTTTTTTTTGGTGTTGATGGTTATGTGCCGATTTTCCAGGTTAAAGAATATTGGGGGAGATGTTTTGTGTGTGTTTCTAGTGCGATAAGAGAAATCAAGAGAATGAAAATGTTGCGAGAAATTTTTTGAGGTTGTACATTTAGAGGTTTGTTGAAGAAGGTGATTGAGGTGAGGAAAGGTGTGTTGCGGTTTGGTGTGGTTGTGACTGAGGAAGTTGAGGTTTTTCAAGGTTTATTATTGTTGATTGAAAACAAAGTAGTGGTTACAGGGTTTTATGAAGGTGGAAATGGTGTTTTGGTTATATTTGAAGAACAATTTTGGATTTTTGAAAAGGTGAAGGAGAGGTGTTTCTGCGAAAAATAAGAAAAATGGAGGTGATAATGTGTGGTTTGTTTTGTTGTGAGTGTTTTGATGAAGAGTAAAAAAAAAATAACCGTTGGAGTGTGATGAGTGGTTTGGACAGTATTGTCTGAAATTTGGTGTAAAGGGTGTGTGGGTGATGTGAGACATTTGTTGAAGTGGGACCATGTAATCATGTAACAAATTGTATTTATTCACTTTCTGTAACTTTTTATTGCTAATGGAAACATATTGTTCTATTTATTGTTGATACCATTTAGGTTTAGAAACTTGGACATGGGCCTAATATATTATTTGTATTTCCACAAACTCTTTGGTTCTTAATATCAAAATAAATGATAACCGAAATTTTAATTTCCCATGTTAATGCCATATCCACATTTCACCATCTCGTGTTTTCCCTCGAAATAAATAACACCTTGAATTGGTCTTTGAGAACATGAATTAATCTTGGACCCCTTTTTTTTTATTTAGAACCATGAACTAATTCTTGAGAATTAAATTGATCATGAATTAATCAAAAATCAATCTTGATCTTTCCATTTGAAAAAATGAGGAAGCAAAACCTTCATTATAAAACCTTCTTGAATCGGAACATGCCACTTGCAATTGAGCAATGGTCAACGGATAATCCAATCATAGGCTGATGAACCTGATGACTTGATGATCCAATTACATTCCTTATGAATCAAAACTGGACAAAACGATGACCTTCACACCACGACTTTGGATACACACCATTGTGGAAATAAACCACCCGTACCAATAACTTGAAATGAAACATACTCCTGATAGTTTGACCAAGAGTAGGTCAAACATCCGTCTATATCAGATCGTGACAGAACAACCACACTTGAACCACAACTATAACCTTTTTTTTGAGAAATAAATTGCCTAAGATGCTGAGAAGACGAAAATATCCTCGCGACTTGATGAATAAGAGAATAGACCGATGATGGGCCAGATGCCTCAGTGAATAGTCCTTGCATATATGAAATCCTTGAAGAACACTAAACCAGGGAAGTAAACCCTAAATTGGCAATCATAAGCATAAGAGAACAATACCACTGGTGGCTGCAAGCCAAAGCCTTGATTTCTTCTGATAATCTGCAAATGAGGTGTGAAATCCAAAATCTGCATAAAATAATGATCCCATGCCTTAGGAGCTCATGCAAAAATGCGTATGAATGCAAAATGAAAAGCTGAAAAAGATAGAAAACTAGAGGGCAAATTTGGGGTGTCTACAATCATCATCTCTGAACACGTGTCAGTATTTGTTTCTACTCGATGCTCGTCCGTATCGTAGTCTTAAGGATGCTCGTCCGCATCTTTAAGCTATACACAACGTCAAAACACTTATACCTTTTGTTTCTTGGATGTAAACACTCGTCCGTGTTTACGATTCCCCAGTAGATCGTCGACAAAGCAATTTTCCTTTTTATCTGACATTCGTCCTATGTCATGATAAACTTTGAGAGCAGCCGTACCCTGCTAGGTGGTCGTCCTCCACCTCTTGATGATCGTCCTTCATCATGCTCATCCGATGGCCGTCCCCATCGTTGACCTTTTATCCGACATTCGTCCTATGTCGTGATATTTAGCAGCCGTCCCCTGCTAGGTGATCGTCCTTCACCTTTTTGATGATCGTCCTTCATCATTTTATCCAATGGTCATCCCCATTGTTGATTTTGGTTATCTGACATTTGTCCTATGTCATGATAAACCTTGAGAGCAGCCGTCCCCTGCTAGGTGGTCGTCCTCCACCTCTTGATGATCGTCCTTCATCATGCTCGTCCGATGGTCGTCCCCATCGTTGACCTTTTATCCGGCATTCGTCCTATGTCGCGATATTTTCGGCAGCCATACCCTGCCAGGTGATCGTCCTTCACCTTAGATGACCGTCCCTCATCTTAACCCTTACAGAGCAGCCGTCCCCTGCTAGGTGATCGCCCTTCACCTTTGATGACCGTACCTCATCATCTGTTTATTTCATTTATTCTTTAACCCGATGGCCGTCCCCGTCGTGGTCCCTTTTCTTTTTAACCCGATGGCCGTCCCCGTCGTGGTCCCTTTTCTTTTTAACCCGATGGCCGTCCCCGTCGTGGTCCCTTTTCCTTTTAGCCCGATGGCCGTCCCCATCGTTGGTTGCTTTGCTTTATGAACTTGATGGCCGTCCCCATCATTTTTCATTAATCCCCAGAGAATCTTACAGCTTTACTTGATGGCCTTCCCCATCATAATCCCTTTTATCCCCAGCATGTCGGCCGTCCCCGTCATCACTTTATTTCCCGCACCTTTCCAGCATGTCGGCCGTCCCCGTCATCTCTCTTTACCCAGCAGTCGTCCTCTGCTCGACGGTCGTCCTCCGTCGCCCACACTTTACAATATACTTTACTTTCTTTTACAATCTATATCCCTTTTCTTCTTCATTCTGTGAGTGCAAATTTTGGACTGTCTTTGGTATTCAACCACAAGTTATCTTGTTTGCCTGTTAAGCCGTCGCTTACATCCTGCACAGCTAACTCATGTTTGAATAGGGGCAGCTGTAAACACCCCAAATTTGCCCTCACCCATTCACACCATGGCTTGTGATCATTTCATATGCATAAACTCAATCATAGCATCCCATACCACATTTTTGATTCACTGCATTGGTTCTAAGTCATCTGCATCTAGGGTTTGTGATCTGAGCAATCCAAGAGCTTCTTGAGCCACTCCAAAGGTCATCAATCACTTCAAAGAGGTCCATGTATGTCCAAGCATCATATTATATCCTCTCAAAGTCAAGAATGTCAAAGAATCACAAGAACTGAGAATGGCATGGAAGCAGAGCCAGGTTTGACTGCACAGATGACCTAGAATTAGGGTTTTGGTTTCAAAGGCCATAACTCCAAATTTTTTTGTCATTCTTGTTTCTATTGGTCTCTATATGGTATAGGGAGTATGCATATCAATTTTCATGAAGAAATTCCATGGGGAAGTCATCTGATCAAGAGTTGACTTTTCAAGCAAGTCAGTGCAAAATCAGGGCATCTGAGGCCCTCAATGACTCAACCAAGGGGTGTTCTTCATCATTTTGATTGTATATGATCTTTATTTGATCATGGAAGATGTTAGAAGTTCACAAAATTGAAGAATTTCAAGTCTTTTGCAAAGTTGACTTTTTGGGAAAGTTTGACTTTTAATGAAATTGCCATTTTAGGCAACTTTTTCAACCTTTACTTTTTGATTCAAAAAAGCTTCAAATGAAAAAACTTTAGTCATGAAAGTTGTAGAATGGATCATTCCCTTTTCAAAAAGTACAAGAACATGACCTAATTCATCTTGGATCAAAAGTTATGGCTTGTCAAAGTTGGCTAAAATCACAAAATTTCAAAGTTTCCACCAAAGAGGCAAAGTTGCAAATTCACTTCTCAAGGAAAATTAAGTTATCAAATGCATTTCTAAACTTCACAACATAATCATACAAGACCTAAAAATCAGAATGGGCCAAGGGATCATTCATTTTTGTGGCCTATGGATCAAGATTTTTCATAAGAAGCAAAAGCAAGACAAGTTGCAAAACTCATCATAAGCTACCATCCACTTGCTTGCTGACTTGCTAAACCATCCTAGGGTTCTCCCCACATCATGCTGCGCAGGACACACCCTTTGTCCTTGGCTAGAAAGTAGCCCATACCTCTCTTACACAACTTTGACATTTTGGCAACTTGAGCCATACCAATCAATAAAGCACACATCACTTCATCTGACCAATCACAATTGTTTATACAAGCCAAAAGCAAGCCAAAGCAACGAGAACACAAGCCTGAAACCATCCATAACTCAGCATTCTCATTTTCACCCCATTTGCAAAAGCATTCGAAATTCATCACACAGGCCACAAACATACAAACTAACTTCACAAATCAACTCCACACACCTTCCTGATCACAAAGCACCCTTCACCATAGCCTGAAACTCAAAGAATCAAAAACACGATCACCACCTGCCATTGAACAGAACTCCTGCCATCTCTCAAACCAGCCATTGCAAACTTCAAACAAACATTGCAAGCTTCTTAGGAGGATCATTGGAGTGGATTTAAGCCAAGGGAACAACCAGAAAGCTCCTGAATCGAAAGCTTCAGTTCAGGTAGTCATCTCAAAACTTTTTTCCAGAAGCATGTTTTTAAGTTCTTAAAAGCTTCTATGCACTTCCCTGATCATGAATATGTGTTCACTTTTGAAAATGGTTGAGAAACCAGAATGTATGAACTGTCTGAAATTTTTTGCCCTAAAAATGTTTTGTTTCGATTCAGTTGATTGATGAGTGAAAAATGAGATTTGAGTGGGGGTTTTGATTTAGTTTGGCATGGGGATGATTTCTGGGCTTTTAGTTTTCATTTTTGTGAAGTTTTGAGGATTTTAGAGATTTTCAGGTGGGAGTCCCACCGGAGAAGACGACCGGAAGTCTTCTCCGGCCACCTGAAAATAATTAGGGCTAATCCCTGTAATTAATGAGAGTTTGAATTCTGAGCGTTGGATGAGCTGACTTGGTCAATTCCCGCGTGCGTTCAATGGTCCGGATCTACTCACTTAACCCTAATCCACGTCATTATCTTAATTAATTAAGTTTATAATTAATCTGGCCAGTTTGAATTTCAGCCTTTGGATTGCGCGCGCAGTCAACAAACCATTTCCCAGATTCAATCCTGGCTCTCCATTGCGCATACTTTCCTTTTATTTCATTTTTAATTCATTTCTTTTGTTTTATTTTGTACATTTATTTAAAAATAGCAAAACAATTTTAAAAATTCTGAAAATTTTTGTATAAACTTTTATTAATTTTCAGAAACCAAAAACATTTTTATTTTTATTTTTTGCATTGAAAAAGATTTTTAAATCATTTAAAAGTTTATTTTTAATTAATTAATGAGAATTAATTAATTAAAAATCCTTTTAGGTATTTAAAAATCACCAAAAAATTCATGAAACCTTTAAAATCATTTAGAAACATTGTCCAACCCTCAAACCCAATTTCTTTTTTGATCTTAATGCATTTTGACAATTTTCCATGGAATTAATTCATTTTCAAAGCATTATTTTGATCCAAACTTCAAAAAATCATTTCTGCCTAACCATTGAGAGTTGGACTTTGATTCTTTTTGCATTGTGTTTTGAATATCATGTAGTTTGTAAGATTAAATTGGCATGATTTGATCTTTCATTTTCAATTTGTTTGGCATTTTTCTTGTTAAGGTACCCTAAAACCTTAGAGATTTTAGGAAATTCATAACCCTAATTAGGTTAAGAGTTAGAACCCCTCCTTTGGGCAGTGAGTTTTTGTAGGGTTAGGGTTCCTTTGATTGCATTTTCAATTTTTTATCTTGATGTTTGCTTCTGATTTTGGTTTTTGTTTGTTGCATTGATCATAAACCCTAATTTGGGCTTCCTTTTGCATTCATCTTGCATTGGCTTGCATACCATGACTTGCCATAGCATTTTGTGCATCCATTTGATCCATTAGACATCTTAAGACATATTAGAAGCATGTTTGATCATTGCATCTTTCATTTACCATGTTGTATGTCATTTGCATTCCATAACTTTTCATGTATGTTCATGGTTCTAAGCATGCTTCATTTGCATCCATATGTTTGTATGATCATCCCCATGCCTTGTTTCATGTTTGTATCATCTCATAGCATCATTAACATCATGTTTGTGCTTCTGGTTTTGATTTGCATCATGCCATTTCATTTCATTTTGCATTGCATTGCATTTTCTTTCACTAACTTTTTAGGTGGTAAGTAACTTTGAGAAGTGAATTTGCCTTCACTTCTCACAATTTCTTTTCATCTCTTTTATGCATCCTTGCTGCATTTTGTCATGTGTTTGAGATTGAGCTTGCTCTTTCTTCTTCATCTTACTTTCTTTCTTCAAGTGACTTGTCTTCTTAAATGAAGCAAGTTGCTTTGCTTCTCTTTGCTCCATTCATCTGCTTCCTGGTGGTTCCTCTGAAGATTTCTTTCTTAAACCTCACAAACCTTAGGAACAACCAAGCATGACAATGATTAGGATATTGATTAGTCCCCCACTTAGCTTTTACCTTTGTGTCTCTTTGAGTCTTCTCTTCTCATCTCATAATCAGGGATTAAACCCTAAAGGCTTTAAGGCTTTGTGATTAAGCTTATGCCTGCATCCTTCTATTAGGATGGAGTGTATAACTTTAATCCTAAGTGTTAAACCCTTAATGTGTTTAAATCCTTTAATCAATCCACTTAATAATCATCAAGACATCACACTTTTAACTTGGGCCTTGCATTAGGGTTCTAATTCTTCCTTAATTGGTTAAGAAAGACTAACCCTAGTGTTAATGGACAAGTCCCCCTCAAGTTGTCTTACAAACCCTAAAAATCACTTCATCATCATATCATTAAATAAAATCCACTTAATAAAGGCTTTGTTTTGTCATGGGTTTAATCCCTAATCATGGATTAAGTTGAGGAGCATTCCTCAGCTTAAACATTCTCATCTATTATCCTTCTATTAGGATGGTGTAATGAGTCTGTTTAATCCTTGATTATGGCTTAATCTCATTACTCAACACTAAACAAAAACACCAAAAACATCTAAATAATCACAAGTAGGTTAATGATCTTAATCCTACATCATGGTGATTAAGTGTGAGATACTGACTTCACACTTAAGGTATTCTCATTACCCCTAATCAGAGGGAAGATGTGATGAGTTTACTAAATCCATTGGTGTAGGCTTAAGCTCATTAACTTATGACAAGCTTTCAAAAGCAATAAAAGACTGAAAACACAAAAACAAACAATAATCGTCTCCTCCGGGATTCTTTTCTCATCATCTTCACTCACAAACGAGAACTTGCTTCTTCCGTCTAATGCAAGACAGTTTGCACCTGAGCCAGACAGGTCATACACTTGAGCATAGGAAAGCAAGCAGTTCACAAGTCAATTCATCTTTCAGTCTCTTTGGGTCGAACTACGGTGTTCTGACTTCCTCATTGCACGAGAGGATACGTAGGCATAACTTAACAGTTATCGAACAAAAGTCTCTGTATATTCCCCCTCCTTCCAGCATTATTCTTTAAGCCTCATGATCTTGAGCATCTTATTCTTGTTCTTACACTGACACTTCACTTATACACTTCATTTCTCTTACACTGACACCTGTATATCCCTTTCCAGCTCTTTTATACACAAATTGCACTGACACTACCCCTTTAAAACACAAATCTTTTAAGCGTGGATCCCGTCGAGTACGACGGACAATCTGGGTGCTAATACCTTCCCAGGTTGTAACCATCCCCCTTTCTCAGTCTCTCTGGTTCGCAACCGTCTTATCCATATCTTTCTAGGTCTATGCAGCATTGCCTTTCCTCCGGGATAAAAATGCCTAGCTGGCGACTCTTTTCATTTCCTGTGAGTTCACTCCTGTGTGTTCTCACATCCTCCTCTCGCCGACCGTTCGCGTTTGTACCTTTATTTGGGCCATTCCCATTTATCGGGAGCGACAATTCGCAAGAGTGATTATGACATTGTTGATCAATTGGGGCATACTCCTTCCAAGATTTCTATGTTGTATTTGCTGTTGTGTTCTGAGGCTCATGCCAAGGCCTTGATTAAATTTTTGAAGACTGCTCACGTACCAAATGAGATATCTGTAGACCAGTTTGAAAATTGTGTTGCACACTTGACCTATGATAATGGGTTAGGTTTCTCCGATGCTGATTTGACTCCGGCCAAAAGGGATCATAACAGGGCTCTACATATCTATTGAATGTAGGGGCACTACCATGTCACATGTATTAATAGACAATGGTTCCTCGCTGAATGTGTTGCCCAAAGAAGTTCTGAACAAGCTTAGCCCTGAAGATGCTGTGTTGAAGCCCAGTAATATAGTGGTGAAGGCTTTTGATGGCTCGAGAAGAGTGGTGCATGGAGAAATTGATCTCCCAATAAAAGTGGGTTCTCAGGTCTTTAATGCTACTTTTTATGTGATAGATATTCGTCCTTCGTATTCTTGTTTGCTTGGGCGTCCCTGGATCCATGGGGCAGGTGCTGTAACCTCCACCTTACATCAGAAGCTGAGATATCCAGTAGAAGGAAAAGTTGTCACTGTTTATGGAGAGGAAGGATATATAGTTAGCCATGTGAACACCTTTAAATATCTTGAAGTGGAAGGTGAATATGTTGAAACTCTGTGCCAGACATTCGAAGTAGTTCCTTGGGTTGTTAATAATTATGAAGCTCCTCCTGTTGTCAAGAAAGTTCCTGTGGTCACCAGAGTACCTCCTACAATGGCTTCCCTCAAGGATGCTAGAGCTGTGGTGGATGAAGGTGGTTGTACTATTTGGGGATAGCTTCCTGACATTCCTTACAAATCTGACAAATTTGGTTTGGGTTTCACTGCAGAGTCCCAGAAGGTTGTTCGTCGTGCTCGTGCTGTTCGTATCACCAATCAGGGGATTATGAAATATCAAATCAATGTTGTGGGTGACTATGATGAAGACTACAATTTGGATGCTTGTATTTTTCCTACTGTGGGTGCTGGGCTCAATAATTGGAAAGCTGAAGATGTTATTCCTATCTCCTTTAGTCAGGAGTAAATACTATTACTGTGTTGTTACTTATTAAAGTTTGTAGGTTTTTTGAACAATTTAACTCTTAAGCCTTGTGCCTTACCCGGGGCACAATGGTATGCTTGTTACGGGATGTCATTTCATTTGCATACTTCATTCAATAAAAATCAGTGGACGTTTCGTTTTCGTAAATATTGTGTTCCTTGTCTTTCTTTTCTTTTCTTTTTGTTTTATCAGCTATGTGTTCTTACACACACCCACATCACTAAAATGCAGATCCTCATCCACTCTGGATCTTGTTGATAACAGTTCTACTATTGCCAATTATAATTTCGAGAATTCGATCTATCAAGCTGAAGATGGAAATGAGGACGATTGTGAAGTACCTGTAAAGCTTGCTAGGTTGTTACAACAAGAAGAGAAAGCTATACAGCCACATGAAGAGCCAATCGAAGTTGTGAATTTGGGAACTGAAGAAAACAGGAAAGAGGTCAAGATAGGGGCTGAATTAGAGAATGGCGTTAAGAGCTGATTGATTCAGATGTTACATGATTATGTGGAGATCTTTGCTTGGTCCTATGAAGATATGCCAGGGTTGGATACAGACATTGTGGTTCATTGTTTACCAGTAAAAGAAGATTGTCGTCCAAAGAAGCAGAAGGTTCGTCGCATGCGTCCTGAAATGTCAGAGAAGATTAAGGCAGGGGTAATGAAACATTTTGATGCAGGGTTCTTAGCTATGACTTCTTATCCTCAATGGGTTGCAAATGTGGTGCCGGTACCGAAGAAAGATGGTAAGGTACGTATGTGTGTAGACTACAGGGATTTGAACAAGGCCAGCCCCAAAGATGACTTTCCACTTCCTCATATTGATGTTCTGGTAGACAACACTGCTCAGCATAAGGTGTTCTCTTTCATGGATGGTTTCTCTAGTTACAATCAAATCAAGATGGCACCTGAAGATATGGAGAAGACAACATTTGTTACACAGTGGGGCACCTTTTGCTATAAAGTGATGCCATTTGGTTTGAAGAATGTCGGGGCAACATATCAGCGTGCTATGGTGGCTTTGTTTCATGATATAATTCATCATGAGATAGAGGTGTATGTGGATGATATGATAGCCAGGTCCCAGAATGAAGAGAAACATCTTGATCATCTGCATAAGTTGTTTGAGAGGTTGAAGAAATACAAGTTGAGATTGAACCCAAACAAGTGTACTTTTGGAGTTAGATCTGGTAAACTCCTGGGTTTCATTGTCAGTGGAAAAGGTATTGAAGTGGATCCTGCAAAAGTGAAAGCTATACAAGAGATGCCAGCTCCCCGCACTGAGAAGGAAGTTAGAGGTTTCTTGGGACGATTGAATTACATTGCAAGATTTATTTCCCAATATACTGCTACCTGTGAGCCAATCCTCAAGTTGTTGAAGAAAGATCAGGTGATGGAATGGAATGATGAATGCTAGGCTGCATTTGATGAAATCAAGAAATATCTGCTAGAACCTCCAATTTTGATGCCAGCAGTTGATGGAAGACCCTTGATCATGTACTTAACAGTGTTAGACAACTCAATGGGGTGTGTGTTGGGGAAACATGACGAGTCTGGTCGAAAAGAGCAGGCAATATACTACCTTAGCAAAAAGTTTACCGACTGTGAAACAAGATACTCACTGCTCGAGAAAACTTGCTGCGCTTTGGCATGGGCTGCTCGCCGACTAAGACAGTATATGTTGACTCATACTACCTTATTGATTTCGAAGATGGATCCAATCAAGTACATATTCGAGAAACCTGCTCTCTCCGGAAGAATAGCAAGATGGCAAATGATCTTGACAGAATATGACATACAGTATACTACTCAGAAGGCCATTAAAGGAAGTGTTGTAGCTGATCATTTGGCTCATCAAGCAGTGGATGATTACCAGTCAATGAGTTTTGAATTCCCTAATGAAGATATTATGATTATTACCAAAGAACCTGGACAATATGACGGACCTGAACAAGGATCCCGATGGACTATGGTTTTTGATGGAGGTTCTAATGCACTTGGTAATGGTGTTGGTGTTGTGATCAGTTCCCCTGAAGGTTGTCATACCCCGATTACTGCCAGACTTTGTTTTTATTGTACCAATAATATGGCTGAGTATGAGGCATGTATCATGGGTATCAAAGCTGCCATTGATATGAAGATTCAGTTCCTTGACGTGTATGGAGATTCATCCCTGGTAGTGAGTCAGATCAAAGGAGATTGGGATACCAAGCATGATAACCTCATCCCTTACAGAGAGTATGTGTTGTCTTTGATCCCACATTTCAAAGAGATTACCTTTGGACATATTCCACGAAGAGAAAATCAGTTGGCAGATGCATTAGCCACCATGGCATCCATGTTTGAGATCAGCTGGGATGATGAAGCTCCCAAGATTACTATTGATAGATTTGAGAAGCCTGCATGCTGCAATGAGATTGACACTGAAGAAGCAAAGGAGAAGCCTTGGTTCTGTGAAGTGAAAAGATATCTTGAAGCCCAGGAGTTCCCTGAAGGGGCATCTGTCAAAGATAGGAAGTTTCTGAGGAGGTTTTCTGCTAAGTTCTTTTTGAGTAATGGCATTTTGTACAAGCGCAATCATGATTCAACTATGCTTCGTTGTGTGGATAAGAAGGAAGCAACAGAGATTATGGAAGATAGGCATGATGGGATCTTTGGCACTCATTCTAGTGGCCATACTATGGCAAAGAAGATATTGAGGGCAGGTCACTATTGGTCTACCATGGAAGCTGACTGCTATCAACATTCCAGAACGTGTCACAAGTGTCAGATCTATGCTGATAAAATACATATACCTCCATCACCATTGAATGTGTTGACTGCTCCTTGGCCTTTTGCCATATGGGGCATTGATATGATTGGTGAGATTAAGCCTACTGCTTCTAATGGGCATCGTTTCATCCTGGTTGCTATTGATTACTTCACGAAGTGGGTAGAGGCAGCTTCATTTGCATCTGTTACCAAGAATGTTGTGGCTCGATTCATTAAGAATAATCTCATATGTAGGTATGGTATCCCTGAAAGGATTATCACGGACAATGGCTTTAATCTGAACAATACTATGATTACTGATCTTTGCACGCAGTTCAGGATTAAGCATCACAACTCTTCTCCGTATCGTCCAAAGATGAATGGGGCAGTAGAGGATGCTAATAAGAACATTAAGAAGATTCTACAGAAGATGAATGTGACTTATAAGGATTGGCATGAGATGTTACCATTTGCTCTTCATGGTTATCGTACTACAATACGCACTTCAACAGGGGCAACCCCATTCTCCTTAGTATATGGTATGGAAGCAGTTCTACCCATTGAAGTTCAGATTCCCTCCTTAAGAATTATGAAGGATGCAGGCTTGGATGAAAATGAGTGGATTCAGACTCGACTTGACCAGATAAACTTGATTGATGAGAAGAGATTAGCAGCAGTTTGTCATGGCCAGATGTACCAGAAACGGATGATCAAAGCTTTTAATAAGAAAGTTAAGCCAAAGGTATATCAGGCTGGTGAATTGGTAATCAAGCGTATCATATTACCACAAGGTGATCCTAGGGGCAAGTGGACTCCTACATATGAAGGACCATTTGTAGTCAAGACAGTATTCTCAGGAGGTGCCATGATACTTACCACTATGGATGGTGAAGACTTCCCACAGCCTGTAAACGCAGACATAGTTAAAAAAATACTACGCATAAAAAGAGACCCGCTAGGTTGACTGGCCTAGGCAAAAATAAGGGCATCCCGGCGAACCAAAAAGGTTCGGGCAAAAATTAGGGATATATATATAAAAAAATGTACACCCGGCAAGTCGAAAACCTGAAAAGGCGGCTTGGGCAAAAAAGGGTATCCCGGTGGATTGAAAACCTGAAAAGGAAATCCAGGAAAAAATTAGGGATTAAAGCGTATGACTATGTCTCGTTTGGATCACCCATGAAACTACAACCAGTTGTGCTACTTACTCAAGCTCGAACAGATAAAGATCAATCCAATCGTTTCCGTCTCGACAGCAGAAGACGAGATACTTGAAGATAATGGAAATAGTAGAATTGAAACTCAATAGGATTATTTCCCACATAGCTGATTTTCGCTGTTTTATAAAAAATTTTATGACGAATTCCTCTTACTAGGATTTCTGTCTCCTTGTACAAACTTGCCTATGCATGGGCCACTTTGTGATATAAATAAAATTCCATCTTTGAATCCAGATTTATTTTTACCCTATTTACATAAGCGAAACGTCCATTGGTTGTGTTTGAATGTATGTATGCTTTTGAATATGATTGATGTTTACCAGAAATGCATGAAAATGCAGTAATAGTATTTACTAAGGACGGACGAGGGAAGGAATTCAACGAAGCTTCGCCGGTTCATCCCCACAAGATAGTTACAAATCCCCCAGTAGGGCAAATCCATCTTCATAAATACTTCGAGTCACATCTCCCCTGGAATTTATATCCATCTCTTTTATCCTCAGACGAATAGTCGGGAATTTATTCTTTCAATAGGAGTACAACGAACGAAGACGGGAGGTTATGGATACCTTACTATCGAACGAAGACGGGAGGTTATAGATATCTTACTATCAAACGAAGACGGGAGGTTATGGATACCTTACTATCGAACGAAGACGGGAGGTTATGGATACCTTACTATCGAACGAAGACGGGAGGTTATAAATATCTTACTATCGAACGAAGACGGGAGGTTATGGATACCATGTTATCGAACGAGACGGGAACGAGTTCCTCATATTCTTCACTATATTATCAAACAAGGTGAGTTCCTCATATTCTTCACTATATTATCAAACAAGACGAGTTCCTCATATTCTTCAGCAACAAATCGGGATTTATTTTCCCTGGCCAGCAGTTGTTATATGAAGATATCCGGACACTTCAGGCTGCATGATGCATACATACATCATTTACATCATACCATAACATATACATCCATAAGTACATAATACATTTGCTTAGGTGCATCATGCTATGCATGCATACATAATGCATAAACTAATATTTCCCTTGCAGGATAGTTATATATAGGTAAAACAATATCAACAACTTACAATGGGTCAGAAACGATCCATACACTACTCAAGATATCCTCGAATAGCAGGCAAACGGTCCGTAAAAAGATTCATTCCCTGGTTCAAGACATCTTTCAGAAGAAATAATCCTGACATTCTTTTGACCCTTAAGAGCAAATCCTGACGCTCTTTTGGCCCCTTGTTCAAGGCATCTCTCAGAAGAACTAATCCTGACGTTCTTTTGACCCTTAAAGAGAAAATCCTGATGCTCTTTTGGCCCCTTGTTCAAGGCATCTCTCAGAAGAACTAATTCTGACGTTCTTTTGACCCTTAAAGAGCAAATCCTGACGCTCTTTTGGCCCCTTGTTCAAGGCATCTCTCAGAAGAACTAATCCTGGCGTTCTTTTGACCCTTAAAGAGCAAATCTTGACGCTCTTTTGGCCCCTTGTTCAAGGCATCTCTCAGAAGAACTAATCCTGACGTTCTTTTGACCCTTAAAGAGCAAATCTTGACGCTCTTTTGGCCCCTTGTTCAAGGCATCTCTTAGAAGAACAAATCCTGGCGTTCTTTTGACCCTTAAGAGCAAATCCTGACGCTCTTTTGGCCCCTTGTTCAAGACATCTCTCAGAAGAACTAATCCTGACGTTCTTTTGACCCATAAGAGCAAATCCTGACGCTCTTTTGGCCCCTTGTTCAAGACTTTTTCAGAAGAACAAATCCTGACGTTCTTTTGACCCTTAAGAGCAAATCCTGACGCTCTTTTGGCCCCTTGTTCAAGACATTATTCAGAGGAACAAATCCTGACGTTCTTTTGACCCTTAAGAACAAATCCTGACGTTCTTTCGGCCCTTGAATAGCGGGCAAATGGTTTGTACAAAGATCCATTCCCTAATTCAAGATACCTCCAGAAGAGATAATCATCACAAGATTCATTTCTACTGGTCCATTCAACAATTCAAATCATGTTGCATAAATGATTCAGAGACGGCTTATACAAAGACCTAGTACTGATATCCAGTATCAACATCAGAACATCACCACATCCAGATATTTTAGATGGCATCTTTAAGCCCATCTCCGGTTCATCCTGATGGCATCTCTAAGCCCATCTCCAATTCTTCCAAGTGGAATCTTCAAGCCCACTCAAGCATATACAGCTAATCATCAGTATTACTCTATGCACCAGTGAGTGCAAATTTTTGGGCTTTTGTGTTCAATCCCCTTCAACCTTCCAGGTCACGAATGGCACATATACCAATCTAACCCCTCAGGTTTCAGAAAATTGAACAGGGGCAGCTGTTGCACCCCAAAATTTGCCCTCACAAGACAAGACTTTGTGTACTAATAGGTTCACAAAATTCACAAGGTTCACAAGACATCTCATGAGGTTCACAAGGTTCACAAAGTTCACAATTAGTCAGAAGATTTGACATTTCCCTCAGACAATGCATCCTCCTAAGCAATGCATCCTAAACTAGGGTTTTGACTTTAATCAGGCTAAATGGACTTCCAAGACTTCAAGTGAGCTTCATAACATCTTATATGTGTTTAAGAATCCCCATGACAACTTTCAAGACTTTTCCCAAAGGTTTGCTCAGTCAGATGATCAGATAGGTTAAAATCAGTCAAAGTAGTTAAAAAGTCAAACTGAGGTCAACTGTGGTCAAACCAAAGTCAAACTTCATGATTTTTTGCCAACATCAATTATATGAGGTAAAATTCATCATTTGATCAAGGGTTGATCATGATTCATCAAGGAGATTCCAGATCATCAAGAATCAGGAGTTTCTAAATTAGGGTTTCCTTAGGAAAAGTCAACTGAACTTTGACCAGCCATATCTTTCACATGCTTCATCAACAATTTTCCATCCAAAGCTCATTTTTAAGGAAATTGAATTCTCTACAACTTTGTGTCTCACAAGCCAAGCCCAAAAATGGTTCATTTGGAAGGTATGAGCTAAGACATTATAGGTCCTTTTAAAAGTCAACAAAAAGTCAACAACTTCAAAAGAACATAACTTGAGAATGGTAAAAGATATGGACATGAAACCAATGGGGTTGATTAGAGGACTCTTTAATATTTCCAAAATGTCCAATAACACCCTCATATCATTAAAATTGAGGTATTTGTGTCCTTGTAAAGTTGGGAAATTTTTGAGTGGTTTATGAAGTAAATGGGGTCTTAAAACCATAAGTCTTCAAATGGGCTGACTTTTTTGTGACCCAATGTGTTCCATGACATCATGCACGAAATTTATTTAATATTTTCATAATTTTATTCATTTTATTTTTATTTATTATGATTTTTTATATTAAAAATCATTTTAAATTCAAATAAAATATAAAAGGATGAAGATTTAAAAATATTTTGCTTCTAGAAAGTCATGAAAGTTGATTGGATTTAATTGATATGAAAATTATGAAGATTGTCTCAAAATAGCAATGATATATCAAAGAATATTCAAGTTTTATGGCATGATCTTTTTCAATCTCAAATAATCAAAATATCCAAAGAACCATGACATTTTTTAACCTAATTTGATTCACTACATATAAAGGAACATAACACAACTCAAGGGACGAAAAACTCTGCCTCCAAGAACACATTTGAACTTCAATTTTTCTCACAAAAAGTCACATTCGGATTTTTGATTGCAGGCCATATCAAGAGGTTTTGAAGGTTGCAATACCTTCCTGGATGTTCATTGAAGCTATTTGCATCATTTTCATCATCTAAAACATCATCATATGCCCTAACCGAATCATTCTTATTCAAGAACAATGTCTTTTTCGATTCCATACTTTTATGCATTATCAATTGATTCTAATGATTGTTTTGTGTTTGTAATGATCTTAGCAAGCTTTCTGGATAATTAGATTGAAGATTAATGACCTGAATCGTAAATGGCCATTGCTAGGGTTTCGGCCAAGCTTTTAGGGTTTCATGAAATAGACCATATAAATGATGTTTGAGAACATAATTGAATCCAATTAACTGTATAGATCATGTTGGCATGATCAATTTGTGAAAATTGTACGTTTTTATGAGAGTATGTGTTTTGTAGGTTTCAGTTGCAGGAAAACTCGCAGGAAATTTCATAACAAAATTCGCAGGTAAACCTACGAATTTCAGAGGAAGAAGATGAAGTTCTGGCGCCAGTTTGAAATTCAAATATTTATTAAATATTTTATTAAATTGTTTCTGTTTTATTTCAACAAGTGTGCGTTGGCTCAGTTGGTTATTGTGCGTGTATGTTATGTTGATGGTCCTGGGTTCGAATCCCCCCAGACCATTTTGTTTTGTTTTGTTTTTCTGGATTTTTGCAGGTTAACAACAAAAGGAATTAAACTCCTGATTCTAACGCCAGCGCGTGCTTGGCCTGGTGGTGATGCTGTTGGTCTTGTGGACGTAAAGCCTAGGGCCTGGGTTCGAATCCCAGCCCCAGGTAAGTCTTTTTCTCACTTTTTCTTATTATTTTTTATTTTTTTTATATTTTAATTAATTTAATAAATGAATAAATGTTAAAACAAAAAATGTTTATATTATTTTCTTGTGTATAATTCAAAGAACTTATATTTTCTAAAAAATTCAAACTTTATTCTTAGAATTATTTAATATTTATTTTACTATATATTATTAATATTATTTGTTTTGTATAAATAAATAAATTATATTTAGATTAACTCATAAATCCTAATATTTTTATATAAAATCTAATTTTCTTTATAAACCCCAATTATGTCATAAATTTTAATTTATTTGTTTGTAAATTTTAAATTATATATATTTACTTTACAATTTGTTTATATTATTATTATATGTAGTTTTTGTTATAAATAATGTAATTAGGATTAGATTAAGTAGTAAACCCTAATTTATTTTTCCTAATAATTCAAAACCCTAACTTTATTTCATGAACTTAATTTATTATTTTTATATGCTTACTTAATTATAATTAACAAATATTTTTATAATATGTATATAAAATTAAACTATTAGAATTATTAATCATATTTATTAGTATATAATTATTATTATTTATTTCTTTTATTAAAATTCTCTAAAAAATATTTATTTATTTAATTTTGAACTTTTAATTTATTTCTATATTATATTGTTATACTAACCTTCTTATATTTATTTTTTGTTTATTATTACTAACCAATCTAATTATTTATTGATTTATATGCTTATTTATTTATATTATTATTATAATGTAATTGTACCAATCATGTAATAGTTGTAGAATTTCTTATTATTTATTGTAAAATGCCATGGTTAGTAAAATAGGGAGTGTAAAACATGTTTGTATTTAGATCATTAATCTCGAGATAAATATATGAATTTGTATACGCACACACGTAAGTCGATCTTGGATCGCCATCTCACATTCTTAAGGATACCTCTCATGTTGCCTAAACAAAAAGGTCAAGTAAGGTGTAAAGCAAAGTCCCTTCATTTATTTATATCATCTAGTCCCTTAAAAGATAAAAAGATCAAGTCCCTTCATGGTTGCCTTTCGTAAATGATCTTGTCCCTTTCGAATAAAGATGATGAGTCCCTTCGAATTGCTAAATACACCTTACAGTTGCCTAATCACAGTTGTCCCTTCATTTGTCCCTCACAACATCCAAGGTAATGACTACCTATTCTTTAATAATAGGGATAGTCTTACCATTTAAAGGATATTTAAGAACAGAAAAGACTTAACTTAGGGTAGGTTCCTCTTATGTACTTGCTCACTCTTCAAAACATTTCAAAACACTTCACATTTTTCAAGCAATTTTCAAAACAAAGGCTTCATATATATCCGTACATGGATCATTATAAAGTACTTAAGAAAATTTCTAAACACACACTACACTTTTCAAAAACATTTTAAAGTGAGCTAAGTAACTAAGAGCCCATGGATAACCATGGATGTAAATGGTGCTAATACCTTCCCTTTACATAACCTACCCCCCGAACCCAAAAATCTTTTAAGGTCTTTCCTGTTCTTTTATGCCCTTTCCTTTGGATAAAATAAAAGTCGGTGGCGACTCTTGCTATCCGCAACATTTAACTAAAGTCAGTTCTCCCACCGTGTTACAGTTGCCTATAATGATCTTGTCCTTTCGGTTTAAAATATGATAGTCCCTCCCAATTGCTAAAGACACCCTCCAATTGCCTTCGTTGACCATACGATGACCCTACGCCCGTCCCTTAAGCAAATCCAAGGTAATGACTACCTATTCCTTAATAATAGGGATAGTCTTACCCTTAAAAGAACATATAAGAACATGAATGACTTAGTTTAGGGTAGGTACCTCATAGTTACTTGCTGACACTTCAAAAGAAAATACTTTTCACACCTCACTATTTTCAAACATTTTTAAACAAGGCTTTGTATACATCCATACGAGGATCATTACAAAGTACTTAGAAAATTTTCTAATCACACACTTCACCTTTTCAAAACAATTAAGTAAACTAAGTAACTAAGAGCCCGTGGATTACCATGGATATAAAGGGTGCTAAAACCTTCCCTTTATATAACCTACCCCCGAACCCAAGTCTTTTAAAAACGGTCTTTCCTGTTCTTTTATGTCCCTTACTTATGGATAAAATAAAATTCTGTGGCGACTCTTGCTATCCGCAACATTTATAGAAAGCCTGTTCTCCCACCGTGTTACACCATGACAAACAGCCGCAAGCCTTTTTTCATCAATCAAGTTTATCTGGTTAAGTTGAGTCTGAATCCATTCATCCTCATCTAAGTCTGCATCCTTCATAATTCTCAAGGAGGGAATCTGAACTTCAATGGGTAAAACTGCTTCTATACCATTGACAAGAGAGAATGGTGTTGCCCCAGTTGAAGTACGTACTGTGGTACGATAACCATGAATAGAAAATGGTAACATCTACTAATCTTTATACGTAACTGTCATCTTCTGCAAGATCTTCTTAATATCCTTGTTGGCATCTTCCACTGTGCCATTCATTTTTGGTCGATATGGAGAAGAATTGCGATGCTTAATCTTGAATTGCGTGCAGAGGTCAGTAATCATGGTATTATTTAGATTAGTACCATTGTCTGTAATAATCCTTTCAGGGATGCCATACCTACATATGAGATTATGTTTGATGAACCGAGCCACAACATTCTTAGTAACAGAAGCAAACGAGGTTGCCTCTACCCACTTCGTAAAGTAATCAATAGCAACAAGAATGAAACAATGTCCATTGGAAGCAGTAGGTTTGATCTAACCAATCATATCAATGCCCCACATGGCAAAAGGCCAAGGAGCAGTCATAACATTCAATGGAACTGGAGGTACATGCACTTTGTCAGCATAGATCTGGCACTTATGACAAGTCTTAGAGTGCTGATAACAATCAGCTTCCATGGTAGACCAATAGTAACCTGCTCTCAAAATATTCTTAGCCATTGTATGCCCAATATAATGAGTACCAAAGATCCCCTCATGCATGTCTTCCATGATATCTATTGCTTCCTTCTTGTCTACACAACGAAGCAAAGTTGAATCGTGATTGCGCTTGTACAAAATTCCCTTACTCAGGAAAAACTTGGTAGAAAATCTCCTTAGAAACTTCTTGTCATTGATAGATGCCCCTTCAGGATAATCCTGAGCTTCGAGATATCTTTTCACTTAATGGAACCAAGGTTTCTCTTCCACCCCCTCAGTATCAACCTCATAATAGTATGCTGGCTCATCTAATCGATCAATAGTAATTTCCGGAGCTTCAGCATCCCAACTGATTTCAAACATAGATGATATAGTGGCTAATGCATTGTCGCTCCCAAAGATTTGCATCCAGGTGCAGACACGAACGGTCAGTGAAAAGAGAAAATGAAGGTGAAGTGAATAGAGTTGCCACCTAGGCATTTTTATCCCGAAGGAAAGGTAATGCTGCATAAACCTAAGAAAAGATGGATAAGACGGTTGCGAACCAGAGAAAATGAAAAAGGGGGTTGGTTACAACCTGGGAAGGTATTAGCACCCAGATTGTCCGTCGTACTCGACGGGATCCACGCTTAAATGATTGTGTTTAAAGGGGTAGTGTATGTGCTATATGTGTGCAAAAGCTAAAGAATGTAGAAGTGTCAGTGCAAAAGATGAATTGCTCAGGAACTGAGGCATTTAGAAAGTATGCTGAAAGAGGGGGAAGACATAGAGACTTTTGTTCGATAACAGTTAAGTTATGCCTACGTATCCTCTCGTGCAATGAGGAAGTCAGAACACCGTAGTTCGGCTCAAAGAGACTGAAAGAATTGACGGTGAACTGCTTAATTATCTATGCTCAAGTGTATGACTCGTCTGGCTCGAGTGCTAACTGTCTTGCATTAGTCGGAAGAAGCAAGTTCCCGTTTATGAGTGAGTGTGATGAGAAAAGAATCTTGAAGGAGACGATTATTGTTTGTTTTTGTGTTTTGAGTTTTTTATTGTTTTTGGAGTTTGTCATAAGTTAATGAGCTTAAGCCTAGATCAAAGGTTGTAAACTCATTATATCCTCCCTGATTAGGGATAATGAGCCCACTTAAGTATGAGATAAGCACCTCAACTTAATTACCATGATGATGTAGGATTAAGATCATAAACCTATTTGTGATTATTTAGATGTTTTTGGGTTTTTGTTTAGTGTTAAGTAATGAGTTTAATCTCTAATCACAGATTAGTGAACTCATTACACCATCCTAAGATAAGGATGATAGATGAGAACACTTAAGCTGAGGAATACTCCTCAACTAAATCCATGGTTAGGGACTAAATTCATGACAAAACAAGCCTTTATTAAGTGGATTTTAATTAAAGGTGGTAAGATTAAGAAGTGTGTTTTATGCTTTGTAAGACAACTTGAGGAGGACTTGTCCATTAAACACTAGGGTTAGTCCCTCTTAACCATAAGGAAGAGATAGAACCCTAATGTAAGGCCCAAGTTACAAGATGAAGTCTTAGTGATTATTAAGTGGATTGGTTAAGAGGTTTAAACAAATTAAGGGTTTAACACTTAGGATTAAAGTTGTACACTCCATCCTAAGATAAGGATATAAGCATAACCCTAATTACAAAGTCCTAAAACCTTAAAGGTTTAGTCTCTAATGATGGGATTAGAAGAGAGACACAAAGAAGACTCAAAGAGAAAAGATAGGAAAGAGATGAGATGAGAAGAGAAAGAAAGGAAGAGAAACACAAGTGAGAAAGCTCACTCAAGGACAAGTAAAAATGCAGCAAGGATGCAATATGAAGGTATGAGAAGAGGTGGGAGGTGAATGAAAATCCACCTCCTAAACAACTTACCATTAACCTGAAAAGTTAACACAAGATGCATAAGGAAAGAAATGAAATGAAACAATGCATATGCAAGGGCAAAGACCAAGACCAGAAGCATACACATGATGTAAATGATGCTATGATATGATGCAAAGACATACAAGATGCATATGTGTGATCATACAAGAGAATGAATGCAAATGAAGCATGTAGGAAACATGTAAACACATGGATGTTTATGAAATGAAATAGATGCAAAGCATAGCAAATGTATGGATAAATGATCAAGCAATGTTCAAGAAATGTCTTAAGATGTCTAAGATGGCATACAAATTCTTAGAATGGCATGGCAAGTTCATATGTTCATGCAATGCAATGTAAGATGCAAGTAAAGATGCAAAATTAGGGTTACATGGAAGGATGGGATGCAAATGGTCACAACAGAAGCATATGACATGATAAAAAATTGCAAATGAGCTCAAACAAACCCTAATCCCATATGATATCACACCCCAAAGGATAAGGTCTAACTCTTAACCTATTGAAAGTTATGATTTTTTAAGTTTGTTAGGGTTTTTGGGTGCTTCAAAAGGAAAAATGCAAATCAAATTGAAAATGCAAGATAAATTCATGCCAAAAATATCCTAGATACTACATGATATGTGCAAAACAATGCAAAAAGAACCATCTTCAAACCCTTCATGGTTAGGCAGAAAAGATTTTTCAAAGGTTAGGGTTTAAAAATGTGATTTTATGAACCATAAATTCAAAGAAAATTGTCAAGTTATGATCAAAACCAAAAAATAAATTTGTTTGAAGGGTTTGAAAATGTTTCTAAATGTGTTAAGATGCAACATGATTTTTTTGGTAATTTTTAGAAACCTAAATGCTATTTTAATTAATTAATTTCCATTAATTAATTAAAATAAACATTTAAATATTTTAAAAATACTTTTTAAATGCAAAAAATAAAATAAAATAATTTTTGGATAAAGAAAAATATTTAAAGCTAAAATGCAGAAAATGAGATTTTTAAAATGATTTTTGATATTTTAAATAAATTAAACAAAAGAAATGCAATAAAATGAAATAAAAATAATTAAAATGGGAAGTATGCAAATCCAGTGGCTGAGATTCAAACAAATTTGGTGGGAATTGACCACGCGCGTAAATGAAGGGTCAGGATGCAATCTGGCATTTTCAAATTAATTAATCCTAATTAATTTAATTAATTAGGATTAGGGTTAAGTGAGTGAATCCTGACCATCCACACGCGCGGTAAGACAAAATCCAAGGGTGAAGATTCAAAGTTGCTGCTAAACCCTAATTAAAACCCTAAGCATTCTTAGGCGACAGGAGCAAGCTCCGGTCGCCTTCTCCGGCCAGAATCTCACTCTATCTCTCTCAAAACGCCATGAAACTCTACATAAATCTCTAGAAACACTCATTAAACATCACTGAACAAGAATCCACACCAAAATTCATTTATTTTCATCAAGATCATGAATCAAGACAAAACAAAAAACTTGGCAAAAATTTCAGAAGCACGATACAACCTCAAAACTCAACCATTTTCAAAACAAATTACATCACCATGATCAGAGAGACATGTAGAATCATTTAGGAACTTAAAAACAAGCTTCTGGAAAAAAGTTTGATGGAGCTTTCACTTTTGGAGCTTTCTGACCTTTTTCTTTGTGCAATCAACCTTAATGGCTTCCCTTGAGTGAATGGAAGGCTTAGAACAAGCTTGCAATGGCTGGTTTGAGAGATTGCACCTTAGCTGCACCAAAATCGTGTTTCTGATTCTTGGGGTTTTAGGGCTTGGCAATGGTTGGGAAATGATCTGGAGGATGTATGGAGATGATTGGTGAATTTGTTTGAAGTTTTGATGCTTGAGCATGGAGAATCGAAGAAGAGAAGTTTTGAGGGATTTTTGGTATTCTTGAGCTTGGGTGAGTTTCAGGCTTGAAGCATTGTGTGTTTGTGTTCCATAATGTTTGCATATGATGTCTTGATTGGTCAGAGAGTGGGTGGTGGCCTTGCTTGATTGGTATGGGTGATTTTGCAAAAAGTCAAGCTTGGTTGTACTTGAGGTATGGGCACGGGTCAGAGCTGGATTTGGGCATGTCTGGCCTTAGCTGAGATCAAGGAAAGCTTATGGATCAGATTTGATGAGCTGGAACACATGGAACTAGGGTTTGTATGAGTTTTGCATATTTTCCCTCTTTGATGCTTCTTGTGATTCAAGCCAAGAAACCTTCCAATTCTTGGGCCAATTCTGATGCTTTGAAGTTGTTTTATCATGTCATGAAGTATTTGTACACATTTGAAGTCATTAGAAGCCTTGGCAAGTGGTTTTGCAAAAATCCCTCTTTGGTGCATTCTTGAAAATTATAGGATTTTTGCCAACTTTGAAGAATCATAACTTGAGTTCCATAATGAATTAGAACATGTTCTTGTACTTTTTGAAAAGGGAAAGACCTAATCTACAAATTTCATGACCAATAATTTTTCATTTGAAGCATTTTTGGTTGAGAAATAGGAGGTTGAAGAACTTTCCCAAAATGGAAAGTTTCCAATACAAGTCATTTCCATTTTTGGGAACTTTTCAAATGGCTCAAAATTCTTCAATCTTGTGAACTTCCAACCTCTTCTAAGATCAAATAAAGATCATATAACCTCAATTTGATGAAAATACCCCTTTGGTTCCATTGTTGGGGGCCTCAGATGCCCTGATTTTGACTTAACTTGCTCAAGAAGTTACCCACTGAACAAATGACTTCCACAATGAATTTCTTCACCAAACTTGGTACACATGATCCTTATAACATCTTAAGAACATTAGAAACAAGAATGGCCCAAAAATTTCGTGTTAAGGCCTCTGAAACAAAAACCCTAATTTTGGTCATCTGTGTAGTGAAACCCTAGCTCTGCTTCAATGCCTTGCCAGTTCTTGTGATTTCTTGACTTCCATGAACTTTGAGGGACACAATATGATGGTAGAACACACATGGACCCTCTTGGAATGCTTTAAGACCTTTGGGGTGGCTCAGATGGAATTTTGGATTGCTCAGATCACAAACCCTAGATGCAGATGAACTTGAACTATGCAGATGAAGCAAATATGCAATATTATGCAAAATGAAAGATCACAAGCCATGGTGTGAAAAAATGTGAGGGTAAATTTGGGGTGTTTGCAGCTGACCATATTCAAACATGAGTTAGTTGTGTAGGATGTAAGCGCATGGCTTAACAGACAAACAAGATAACTCGTGGTTGAATACCAAAGACAGTCCAAAATTTGCACTCGCTGGATAGAAGAAGAAAAGGGATATAAATTGCAAAAGGTAGTAAAGTATAATTATTAAATGAGGGTGATGGAGGACGACCATCAAGTAGAGGACGACTGCTGGGGATAAAGCGGTAAGTAAAGCAATGACGGGGATGGCCGACAAGCTGGGGAAATAAAAAATGGACCATGAGGTAAAGAAACAAGATTTTCTGGAGATTAAAGTAAAGGCAATGATAGGGACGACTGTCATACCCCAAATTTGTCCTACTTATAATCATCTCCATTTTGTATTCTCGTTACTAACCCTTATCAAAAAATTTCAAAAAAAAATAAAAAAAGACAAATATATTGTGTTTTATGTTCAAGGATTAGGTGTGGCAAGAATCGGTCCTGGTTCAGTCAAAGCTATTAAAGCAAGAGTGGGTTGAATTCAAATATATCATGGATCTATCAAATGATCAAGACAAGAGTTTTGTAAATTCGAGTTTATTTTCGTTTCAAGCCTATCTGCAAGTCATGTTTAAATAGTTCGTGCTATGGTGGGGTCATGTTGGAACTGATTTTGGACGCAAATTTGATTCAAATGTGGATAGTATGGAAACCAAGCCAAATTCAAGAGTACTAGTTCAATTTATACTTAAGAGTGTTTTTTTTCATAAGTACAAATTGGAATGCTTATGATTTTCTATCTTAGACGAAGTGCATCAATCATATCCAACTTATATACCACAACCAAAAAGCATTGTCCAAAATTAAGTGCAATCAAGGATGATATATGTTCATACGCAAACGTGAGCTACAAGGGGACTTCTTCATGTTGGTCTTTAAGTGACATACTTTGCTTTTGAAATTACTTCATATTTGGTACAAGGAAAAGTTTCCCAAGAGTAAAAAAACGTCATTACCATGAAATGTAAGGAACAAGAATTCAAAGAATTTTGGATTTTAGATACTTCAAAAGTCAAGGTAAATTTGAGAGCTAGAATGCCAAAAGAGTTTTTACTCCTTCAAAATTTCAAGTTCATGAATTACAAGGGAATGCATTTTAAATTACAAATTTCAATGAAAATTCTCATGGCATTATAAGATTACTCTGCTCAATTAAGCTCAAATGTTACAAGTTATTACACTAAGAACAAGCCCAAAGAAGGCCCAAATCAGCAGAATATGGATATCCACATGTATTGTATACTCGCGGCAGCCGGTAATCCTTACCGGTCGCAGACACCGCTGTTTCCATAACTGCAAAGCATAAAGCAGAGTGAATCTATTGATTAAGGTCAAGAGTTTGAAGATGGTGCTAAAGTGTTTATGCAGATTGTTATTGATATATCACACAACCTGTCATCACCAACATCATGCTGTCACTATTGAATTAATGAGATCCCTTTCTCCTACTTGCAGAATCCTAATTCCAATGGAACAAAACCAATGATTAGTGAACAAAAAAAAACAATATTCATAAGAGGTTTGCTACAACAAGTCACTAATGAATAAATTTCAAGCCAAATATCATGTCAATAAACTGGACCTGTAAGGCGTCAGCATAGTTTTAATGAGAACAACCACTCATGATCACCAGGTGGTACCTCAGGGACAAGTTTCCTTCAAACCTGCAAAATATCAACAAAGAAGATCAGTTCAAATTCTTGAAGACAAAATGCAGATACAACAACAAGATTCAACCATCCAAAGTTTGCAGGTTAAGATCAAGATCCTTGAAACTGAACTCAGGGAGGCTCTTGGATCCAGCAGAAGTAGCTCAGCGTTGGCTTCAGAGCTAGAGTCTGCAGCTCTATCTGATTCCAGACCAACTGGAGATGGCACTGTGGTAACCAAAAATTAGAACAGGAGGCTCAGATGAATGATGCTTCTGAAGTACTGGCAGTAATATTTGATAGCCTTCATCAATCATTTACCTCTGGTTCAGGTGTTTCTGATGCAGAATCAGTTGAAAGCAACAACACGAGGTCTTATGATTGTGCAGCTGATAGTTGTGTAGTACATTCACATTTTGGAATGAACATTGTTAAACAGATGAGCTGTTACCATTATGGTCTTAAGTCCCGAGTTTTTAAGTATACTTCTTTCTTTCACAATATAAATGCCAATGCCCTTAGGACAATGAAGGCTATGTTTCCTGAGAGCTCCCTTGACAAGTTTTTTGTGGAGAGGAACCATCAACTAGCTTGTGATCTAGAGGTTGAGGGCTGTGGCAAGCTCAACCACATCCATCACTTTCTTTCAGCTCCGCCCCGTGTTTTTATGACAGTTCTAGGTTGGCAAAATACATGTGAGAGTGTTGATGACATAACTGCAACTCTGGCAGCCCTGAGTACCAAGATAGATATCAGTATCCTTTATCGTGGTTTAAGTACTAAAGGCACCCATAATTTGGTTTCAGTGGTTTGCTACTATGGCCAGCATTATCATTGCTTTGCTTATAGTCATGACCACAGCCAGTGGAGTATGGATGATGACAAGAACCATATCAGTGCACAAGAATGCCAAACCTGTAGCCCATTTTCAGTTTTTGAAAGCAGCAGCTATTCCCCAGTCAAGAACTCTAGCTTTGAGTTATCAGTGATTCCGGCAGAGCATCCTCGCAGTAAACGTCGGCGTCTCTCAAGCTTTAACAAATTCTTCGTACCATTCCTATCTTCAAGGCTCCCTTCAAATCTACTTTAAGGCTCTCTCATGGTGCTCAGAGGTACATGAAAATAAAATGAATGCATTGAGAAATGGATGAAATGTTTAACTTGGCAAATCAATATTGCGAGATGTTTTAAGATATGGCTGCTACTTACCTTTTTCAAACCTTCCAAAGCCACTTATTTTCGCTACCTTGTCGTTGTTCGTTCTCCGCATAAGTCACCGCAAGCCAAGCCATGATCTCTCTTGCCCAACTTTGCAATTTCTTCCACCAAGTTCCCTACTCGATATGGTGTTGCCAATGAGGAGATAGTCCATGATCAAGAGGTTGATGCTTCCACCAACTCGCAAGCAGTTGTAGAACAATTCGTGAATGACCGAGATTAGCATACAACCAGTCACGCAAGAAACCTGTCACAAACAAGAACAGGTAGTGAAAAACAAGGTTGTTAAAAGAAAAAATCAAGCAGCAGTTACACATAATCTATGCAGCCGTGAAAGTTACAATTCTCAGTCAGTAAAAATTAAGTTTCCACAGGGGACCACCTCCCTTCTAGAATCACACTACAGACAAAAACAAATTGTGACTCACCCTTTTGGACCCCACACAATCCCATAGAATTCCACTCAGAGATTCTTTCTAACGGTTTTGAGGAAAATCCCAGCTCACTCACACGATTTCTTGGCTGAATCCCTCAACCTCACATATGAAACTCTCAAGGACCCCTCTATAAAAACTCACTCAATCATTTGCAAAAGGGGGAACCGGAGGAAACACCTAAGAAATTCTTTGAAATCTAATCCCAATAAAACCTCACACTCAAAGCTCAGGCACAGAAAACCCTATTCACTCAAAAAAGCTCATTCTCCAAAGAATTACTCAGAGTTTCTCATCGAAACTCTGAAGTAATTTGAGCTTAAAGCCGTTGCTCATATACATCAACAACGCACAACAACAATAAACAACAAGAAGCAAGAACAAGAGAAGAAAAGAAGAACGAACCTGGGCGCTCAAAGCCGGATCTTCGAAAGGTTTACTTTCATCTTTGTTTTCTTATGCTATTGCTTGATTTCGTTGGAGTTTATGAGGCTGAGAGTTTAATTTGGGGACTTAGGGTTTTTGCTTTGGGGAGTAAGTTCTTATTTGGACCACCTTTGTTCATGCGATGATGGTAATGACACTGAAATTTGCATTCACTCTGAAAATGTAATTGAGTTTGAACGGTGGATACTGAGAGAGAGAGAGAGCGACGGGTTTTCGTTTTGAAAGAGAAAGGGATTTCCGCGTTCCCATTAATTTCACATGCCATTTCTCTTAAATATTTAATATGTTCTTTTATGAATTTAATTGTTTGAAATTGTTTCTTTGACTGATGAAGCATGCGGCCAGGTCTCCTACATCACCTTTCTGTTATGAATTTGGATATTGGGTTGGGTTTTAACCCATACCCAGTTAGTGTCTCTTTGACTGACTGTTTCTTATTGAGTTATTTGGCCCAGTTATGATTTACAGATTTGTAGTTTAGTTTTAATGTATAACTCTTTTGGATTTAGATAATATCTTAGTAGATAATTTTTATGTGCATTTTAGCTTGTTAGATTTATATCACTTTATTATTTTTATTCATTTTTAGGGCCAATGAAATAATTGTAACTTTTCGATATTCGATTTTAAATCGACGTTGTCAAAAGTTGTTATGAGGCCATTGTTATTTTTTCGCTATTTATTTAATCGATTATTCGATTTATTATTTGGTTAATGATAAAATGTGATATTCGATTATTTTAATCGACGTTATCCATTAAATTGAGAACGATTTTGTTATTCTCTCATTATTTTATTTTATGGGGCCTATGATATTATTAAGGGTTTATTGATATTCGATATTTGTAATCGACGTTATCTAAACCTATATGAGGCCAAACTTTTCCATTTCCTTATTATTTATCGATTTCTCGATTTATTTAACTATTTGTGGTCTATGATATTAGTATCCAATTTGTGACATTCAATTTATTGACGTTGTCCGAATCGATATGAGACCGTTTTCTATTATTTTATGGTTTCTACTTAATTTTAGATCCATTGTCATTTATTGACTTTATTATTATTTCGGCCAATGATAAATGGTGATATTCGATTTCTAATAAATCGACGTTATCCCCTAATTTGAGGCCACACGTTTATCTTTCTTATTATTTCTCATTATCTCAATTTATTTTATTCCGGCCGATGAATAAATATTTAAATATTCGATTTCAAATAAATCGACGTTATTTAAATCAAATATGAGGCCAAACTATTATTTTATTATTATTTTGATTTTATTTTATTTTTATGGTCGATGATATAACAAACGACTTAAATATTCGATTTCGACAAATCGACGTTGTTTAAGTCAATATGAGACCAATTGTATTTTTTTATCGCATTTCTTTCATTTAAATAATTATTTAATTATAAAGTAATGCTCGACTTCTCATAGAATGATTCTAACTTTGAATCGATTCTAAGATAGTTAAAGAGCTAAATTTCGACGCTTTCGGTTTAATTCGAGCTCCAACGGCTCCACCTTAGCTTAGTATTAGGATTCGTTCTCGCATAACCATTAACCCTTAACCTCCATTTTGCACTTACCCTTCGCGATCGCTTTATGCCTCGCTATCGACCTACCAAGATGTCTCTTTAAATCCAAACCCTTGATCCAACGTCAAGTGGTCTTAGGTATTAAAACACTTTAAAAATATGAGAGAAATTGTACGCCACGAGCCTTAAGTGGTAGAAAGGAGGATTACGAGCTGTCGTTATTCGCTCCGATTATTCCGTCGCAAGACACTTGGCTTGTTGGTTCGGAATAAACTATCCATAGTCTTTAGTACAATTCGACTCCTAAAGAAAGATAAATAAAATTTGAATCCTTTTCCTCCTTTAGCAAGTAATTCATTAGGCATAAACATCCTTTCGCGCGTGACAACTTAGAAGGTTCCCATCGAGTACGATGGATGTAGGGGGTGCTAATACCTTCCCCCTGCATAACCGACTTCCGAACCCCGACAATGGTTACAATGACCTTGTCTTTATCCCTTCTTCCCGGGTTTTATCTATATTTTCCCTTTCCCTATTTTGGGAATAAATAAAATTAGGTGGCGACTCTTAAGTCAGCCCAGCCGCGACCGCATTCGCGAGGATCGTATTTTTCGAGGTACGACAACGGCCATCATGTTTGCAAAGTAAAGTAAACAACGACGGGGACGACCATCGGTCTAAAGAATAAATGAAATAATGATGAGGGACGGTCATCAAAGGTGAAGGACGATCACCTAGCAGGGGACGGCTGCTCTTTATCACGACATAGGACGAATGTCGGATAGAAAAGGTCGACGATGGGGACGGCCATCAGATAAGCATGATGAAGGACGATCATCAAGAGGTGAAGGACGATCACCTAGCAGGGTACGGCTGCTCTCGGGGTTTATCACGACATAGGACGAATGTCGGATAACAAAATCAACGATGGGGACGGCCATCGGATAAATATGATGAGGGACGGTCATCAAGAGGTGAAAGACGATCACCTAGCAGGGGACGACTGCTCTTTATCACGACATAGGACGAATGTCGGATAGAAAAAAGGTTCCACTAATGGGGACTCCATTGGGGAAGGGGAAGAGGGACGGTCATCCAAAGGTGAAGGAAGATCACCTGGCAGGGTACGGCTGCCGAAAGTATCACGACATAGGACGAATGTCGGAGAGAAGAAAAGTTGTTTTGTTGGTGACTTACTGGGGAATGGTAAACACGGACGAGTGCTTACGCTTAAGAATAAAAGGTATAAGTGTTTGAATATTTGTATAGATTAAGGATGCTGACGAGCGTCCTTAGGACCATGATACGGACGAGTATCGGTAGAAACAAATGTTGATGCGTGTTCAGAGATGATGATACGGACGAGTACCAACTGGTTAACAAGGAACACGGACGAGTGTCGAATCTGTTGAGGAGTGTTATATAAACAAGATACAGACGAGTATCGAAGATTTTTGTATAAGTATGAGTGAAAATTGATTTGTTGGTGAAGTATGAGCAAGACATGAACGAGTGTTCGACTTGCCGGGGAATGTATGACACAGACGAGTGTCAAATATGTACTATATAAACAGGCATCTGTTTCGAGAATGCAAAGAGAGATACTTTGGCTTTCTGCGGGGATAGGATGACACAGACGGGTGTCGAAAAGAGTGTGTTATAAACAAGTGTTTTGGCAGTCATGCTGGGGAAGGATGACACGAACGAGTGTCAAAAGAGTATGTATAGGTATCTGAATTTGAGAGTGCAAAGGGGAAGCTTTGGCTTTTATTTGCAGGGGATGTGAGATTTTATATACATTGTTGATGAAATACAAATGGTATTTACAGGTGACTGGCTCAAACCTGGCTTGTGATCATGCGAATGTTTGATTTTTTTTCCGTAATGCCCCATATTAGACGGAATGCTACGCTTATTTCGGTGATTTATAATGTGAATGCTATGATTATGCAAAAGAGGAACCGATTCGGGATTCGGATCCTGCTGAAGACAAGATCTCTGGCTGATCTACTTGGAGGGATATCCCAGCTGAGGGAGATCATTGGTGGATCTGTTAGGAGATATAGCTCTGCTTGGGGAAATAGATCATTGGTTGATCTCCCATGTAAGGAGAACTCAGCTGGGGAGAAGAAAGCTTTCGTCACTTTGTTGTGCAAGAGTTTCAGGCATTTCTCTTTTGGGGAGAGGATGGAAACTCTATGGGGAACTTGGCTGGGACGCTCCTGTTAAATAGACCTGTGATAGGGATGAGGAAGCTTTGACAACTCTGTTGGGGAAAAGCATTCCAGATATTGCTTGGGGAGGAGGTATGCTGGGGAAGTGGTGCTTGGCATGCCCCATGTTACGTATTGAATACCTGTAATCTGTTAAGACAAGAGAAACGCACAAGTATCCTGAGGTATCCCTTACCGGATTCCGTCATAGGAATTAGATATTCCTGAAAGTAAATATATTTCCCGCAAGCATTTATTAAAAATGGCTCATTTGGTTTACGCAAGTATTATATCATGAATACTGGACATTTTGCAAACGAAATAAAAATGTACAAAAAAGAGGTGTGACTGAAAATCTGATTTTATTAATCTGGGTGCCCTGAATTGGCAAATACAGTCAAAGAAACAAATCCCCTGGAATGAGGAGATTGCTATAAATTGAGAAAAGTAAAAGTGTTGGCAATGTTGACGACGCTCCGGTGAGCTTCCTTTGTTATGACCTGTATGACCTTGATGTTCTTCTCATCCTGCTTTCTGAAGAAGGTTGATTCTGACTGATGCTTTATCCTTTCAAAGCTTTCCGTGTTGTGAGTGATATCGAAGAATTCATAATGCAGTTGTTCGCTTATTCCCTGATTTTGCGTGGATCGCCCTTTTGGGTTTTCGATCCACCGGGATACCGATTTTTGCCTGAGTTGTCCAATGCGGCTTTTCAACTCAGCGGGTGTACACATTTTTTTGACTTTTTCCTTATTTTTTCCCGAGTCTTTTATTCTTTTTTTGACTCGCCGGGATGCCCTATTTTTTCCTGGACTTACATTCTGTTTTTATGTCCAGCGGGTCATTTTATGCGAAGTATTTTTTAACTGCATCTGAATTCACAGGGGATAAGAAATCTTCACCATCCATAGTAGTGAGCATCAGTGCTCCACCAGTGAAAACCTTCTTTACTATGAATGGACCATCGTAATTAGGAGTCTACTTTCCCCTGTGGTCTGTATAAGGAGGAATAAGTCTTTTCAGCACAAGATCTCCCACTTGGTATTCCTGAAGCCTGACTTTCTGATCGAAGGCTCTTTTCATCCTTTTCTGATATAACTGCCCATGACAAATTGCAGCTAATCGCTTCTCTTTGATCAGATTCAGTTGATTGTACCGAGACCGGACCCATTCTGCTTCGTTCAGCTTTACATCCATCAGTACCCGTAAGGAGGGTAACTCAACCTTAACAGGTAGGACAACCTCCATACCATACACAAGCTGATAAGGTGTTGCCCTAGTAGACGTTCTGATTTATGTTCGATACCGATGTAAAGCAAATGGTAGCATTTCATGCCAGTCTTTGTAAGTAACCACCATCTTTTGCATAATCTTCTTGATGTTTTTGTTAGCTGCCTCAACAGCGTCATTCATCTTTGGCCTGTAAGGAGATGAGTTGTGATGTTGGATTTTGAAGTCCCGACACAGTTCTGCCATCATTTTGTTGTTCAAATTGGAACCATTATCAGTAATGATTCACTCGGGAACTCCGTATCGACAGATGATGTCTCTTTTCAGAAATATGGCTACCACTTGCCTGGTGACGTTTGCATACGAAGTTGCTTCAACCCATTTGGTGAAGTAATCAATGGCTACCAGGATGAATCTGTGGCCATTTAAAGCAGTCGGTTCAATCTTTCCAATCATGTCAATGCCCCACATAGCAAAGGGTCAAGGTGAAGACATCACGTTCAAAGGACTTGGAGGCACATGCACTTTATCTGCATAGATCTGGCATATGCACAACAGTCTGCATCCATTGTGATCCAGTAATAACCCGACCTTAACAATTTCTTAGCCATTTCATGTCCTCCAGCATGGGTACCGAAAGATCCTTCATGCACCTCGTGCATCAGCAAGTCTGCTTCTTTCTTATCAACACATCTGAGTAGTACCATGTCAAAGTTTCGCTTGTATAATGAACCATCAGCATTAAGGAAGAAACTACCGGCCAGCCTTCTTAGTGTCTTCTTATCATTGGATGATGCCCCAGGTGGGTATGTTTGATCCTCTAAGAAGCATTTGATATCATGGAACCAAGGCTTGTCATCTTTAGCAATGTCCACAAAGAATACGTATGTTGGTCGGTCTAGTCTGGATACCGAAATCCGAGGCACATAATTTGCAGTTTGAACCTTGATCATGGAGGAAATGGTAGCTAGAGCATCTGCGAACTAATTTTCGTCTCGAGGGATATACTCAAGTTTGACTATTGTGAAGAAAGTCAATAACCTCCTTGTGTAGTCACGATATGGAATCAAATGCTCTTGGTGAGTGTACCATTTGTCGTTGGTCTGATTGCTTACTAGAGTTGGATCTCCGAATACAATTAATGTCTTGATCTTGAGGTTAATGGCTTCCTCAAGACCCATGATACAGGCTTCGTATTCAGTTTCGTTGTTAGTGCATGCAAAGGTGAGTTTTACCGAGAAAGGCATATGAACTCCTTTAGGTGTAATGAGCACTGCACCAACTGCTCGACCATTCATATTGACAGCCCCATCAAACATCATTGTCCATTCTTCTTCTGGGTTAGGCCCTTCAGTGTGAACAAGCTCTTCATGATCTTTTGCCTTTAGGAACATGATATCTTCATCGGGGAAGTCAAATCTCATTGGTTGGTAATCATCAATGGGTTGTTCAGCTAGATAGTCAGACAACACACTGCCTTTGATGGCCTTTTGAGATGTGTACTGAATGTCATACTCTGTCAGAATCATTTGCCATCTTGCAACCCTTCCGGTAAGTGCTGGATTCTCAAATATGTACTTGACGGGGTCCATTTTTGAGATCAATAAGGTAGTGTGAGTCAACATATATTGTCTTAGTCGGCGAGCAGCCCACGCTAAAGCACAACAAGTTTTCTCGAGCAGTGAATAACGTTGTTCACAGTCGGTAAACTTTTTTCTTAACTAGTATATTGCATACTCTTTTCGACCAGACTCATCATGCTGGCCTAGCACACACCCCATTGATCCTTCTAATATTGTCAGGTACATTATTAGAGGTCTTCCTTCAACTGGAGGCATAAGAATTGGAGGTTCTTGTAGGTACTCCTTAATTTTGTTAAAAGCCTTCTGACAATCTTTGTTCCACCTGAACGTTTATTCCTTTCTTAACAATTTGAAAAGGGGCTCACAGGTTGCAGTGAGGTGAGATATGAACCTTGATATGTTGTTCAATCTACCCAAGAACCCTCGAACTTCTTTTTCAGTCCTAGGTGAAGGCATCTCCTGAATGGCTTTAACTTTATCAGGATCAACTTCAATTCCTTGCTCACTTACAATATATCCCAGCAGCTTACCGGAACGTACCCCGAATGTGCATTTGTTAGGGTTTAGCCTCAGCTGATATTTTTTCAGACGCTTGAACAACTTCAGCAGATTTACCAGATGATCTTCTTCAGTGAGGGACTTGGCAATCATGTCATCAACGTAGCATTCAATTTCTTTATGGATCATATCGTGGAATAATGTTACCATAGCCCGTTGATAAGTCGCACCGGAATTCTTTAGTCCAAATGGCATTACCTTGTAACAAAAAGTGCCCCAAGGTGTGATGCAGGTTGTTTTCTCCATGTCTTCGGGTGACATCCTGATCTGATTATACCCAGAAAAACCATCCATGAAGGAAAACAACGAGAACTGAGTTGTGTTGTCGACCAATACATCAATGTGAGGTAATAGGAAGTCATCCTTTGGGCTAGCTCTATTCAGATCCCGATAATCCACACACATCCGTACTTTACCATCCTTTTTAGGCAATGGTAAAATGTTAGCAACCCACGGCGGGTAACTAGTTACAGCAAGGTGTCGCTCCCGAAGATTTGCATCCCAGTACAAGCGCGAACGGTCGGCGAAAGGAGAAAATGAAAATGAAGTGAATAGAGTCGCCAGCTAGGCATTTTTATCCCAAAGGAAAGGTAATGATGCATAAACCTAGAAACGATATGGATAAGACGGCCGCGAACTAGAGAAACTAAGAAAGGGGGTTGGTTACAACCCGGGAAGGTATTAGCACCCAGATTGTCCGCCGTAATTGACGGGATCCACGCTTAAAAGATTGTGTTTAAAGGGGTAAGGTATGTGCTATCTGTGTGCAAAAGCTGAGGAAAGAATATATAGGTGTCAGTGCAAAAGGTGATTGCTCAGGAATGAGGCTTTAAAAGAAAGCTGGAAAGAGGGGGATGACAAATAGACTTTTGTTCGATAATAGTTAAGTTATGCCTACGTATCCTCTCTGTAAACACCCCAAATTTGCCCTCACCCATTCACACCATGGCTTGTGATCATCTCATATGCATAAACACAATCATATCATCTCACATCTCATTTTTTGATTCACTGCATAGATTCAAAGTCATCTGCATCTAGGGTTTGTGATCTGAACAATCCAAGAGCCTCTTGAGCCACTCCAAGGGTCATCAATCACTTCAAGGGGGTCCATGTGTGTTCAAGCATCATATTATATCCTCTCAAAGTCAAGAATGTCAAAGAATCACAAGAACTGGAAATGGTGTGGATGCAGAGCCAAGTTTGACTGCACAGTTGACCTAAAATTAGGGTTTTGGTTTCAGAGGCCATAACTCCAAATTTTTTGGTCATTCTTGTTTCCATTGGTCTCTATATGGTATAGGGAGTATGCATATCAATTTTCATGAAGAAATTCCATGGGGAAGTCATCTGATCAAGAGTTGGCTTTCTGGACAAGTCAGTGTAAAATCAGGGCATCTGAGGCCCCCAATGACCCAACCAATGGGTGATCTTCATCATTTTGAGTGTATATGATCTTTATTTGATCATGGAAGAAGGTTGAAGTTCACAAAAATCAAGAATTTGGAGTTTTTGCAAAGTGTTGACTTTTTGGGCATAGTTGACTTTTCAAGAATGCTTCATTTTAGGTCATTTTTCAAGCCTTGATTCTTGATCCAAAAATGCTTCAAATGGAAAAACTTTGGTCATGAAAGTTGTAGATTACATCTTTCCCTTTTCAAAAAGTACAAGAACATGATCAAATTCTTCTTGGATCAAAAGTTATGGTGTGACAAAGTTGGCAAAAATCATTGATTTTCAAGATGTGCACCAAATGAGAATTTTGCAAAACCATGAACCAAGGCTGTTTGTGACCTCTAGTTGACATCAAACCATGACACAAACATTCTATGTGACATAAAAATCAGAATTGGACCAAAGATCACATGTGTATGGTTTGTGTAACAAGGCATTTTCCATGAAGTTTCAAAAAGAGCCAACTTGCAAAACCACTCATCACACTTCCTACAACTTGCAGCATTGGATGCTGACTTTGGCTAGCCTTTCCCCTCACCCTTGCTGCGCAGCCCCATGCCTTGTACTAGCCTAGAACCAAGCCATACTTCCCTTACACAAAAAGTGGACTTTTGGCAAAAGCAAACTTACCAATCAATAGAGGCCATGTCAAATCATCTGACCTATAGGATTAAAATATACTATCCAAATGCTGGCCATAACACTCAAGAAGCAAGGCTGAAACACAACACACCATCACATACACAAACTTACTCCCTTTTGCAAAACTCTTCGAATTTCTCTGCCCAGCTCAAAAACATCCAAACTATTTCCACACTTCAACTCACCATGCCTCATTGAGTCAAAAGCATCAAAGAACCAAGCCTGAAACAAGCCATAACACCATTTCACCATTTTCACTCCAACTTGCAGTTTCTTTCGAAACTCACTCCACAGTTCACAAACACTCAAACCAACTCCACAAACCTTCTCCACTCATCATCTGGACCACAAACAACCCTTCACCATTGCCAGAAACAGCCTGAATCACCATTGCCATTTTCAACTGAGCTTGAGCAGAAGCTGTTCAAACTCTCCATCCAGCCAGCACAAACTTCTCCAAAGCATTCAAGCATCATCAAAAGGTCATAAGGAGTGGATTTCACAAGGAGAGGAGGTCTGAAAGTCACCAGAGTGAAAGCTTCGAAACTCAGGTAGCTCAAGAAATATTTTTCCAGAAATCATTTTTTATGTTCTAAACTTGTTCTCCATGCTTCACTGATTATCCTGATGCTTTTAGTATTTGAAATGGTGATGAAATGAGGGTTTAATTGATCTCTGAAACTCTGTGACCTAAAAATTTGTTTTGCTCGATTCATGAGTTTGAGGAAGAATAAATTTGTTTTGACTGGGGGTTTTGATTCGTGAGTGAGTGGGAATCATTTCCATGTTTTTAGATTTTGTTTTAGTTAGGTTTTGAGAGAGTTTGGAGATTTTCAGGTGGGCTTCCCACCGGAGAAGACGACCGGAGGTCTTCTCCGGCCACCTGAAAATCATTATGCCCTAATCCTGTAATTAAATGTCATTTGAATTTGGGCCGTAGGATCAGTTGACTCCATTGACCTCCCGCGCGTGTGAATGGCTCAGATCAAGTCATTATGCCCTAATCCACTTAATTAGTTTTAATTAATTATAATTAAATTAATTTATCCAGGGTGAATCTAGACCCTCCATTCACGCGCGCAGTCCACCCTTTTGAATCCAGAATCAATCTCAGCCATTCTTTCTGTTGACTTCATTTAAATTTCATTTTCATTTCAATTTCTTTTCATTTTACTTGCATATTTTATTTAAAATAGCAAAAAATGTCTAAAAATTATGAAACTTTTTCTCATGAGTTTTAATAATTTTTATGACACAAAAATATTTTCATTTTTATTTTTATCATAAAAAAGGTATTTTTAAATATTTAAAATATTATTTTTAATTGATTAATGGAAATTAATTTATTAAAAATACTTTTAGGTATTTAAAAATCACCAAAAAATTCATGAAATGTTCTAAGACATTTAGAAACATTGTCCAACCTTCAAACCAAATTTCTTTTTTGATCTTGATGCATTTTGAGAATTTTTCATTGAATTAAAATCATTTTTGTGCATTATTTTGATCCTAAGTTCAAAAAATCGTTTCTGCCTATCTATGAAGAGTTGGACATTGATTCTTCTTGCATTGCATTGTGTTTAGCATGTAGTTTTTGAGATAAAATGGTCATGATTTGATCTTTCATTTTCATTTTGTTTGACATTTCTTTTGTTTGGAAACCCTAAAAACCCTAATATCTTGTAAAAATCATAACTTGAGATTGGTTAAGAGTTGAGACCTCCCCTTTGGACATTGGTTTGGTATAAGATTAGGGGTCTTTTGAGTGGCATTTTCCATTTTTATCTTAGGGTTTGCTTCTGTTTTTGGTTTTTGTTTGATGTTTGGTTCATAAACCCTAATTTGGGCTTTCATTTGCATCCATCTTGCATTCTCTTGCATAGCATGACTTGCCATGACATTTCGAGCATCCATTTGATTCATTTGACATCATAAGACATATAGAAAGCATGTTTGATCATTGCATCATGTGTTTGCCATATTGTATGCCATGTGCACTTCATAACTTTTCATGTATGTCCATGCTTCTAACTTGTTTCATTTGCATTCATGAACTTGTATGAACATTTCCATGTGCTGCCTCATGTTTGTAGCATCTCATAACATCATTAGCATCATCAACATGCTTCTGGTTTTGTTTCTCATCATGTCATCTCATCTCATTTTGCATTGTATTGCATTTCTTTTCTAACATTTCAGGTGGTAAGTGATTTTGGGAAGTGAATTTGCCTTCACTTCTCATAACTTTTCTTTTCATCTCTCTTGCATCCATTGCTGCATTTTTATATGTGTTTGAGTTTGAGCTTGCTCATTCTTGTTCTTCTTACTTTCTTTCTTCAAGTGACTTGACTTCTTGAATGAAGCAAGTCACTTTGCTTCTCCTGATCCTGTTCATCTGCACCCTGGTGGTTCTCTTTGAAGTTTGTTCTTGAAAACCCCACAAACCTTAGGGACAACCAAGCATGACAATGATTAGGGTTTTGATTAGTCTCCCCTCTTAGTTTTACCTTTGTGTCTCTTTTGAGTCTTCTCTCCTCACCTCATAATCAGGGACTAAACCCTAAAGGCTTTAAGGCTTTGTGATTAAGCTTATGCCTGCATCCTTATCTTGGGATGGAGTGTATAACTTTAATCCTAAGTGTTAAACCCTTAATGTGTTTAACTCCTTTAATCAATCCATCTAATAATCATCAAGACACTAAGCTTGTAACTTGGGCCTTGCATTAGGGTTCTAATTCTTCCTTAACTGGTTAAGAAGGACTAACCCTAGTGTTAATGGACAAGTCCCCCTCAAGTTGTCTTACAAATCATAAAACTCACTTCATCATCATATCATTAAGTAAAATCCACTTAATAAAGGGCTTGTTTTGCCATGATTTTAATCCCTAATCATGGATTAAGTTGAGGAGCTTTCCTCAGCTTAAACATTCTCATCTATTATCCTTCTATTAGGATGGTGTAATGAGTCTGTTTAATCCCTGATTACGGCTTAACCTCATTACTTAACATTAAACAAAAACCACAAAAACATCTAAATAATCACAAGTAGGTTAATGATCTTAATCCTACACCAAAGGTGATTAAGTGTGAGAATCTGACTTCACACTTAAGGTAAGCTCATTACCCCTAAACAGAGGGAAGATGTGATGAGTTTACTAAATCCACTGGTTTAGGCTTAAGCTCATTAACTTATGACAAACTTTCAAAAGCAATAAAAGACTGAAAACTCAAAAACAAACAATAACCGTCTCCTTCGGGATTCTGTTCTCATCATCTTCACTCACAAACGAGAACTTGCTTCTTCCGTCTAATGCAAGACAGTTTGCATCTGTGCCAGACAGATCATACACTTGAGCATAGACAGCTAGCAGTTCACAAGTCAATTCATCTTTCAGTCTCTTTGGGTCGAACTACGGTGTTCTGACTTCCTCATTGCACGAGAGGATACGTAGGCATAACTTAACAGTTATCGAACAAAAGTCTCTGTATATTCCCCCTCCTTCCAGCTTTATTCTTTTAGCCTCATGATCATGAGCATTTCACTCCTGTTCTTACACTGACACTATATATTTATACACTTCACACTTCTCTTACACTGACACCTGTACATCCCTTTTCCAGCTCTTTTACACACAGATTGCACTGACACTACCCCTTTAAACACAAATCTTTTAAGCGTGGATCCCGTCGAGTACGGAGGACAATCTGGGTGCTAATACCTTCCCAGGTTGTAACCAACCCCCTTTCTCAGTCTCTCTGGTTCGCAACCGTCTTATCCATCTTTTCCTAGGTCTATGCAGCATTACCTTTCCTCCGGGATAAAAATGCCTAGCTGGCGACTCTTTTCATCTCCAGTGAGTTCACGGCTGTGTGTTCTCATTGTCCCTCTCGCCGACCGTTCGCGTTTGTACCTTTATTTGGGCCGGTCCCACTTATCGGGAGCGACAACTTGGCGACTCTGCTGGGGACCCTTATACTGCAACCAGGGCTTCTGGTTCTTTTTGTGGGTTCCTCCTAGCGCTTGTTTGATTTGTTGTTTACTGGGGTGGTATGTGCTTATTGGTGTTTATATTTGTATTTATTTTTTGCTTTATGTACAGTTGTTTATTTGCTCTCTTTATAGCTTTATGCATATATCATATTGTCATATTGTGCTGCTGGCTGGATCTGGTTTTGCTTTGGTGGGTGGGTGTTTCATTAAGAGTTAAGGTCCTATACCTGGGACCTGAGTGACACCTAGGCTAGAGTGAATCATATTCTTTCCCATTCCATTTCGGTCTGGTGCGGGAATATGAAACACGGTTCAGATATGGGTTTCTTCTTGAGAACTCTGTGTTGCAGATTTCCTGCAATGCTAGGGCTATCTGGGAAGCCTGCTAAGTCTGGATGACCTTTTAGTATTGACCTTCAGAAACTGAGGTGAATTAGAGGAGGAACTTTTATGGTTATTGTAAACACTGTACCTCCGGGTTAGAAGTGTTTACACTTCTCATAACTGATCCAAGTCTGAGGATCCTTGTTTTAGAACACCACCTGTGAGGGGGTTGGGCTGTTTACAGGTTTGCAGGTACCTTGACCTCAGAATACCCTGTTACTTTGTTTGTTTAAGAATACTTCATTTTGGGACATTTCTTGTGATTCTAAAACCCTGGACATGTGGCTCTTTATTTGAGTCCCCTACCTTGGTTACTGGATTTATAGACCTCCATCTGGAATTCTTGAATACACTTGGACCTATATCAGAGCTTTTGATCAGATCCAGCTCAGTCACAGACCCTTGCATTTCATTTGCATACATAATCATTGCATCATATTGACATTTGCTTATTTGTGTTTCAGGGTATCCATCTTCACTTTTGGCTAGTTTTGACCCCATCTTCAGTATTGACCTATCTTCATCAGCACCTGCTTCAGTTCAGCTATCTGCTTCAGCTATCACCTGCACCAGCCAATCAGTGGCCCCTTTCTTCAGTATTATCATCAGTACCTATCTCTACTCAGTCTCCAGCATCATGGCTCCTAAAAAGAGCAATATCACCTATCACTTCTTCCAGCCAGAGTTATCAGACATCAGGAGGATTCAAACCCTGATCACTCCAGATCACATACCATTGTTCAGGGAAAGCTATGGAGATATACTAGATATGGTTATGGATCTGGACCCTTCACAAAGAAGTCTGATCCACACTTGCATTCAGTTCTATGATCCCCCACTGAGGTGTTTCACCTTCCAAGACTTTCAGTTGGGCCCTTTATTGGAAGAATACTCATCATTGGTTGGTCTGCCTATCAGGGGTGGAATCCCTTTCAACCCTGAGATGGTCTTTCCTGGTAATGGAGAAGTAGCAAAGGCTCTGCATTTGGAACCTGTCCTGATTGAGCAGCATATGACTTCTAAAGCTGGAATCCCTGGCTTCCATCTGGATTTCCTGATTTCTCAAGCTACCCTGAAAGCTTCTTTAGGAGAGTGGAAGGCTGTTTGTGCCTTGTTGGCTTTGAGCATATATGGGATTGTATTGTTTGCGGATGAGCCTCGATTCATTAGCAAGAATGCAATCCATCTGTTCATCCTGAGGAACCCAGTGCCAACTTTATTGGGGGATCTCTATTATTCAGTGCATCAGAGGAATGAAAAGCAGAGGGGAAGATTAGTGAGGTGTTGTGCTCCATTGTTCCATACTTGGCTTCTCAGGCATCTACCCAGGACAGATGCATTTTTGAACCCTCATCAGCAGAGTAACTGGGCCAAGAGACTCACTGCTCTAACTTCAGCCGATATCAGATGGTGCACTCAAAGCACCAAGGGTAGGGATATCATCACCAGCTGTGGGCATTTTCCCAATATGCCCCTAATAGGAGTTAAGGGTAGCATTACTTACAACCCTCTGCTGTTCAGAAGACAACTGGGCTATGCACTGGTCCATACTCCTAAGGCACAGGACTTGGTTGAAACTCTTTATTGCGAGAACAAGATTAATCTGGCTATTTTTAGGCAGGCTGCCTGGGCCTGGGATAATGTTCAAACCAAGGGAGTAACCATTCTGGGGAAGTGTAGCAATGTGGCATCAGCACAATACTATGAGTGGTCCCGTGCCAGGGCTCAATTCTCTGGAATGCCCTTTACCATAGAAGATATGCCTGAATCATCTTCAACACCATCACCTGCCACTGTCAGTTTGGAGGAGTTTGAGAGTTTGAAGGAAAGAAATGAGAAGTTAACTCAAGCTTTGCAGAAGACCCTCCGGGAGAGGAGTGATGGTATGAGGGAGGTTGAGAGATTGGAGAAGTTGAGAGTGGAGCATCTGGTTAAGATTGAGAAGTCTGGGGATTATATCAAAAAGTCTAAAGCTGGAGAACAAATTCTGAAGAATGCTTGCAAGGAAGCCCAGTTCCAGAGAGCAAGGACAGACTTGTATTTGAAGGAAAGTCAAGCCCGGTGGGTCAGGATCACCGAGGCTCGTACCCTGGAGGACAAGAGAGTTCAAGACAAGATAGAGCAACTGGAAGCTAGTGCGAAAGAGCAGCAAGAAGCCCTGGCAGCAGCCCAAAGGGAGATATCAGAGTTGAAGATCAAAGCTGGGGTGAAGAGGTCAAAGGACCAAGCTCAGCACAAGAAGCTAACAGCAGCTGTTACGACCCGGAATCTCCTCATCAGGAATCTCACGGAGCGTCCGGCTGATCCTGTGACCGAAGCACTTCTCAAGGAAGTTCGTGAGGATGAGTTTGGTCTTGGTGTTTGACCATTTGTTTGTTGTTGCTTTCTTTCCATGTACTTTTATTTTCTTGTAATGTATTTTGACCCCTTAGAGGGCTTGTGTTGTAAAATGAACAAGTTGTATTATTTCACCTTCTGTAATATATTTGTGTTAGTTTGCTTCACCTGAGTTTTCTTCAAACAACAACAACAACATCTTCAAGGGTCTGGAAGGGTCAAAACTGAATGCCAAGCCGGATACCTTGAGAGCAAATAAGCATACTGCATTGCATTCTAACCCTTTGTTTGTTTTGTAGGTTTTTGTCTTATTGCCACTAACTCTGTTGTGATATTCAGGAACTATTGCTCGGCGCCGAGTATTTCCCCTCAACCGTCCGCACCGTTATCTGACCCGTAGCAACCTTCCGGGCATTCAAATGGATCAGATGCAGCAGGACCTTACTGAGGTCAGAAATCAAATGGCAAACGAAAGGCTAGAAATGAGGAATCAAATGACGCAGTTTATGGAAGTAATGAACAATATGGCTCAGAGCCAGGAAAGATTGAGGGCCATGGTGGAAAGGCAGAATCAAGAAGATCCACATGTAGGAACTGCCGGCACCAGTAACAATGAAAGGGTCCAACCTCACGTAAATCCCCCTGTATTTGGACCACATCTCCATCCTGAGGTCAATATTCCTGCAAATGTTCAAGGAACTGCCACTGCGGCCAGGATACTTCAAGAAGACCCCCAGGAGGACCAATTCACAGTAATGGGTGCTGGGGAAGAAGCTTATGATAGAAGGCTGGATGAGATAGCTGAGAAATTGAGGTCCTTAGAGTCTCAAAACTCTTTGGGATTTGACGTCATGGATATGGGCTTGGTAGACGGGGTCAGGATTCCCCATAAGTTTAAGCCTCCTTGTTTTGAAAAATACAACGGGACTTCATGCCCCCGGACTCACTTACAATCATTTCTGGGGAGGTTGAAGGCCTATACTATGGATGAGAAGCTCTGGATGTTCTATTTCGAAGACAGCTTGACAGGGGCTTCAAGAGAATGGTACTCTCACTTGACAAGGGCAACTATTAGATGCTGGAAGGACCTGGCAGAGGCCTTCATCAGACAGTATCAGTATAACTTAGACATGGCACCCAACAGGACCCTCCTAATGGGAATGTCACAGTCGTCAAGGGAAAGTTTCCGAGAATATGCCCAGAGATGGAGGCAACTGGCTGCTGCTGTTCAGCCCCCTATGTCTGAAAGGGAAATGGCAGATATGTTCATGAACACCCTTCAGGGGACTTACATTGACAGGCTGGCTGCTTTCTCTTCCACTAGCTTTGCAGATGTTGTCATAGCTGGGGAGAGAATTGAAAGCCTATTGAAGATGGGTAAGATCTCAGACAACGGTGCAAGCTCGTCCAGTGGTACAAGAAAACCTTTTGCAGGCCCAAGAAGAACTGGCGAGACCAATGCCATCCACACCAACAGGGGCAGGCCCCAATATGTTCACAGATCAGTGGCAGCAGTCACCATTCCTGCTCCAGCTCATCCTCAACCAGTTTATCAACCTCCTCAGCAAAACTATCAGCCACAACCTCAGTACCATCAACAGAATCAGTATCCTCCGAGAAATTACAACAACAGCAACACCAACAACAATAACCAGCAAAGGCCATTCCAACAGAGGCCTTCTCAAGCTAATAGGGTAATCGATCTGATCCCTATGCCATATGCTACTCTGCTGCCACAACTCCTGAAACTCAACCTAGTTGAGCTAAGGACGTTGGCACCCCCAGATCCCAACAGCCTACCCAGGAATTATGACTCCAACGCTAGGTGTGCTTTTCATTCAAATGCACCTGGCCACAGTACAGAAAAGTGCAGAGCTCTGCACATGAAGGTACAAGACCTGGTAGACTCGAAAGCTCTGAATTTCGCACCACCACCCAATGTCAACAAAAATCCTATGCCAAACCACGGTGGTCCCAGAATTAACGCTATTGAAGAAGACAAGCCGTCTTATTTAATAACCAGTGTGGGCCGGATCAGGACACCGTTGGTGGAAATCAAAGCTCAGCTCTTGGAATGTCAAATGTTCCCGGGGTGTGAGTTAGGCTGTGCTTACTGCAATATTTCAGTAAATGGGTGCGATGATTTAAGGAATGGCATAGATGGTCTTATTCAGAGTGGCCAACTTCAGATCACCACATCATTTCCAACAAATCCAGCAATCTCATCAGCAACGGTTTCAGAACCTCCTACAACTGCAGCAACCATTGTTCCCGACAATTCTTCGGCTTCATCAACAAGTACTTCATCTGTCTTCTCAACTGATCAGTTTTCAACAAATTTTCCTGCTACAACTTCAGCTTCACTCCATTTTGAACCTCCTACAACAACAACATCCATTCTTCCAACAATGTCTCCTACAACACCAGCAACCAATCATGAAGATGTCTCTACTGTCATAATATTTTATGATCCTGAAAGCAACTCTGCCTACAATTCAGAAAGTGCTGCTCCCGTTAGAGCACCGGTCACAATTTATTATGATCCGCAAACTATCACAGTTCCTTCCACAGCTGCAATCAGTCCAGTCACTATCACGGTGCCTGGACCAGTACCTTATGAAAGTAGTAATGCCATCCCCTGGCATTACGGCTCTGACCTGTACTGTGAAGGACAAAGAATCACTTTTGAATCATCAACCCCTGCACCACAAATTGACAATGTGGGAGGAGGCGGAGGCTTCACTCGAAGCGGACGTCTCTTCGCTCCACAAATTCAAAGACCCACTGCCGAAGCAGAAGCTGCTGCCAAGGCAAAAGGAAAGAGCCTGGTGCAGGAAGATCAAACTGTTAAGGAAGCTTTGAAGACACCATTCGATCAAGAGGTTGATGAGTTCATGCGAATCATCAAAAAGAGTGATTATAAAATAGTGGATCAGCTTCATCAGACGCCTTCCAAGATCTCGATCCTATCATTGCTTATGTGCTCCGAAGCCCATCGGAATGCCTTACTCAAAGTCTTGTATGCAGCTTACGTGCCGGAAGAGATCACTGTCAATCAGCTGGAAGCTGTAGTTGGAAATGTTAATGCTAGTCACGGACTAGGGTTCACCAATACTGATTTGACAACGGAAGGCCGCAACCATAACAAAGCCTTGCACATAACCATGGAATGCAAAGGTGCTGTCCTTTCCCATGTGCTGGTAGACACGGGGTCATCCCTTAATGTCCTACCTAAAAAGGCTCTGGTGAAGCTAGAATATGACGGATTGGCGTTGAGACCCAGCAACCTGGTGGTGAGAGCCTTTGATGGTTCAAAGAGATCGGTTCTGGGAGAGATTGAGTTACCCGTGACGATTGGCCCGCAGACCTTTAAAACTATCTTCTACGTGATGGATATACAGCCCGCCTACAGCTGTTTATTGGGTAGGCCATGGATTCACGCTGCTGGCGCCGTGACCTCTACCCTTCACCAGAAGTTAAAATATGAGTGGGAGGGTCAAATCGTTACAATCTGCGGAGAGGAGGACATTTTTGTCAGCCACCTGGCTACTTATAAGTACATTGAGATGGATGGGGAGATCCATGAAACAATGAGCCAGGGGTTTGAAGCCTTGAATGTGAATGAAACATCTGCTGTACCTGGTACTTCAATATCGTCATACCAACAAGCCCGGAAGGTTGTTGAGGAAGGAACTGCCCAAGGCTGGGGCAAGCTACTACCGGTGGAAAAGAAAGAAGACAGATTTAGGTTGGGTTACAAACCAACTCAACAAGATCAAGCAGCGGCTGCGAAAGAGCCCAATTTTGTGAGTGGGGGGATGCTTACCCCTGATGCCATCAACTGTCTGGAAGACGAGCTGGAAGAAGAACGCAACCTGGAAAGCTGGATTCGTCCAAAGATCCCGGGGAGCAGTATCTCAAACTGGTCTTCCCAGGAAATTATAAGAGTTACTCATGCAGAGTAATTATTATTTCCTGTATTGTTATAGCATGCATCAAAATCTTGCATCTTGCCCAAGATGACAAGATTCATTTTGTAATCGGCCCATCTGTACTTTTTGTGCAAACAAGATTAATCAATGAAATATCAGACATCTTTTTGCAAATGAGTCTTTTTCTTTTCCGTTCACTGTTTTTCTATTTTTCTTTTTGTACAAAAAAAAATAAATGGCAGTGTTTTCAAAATGACAACTTTATTTCACTTTTCTAAAATAAGATTAAAATCAAATCACTAAAATGAACCGACTGAACCCTTGCAGAGAATGCCTTCCTGACAGCACCGACAACAGCACGGCTATGACTTCGTATGACTTTGACAATCCAATCAATCAAGCTGATGAAGGGGTTGAAGAAGAATATGAGCTTCCTGAAGAGCTAGCCAGGTTGTTAAGACAAGAGGAAAAGGTTATTACTCCTCACCAGGAGGAGGTTGAAGTGATCAATCTTGGTACAGATGAAGACGTGAAAGAGGTTAAAATCGGGGCCTGCCTGCAAGACTCAGTGAAGAGACAACTGATTGATCTGCTTCGAGAGTATGTGGACGTGTTTGCTTGGTCTTATCAAGATATGCCCGGGTTGGACACTGACATTGTCGTGCACAAGCTGCCGTTGAGGGAAGAATGCCCACCAGTCAAACAGAAGCTGCGCCGTACTCGCCCAGACATGGCTATGAAAATCAAGGAAGAGGTACAAAAGCAGTGGGACGCCGGGTTCCTTGCTGTAACTAGCTATCCACCGTGGGTCGCTAATATAGTACCTGTGCCTAAGAAGGACGGTAAAGTAAGAATGTGTGTTGACTACCGGGATCTGAACAGAGCCAGCCCAAAAGATGATTTCCCTTTACCTCACATTGATGTATTGGTGGATAATACGGCTCAGTTCTCGGTATTCTCCTTCATGGACGGATTTTCAGGATATAATCAGATCAAGATGTCACCTGAAGACATGGAGAAGACAACATTCATTACACCTTGGGGCACGTTCTGTTACAAGGTGATGCCATTCGGACTGAAGAATGCTGGTGCGACATATCAACGGGCTATGGTGACATTATTCCACGATATGATCCATAAAGAAATAGAATGTTATGTGGATGACATGATTGCCAAGTCCCTTACAGAGGAAGATCACCTGGTGAATCTACTGAAGTTATTCAAGCGTCTGAGGAAATACCAACTGAAGCTGAACCCCAACAAATGCACATTCGGGGTGAGATCCGGTAAGCTGCTGGGTTTTATTGTAAGCGAGAAAGGGATTGAAGTTGACCCTGACAAAGTCAAAGCCATCCAAGAGATGCCTGCACCGAAAACTGAGAAGGAAGTTCGAGGGTTCTTAGGTCGATTGAACTACATCTCGCGGTTCATATCTCACCTTACAGCAACTTGTGAACCCTTGTTCAAACTACTGAGAAAAGAACAGACGGTCAGGTGGAACGAAGACTGCCAAAGGGCATTTGACGAGATCAAGGAATACTTACAGGAACCTCCAATCCTTATGCCTCCAGTTGAAGGAAGACCTCTGATAATGTACTTGACAGTATTAGAAGAGTCGATGGGGTGTGTGTTGGGCCAGCATGACGAGTCTGGTCGAAAAGAGTATGCAATATACTACCTAAGCAAAAAGTTTACCGACTGTGAACAACGTTATTCACTGCTCGAGAAAACTTGCTGTGCTTTAGCGTGGGCTGCTCGCCGACTGAGACAGTATATGTTGACCCACACTACTTTGTTGATCTCAAAAATGGACCCCGTCAAGTACATTTTCGAGAAGCCAGCTCTTACCGGACGGGTTGCAAGATGGCAGATGATTCTCATAGAATACGACATCCAGTACACGTCTCAGAAAGCCATCAAGGGCAGTGTACTATCTGAATATCTTGCTGAGCAACCCATTGACGACTACCAGCCTATGAGGTTTGACTTCCCTGATGAAGACATCATGTTCATAAAAGCAAAAGATCATGAAGAGCCTGTTCACACTGAAGGGCCTGACCCGGAAGAAGAATGGACTATGATGTTTGACGGGGCTGTTAACATGAATGGTCGTGGTGTTGGTGCAGTACTCATTTCACCAAAAGGAGTTCACATGCCTTTCTCGGCGAAACTCACTTTCAACTGCACTAACAACGAAGCTGAATACGAAGCTTGCATTATGGGTCTTGAGGAAGCCATTGACCTCAGGATCAAGACATTGACTGTATTCGGAGATTCAGCTCTGGTAGTTAATCAAACCAACGGAAAATGGTACACCCACCAGGATCATCTGATACCTTACAGGGATTATACAAGGAGGTTATTGACTTTCTTCACAACAGTCAAGCTTGAGTATATCCCTCGGGACGAGAATCAGTTTGCAGATGCTCTCGCTACCATTTCATCCATGATCAAAGTTCAAGCTGCTAACTTTGTACCTCAGATTTCAGTGTCCAGACTTGATAGACCAGCATATGTGTTCGCAGCAGAAGTTGTCAAAGATGATAAGCCTTGGTTCCATGACATTAAATGCTTCTTGGAGGATCAGACATACCCACCTGGGGCATCTTCCAATGATAAGAAGACTTTGAGAAGGCTTGCTGGTAGTTTCTTTCTGAACACTGATGGGTCTTTATACAAAAGGAACTTTGATATGATACTCCTCAGATGTGTTGACAAGACGGAAGCAGATTTGTTGATGCATGAAGTGCACGAAGGATCTTTTGGTACCCATGCAGGAGGGCATGCCATGGCTAAGAAGTTGCTAAGGTCAGGTTATTACTGGATCACAATGGATGCAGACTGTTGTGCCTATGCCAGAAAATGCCACAAATGCCAGATCTATGCAGATAAGGTGCATGTGCCTCCCAATCCTCTGAACATCATGTCTTCACCATGGCCCTTTGCTATGTGGGGCATTGATATGATTGGCAAGATTGAGCCAACTGCTTCAAACGGTCACAGATTCATCCTGGTCGCCATTGACTATTTCACCAAGTGGGTCGAAGCAGCGTCTTATGCAAACGTTACAAGACAAGTGGTAGCCAGATTTCTGAGGAGAGATATCATCTGTCGATACGGAGTGCCCGAGCGAATCATTACTGATAATGGTTCCAACTTAAACAACAAAATGATGGCAGAGCTGTGCCGGGACTTCAAGATCCAACACCACAATTCTTCTCCTTACAGGCCAAAGATGAATGGCGCAGTTGAGGCAGCTAATAAAAATATCAAGAAGATTGTGCAGAAGATGGTAGTCACTTACAAAGACTGGCATGAAATGCTACCGTTTGCCTTGCATGGGTACCGCACGTCAATCAGAACATCCACTGGGGCAACACCGTATCAGCTTGTGTATGGTATGGAAGCAGTCCTACCTGTTGAAGTTGAATTACCCTCTCTGCGGGTACTAATGGATGTTAAACTGAGTGAAGCAGAATGGGTTCGGGCCCGATACGAACAACTGAGTCTGATCGAAGAGAAAAGATTGGCTGCAATCTGTCATGGGCAGTTATATCAGAAGAGAATGAAGAAAGCCTTCGATCAGAAAGTCAGGCACCGAGGGTACCAAGTAGGAGATCTTGTGCTGAAGAGAATCCTCCCTCCTCATACAGACCACAGGGGCAAATGGACTCCAAATTATGAAGGACCATTCGTGGTAAAGAAAGTTTTTTCCGGTGGAGCACTGATGCTCAGCACCATGGATGGTGAAGATTTCCCGTCCCCTGTGAATTCAGATGCAGTTAAAAAATACTTCGCATAAAAAATGACCCGCTGGACACAAAAACAGAATGTAAGTCCAGGCAAAAATAGGGCATCCCGGCGAGTCAAAAAAACAGAATAAAAGACTCGGGCAAAAATAAGGGAAAATAAACAAAAAATGTGTACACCCGCTGAGTTGAAAAGCCGCATTGGACAACTCAGGCAAAAATGGGTATCCCGATGGATTGAAAACCCGAAAGGGCGATCCATGCAAGATAAGGGAATAAGCGAATGACTGCGTTCTGAATTCGTCTGTATCACTGGGAAAGCTTCGAAAGGATCAAGCTTCAATCAGAATCAGCCTTCTTCAGAAAGCAAGACGAGAAGAACGTCATTGTCATACGAGTCATAGTAGAAGAGGAAGCTCTTAAAAGCGTCGTCAACACTGCCAACATTTTGTTTCTCAATTTGTAACGATCTCCTCATTTCAGGGGATATGTTCCTTTGACTGTATCTCGCTGATTCAGGGCATATGAATTAATAAAATCAGATTTTCAGTCATGTCTCGTTTTGTACATTTTACTTGCAAAAATGTCTGATGTCTTAAAAGGAAAACTGATTGCATGAGAATACAGATGCTTATCTTCATATAAGAAACATGCTTGCAGGAAATATACTTACTCTCAGAAATATCTAAACTCCTATGATGGAATCCAGTAAAGGATACCTCGGGATTATCTTGTGCGTTTTTCTATCTTTTTCAGGATTGCAGGTATCCAGAACGCAACTTGGGGCATGGAAACTTTATCCCAGCAGGCTGGCAAATTAACATTCAATTTCAGCACCCGGAGTGCTCTCTCCCCAGCTGAGTTTCCCTTTCATGACTCCTCCCAGCTGAGTTGCCACTTGTTGCTTGTCCCCATCAGAATGGGCAGGTATCACGGAAGATGCCCATATCCCCGGCTGAGTCAAGAAGTTACTGTAACAGAATTCCTAGGGAGATCTCAATGATCTCTCTTTCTCCCCAGCCCAGTTGCCATTTCATCCTCAGCCGGGTACGAAAGTCAGGGAATCATCTCCCCACAGAATTCTCAGCCTCTATCCAGAAGAGCAACGCATGAAGAACTCACAACAGAGTGAAGAAAGCTTCTACAAACCCCAGCTGGGTCCTATATTTATTAGGATAGGTCTATCAATGACCTATATCCCCAAGCAATAGCATCTCGTTAGATCTACCAATGATCTCATCCCCAACTGGGATGTCCACTTCAAATAGATCGATCGAAGATCTTCACAGCAACGGGATCCGGATCCCGGTTTGGTACCTTTGCACAATCATAGCATTCGCATCATATTTACCCACAAAGCGTAGCATTCCGTTTTAATACGGAACATTACGGCAAAAATCAAACATATAGCATAATCATAAGCCATGATATGAATCAAACACTTGTGAATAATAACCATTCATCAGAATACGGAATACTTTCCCCAAAATCCCCCAGAGTCCCCAGCAAAAGCAGTTGCCTCACAAATCACAAACACCAGTATATACACCTTTTGACACCCGTCCGTGTCATCACTCCCCAGTAAGTCACCTGAACACTCTTTACAAACAAGATCACCCGTATTACAGATACTTTCTGGCACCCGTCCGTGTCATAACTCCCAGCAGAAAGCCAAAGACATCCTCTTTGCACTCACATATACCTATATACACTTTCTTGACACCCGTCCGTGTCGTACCCCCAGCACAGTCACCTACACTTTGTATATCAGATACTGGTTGATTTTATTACGCTTTTCTCTTGACACTCGTCCGTGTCACTCTCCCCAGCAGATAAACACTCATCTACATATACTCATACTACTCATACCTATACAGATACTCGTCCGTATCTTGTATATACTCATATATCCCCACAGATTCGACTTTGGTCCTTGTTCTTTGTTAACCCGTTGGTACTCGTCCGTACCATCATCTCAGAGCATGCGTCTAGAGTTTGTTTCTACATGATACTCGTCCGTATCATAGTTCTAAGGATGCTCGTCCGCATCTTTAATCCATACACCGTGTCGAACACTTACGTCCTCTTGAATATAGATGCTCGTCTGTGTCTATTATTCCCCAGAAGATCCCCTTCAGATTCAACGCTCGTCCATGTTCTCTGTTAGCCAGTTGATACTCGTCCGTATCATCATCTTTGAACACGTGTCAGTACTTGTTTCTACCCGATACTCGTCCGTATCGTAGTCTTAGGGATGCTCGTCCGCATCTTTAATCTATACACAATATCTAAACACTTGTACCTTTTGTTTCTTGGATATAAACACTCGTCCGTGTTTACTACTCCCCAGTAAATCGCCAAGCAAATTCCTTCTTATCTAACACTCGTCCTGTGTTGTGATAAATTTTGAGAGCAGTCGTACCCTTCTAGGTGGTCGTCCTCCACCTCTTGATGGTCGTCCTCCATCATGCTCATCCGATGGCCGTCCCCATCGTTGATTTTAGCGGCCGTCCCCTGCTAGGTGGTCGTCCTCCACCTCCTGATGATCGTCCTTCATCATTTTATCCAATGGCCGTCCCCATTGTTGATTTTGGTTATCTGACATTCGTCCTATGTCAGGATAAACCCTGAGAGCAGCCGTCCCCTGCTAGGTGGTCGTCCTCCACCTCTTGATGGTCGTCCTCCATCATGCTCGTCCGATGGCCGTCCCCATCGTTGACCTTTTATCCGATGGTCGTCCCCATCGTTGATATTTTCGGCAGCCGTACCCTGCCAGGTGGTCGTCCTCCACCTTTGATGGCCGTCCCCATCATATTTTCCTCATATCCCCAACAGAGCAGCCGTCCCCTGCTAGGTGATCGTCCTTCACTTTTGATGGCCGTAACCCATCATCTGTTTATTTCATTTATTCTTTAGCCCGATGGCCGTCCCCGTCGTGGTCCCTTGTTCTTTTAGCCCGATGGCCGTCCCCATCGTCGGTTACCTTGCTTTATGAACTTGATGGCCGTCCCCGTCATGTTTCATTAATCCCCAGAGATTTTACAACTTTATCTTGACGGCCGTCCCCATCATAATTTCACATTTTTCCAGCTAGTCGGCCGTCCCCGTCTTGGCTTTACCTTTTTATCCCCAGCATGTCGGCCGTCCCCGTCATTGCTTTACTTCACACACTTTCCCCAGCATGTCGGCTGTCCCCGTCATTGCTTTACTTCACACACTTTTCCCAGTATGTCGGTCGTCCCCGTCATTGCTCTCTACCCAGCAGTCGTCCTCTGTTCGGCGGTCGTCCTCCGTCGCCCACACCTTTACAATATACTTTATTTTCTTTTACAATCTATATCCCTTTTCTTCTTCATTCTGTGAGTGCAAATTTTGGACTGTCTTTGATATTCAGCCACAAGTTATCTTGTTTGCCTGTTAAGCCGTCGCTTACATCCTGCACAGCTAACTCATGTTTGAATAGGGGCAGCTGTAAACACCCCAAATTTTCCCTCACCCATTCACACCATGGCTTGTGATCATCTCATATGCATAAACACAATCATATCATCTCACATCTCATTTTTTGATTCACTGCATAGATTCAAAGTCATCTGCATCTAGGGTTTGTGATCTGAACAATCCAAGAGCCTCTTGAGCCACTCCAAGGGTCATCAATCACTTCAAGGGGGTCCATGTGTGTTCAAGCATCATATTATATCCTCTCAAAGTCAAGAATGTCAAAGAATCACAAGAACTGGAAATGGTGTGGATGCAGAGCCAAGTTTGACTGCACAATTGACCTAAAATTAGGGTTTTGGTTTCAGAGGCCATAACTCCAAATTTTTTGGTCATTCTTGTTTCCATTGGTCTCTATATGGTATAGGGAGTATGCATATCAATTTTCATGAAGAAATTCCATGGGGAAGTCATCTGATCAAGAGTTGGCTTTCTGGACAAGTCAGTGTAAAATCAGGGCATCTGAGGCCCCCAATGACCCAACCAATGGGTGATCTTCATCATTTTGAGTGTATATGATCTTTATTTGATCATGGAAGAAGGTTGAAGTTCACAAAAATCAAGAATTTGGAGTTTTTGCAAAGTGTTGACTTTTTGGGCATAGTTGACTTTTCAAGAATGCTTCATTTTAGGTCATTTTTCAAGCCTTGATTCTTGATCCAAAAATGCTTCAAATGGAAAAACTTTGGTCATGAAAGTTGTAGATTACATCTTTACCTTTTCAAAAAGTACAAGAACATGATCAAATTCTTCTTGGATCAAAAGTTATGGTGTGACAAAGTTGGCAAAAATCATTGATTTTCAAGATGTGCACCAAATGAGAATTTTGCAAAACCATGAACCAAGGCTGTTTGTGACCTCTAGTTGACATCAAACCATGACACAAACATTCTATGTGACCTAAAAATCAGAATTGGACCAAAGATCACATGTGTATGGTTTGTGTAACAAGGCATTTTCCATGAAGTTTCAAAAAGAGCCAACTTGCAAAACCACTCATCACACTTCCTACAACTTGCAGCATTGGATGCTGACTTTGGCTAGCCTTTCCCCTCACCCTTGCTGCGCAGCCCCATGCCTTGTACTAGCCTAGAACCAAGCCATACTTCCCTTACACAAAAAGTGGACTTTTGGCAAAAGCAAACTTACCAATCAATAGAGGCCATGTCAAATCATCTGACCTATAGGATTAAAATATACTATCCAAATGCTGGCCATAACACTCAAGAAGCAAGGCTGAAACACAACACACCATCACATACACAAACTTACTCCCTTTTGCAAAACTCTTCGAATTTCTCTGCCCAGCTCAAAAACATCCAAACTATTTCCACACTTCAACTCACCATGCCTCATTGAGTCAAAAGCATCAAAGAACCAAGCCTGAAACAAGCCATAACACCATTTCACCATTTTCACTCCAACTTGCAGTTTCTTTCGAAACTCACTCCACAGTTCACAAACACTCAAACCAACTCCACAAACCTTCTCCACTCATCATCTGGACCACAAACAACCCTTCACCATTGCCAGAAACAGCCTGAATCACCATTGCCATTTTCAACTGAGCTTGAGCAGAAGCTGTTCAAACTCTCCATCCAGCCAGCACAAACTTCTCCAAAGCATTCAAGCATCATCAAGAGGTCATAAGGAGTGGATTTCACAAGGAGAGGAGGTCTGAAAGTCACCAGAGTGAAAGCTTCGAAACTCAGGTAGCTCAAGAAATATTTTTCCAGAAATCATTTTTTATGTTCTAAACTTGTTCTCCATGCTTCACTGATTATCCTGATGCTTTTAGTTTTTGAAATGGTGATGAAATGAGGGTTTAATTGATCTCTGAAACTCTGTGACCTAAAAATTTGTTTTGCTCGATTCATGAGTTTGAGGAAGAATAAATTTGTTTTGACTGGGGGTTTTGATTCGTGAGTGAGTGGGAATCATTTCCATGTTTTTAGATTTTGTTTTAGTTAGGTTTTGAGAGAGTTTGGAGATTTTCAGGTGGGCTTCCCACCGGAGAAGACGACCGGAGGTCTTCTCCGGCCACCTGAAAATCATTATGCCCTAATCCTGTAATTAAATGTCATTTGAATTTGGGCCGTAGGATCAGTTGACTCCATTGACCTCCCGCGCGTGTGAATGGCTCAGATCAAGTCATTATGCCCTAATCCACTTAATTAGTTTTAATTAATTATAATTAAATTAATTTATCCAGGGTGAATCTAGACCCTCCATTCACGCGCGCAGTCCACCCTTTTGAATCCAGAATCAATCTCAGCCATTCTTTCTGTTGACTTCATTTAAATTTCATTTTTATTTCAATTTCTTTTCATTTTACTTGCATATTTTATTTAAAATAGCAAAAAATGTCTAAAAATTATGAAACTTTTTCTCATGAGTTTTAATAATTTTTATGACACAAAAATATTTTCATTTTTATTTTTATCATAAAAAAGGTATTTTTAAATATTTAAAAGATTATTTTTAATTGATTAATGGAAATTAATTTATTAAAAATACTTTTATGTATTTAAAAATCACCAAAAAATTCATGAAATGTTCTAAGACATTTAGAAACATTGTCCAACCTTCAAACCAAATTTCTTTTTTGATCTTGATGCATTTTGAGAATTTTTCATTGAATTAAAATCATTTTTGTGCATTATTTTGATCCAAAGTTCAAAAAATCGTTTCTGCCTATCTATGAAGAGTTGGACATTGATTCTTCTTTCATTGCATTGTGTTTAGCATGTAGTTTTTGAGATAAAATGGTCATGATTTGATCTTTCATTTTCATTTTGTTTGACATTTCTTTTGTTTGGAAACCCTAAAAACCCTAATATCTTGTAAAAATCATAACTTGAGATTGGTTAAGAGTTGAGACCTCCCCTTTGGACATTGGTTTGGTATAAGATTAGGGGTCTTTTGAGTGGCATTTTCCATTTTTATCTTAGGGTTTGCTTCTGTTTTTGGTTTTTGTTTGATGTTTGGTTCATAAACCCTAATTTGGGCTTTCATTTGCATCCATCTTGCATTCTCTTGCATAGCATGACTTGCCATGACATTTCGAGCATCCATTTGATTCATTTGACATCATAAGACATATAGAAAGCATGTTTGATCATTGCATCATGTGTTTGCCATATTGTATGCCATGTGCACTTCATAACTTTTCATGTATGTCCATGCTTCTAACTTGTTTCATTTGCATTCATGAACTTGTATGAACATTTCCATGTGCTGCCTCATGTTTGTAGCATCTCATAACATCATTAGCATCATCAACATGCTTCTGGTTTTGTTTCTCATCATGTCATCTCATCTCATTTTGCATTGTATTGCATTTCTTTTCTAACATTTCAGGTGGTAAGTGATTTTGGGAAGTGAATTTGCCTTCACTTCTCATAACTTTTCTTTTCATCTCTCTTGCATCCATTGCTGCATTTTTATATGTGTTTGAGTTTGAGCTTGCTAATTCTTGTTCTTCTTACTTTCTTTCTTCAAGTGACTTGACTTCTTGAATGAAGCAAGTCACTTTGCTTCTCCTGATCCTGTTCATCTGCACCCTGGTGGTTCTCTTTGAAGTTTGTTCTTGAAAACCTCACAAACCTTAGGGACAACCAAGCATGACAATGATTAGGGTTTTGATTAGTCTCCCCTCTTAGTTTTACCTTTGTGTCTCTTTTGAGTCTTCTCTCCTCACCTCATAATCAGGGACTAAACCCTAAAGGCTTTAAGGCTTTGTGATTAAGCTTATGCCTGCATCCTTATCTTGGGATGGAGTGTATAACTTTAATCCTAAGTGTTAAACCCTTAATGTGTTTAACTCCTTTAATCAATCCATCTAATAATCATCAAGACACTAAGCTTGTAACTTGGGCCTTGCATTAGGGTTCTAATTCTTCCTTAACTGGTTAAGAAGGACTAACCCTAGTGTTAATGGACAAGTCCCCCTCAAGTTGTCTTACAGATCATAAAACTCACTTCATCATCATATCATTAAGTAAAATCCACTTAATAAAGGGCTTGTTTTGTCATGAGTTTAATCCCTAATCATGGATTAAGTTGAGGAGCTTTCCTCAGCTTAAACATTCTCATCTATTATCCTTCTATTAGGATGGTGTAATGAGTCTGTTTAATCCCTGATTACGGCTTAACCTCATTACTTAACACTAAACAAAAACCACAAAAACATCTAAATAATCACAAGTAGGTTAATGATCTTAATCCTACACCAAAGGTGATTAAGTGTGAGAATCTGACTTCACACTTAAGGTAAGCTCATTACCCCTAAACAGAGGGAAGATGTGATGAGTTTACTAAATCCACTGGTTTAGGCTTAAGCTCATTAACTTATGACAAACTTTCAAAAGCAATAAAAGACTGAAAACTCAAAAACAAACAATAATCGTCTCCTTCGGGATTCTGTTCTCATCATCTTCACTCACAAACGAGAACTTGCTTCTTCCGTCTAATGCAAGACAGTTTGCATCTGTGCCAGACAGATCATACACTTGAGCATAGACAGCTAGCAGTTCACAAGTCAATTCATCTTTCAGTCTCTTTGGGTCGAACTACGGTGTTCTGACTTCCTCATTGCACGAGAGGATACGTAGGCATAACTTAACAGTTATCGAACAAAAGTCTCTGTATATTCCCCCTCCTTCCAGCTTTATTCTTTTAGCCTCATGATCATGAGCATTTCACTCCTGTTCTTACACTGACACTATATATTTATACACTTCACACTTCTCTTACACTGACACCTGTACATCCCTTTTCCAGCTCTTTTACACACAGATTGCACTGACACTACCCCTTTAAACACAAATCTTTTAAGCGTGGATCCCGTCGAGTACGGCGGACAATCTGGGTGCTAATACCTTCCCAGGTTGTAACCAACCCCCTTTCTCAGTCTCTCTGGTTCGCAACCGTCTTATCCATCTTTTCCTAGGTCTATGCAGCATTACCTTTCCTCCGGGATAAAAATGCCTAGCTGGCGACTCTTTTCATCTCCAGTGAGTTCACGGCTATGTGTTCTCATTGTCCCTCTCGCCGACCGTTCGCGTCTGTACCTTTATTTGGGCCGGTCCCACTTATCGGGAGCGACACTCTCATGCAATGAGGAAGTCAGAACACCGTAGTTCGACTCAAAGAGACTGAAAGATAAATTGACTGTGAACTGCTTGCTTGTCTATGCTCAAGTGTTTGACTCGTCTGGCTCGAGTGCTAACTGTCTTGCATTAGAAGGAAGAAGCAAGTTCTCGTTTGTGAATGAGTATGATGAGAAAAGAATCCCGAAGGAGACGATTATTGTTTTGTTTTTGTGTTTTCAGTTTTGTTATTGTTTTGCATAAGTAAATGAGCTTAAGCCTAAATCAAAGGTTGTAAACTTATTATATCCTCCCTGATTAGGGATAATGAGAATACTTAAGTATGAGATAAGCATCTCAACTTAATAACCATGATGATGTAGGATTAAGATCATTAACCTACTTGTGATTATTAAGATGTTTTTGGGTTTTTGTTTAGTGTTAAGTAATGAGTTTAATCTCTAATCACAGATTAGTGAGCTCATTACACCATCCTAATAGAAGGATAATAGATGAGAACACTTAAGATGAGGAAGATACCTCAGCTTAATCCATGGTTAGGGATTAAATTCATTATATAACAAAGCCTTTATTAAGTGGATTTTAATTAAAGTATGAGATTAAGAAATGAGTTTTATAGTTTGTAAGACAACTTGAGGAGGACTTGTCCATTAAACACTAGGGTTAGTCCTTCTTAACCATAAAGGAAGAATTAGAACCCTAATGTAAGGCCCAAGTTACAAGTTAATGTCTTAGTGATTATTAGATGGATTGATTAAGATGTTTAAAAAAATTAAGAGTTTAACACTTAGGATTAAAGTTATACACTCCATCCTAAGATAAGGGTGCAAGCATAACCCTAATTCCAAAGTACTTAAACCTTAAAGGTTTAGTCTCTAATGATGAGATGAGAAGAGAGACACAAAGAAGACTAAAAGGAAAAAGTCTAAGGGAAACTATCAATCCTAGAAGTTATCATGCTTAGGAATCCTATGGTTTTGTGAAGCTTAAAAGGAGAAGTCTTCAAGGAAGTCACCAATGGAAGAAGCAGATGAAAGGAGGATGAAGCAGAAGAATAAGTTATTTACTTCATAAGAGGATAAGTAACTTAAAGGAAGAAAGTGATAAGGATGGAACATAAGTTAACAAGATTCACTTCAAGGACAAGTAAAAATTCAGCAAGGATGCAATATGAAGGTATGAGAAGAGGTGGGAGGTGAAGGCAAATTCACCTCCCAAACAACTTACCATTAACCCTGAAAAGTTAGTACAAGATGCAATATGAAAGAAATGAAATGAAACAATGCATATGCAAGGGAAAAGACCAAGACCAGAAGCATACACATGATGTAAATGATGTTATGATATGATGCAAAGACATACAAGATGCATATGTGTGATCATACAAGAGAATGAATGCAAATGAAGCATGTAGGAAGCATGTAAACACATGGATGTTTATGAAATGAAAGGGATGCAAAGCATAGAAAATGTATGAATAAATGATCAAGCAATGTCTTAAGATGTCTAAGATGGCATACAAATGCTTGGAATGGCATGGCAAGTTCATATGTTGATGCAATGCAATGTAATATGTAAGTAAAGATGCAAAATTAGGGTTACATGGAAGGATGATATGCAAATGACAAAGACAGAAGCAAATGACATTATAAAAAATTGAAAATGCACTCAAAGGAACCCTAAACCTACACTAGTTTACCATCCAAAGGGGGAGGTCAGAAACTAAACCTAGAATAAGTTATGAATTTCCTTAGTTTCTAGGGTTTTTTGGGTGATTCTCAAAGGAAAATGCAAATCAATTCAAAAATGCAAGATAAATTCATGAGATAAATGACCTATAAACTAAATGCTATGCACAAAACAATGCAAAAATAATCATCTTCAAACTCTTCTTGGTTAGGCAGAAAAGATTTTTTCAAGTTAGGGTTCAAAAATATGATTTAAATGACCCTTAATTCAAAGAAAATTCTTAAGTTATGATCAAACCTAAAAAAAAATTTGTGTGAAGAGTTTGAAAATGTTTCTAAATGCAAAGGGATGATTCATGATTTTTTTGGTGATTTTTAGAAACCTAAATGTATTTTTTAATTAATTAAAAATAACATTTAAATATTTTAAAAAAGGCTTTTTATATGCAAAAAATAAAATAAAAATCATTTTCTGATTAAGAAAAATATTTGAAAAAAAAATGTATAAGGAAATATTTTTTGAAAGCTTTTTGGTATTTTAAATTAAATGTGCAACAAAATGCAATTAAAATGAAATAAAAATAAAATAAAATGAAAGTATGTTGATCCAGAGGTCCAGATTCAAACTGGAAAGAGAGGGAATTGACTGCGCGCTATCCAATGGTTGGCATTCAAACTGACTAATTACCTAATTTAATTAATTAATTAAGATTAGGGTTTTAAGTGAAATGATGTGGACCCTCCAAATACGCGCTAATCCTATTCCTACGATCCACATTCAAACTGGGGAGATTAGCCCTAAACAAACCCTAATGACTTTCAGGTGGCCGGAGAAGACCTCCGGTCATCTTCTCCGGCCAACCAAAACCCCTAACTTCTTCCCTAGGCCAAATCAAGAGCTCTAAAACTCCAGAATCACTTTCCTAACATCCCTAAGCAAGAATCAGCCATCAAAACATATTTATCATGCATCAAAAACTAGATTCGAAGCAAATCGTAAAACTGAACAAAACTTTCAAACATTCAATACATGCTTAATACTCAACCATTTCCAAAACAAAACACATCAGCATGATCAGTGAAGCATAAAAAATCATTTAGGAACTTAAAAAATCATTTCTGGAAAAAATGTTCTTGAGGTTACCTGAGATGAAGCTTTGCTATCTGAAGCTTTCTGGCCACTTCCTTGGTGCTTTTCCACTCCTATGAACCCCTTGATGCTTCTGGCAAGCTTGAAACAAGTTTGTATGGGCTGTTTTTGAAGTTTTAGTTCAGAGCATGTCAAAATCGTGTTTTTGGTTGAGGTAGTTTCAGGCCAATATGAGGAGTGGGAAATGATCTGGGGGATGTATGGAGATGATTGGTGAAAGAATTTTGAAGTTTGGCTGAGTGGTTTAAGAATTTCGAAGAGATGAAGTTCTTGAGGGATTTTTGGCAATTTGAGTTATGAGATGATTCAGGCTTGTGTGTTGTGTGTTATGGCTTGCATAATGTCCACATATCATGTCTTGATAGGTCAGAAGAGTGGTTGTGGCCTATGTTGATCGGTATGGGTGATTTTGCAAAAAAGTCAAGAATGTGTACTTGAGGTATGGGCATGGTGCAGGCCTGAGATTTTGGGGTGTCTGGCCTCAACATGGATCAAGGAAGGCCATAGGATTGAAACATTGCAGCTGGATCACTTGATGCTAGGGTTTCTATGTGGTTTTGCAAATTTTCCCTTTTTGATGTATCTTGTGATTCAATGCATGAAATGATCCAATTCTTGGGCCAATTCTGAGTTTTTGAATTGCTTGATCATGTTATGAAGTATTTGGGCACATTAGAAGTGATTAGAAGCCTTGGAAAGTGGTTTTGCAAAAATCCCTCTTTGGTGTATTCTTGAAATTTATATGTTTTTGCCAACTTTGAAGGATCATAACTTGAGTTCCATAATGAATCAAAACATGTTCTTGTACTTTTTGAAAAGGGAAAGACCTAATCTACAACTTGCATGACCAAGAATTTTTCATTTGAAGCATTTTTGGTTAAGAAAGAGGAGGTTGAAAAACTTTCCCAAAATGGAAAGTTTCCATTACAAGTCATTTCCATTTTTGGCAACTTTTCAAATGACCCAAAATTCTTTAATCTTGTGAACTTCCAACCTCTTCTAAGATCAAATAAAGATCATAGAACTTCAATTTGATGAAAATACCCCTTTGGTTCCATTGTTGGGGGCCTCAGATGCCCTGATTTTGACTTAACTTGCTCAAGAAGTTACCCAGTAAACAAATGACTTCCACAATGAATTTCTTCATCAAACTTGGTACACATGATCCTTATAACATCTTAAGAACATTAGAAACAAGAATGGTCCAAAAATTTGGAGTTGAGGCCTCTGAAACCAAAACCCTAATTTTGGTCATTTGTGCAGTGAATACCCTAGCTCTGCTTCCATGCTTTTCCAGTTCTTGTGATTTCTTGACTTCCTTGAACTTTGAGGGACATAATATGATGATAGAACGCACATGGACCCTCTTGGAAAGCTTTGAGGCCTTTGGAATGACTCATATGGATTATAGGATTGCTCAGATCACAAACCCTAGATGCAGATGAACTTGAACTATGCAGATGAAACAAATATGCAATGTGAGATGGTATGATTATGCTAATGAAATCATGAAAGATCACAAGCCATGATGTGAAATGAGTGAGGGAAAATTTGGGGTGTTTACAGCTGCCCCTATTCAAACATGAGTTAGCTGTGCAGGATGTAAGCGCCTGGCTTAACAGAGAAATAAGATAACTTGTGGTTGAATACCAAAGACAGTCCAAAATTTGCACTCGTTGGATAGAAGAAGAAAAGGGATATAAATTGTAAAAATACGGTATAACATGATTATCAAATGCGGGCAATGGAGGATGACCATCGAGCAGAGGACAACTGCTGGGGATAAAGCGGTAAGCAAAGCAATGACGGGGACGACCGACAAGCTGGGGAGATAAAGAGACCACGACGGGGACGGCCATCGGGTAAAGAAAAAAGGTTCTCTGGGGATTAATGTAAAGGCAAAGATGGGGACGACCATCAGGTTTGCAAAGTAAAGTAAACAACGATGGGGACGACCATCGGGTTAAAGAATAAATGAAATAAATGATGATGGACAGTCATCAAAGGTGAAGGACAATCACCTAGCAGGGGAAGGCTGCTCTTTACCACAACATAGGAAGAATGTCGGATAGAAAAGGTCGACGATGGGGACGACCATCAGACAAAATGATGAAGGACGATCATCAAGAGGTGAAGGACAATCACCTAGCAGGGTACGGTTGCTCTTCGGGGTTTATCACGACATATGACAAATGTCGGATAACAAGATCAACGATGGGGACGGCCATCAGATGAAATGATGAGGGACGATCATCAAAAGGTGAAGGACGATCACCTAACATGGGACGACTACTCTTTATCACGACATATGACGAATGTCGGATAGAAAAAGGTTCCACTAATGGGGACTCCATTGGGGAAGGGATGAGGGATGGTCATCCAAAGGTGAAGGACGATCACCTGGCAGGGGACGGCTGCCGAAAGTATCACGACATAAGACGAATGTCGGATAGGAGAAAAATTGTTCTCGTTGACGACTTACTGGGGAACGATAAACACGGACGAGTGCTTACGCTCAAGAATAAAAGGGTATAAGTGTTTGACGTTGTATATAGATTAAAGATGCGAACGAGCATCCCTAGGACCATGATATGGACGAGTATCGGTAGAAACAAATGCTGATGCGTGTTTAGAGATGATGGTATGGACGAGTACCAATTGGTTAACAAAGAACATGGACGAGTGTCGGATCTGTTGAAGAGTGATATACAAATAGGATACGGACGAGTATCGGAGACTTTTGTATAAGTATGAGTGAGTATTGATTTATTGGAGAAGTATGAGCAAGACACGGACGAGTGTTCAACTTGTTGGGGAATGTATGACACAGACGAGTGTCAAAAGAGAATGTATATCTATTTTTGAGAGTGAAACAGGAGGTGCTTTGGCTTTATATCTGCGGGGAATAATACGACACGGACGAGTGTCGAAAAGGGTATATATGAATAGGCATTTGTGTTGGAGAGTGCAAAGGGGACGCTTTGGCTTTTATTTGCAGAGGTTGTGAGTTTTTATATATTGCTGATGAGATACTGATGGTGATTGCAGGTGACTGGCTCGAACCTGGCTTGTGATCATGCAAATGTTTGATTTTTGCCGTAATGCTCCGTATTAGACGGAATGCTACACTTATTTGGTGAATATGATGCAAATGCTATGATTATGCAAAAAAAACCGATCCGGGATTCGGATCCTGCTGAAGATCTCTGGCTGATCTGCTTGGAGGAATATCCCAGCTGGGGAAGAGATCATTGGTAGATCTGGAGATATAGCTTTGCTTGGGGAAATAGATCCAGGGTTGATCTACCCTGTAAGGAGAACTCAGCTGGGGAGAAGGAAGTTTACGTCACTTTGTTGTGTAAGAGTTTCAAACATTGCTCTTATGGGGAGAGGCTGGAAATTCTGTGGGGAGATTGGCTGGGGATGCTCCTGTTGAGTAGATCTGTGTTGGGTATGAGGATGCTTTGGCAACTCCGCTGGCGAAAAGCATTCCAGATATTTCTTGGGGAGGAGGTATGTTAGGGAAGTGTTTTTGGCATGCCTCATGCTGCGTATTGAATACCTGCAACTTGTTAAGAAAAAGAAACGCACAAGCATCCTGAGGTATCCCTTAACGGATTCCGTCATAGGAGTTAGATATTCCCGAAAGTAAATATATTTCCTGCAAGCATTTATTGAGAATGGCTCATTTGTTTTTATGCAAGTATTTATTATGAATATTGGACATTTTGCAAACGAAATAAAAAATGTACAAAAAGAGGTGTGACTGAAAAATCTGATTTTATTAATCTGGGTGCCCTGAATAGGAAAATACAGTCAAAGGAACAAATCCCCTGGAAAGAGGAGATTGCTATAAATTGAGAAAAGTAAGAGTGTTGGCAATGTTGATGGCACTTCCGGTGAGCTTCCTTTGCTATGACATGTATGACCTTGACGTTCTTCTTATCTTGCTTTCTGAAGAAGGTTGATTTTGACTGATGCTTTATCCTTTCGAAGCTTGTCGTGTCGTGAGTGATACAGACAAATTCAGAATGCAGTTGTTCGCTTATTCCCTAATTTTACGTGGATCGCCCTTTCGGGTTTTCAATCCACCGGGATACCCATTTTTGCTGAGTTGTCCAATGCGGCTTTTCAACTCAGCGGGTGTACACATTTTTTATTTTCCCTTATTTTTGCCCGAGTCTTTTATTCTGTTTTTGGCTCGCCGGGATGCCCTATTTTTGCCTGGACTTACATTCTGGTTTTATGCCCAGCGGGTCATTTTATGCGAAGTATTTTTTAATTGCATCTGAATTCACAAGGGATAAGAAATCTTCACCATCCATAGTAGTGAGCATCAGTGCTCCACCAGAGAAAACCTTCTTTACTATGAATGGACCATCGTAATTAGGAGTCCATTTGCCCATGTGGTCTGTATGAGGAGGAAGAAGTCTTTTCAACACAAGATCTCCCACTTGGTATTCCCGAAGCCTGACTTTCTGATCGAAGGATTTCTTCATCCTTTTTTGATATAACTGCCCATGACAAATAGCAGCTAATCTCTTTTCTTCGATCAGATTCAGTTGATGGTACCGAGACCGGACCCATTCTTCTTCGTCCAGTCTCACATCCATCATTACCCGTAAGGAGGGTAGCTCAACTTCAATAGGTAGGATAACTTCCATACCATACACAAGTTGATAAGGTGTTGCCCTAGTAGATGTTCTAATTGAGGTTCGATACCCATGCAAGGCAAATGGTAGCATCTCATGCCAATCTTTGTAAGTAACCACCATCTTTTGCATAATCTTCTTGATGTTTTTGTTAGCTGCCTCAACAACGCCATTCATCTTTGGCCTGTAAGGAGAAGAGTTGTGATGCTGGATTTTGAAGTCCCAGCAAAGTTCTGCCATCATTTTGTTGTTCAAGTTGGAACCATTATCAGTAATGATTCGCTCGGGAACTCCCTATCGACAGATGATGTCTCTTTTCAGAAATCTGGCTACCACTTGTCTGGTGACGTTTGCATATGAAGCTGCTTCGACCTATTTGGTGAAGTAATCAATGTCTACCAGGATGAATCTGTGGCCATTTGAAGAAGTCGGTTCGATCTTTCCAAACATGTCAATACCCCACATGGCAAAGGGCCAAGGTGAAGACATCACGTTCAAAGGATTTGGAAGCACATGCACTTTGTCTGCGTAAATCTGGCATTTATGGCACTTTCTGGCATAGGCACAACAGTCTGCATCCATTGTAATCCAGTAGTAACCTGATCTTAATAGTTTCTTAGCCATTGCATGTCCTCCAGCATGGGTACCGAAAGATCCTTCATGCACCTCGTGCATCAGCAAGTCTTCTTCTTTCTTATCAACATATCTGAGTAGTACCATGTCAAAGTTTCTCTTGAATAATGAACCATCTGCATTATGGAAGAAACTACCAGCCAATATTCTTAATGTCTTATTATCATTGGATGATGCCCCAGGTGGGTATGTCTGATCCTCTAAGAAACATTTGATGTCCTGGAACCAAGGCTTGTCATCTTTAGCAATGTCCACGAAGAATACGTATGTTGGTCGGTCTAGTCTTGATACCGAAATCCGAGGCACATAATTTGTAGTTTGAACCTTGATCATGGAGGAAATGGTAGCTAAAGCATCTGCGAACTGATTTTCGTCTCGAGGCATATACTCAAGTTTGACTGTTGTGAAGAAAGTCAATAATCTCCTCATATAGTCACGGTATGGAATCAGATGCTCTTGGTGAGTGTACCATTTGTCGTTGGTCTGATTGATTACCAAAGCCGAATCCTCGAATACATTCAAAGTCTTGATCCAGAGGTTAATGGCTTCCTCAAGACCCATGATATAGGCTTCGTATTTTGCTTCATTGTTAGTGCATGCAAAGGTGAGTTTTGCCGAGAAAGGCATATGAACTCCCTTAGGTGTAATGAGCACTACACCAACTCCACGACCATTCATATTGACAGCCCCATCAAACATCATTGTCCACACTTCTTCTGGGTCAGGCCTTTCTGTGTGAACTGGCTCTTCATGGTCTTTTGCTTTTAGGTACATGATGTCTTCATCAGGGAAGTCAAATCTCATGGGTTGGTAATCATCAATGGGTTGCTCAGCTAGATAGTCAGACAGTACACTGCCCTTGATGGCCTTTTGAGATGTGTACTGAATGTCATACTCTGTCAGAATCATTTGCCATCTTGCAACCCTTCCGGTAAGTGATGGCTTCTCAAATATGTACTTGACGGGGTCCATTTTTGAGATCAATAAGGTAGTGTGAGTCAGCATATACTGTCTTAGTCGGCGAGCAGCCCATGCTAAAGCACAACAAGTTTTCTCGAGCAGTGAATAACGTTGTTCACAATCGGTAAACTTTTTGCTTAGGTAGTATATTGCATACTCTTTTCGACCAGACTCGTCATGCTGGCCCATCACACACCCCATTGATCCTTCTAATACTGTCAGGTACATTATTAGAGGTCTTCCTTTAACTGAAGGCATAAGAATATGAGGTTCTTGTAAGTATTCCTTGATTTTGTCAAAGGCCTTCTGACAATCTTCATTCCACCTGACCGTTTATTCCTTTCTTAACAGTTTGAACAAGGATTCACAGGTTGCAGTAAGATGAGATATGAACCTTGACCCAAGAACCCTCGAACTTCCTTTTCAGTCCTAGGTGCAGGCATCTCTTGAATGGATTTGACTTTATCGGGATCAACCTAAATTCCCTTTTCACTTACGATGAATCCCAGCAATTTACCAGAACGTACCCCGAATGTGCATTTGTTGGGGTTTAGCTTCAACTGATACTTTCTCAGACGCTTGAACAACTTCAACAGATTTACCAGATGGTCTTCTTCAGTGAGGGACTTGGCAATCATGTCATCCATGTAGCATTCAATTTCTTTGTGGATCATGTCGTGGAATAACGTTACCATAGCCCGTTGATAGGTCGCACCGGCATTTTTCAGTCCAAAAGGCATTACCTTGTAACAGAAAGTGCCCCAAGGTGTGATGAAGGTTGTTTTCTCCATGTCTTCGGGTGACATCTTGATCTGATTATACCCATAAAATCCATCCATGAAGGAAAACACCGAGAACTGAGCTGTGTTGTCGACCAATACATCAATGTGAGGTAATGGGAAATCATCCTTCGGGTTAGCTCTCTTCAGGTCCCGGTAATCCACACACATCCGTACTTTTCCATCCTTCTTAGGCACTGGTACAATATTAGCGACCCACGACGGGTAACTAGTTACAGCAAGGAAGTCGGCGTCCCACTATTTTTGTACTTCTTCCTTAATCTTCATTGCCATATCTGGGCGAGTACAACGTAGCTTTTGCTTCACTGGAGGGAAATCTTCTTTCAAAGGCAGCTTGTGCATAACAATATCCGTATCTAGACCTGGCATGTCTTGATAGGACCAAGAAAAGACGTCGACGTATTCTTGAAGCATGTCAATGAGCTGTTCTTTTACTGAAGCCTACAGACTGGCCCCAATCTTCACTTCTTTCAAATCCTCTTCGGTACCAAGATTAACCGTTTCAACCTCCTCCTCATGAGGAGTAATCACTTTCTCTTCTTGCCTCAACAACCTGGCTAACTCTTCAGGTAACTCATAGACTTCTTCAACCCCTTCATCAGCTTGATTAATTGGATTGTCGAAGTCATACAAGGTCATAACAGTGTTGTTATCGGTGCAATCTGGAGGGTAATCTCTGCAAGGGTTGAGATTTGTTTGTTTTAGTGATCAATTTTAATCTTGTTTTATAAAAAGTAAAAATGAAGTTATTATTTTGAAAACATTGCCATTTTATTGTTTTGAACAAAAGTGAAAAATGAAAAGACAGTGAGCGAAAAAGATACTTGTTTGCAAAAGATGTCCGATATTCATTGATAATTCATTTGCACAAAATTACAATATGGCCCTATTACAAAATGAGTCCTAACACCTTGGGCAAGATGCAGGACTTGATGCATGCTGAAAAAAAGCAGGAAATAATAATTACTCTACAGGAGTAACCCTTATAATTTCCTGGGAAGACCAGTTAAGGACTTGATGACCCGGGATCCTTGGACGTATCCAGCTCTCCAGGTTGAGGTCGCTTTCCGCCTCGTCTTCCAGGTTGTTAACAGCATCTGGGGTGAGCATCCCCCCACTGATGAACTTGGGCTCTTTGGCATCCTCTGTTTGATCTTGTCGGAATGGTTTATAACCCAAACCAAATATCTCCTCCTTCTTCTCCACCGGTAGCAGCTTGCCCCAACCTTGGGCATTACCATCTTCAACAACCTTCCGGGCTTGCTGATAGGAGACAATTGAAGTACCCATCCTATCCTCCTGGGATGCAGCAAATACTTCATTCGTCGCCTCATTGACATTCAGGGCCTCGAACCCTTGGCTTATAGTTTCATGGATTTCACCATCCATCTCAATATATTTGTAAGTAGCCAGATGGCTAACAAATATGTCCTCTTCACCACAGATGGTGATAATCTGTCCTTCCTATTTATATTTCAATTTCTGGTGAAGGGTCGAAGTTACTGCGCCTGCGGCGTGAATCCATGGTCGACCCAACAAACAGCTGTAGGCCGGCTGAATGTCCATCACATAGAAAGTAGTCTTAAAGACCCGCAGACCGATTATCACAAGCAACTCCACCTCTCCAAGAACATACCTCTTGGAGCCATCAAAAGCCCTGACCACCAGATTACTTGGTCGGAGAGATATACCATCATATTCGAGCTTGACAGGAGCTTTCTTCGGCAGGACATTGAGTGAGTACCCAGTGTTAACAAGAACATGAGATAGTACAACTCCATTGCTCTCCAGGGTGATGTGCAAAGCCTTGTTGTGGTGACGTCCTTCTGTTGTTAAATCAGCATTGGTGAAGCCTAGCCCATGGCTAGTATTGACATTAGACACCACTGTTTCAAGCTGATTCACTGTGATCTCTTCTGGCACGTAGGCAGCGTGCAAGACTTTAAGTAGCGCATCCCGATGAGCCTCGGAACACAACAACAGGGATAATATAGAGATCTTAGAAGGAGTCTGGTGGAGATGATCCACAACTTTGTAGTCACTTATTTTGATTATCCTCATAAACTCATCCACATCCTGATCAAAGGATGATTTATGAGTCTCTTTTGACACAGATTCTTCAGGTGCCACACTTTTCCCTTTGGCTTTGGCAGCAGCCTCTGCCTTAGTATTAGTTCTTGGAGCTTGTGACGCAATGAGACGTCCGCTTCGGGTGAAGCCTCCGCCTCCCCCAACATTATCTACTTGTGGGGTAGGAACTGAAGAATTAAGAAGGACTTTTTCTCCGTTGCAGTAAAGGTCAGCACCATAATGCCATGGTACAACACTATCTTTATCATATGGAATAGGCCCCGACACCGTGATGGTGACTGGGCTTACTGCAGCAGAAGTTGGAACCGTTATTGTCTGTGGATCATAGAAAATGGTGACAGGACTTCTTGTGGATGTTGGTGGTGATTGATTGAAGCTTGATTGTTGCTGAAACTGTTGTTGAGATTGTTGTTGAAAGTTGCTGGAGTTTGGGACCGTTGTAGGGTCATAATAAATAGTAACTGTGGAAACATCATTGTTGGTGGTTGCTGAAGTTGTAGAAGGAGATGACATGGAACTGTTGTTTGTTGAAGTGATGGAAGAGGTGGTTGCTAATTTTGTATACGAGTCTGTGGGAACAATTGTCTTTGCAGTTGTAGGAGGATCATTTGTTGTTGAAAAAGGAGTTGTTGGTGTTGTAGAAGCTGTTGTGGTTATCTGCAGAATGCCTTCTTGGATCAAGCCATTGATGCCATTCCTCAAGCTTGCACACCCATTCTTGGAAAGCTTGCATGATTCACAACAGGCCTCACAACCTGGAAAACTTGGCATTTCAAAAGCTGGGCTTTAACCTCTGCCAGAGGTGTACGAATACTTGCAATATCTTCAATCAAACTCATGGGTGAGCCTTCCTCTATAGCATTAATCCTTGATCCACTATGGCTTGACATAGGATTTTTCATGACATTGGGAGGTGGTGCAAAGTTCAGGGCTTTTGAATCTACCAGATCCTGGACCTTCATATGCAGAGCTCTGCATTTTTCCCATCTTCAGTAAGCTTTCAATTCTCTCCCCAGCTATCACCACATCTGCAAAGCTGGTGGAAGAAAATGCAGCCAATCTGTCAATATAGGTACCCTGGAGAGTATTCATGAACATATCTACCATTTCCCTCTCTGACATCTGGGGTTGAACGGCAGCAGCTAGTTGCCTCCACCTTTGGGCATACTCCCTAAAGCTTTCACAGGAAGACTGTGACATTCCCATCAGAAGTGTCCTGTTTGGAGCCATGTCCAGATTATACTGATACTGACGGATGAAAGCTTCAGCCAAGTCTTTCCAATTCCTAACTATGGATCTAGTCAAATGGGAGTACCACTCTCGGGATGCCCCTGTCAAGCTATCCTCGAAGTAAAACATCCACGGCTTCTCATCCATGGTGTAGGCTTTTAATCTCCCCAGGAAAGACTGAAGGTGGGTACGTGGGCAGGATGTGCCATTGTATCTTTCAAAGCATGGGGGTTTGAATTTGTGAGGAATTCTCACCCCTTCCACCAATTCCATGTCCATGACATCAAAACCTAGAGAGTATTGGGATTCAAGAGACCTTAGCTTCTCTTCAATTTTATCCAACTGACGGTCGCAAACTTCGTCTCCAGCCCCAACCATAGTAAACTGCTCTTCTTGAGGGTCCTCCTGCAAGGCCCTTCCTCCATTAGTGTTACCTTGGGTGTTTCTTATGGCATTGATGTCTGGGTTCAGATGAGGTCCAAATTCTGGTGGATCAGTGCGAGGCTGCACGTGATTGTTGTTACTGGTACCCCCTGTACCTGGATGGTGTTCCTCAGGAGTTTGTCGCTCAACCAACTCCCTCTGTCTTTCCTGTCTCTAAGCTAAACCAGTCATCATTGTCATGAATTGATTCATTTGGGCCCTCATCTCTGTCCTTTCATTGGCCATCTGGGCCCTCACTTCAGTTATGTCTTGTTGAACCTGATCCATTTGTAATCCCGGAAGTTTGTTTCTTGTCGGATACTAGTGCACTCTATTGACAGGGAACACTCTTCTGCGAGCAATGTTTCCTAAAATCACAACAAAGTGAGAAACAACAAAACAAAAACCTACAAAACAAAGAAATGATGTTAGTATGCAATGCATGATGCCTATTTGTCTTCTAAGGGTATCCGGTTTGGTTCTTTGGTTTTGACCTTTCCAGACCTCGAGGAAATGCTGGTGTTGCAGAGAGATTAAACCCACAAAATAATACAAGCCATATATTACAAAAATGTGAAAATACATAGTTTGATTGCAATAAAGTTCCCATGGTGGGTCAAAATACAACAACAAAATCAAAAGTACAGACAAAGAAAGTACAAGTACAAAGAAATCAAACATCCAGTCCAAAGTCATCCTCTCTGACTTCCTTCAGGAGAGCTTCAGTCACTGGACCTACTGGGTGTTCTGTGATAGTCCTGATGAGGAGGTTCCTGGTGGCAATGGCATTGGTCAACTTCTTGTGTTTATCCTGATCCTTTGACCTCTTTAACCCCGCCCGGAGTTTCAACTCAGAGATCTCCTTCTGTGCTGCTATCAAGGCTGCCTGATTCTTCTTCTCACTAGCCTCTAGTTGCTCTATCTTAGCTTGAGTTCTTTGAACTTCCTGTGCATGAGCCTCAGTGATCTTGATCCACCTAGCCTGGCTCTCCTCTAAATAATGCTCAGCTCTAGCCTTCTGAGTCTTAGCTTCCTTGCAAGCATTCTTCAGTACTAACTCCCCTACTCTAGCCTTTCTGATGTAGTCATCCGTCTTCTCAATCTTGGTCAAGTGCTCAATCCGGAGCCTCTCCAACCTTTCATTATCCAAACGGCGGTCATTCCTCTACCAGAGGGTCTTCTTCAAGGCTTTAGAGAGTTGAGCATTCCTTTCCTTCAATTTCTCAAATTCCTCTAAACTGACAGTGGCTGCAGGCTGCACTGCTGATGGTCCGGGTGTATCCTCTAAAGTGAATGGCATCCGGGTGATTTGTGCCCTGGTACGAGACCAATCAAGATACTGTGTTGAGGCTATATTGTTGCACTTGCCAAGGATAACTGTCCCCTTAGTCTGAATATTGTCCCAAGCCCAGGCAGCTTGTCTGACAATAGCTGAGTTATGCTGGATGTCACAATAGAGGGTCTCTATCAAATCTTGTCCTCTTGGGGGATGAACCAAAACATACCCTAATTGCCTCTTAAAAATCAAAGGGTTGTAGTTGATGCAACCTTTTACTCCAATCAAAGGCACATTGGGATACTGTCCACAGCTGGTGATGATATCCTTGCCCTTGGTGCTCTGAGTACACCATTTGATGTCTTCTGATGTAAGGGCAATCAATCTCTTAGCCCAATTCCTTGGCTGATGAGGGTTCAGGAAAGTGTCTGATTTCGGCAAGTGTCTTAACAACCAACAGTAATAGAGGGGTGCACAGCATCTGACCAATATCCCCCTTTGCTTCTCATTCCTTTGGTGCACTGAATAGTAGAAGTCTCCAAGAAAGGTAGGAACTGGGTTCCTTAGTAAGAACAGGTGAATATCATTCTTGCTTACAAACTTTGGCTCGTCTGCAAACAAGATAACTCCATATATGATGAGTGCCAAGAGTGCACAAACAATATCCCACTTCCCTGCTGCAGCATGCAGGGTGGCTTGGCAGATCAAGAAATCCAAGTGCAGACCTGGAACCCCAGCCTTGGTGGTCATGCTCTGATCAATGAGGGTAGGCTCCAAGTGCAAGGCCTTAGCTATATCTTCATTCTTGGGAGCAACCATCTCAGGGTTGAAAGGAATCCCTCACCTGATAGGAACTCCTAACAACATGGAAAATTCTTCTAGCAAAGGTCCCAACTGAAAATCAGGGAATGTAAAACATTTGAGAGGAGGATCATAAAACTGCAAGCATGTGTGAATCATGCTCCTCTGGGATGCATCCAGGTCCATGATCATGTCCAATATGCCTCCATAATGTTCCCTGAATAATGGGACATGATCAGGAGTGATGAGAGACTGGATCTGTCTGATGCCTGTCAGGGTGGGCTCAAAGAAATGGTATGTGATATTGCTCTTCTTGGAAGTGTCCATGCTGTCAATGGATGCTGGTGAAGAAGACTGAGATAAACCCTGATGAAGGTAACTGCTGAATACTGATGAAGATAACTGGAGAAGGTGCTGAAGAAGGGTCTCTGATGAAGGCAACCGAAGAAGAGTCTCTGATGAAGACAAACTGATGAAGATGCTGGAGAAGATAACTGAAGAAGTCTGAGCAGCAGAACAGGTCAAAACCAAACCAAAGATAAGAAGGTGGATACCCTGTAAAACAAATAGGAAAATGTTAAATGATGCAAAATAATGTATGCAGAATGATATGCAAAGGGTTTGTGATCAAGTGCTGGATCTGTTATCTGCCTTGATAGGGTCCATTTGTGTTCATAAGTCCAGATGGAGGCTTATAAATCTAGTAACCAGGTGGGGGACTCAAATAAAGAGTCACAAGTCTAGGGTTTCACAAGAACTGTCCAAAATGATGCATTCTTAAAACAATACTAGTAACAGGGTATGATGAGGCCAAGGGTTCTTACAAACCTGTAAACATCCCAACCCCCTTACAGGTATTGTTCTAGAACAAGGATCCTCAAACTTGGATCAGTTATGAGAAGTGTAAACACTTCTAACCCGGAGGTAAAGTGTTTACAATAACCATAAAAGATCCTCCTCTAACATACCTCAGATGCTGAAGGTCATAAAAAGGTCATCCAGACTTAGCAGGCTTCCCAGATAGCCCTAGTACTACAAGAAATCCGTAGAACAGAGTTCTCAAGAAGAAACCCATGTCTGAACCGTGTTTCATATTCCCGCACCAGACCGAAATAGAATGGGAAAGAATATGAAGCCACTCTAGCCTATGTGTCACTCAGGTCCCTGGTATGGAACTTTAATCACTCAACAATCACTCCCACCAAGGAACCAACAGATCTAACACAAATGATAATGACAGTATGACATGCATAAAAACTATAAATGAAAGCAATAAATAAAGCTGTACAGAAAGCAATAAATAAAGCAGTAAATAAATAAGCACAAGTAGCACATAACACCCCTGTAAACACAAATCAAACAAGCGCTAGGAGGAACCCACAAAAATAACCAGAAGCCCTGGTTGCAATATAAGTTTCCCCAGCAGAGTCGCCAAGTTGTCGCTCCCGAATATTTGCATCCCGGTACAAGCGCGAACGGTCGGCGATAGGAGAAAATGAAAATGAAGTGAATAGAGTCGCCAGCTAGGCATTTTTATCCCGAAGGAAAGGTAATGCTGCATAAACCTAGAAAAGATATGGATAAGACGGACGCGAACCAGAGAAACTGAGAAAGGGGGTTGGTTACAACCGGGAAGGTATTAGCACCCAGATTGTCTGCCGTACTCGACGGGATCCACGCTTAAAAGATTGTGTTTAAAGGGGTAAGGTATGTGCTATCTGTGTGCAAAAGCTGAGGAAAGAATATACAGGTGTCAGTGCAAAAGGTGATTGCTCAGGAATGAGGCTTTAAAAGAAAGCTGGAAAGAGGGGGATGACAAAGAGACTTTTGTTCGATAACAGTTAAGTTATGCCTACGTATCCTCCCGTGCAATGAGGAAGTCAGAACACCGTAGTTCGACTTAAAGATACTGAAAGATAAATTGACTGTGAACTGCTTGTTTGCATATGCTCAAGTGTTTGAATCGTCTGGCTCGAGTGCTAACTGTCTTGCATTAGACGGAAGAAGCAAGTTCTCGTTTGTGAATGAGTATGATGAGAAAAGAATCCCGAAGGAGACGATTATTGTTTGTTTTTGTGTTTTTAGTTTTGTTATTGTTTTTGGTGTTTTGCATAAGTAAATGAGCTTAAGCCTAAATCAAAGGTTGTAAACTCATTATATCCTCCCTGATTAGGGATAATGAGAATACTTAAGTATGAGATAAGCATCTCAACTTAATTACCATAATGATGTAGGATTAAGATCATTAACCTACTTGTGATTATTAAGATGTTTTTGGGTTTTTGTTTAGTGTTAAGTAATGAGTTTAATCTCTAATCACAGATTAGTGAGCTCATTACACCATCCTAATAGAAAGATAATAGATGAGAACACTTAAGCTGAGGAAGATACCTTAGCTTAATCCATGGTTAGGGATTAAATTCATTATATAACAAAGCCATTATTAAGTGGATTTTAATTAAAGGATGAGATTAAGAAATGAGTTTTATGGTTTGTAAGACAACTTGAGGAGGACTTGTCCATTAAACACTAGGGTTAGTCCTTCTTAACCATAAAGGAAGAATTAGAACCCTAATGTAAGGCCCAAGTTACAAGTTAATGTCTTAGTGATTATTAGATGGATCGATTAAGAGATTTAAACAAATTAAGGGTTTAACACTTAGGATTAAAGTTATACACTCCATCCTAAGATAAGGATGCAAGCATAACCCTAATTCCAAAGTCCTAAAACCTTAAAGGTTTAGTCTCTAATGATGAGATGAAAAGAGAGACACAAAGAAGACCCAAAGGAAAAATTCTAAGGGAAACTATCAATCCTAGAAGTTATCATGCTTAGGCATCCTATGGTTTTGTGAAGCTTAAAAGGAGAAGTCTTCAAGGAAGCCACCAATGGAAGAAGCAGATGAAAGGAGGATGAAGCAGAAGAATAAGTTATTTACTTCCTAAGAAGATAAGTAACTTAAAGGAAGAAAGTGATAAGGATGGAACATAAGTGAACAAGATTCACTTCAAGGACAAGTAAAAATGAAGCAAGGATGCAATATGAAGGTATGATAAGAGGTGGGAGGTGAAGTCAAATTCACCTCCCAAACAACTTACCATTAACCCTGAAAAGTTAGTACAAGATGCAATATGAAAGAAATGAAATGAAACAATGCATATGCAAGGGAAAAGACCAAGACCAGAAGCATACACATGATGTAAATGATTCTATGATATGATGAAAAGACATACATGATGCATATGTGTGATCATGCAAGAGAATGAATGCAAATGAAGCATGTAGGAAGCATGTAAACACATGGATGTTTATGAAATGAAATGGATGCAAAGCATAGCAAATGTATGAATAAATGATAAAGCAATGTTCAAGCAATGTCTTAAGATGTCTAAGATTGCATACAAATGCTTGGAATGGCATGGCAAGTTCATATGTTGATGCAATGCAATGTAAGATGTAAGTAAAGATGCAAAATTAGGGTTACATGGAAGGATGATATGCAAATGACAAAGACAGAAGCAAATGACATTATAAAAAATTGAAAATTCACTTAAAGGAACCCTAAACCTACACTAGTTTACCATCCAAATGGGGAGGTCAGATACTAAACCTAGAATAAGTTATGAATTTCCTAAGTTTCTAGGGTTTTTTGGGTGATTCTCAAAGGAAAATGCAAATAAATTCAAAAATTCAAGATAAATTCATGAGATAAATTACCTATAAACTAAATGCTATGCACAAAACAATGCAAAAAGAATCATCTTCAAACTCTTCTTGGTTAGGCAGAAAAGATTTTTTCAAGTTAGGGTTCAAAAATATGATTTAAATGACCCTTAATTCAAAGAAAATTCTTAAGTTATGATCAAACCTAAAAAGAAATTTGTGTGAAGAGTTTGAAAATGTTTCTAAATGCAAAAGGATGATTCATGATTTTTTTGGTGATTTTTAGAAACCTAAATGTATTTTTTAATTAATTAAAAAAAACATTTAAATATTTTAAAAATACTTTTTATATGCAAAAAATAAAATAAAACTCATTTTCTGATTAAGAAAATTATTTGAAACAAAAATGTAAAAGGAAATATTTTTTGAAAGCTTTTTGGTATTTTAAATTAAATGTGCAAGAAAATGAAATTAAAATGAAATAAAAATCAAATAAAATGAAAGTATGCTGATCCAGTGGAAAGAGGGAATTGACTACGCGCGTTATCCAATGGCTGACATTCAAACTAACTAATTACCTAATTTAATTAATTAAGATTAGGGTTTTAAGTGAAATGATCTGGACCCTCCAAATACGCGCTAATCCTAATCCTACGGTCCACATTCACACTGGGGAGATTAGCCCTAAACAAACCCTAATGACTTTCAGGTGGCCGGAGAAGACCTCCGGTCATCTTCTCCGGCCAACCAAAACCCCTAACTTCTTCCCTAGGCCAAATCAAGAGCTCTAAAACTCCAAAATCACTATCCTAACATCCCTAAGCAAGAATCAGCCATCAAAACATATTTATCATGCATCAAAAACTAGATTCGAAGCAAATCGTAAAACTGAACAAAACTTTCAGACATTCAATACATGCTTAATACTCAACCATTTTCAAAACAAAACACATCAGCATGATTAGTGAAGCATAAAGAATCATTTAGGAACTTAAAAAAGCATTTCTGGAAAAAATGTTCTTGAGGTTACCTGAGATGAAGCTTTGCTATCTAGAGCTTTCTGGCCACTTCCTTGGTGCTTTTCCACTCCTATGAACCCCTTGATGCTTCTGGCAAGCTTGAAACAAGTTTGTATGGGCTGTTTTTGAAGTTTCAGTTCAGAGCATGTTAAAATCGTGTTTTTGGTTGAGGTTGTTTCAGGCCAATGTGAGAGGTGGGAAATGATCTGGGGGATGTATGGAGATGATTGGTGAAAGAATTTTGAAGTTTGGCTGAGTGGTTTGAGAATTTCGAAGAGATGAAGTTCTTGAGGGATTTTTGGTAATCTGAGTTATGGGATGATTCAGGCTTGTGTGTTGTGTGTTATGGCTTGCATAATGTCCTCATATCATGTCTTGATAGGTCAGAAGAGTGGTTGTGGCCTATGCTGATCGCTATGGGTGATTTTGCAAAAAAGTCAAGAATGTGTACTTGAGGTATGGGCATGGTGCAGGCCTGAGATTTTGGGGTGTCTGGCCTCAGCATGGATCAAGGAAGGCCAAAGGATTGAAACATTGCAGCTGGATCACTTGATGCTAGGGTTTCTATGTGTTTTTGCAAATTTTCCCTCTTTGGTGTATCTTATGATTCAAGGCATGAAATGATCCAATTCTTGGGCCAATTCTGAGTTTTTGAAGTTGCTTGATCATGTTATGAAGTATTTGGGCACATTAGAAGTCATTAGAAGCCTTGGCAAGTGGTTTTGCAAAAATCCCTCTTTGGTGTATTCTTGAAATTTATAGGTTTTTTGCCAACTTTGAAGGATCATAACTTGAGTTCCATAATGAATCAAAACATGTTCTTGTACTTTTTTAAAATAGAAAAACCTAATCTACAACTTTCATGACCAAGAATTTTTCATTTGAAGCATTTTTGGTTAAGAAAGATGAGGTTGAAAAACTTTCCCAAAATGGAAAGTTTCCATTACAAGTCATTTCCATTTTTGGCAACTTTTCAAATGACCCAAAATTCGCCAATCTTGTGAACTTCCAACCTCTTCTAAGATCAAATAAAGATCATAGAACTTCAATTTGATGAAAATACCCCTTTGGTTCCACTGTTGGGGGCCTCAGATGCCCTGATTTTGACTTAACTTGCTCAAGAAGTTACCCAGTAAATAGATGACTTCCACAATGAATTTCTTCATCAAACTTGGTACACATGATACTTATAACATCTTAAGAACATTAGAAACAATAATTTTCCAAAAATTTGGAGTTGAGGCCTCTGAAACCAAAACCCTAATTTTGGTCATATGTGTAGTGAAAACCCTAGCTCTACTTCCATGCTTTTCCAGTTCTTGTGATTTCTTGACTTCCTTGAACTTTGAGGGACATAATATGATGATAGAACACACATGGACCCTCTTGGAAAGCTTTGAGGCCTTTGGAATGGCTCAGATGGATTCTTGGATTGCTCAGATCACAAACCCTAGATGCAGATGAACTTGAACTATGCAGATGAAACAAATATGCAATGTGAGATGGTATATGTAACACGGTGGGAGAACTGACTTGCTATAAATATTGCGGATAGCAAGAGTCGCCACCGACCTTTATTTTATCCATAAGGAAAGGACATAAAAGAACAGGAAAGACCTATTTTAAAAGACTTGAGTTCGGGGGGTAGGTTATACAAAGGGAAGGTGTTAGCACCCTTTATATCCATGGTTATCCATGGGCTCTTAGTTACTTAGCTCACTTTGAATTGTTTTGAGAAAGGTGTAGTGTGTGATTAAAATTTTCTAAGTACTTTATAATGATCCTCGTATGGATGTATATAAAGACTTGTTTTTGAAAATTTGTTTGAAATGTGAAGTGTAAAATGTATTTTGAGATGTGTGAGCAAGTAATTAAGAGGAACCTACCCTATATTAAGTCTTTACTGTTCTTATGTTCTTTCAATGGTAAGACTATCCCTATTATTAGGGAATAGGTAGTCATTACCTTGGATGTAATAAGGGACATGTGTAGGGACATCTGAATGTAGGCAACTGCAAGGTGTCTTTAGCAATTCGTAGGGACTTATCATCTTTTATTCGAAGGGACAAGATCATTTATCGTAGGCAACCTCGAAGGGACTTGATCTTATAAACTGAAGGGACTAGATGATATTTGTGAAGGGACTTTGCTTAAGACACCTTACTTGACCTTTTGAAATAGGCGACATGAGAGGTAACCTTAGAAAGTGCAAGATGGCGATCAAAGATCGACTTACGTGTGTGAGTGTTCATATTCAAATATTTATCTTTTAAAGTTAATTATTCTAAGTTAATTTTAATTACAAGTACGTTATTCACGCCCTAGAATTACTAACCATACAATATATTCACAATAAAGCAAAAATATAAACTAAACTATTACAAAGCTTCGGGACAATTACAATATAATCGAGAAATATAATAACGATAAATAATAATAAATAAGCAATAATAACCAATAATAATAATAACAATTAAGACAAAAGGTTAGAAAATAAAATAAGAGAAAATAAGAAATTAGCAAAATAATTTAATATTAGAAAAAATTTTAAATATAAAGAAAATAGGTTTTAATAATAATAAATAAATATTAAATTATTTACATATTTAACAAAGGATTAATGATTAATTATAATTTATAGAAATATTAGGTTAAATTTTAAAAGTTAAGAAAAATTAGGATTAGGGTTAGGGTTAGAAAAAAATTAGGGTTAGGGTTGTAATCATGAGAATTAGGGTTTTAATTATTAATTTACATATAATCAATTTATTTACAAAATATATATAATATTAATAATATGAACATATAATGTAATAAATATAAATAATTTGATTTTTGAAAATAAAGTTTGAATTTTAAAAAATATGAATTTTTGTATAAGAAATAATATGAACATTTTATTTTAGAAATTTGTTATTTAAGAAATTAATTAAGTGAATATAATATAAATATAAACAAAATAACATGAAAAAAAATGAGAAAAATAACATACATGGGGCTGGGAATCGAACCCAGGCCCTAGGCTTCCCACACGCAGGACCAACAACATCACCATCAGGCCAAGCGCGCGCTGGTGTTAGCATCAGGGGTTCAATTCCTTTTGTTGCAATCCTTTGAAAATCATAAAAAATACAACAAAGCAAAATGGCCTGGGGGGATTCGAACCCAGGACCATTAGATTCACAAGCAAACACACAAACCAGCTGAGCCACATGGGCGCGTTCAACATAGATTCAGCAAGAAATCCTTTTATTTTAAAACAATTTTTTGAATATGACTTTGGCGCCAGGCTGCTTCATCTTCAACCTATTACCTGCGAATTTTCTTTCAAATCTTCCTGCGAATTTAACTACACTCCAAACCTGCAAATCTCATATCATCTTCAATTTGTAACGATTCATCAAATTGATCACATGGTTATGATCCATAAACATCATACAGTTCATTTACAGCTTTAAAATTAATTTATAATGGCTAAATCGAAGAACCCTAAATTTGGCTCAAGAACCCTAACAATGGCAACTTTCGGTTTAGGTCCTCATTCTCCAATCTTTTTGCCTAGAAATCATCTAAACATCACAACTGACACAAATATATGATTAGAATTCATTATTGCACAAATAATCATAATCGAAAAAAATAAGAACAAGAACATTATGGATTCGGTTTATGCTATATGTCATGATTTGAATGTTGTAAGTGATTCAAATAGGTTCAGTGATCATCAAGGAACATGTTGCAACCTTCAAAACCTCTTGGTATAGCCTCTAAATCAAAAACCGAATCTCACTTTTTGGATAAAAATTGGAAGTTTGATGAATGTTCTTGGAGGCAGGATTTCGTCCCCTTTCACTTGTGATTAGTTTGTGTATATGTAGGGAGTTGAATTAGGTCATAAGTTTTTGGATTTATGGGCTTTGTCTTAATTGCTTGATCATGAAGTTTCACAACTTTCAAATATTGAAAAAATCTCATCAAACCTTTCTAATTCAGGCTCATACGAATTTGTTTGATTCCAATCAACTTTAAATGACTTTTAAGATTTTCTAGAAGAAGAATCACATTCAAATATTGAGTTTTCATATTTTATTTTGATTTAAAATGATTTAAAATGAATAAAATCAAAATAAATAAAATAAAATAAATAAAAATCTGAATAAATGATTTTTGGTTCGTGAATGATGTCATGGTAGTGATTGGGTCATGAAAATGCAAGCCCATGTGGAAAGAATTGGTTCTAAGATCCCATTTGCTCAATAAACCCCTCAAAAATTTCCCAACTTTGCAAAGACGTAAATCCCTCAATTTTAAGGCTATGGAGGTGTTCTTGGACATTTTGGAAATCTTAAAGAGTCCTCTAACAAACCTATTTGGTTTCATGTCCATATCCTTTACCATTCTCAAGTTATGACCTTTGAAAGATGTTGACTTTTTGTTGACTTTTGAAATGACCTATAATGTCTTAGCTCATACCTTCCAAATGAAGCATTTTTGGGCTTGGCTTGTGAGACACAAAGTTGTAGGGAATTCAATTTCCTTCAAAATGAGCTTTGGATGAGAATTTTTTGATGAATCATGTGAAAGTTATGACTGGTCAAAGTTCAGTTGACTTTTCCTATGAAAACCCTAATTTAGAAACTCCTGATTCTTGAGGATCTGAAATATCCTTGATGAACCATGATCAAACATTGATCAAATGATGAATTTTACTTCATATAATTGATGTTGGCAAAAAATCATGAAGTTTGACTTTGGTTTGACCATAGTTGACCTCAGTTTGACTTTTTGACTGCTTAGACTGATTTTAGCCTATCTGATCATCTGACTGAGCAAACCTTTTGGGAAAGCCTTGAAACTTAACATAGGGATTATTGAAGACACATAAGATATTATGAAGCTCACTTGAAGCATTGGAAGTCCATTTATCCTGATGAAATCCAAAACCATAGTTTAGGATGCATTGCTTAGGAGGATGTTATGTCTGAGGGAATTGTCAAACTTTCTGACTAATTGTGAACCTTGTGAACCTCTTGGGATACCTTGTGAACCTTGTGAACACCTTGGTACACAATGCCTTGACTAGGGGAGGGAAAATTTTGGGGTGCAACAGTATGCTTATGCTAATGCAATCATGAAAGATCACAAGTCATGGTGTGAAATGAGTGAGGGCAAATTTGGGGTGTTAACACAAGGAAACCGGCGTCAAACTGTTTTTGTACTTCTTCCTTAATCTTCATGGCCATATCTGGACGAGTACGGCATAGCTTTTGCTTCACTGGAGGGCAATCTTCTTTTAATGGCAGTTTGTGCATGACAATATCCGTATCTAGACCTGGCATATCTTGATAGGACCAAGCAAAGACGTCGACGTATTCTCGAAGCATGTCAATGAGCTGTCCTTTTACTGAAACCTGCAGACTGGCCCCAATCTTCACTTCTTTCAAATCCTCTTTGGTACCAAGATTAACTGTTTCAACCTCCTCCTGATAAGGAGTAATCACTTTCTCTTCTCGCCTCAACAGCCTGGCTAACTCTTCAGGTAACTCATAGTCTTCTTCAACCCATTCATCAACTTGATTAATTGGATTGTCGAAGTCATACAAGGTCATAGTAGTGCTGTTGTCGGTGCAATCTGGAGGATAATCTCTGCAAGGGTTGAGATTTGTTCGTTTTAGTGATCAATTTTAATCTTGTTTAGAAAAAGAATGAAGTTTTTTATTTTGAAAACATTGCCATTTTATTGTTTTGTACAAAAGTGAAAAATGAAAAGACAGTGAGCGAAAAAGGGAATTGTTTGCAAAAGATGTCTGATATTCATTGATAATCCATTTGCACAAAATTATAATATGGCCCTATCACAAAATGAGTCCTGACACCTTGGGCAAGATGCAGGACTTAATGCATGCTAAAAAAGGCAGGAAATAATAATTACTCTGCAGGAGTAACCCTTATAATTTCCTGGGAAGACTAGTTAAGGACTTGGTGCCCCGGGATCCTTGGACGTATCCAATTCTCCAGGTTGAGATCGCTTTCCGCCTCGTCTTCCAGGTTGTTAACAACATCTGGGGTGAGCATTCCCCCACTGATGAACTTGGGCTCTTTTGCAGCCTCCGATTGATCTTGTCGGAATGGTCTGTAACCCAAACCGAATTTGTCCTCCTTCTTCTCCATCAGCAGCAGCTTGCCCCAGCCTTGGGCATTCCCATCTTCAACAAACTTCCGGGCTTGTTGATAGGAGACAATTGAAGTACCCATCCTATCCTCCTAGGATGCAGCAAATACTTCAGTTGTTGTCTCATCGACATTCAGGGCCTCGAACCCCTGGCTCATAGTTTCATGGATTTTACCATCCATCTCAATGTATTTGTATGTAGCCAGATGGCTAACAAAGACGTCCTCTTCACCACAGATGGTGATAATCTGTCCTTCCCACTCATATTTCAATTTCTGGTGAAGGGTTGACGTTACTGCGCCGGCGGCGTGAATCCATGGTCGACCCAACAAACAGCTGTAGGTCGGCTGTATGTCCATCACATAGAAAGTAGTATGAAAGACCTGCGAACCGATTATCACAGGCAGCTCCACCTCTCCAAGAACAGACCTCTTGGAGCCATCAAAAGCCCTGACCACAAGATTGCTTGGCCGAAGAGCTATTCCATCATATTCGAGCTTGACAAGAGTTTTCTTCGACAAGACATTGAGTGAGGACCCAATGTGTACTAGAACATGGGAGAGTACAACTACTTTGCACTCCAGGGTTATATGCAAAGCCTTGTTGTGGTGACGTCCTTCTGTTGTTAAATTAGCATTGGTGAAGCCTAACCCATAGCTAGTATTGACATTAGACACCACTGTTTCAAGCTGATTCACTGTGATCTCTTCTGGCACGTAGGCAGCATGCAGAACTTTGAGTAGTGCATCCCGATGAGCTTCGGAACACAACAGCAGGGATAATATAGAGATCTTAGAAGGAGTCTGGTGGAGCTGGTCCACAACTTTGTAGTCACTTCTTTTAATTATCCTTATGAATTCATTCACATCCTGATCAAAGGATGATTTATGAGTCTCTTTTGGTGCAGGTTCTTCTGGTGCCACACTTTTTCCTTTGGCTTTGGCAACAGCCTCCGCCTCAGTACTGGTCTTTGGAGCTTGTGACGCGAAGAGGCGTCCGCTTCGGGTGAAGCCTCCACCTCCCCCGACATTATCTACTTGTGGAGTGTGAACCGAAGAATCAAGGACTTTTTCTCCATTGCAGTAAAGGTCAGCACTATAATGCCATGGTACATCATTGTCTTTATCATACGGAATTGGCCCTGGCACCGTGATGGTGACTGGGCTTACTGCAGCAGAGGTTGAAATCGTTATTGTCTGTGGATCATAGAAAATGGTGACAGGACTTCTTGTGGGTGTTGGAGGTGATAAATTGAAGCTTGATTGTTGCTGAAACTGTTGTTGTGATTATTGTTGAAAGTTTCTGGAGTTCGGAACCGTTGTAGGGTCATAATAAATAGTAACCGTGGAAACATCATTGTTGGTGGTTGCTGAAGTTGTAGAAGGAGATGAAATGGAAAATTTTTTTGTTGAAGTGATGGAAGAAGTGGTTGCTGAAGTTGTAGATGAATCGGTAGGAACAATTGTTGTTGCAGTTGTAGAAGAGTCAATTGTCTTTGTAAAAGGAGCTGCTGGTGTTGTAGGAGCTGTTGTAGTTATTTGCAGAATGTCTTCTTTAATCAAGCTATTGATTCCACCCCTCAAGCCTGCACACCCGTTCTCAGAAGCCTTGCAAGATTCACAACAAGCCTCACAACCTGGAAACACTTGGCATTTCAAACACTGAGCTTTAACTTCCGTCAGAGGTGTCTGAATACTTGCAATGTTTTCAATGGGAATCATGGGTGAGCCTTCCTCTATAGCATTAATACTTGGCCCACTGTGGCTTGGCATAAGATTTTTCATGACATTGGGAGGTGGTGCAAAGCTCAGGGCCTTTGAATCTACCAGATCCTGGACCTTCATATGTAGAGCCCTGCATTTTTCCGTGGAGTGACCAGGTGCGTTAGAATGAAAAGCACACCTAGCGTTGACATCATAATTTCTTGGAAGGTTCTGAGGATCAGGTGGAGCCAATGTCCTCAACTCAACAAGATTAAGCTTTAGGAGTTGTGGCAGCAGTGTAGCATATGGCATTGGAATAGGGTCAATCACCCTGTTGATCTGAGATGGACGATGTTGAAAAGGGCGTTGTTGTTGATTGTTGTTATTGTTGTTGTAAGATCTCTGTTGAGGAAACTGTGGTTGTTGTAGAAAGTGTTGTGGTTGTTGAGTATACTGAGGAGGTGGAGTAAGAATAGTGACGACAACAACTGATCTGGGCAGATATTGGGGTCTCCCTCTTCCCACATGTACATAATTTGTTTCACCAGATCTACGGGGCCCAGCAAATGGCTTCCTTTCACTTCTTGAACTGGCACCGTTGTCGGAGATCTTTCCCATCTTCAGTAAGCTCTCAATTCTTTCCCCAGCTATCACCATGTCTGCAAAGATGGTGGAAGAAAATGCAGCCAATCTGTCAATATAGGTACCTTGGAGAGTATTCATGAACATGTCTGCCATCTCCCTTTCTGACATCGGGGGTTGAATGGCAGCAGCTAGTTGCCTCCACCTTTGGGCATACTCTCTAAAGCTTTCACGGGAAGATTGTGACATTCCCATCAGAAGGGTTCTATTTGGAGCCATGTCTAGATTATACTGATATTGACGGATGAAGGCTTCGGCTAAGTCTTTCCAATTTCTAACTGTGGCCATGGTCAAGTGGGAGTACCATTCTCAGGATGCTCCTGTCAAGCTATCCTCGAAGTAAAACATCCATAGTTTCTCATCCATGGTGTAGGCTTTCAATCTCCCCAGGAAAGACTGAAGGTGGGTACGTGGGCAGGATGTGCCATTGTATCTTTCAAAGCAAGGGGGTTTAAACTTGTGAGGAATTCTCACCCCTTCCACCAATCTCATGTCCATGACATCAAAACCCAGAGAGTTTTGGGATTCAAGAGACCTTAGTTTTTCTGCAATTTCATCCAACTGACGATCGTAAACCTCGTCTCCAGCCCCAACCACAGTAAAATGCTCTTCTTGAGGGTCCTCCTGCAAGGACTTTCCTCCAGTGTTACCTTGGGTGTTCCTTATAACATTGATGTATGGGTTCAGGTGAGGTCCAAACTCTGGTGGATCAGTGCGAGGCTATACGTGATCGGTTTTACTGGTACCCCCCTGTACCTGGATGGTGTTCCTCAGGCGTTTGTCGCTCAACCAACTCCCTCAGTCTCTCCTGGCTTTGAGCCAAACCAGTCATCACTGTCGTGAATTGATTCATTTGGTCCCTTATCTATGTCCTTTCATTAGCCATATGGGCCCTCACTTCAATCAAATCTTGTTGAACCTGATCCATTTGTAATCCCGGAAGGTTGTTTCTTGTCGGATACCGGTGCACTCTATTGACAGGGAACACTCTTCTGCAAGCAATGTTTCCTGAAACCACAACAAAGTGAGAAACAACAAAAAAAAACCTACAAAACAAAGAAATGATGTTAGTATGCAATGCAGGATGCCTATTTAACTTCCAAGGGTATCCGGTTTGGTTCTTTGGTTTTGACATTTCCAGACCTCGAGGAAATGCTGATGTTGAAGAGAGATAATGCCCACAAAATAATACAAACCATATATTACAAAAGTGTGAAAATACATAGTTTGATTACAATAAAGTTCCCATGGTGGGTCAAAATACAACAACAAAATCAAAAGTACAAACAAAAGGAAATACAAGTACAAGGAAATCAAACATCCAAACCAAAGTCATCCTCCCTGACTTCCTTCAGGAGAGCCTCAGTCACTAGACCTACTGGGTGCTCTGTGATAGTCCTGATGAGGAGGTTCCTGGTGGAAATGGCATTGGTAAACCTCTTATGCTTAACTTGGTCCTTTGACCTCTTCAATCCCGCCCGAAGTTTCAACTCAGAGATCTCCTTCTGTGTTGCTATCAGAGCTGTCTGATGCTTCTTCTCACTAGCCTTAAACTGCTCTAGCTTAGCTTGGGTTCTCTGATCCTCCTGTGCACGAGCCTTAGTGATCCTGATCCACCTAGCCTGGATCTCCTCTAGATAATGCTCAGCTCTAACCTTCTAAGTCTTAGCTTCCTTGCAAGCATTCTTCAGTACTAACTCTCCTGCTCTAGCCTTTCTGATGTAGTCATCCGTCTTCTCAATCTTGGTCAAGTGCTCAATCCGGAGCTTCTCTAACCTCTCATTATCTAGACGGCTGTCATTTCTCTCCCAGAGAGTCTTCTTAAAGCTTCAGAGAGCTGAGCATTCCTTTCCTTTAGTTTCTCAAACTCCTCTAAGCTGACAGTGACTGCTGGCTGCACTGCTGATTGTCCAGGTGTATCCTCTAAGGTGAATGGCATCCGGGTGACCTTCCCCCTGGTATGAGACCAATCAAGGTACTGAACTGAAGCTATATTGTTGCACTTGCCAAGGATAGTTGTCCCCTTAGTCTGAATATTATCTCAAGCCCAGGCTGCCTGTCTGACAATAGCAGAGTTGTGCTGGATGTCACAATAGAAAGTCTCTGTCAAGTCTTGCCATCTTGGGGGATGAACCAAAGCATACCCTAATTTCCTCTTGAAAAGCAAGGGGTTGTAGTTGATGCAGTCTTTTACTCCAATCAAAGGGACATTAGGATATTGCCCGTAGCTAGTAATGATGTCATTGCCCTTGGTGCTCTGAGTGCACTATCTGATGTCTTCTGATGTAAGGGAAATCAATCTCTTAGCCCAGTTCCTTGGATGATGAGGGTTTAGGAAAGTGTATGTCTTTGACAAATGTCTTAACAGCCAACAGTAGAAGAGGGGTGCACAACATCTGACCAATCTTCCTTTTTGCTTCTCATTCCTCTGGTGTACTGAATAGTAGAAGTCTCCAAGCAAGGTAGGAACTGGGTTCCTCAGTTAGAATAGGTGAATAGCATTCTTGCTCACAAACTTTGGCTCGTCTGCAAACAAGATAACTCCATATATGTTGAGGGCTAGAAGTGCACAAACAACATCCCACTTCCCTACTGCAGCATGCAGGGTGGCATGGGAAATCAAGAAGTCTAAGTGAAGGCCTGGGATCCCAGCCTTGGTGGTCATGCTCTGATCAATGAGAGGAGGATCATAAAACTGCATGCAGGTGTGAATCATGCTCCTCTGGGATGCATCCAGGTCCATGATCATGTCCAATATGCCTCCATAATGTTCCCTGATTAATGGGACATGATCAGGAGTAATGAGAGACTGGATCTGTTTGATGCCTGTCAGTGTAGGCTCAAAGAAATGGTAGGTGATGTTGCTCTTTCTGGAAGTGTCCATGCTGACAATGGATGCTGGTGAGGAAGACTGAGAGTAACTCTAATGAAGACAAACTGATGAAGGTGTTGGAGAAGAATCTCTGATGAAGACAACTGGTGAAAAGAGCTGATAAGAAATCTCTGGTGAAGATAACTGATGCAGAAGCTGGTGTAGATAACTGAAGGAATCTAAGCAGCAGAGCAGGTCAAAACCAAACCAAAGATAAGATGTGGATACCCTGTAAAACAAATAGACAAATGTTAAATGATGCAAAATGATGTATGCAGAATGATATGCAAAGGGTTTGTGATCAAGTGTTGGATCTGTTATCTGCCTTGATAGGGTCCATGTGTGTTTATATGTCCGGATGGAGGCTTGGAAAACCAGTAACCAGGTGGGGGACTCAAATAAAGAGTCACAAGTCCAGGGTTTCACAAGAACTGTCCAAACCTTCTTAAAACAAAACTGGTAACAGGGTATGATGAGGCCAAGGGTTCCTGCAAACCTGTAAACATCTCAACCCCCTCACATGTATTGTTCTAGAACAAGGATCCTCAGACTTGGATCGGTTATGAGAAGTGTAAACACTTCTAACCCGGAGATACAGTGTTTATAATAACCATAAAAGATCCTCCTCTAATTCACCTCAGATGCTGAAGTTCATAAAGGTCATCCAGACTTAGCAGGCTTCCTAGATAGCCCTAGTACTATAGGAAATTCGTAGCACAGAGTCCTCAAGAAGAAACCCATGCCTGAACCGTGTTTCATATTCCCGCACCAGACCGAAATGGAATGGGAAAGAATATGAATCCACTCTATCCTATGTGTCACTGAGGTCCCCGGTATGGAACCTTAATCACTCAAAAATCCCTCAGAACAAGGTAAACACAGATCCAGCACCAATGATGATAACAATATGAAATGCATAAACCTGTAAATGAAAGCAATAAATAAAGCTGTACAGAAAGCAATAAATAAAGCAATAAATAAATAAGCACAAGTAGCGCATAACACCCCCGTAAACACAAATCAAACAAGCGTTAGGAGAAACCCACAAAAGAACCAGAAGCCCTGGTTGCAATATAAGGTTCCCCAGCAGAGCCGCCAAGCTGTCGCTCCCAAAGATTTGCATCCCGGTGCAGACGCGAACGGTCGGCGAAAAGAGAAAATGAAGGTGAAGTGAATAGAGTCTCCAACTAGGCATTTTTATCCCGAAGGAAAGGTAATGCTGCATAAACCTAGGAAAAGATGGATAAGACAGTTGAGAACCAGAGAAACTGAGAAAGGGGGTTGGTTACAACCTGGGAAGGTATTAGCACCCAGATTGTCTGTCGTACTCGATGGGATCCACGCTTAAAAGATTGTGTTTAAAGGGGTAGTGTATGTGCTATCTGTGTGCAAAAGCTAAAGAATGTACAAGTGTCGGTGCAAAAGATGAATTGCTCAGGAACTGAAGCTTTTAGAAAGTATGTTGAAAGAGGGGGAAGACAAATAGACTTTTGTTCGATAAAAATTAAGTTATGCCTACGTATCCTCTCGTGCAATGAGGAAGTAAGAACATCGTAGTTCGACTCAAAGAGACTGAAAGAATTGACTGTGAACTGCTTACTTATCTATGCTCAAGTGTATGACTCGTCTGGCTCGAGTGCTAATTGTCTTGCATTAGACGGAAGAAGCAAGTTCCCGTTTATGAGTGAGTGTGATGAGAAAAGAATCCTGAAGGAGACGATTATTGTTTGTTTTTGTGTTTTGAGTTTTTATTGTTTTTGGAGTTTGTCATGAGTTAATGAGCTTAAGCCTAGATCAAAGGTTGTAAACTCATTATATCCTCCCTGATTAGGGATAATGAGCCCACTTAAGTATGAGATAAGCACCTCAACTTAATTACCATGATGATGTAGGATTAAGATCATAAACCTACTTGTGATTATTTAGATGTTTTTTGGGTTTTTGTTTAGTGTTAAGTAATGAGTTTAATCTCTAATCACAGATTAGTGAACTCATTACACCATCCTAAGATAAGGATGATAGATGAGAACACTTAAGCTGAGGAATACTCCTCAACTAAATCCATGGTTAGTGACTAAATTCATGACAAAACAAGCCTTTATTAAGTGGATTTTAATTAAAGGTGGTAAGATTAAGAAGTGTGTTTTATGGTTTGTAAGACAACTTGAGGAGGAATTGTCCATTAAACACTAGGGTTAGTCCCTCTTAACCATAAGGAAGAGATAAAACCCTAATGTAAGGCCCAAGTTACAAGATGAAGTCTTAGTGATTATTAAGTGGATTGATTAAGAGGTTTAAACAAATTAAGGGTTTAACACTTAGGATTAAAGTTATACATTCCATCCTAAGATAAGTATACAAGCATAACCCTAATTCCAAAGTCCTAAAACCTTAAAGGTTTAGTCTCTAATGATGGGATGAGAAGAGAGACACAAAGAAGACTCAAAGAGAAAAGAATAAAGTGAAACTAATAAGTCCTAGAACGTTATCATGCTTGGAAGTCCTAGGGTTTGTGAGGCTTAAGAGAATAAGTCTTCAAGGAAGCCACCAAGGAGAAGCAAGATAGGAAAGAGATGAGATGAGAAGAGAAAGAAAGGAAGAGAAACACAAGTGAGCAAGCTCACTCAAGGACAAGTAAAAATGCAGCAAGGATGAAATATGAAGGTATGAGAAGAGGTGGGAGGTGAAGGAAAATCCACCTCCCAAACAACTTACCATTAACCTGAAAAGTTAGCACAAGATGCATAAGGAAAGAAATGAAATGAAACAATGCATATGCAATGGCAAAGACCAAGACCAGAAGCATACACATGATGTAAATGATGCTATAATATGATGCTATGATATGATGAAAAGACATACAAGATGCATATGTGTGATCATACAAGAGAATGAATGCAAATGAAGCATGTAGGAAACATGTAAACACATGGATGTTTATGAAATGAAATGGATGCAAAGCATAGAAAATGTATGGATAAATGATCAATCAATGTCTTAAGATGTCTAAGATGGCATACAAATTCTTATAATGGCATGGGAAGTTCATATGTTCATGCAATGCAATGTAAGATGCAAGTAAAGATGCAAAATTAGGGTTACATGGAAGGATGAGATGCAAATGGTCACAACAGAAGCATATGACATGATAAAAAATTACAAATGAGCTCAAACAAATCCTAATCCCATATGATATCACACCCCAAAGGAGAAGGTCTAACTCTTAACCTATTGAAAGCTATGATTTTTTAAGTTTACTAGGGTTTTTGGGTGCTTCAAAAGGAAAAATGCAAATCAAATTGAAAATGCAAGATAAATTCATGCCAAAAATATCCTAGATACTACATGATATGTGTAAAACAATGCAAAAAGAACCATCTTCAAACCCTTCATGGTTAGGCAGAAAAGATTTTTCAAAGGTTAGGGTTTAAAAATGTGATTTTATGAACCCTAAATTCAAAGAAAATTGTCAAGTTATGATCAAAACCAAAAACGAAATTTGTATGAAGGGTTTGAAAATGTTTCTAAATGTGTTAAGATGCAACATGATTTTTTTGGTAATTTTTAGAAACCTAAATACTATTTTAATTAATTAATTTCCATTAATTAATTAAAATAAACATTAAAATATTTTAAAAATACTTTTTAAATGCAAAAAATAAAATAAAAATTATTTTTGGATAAAGAAAAATATTTAAAGCTAAAATGCAGAAAATGAGATTTTTAAAATGATTTTTGATATTTTAAATAAATTAAACAAAAGAAATGCAATAAAATGAAATAAAAAAATTAATTAAAATGGGAAGTATGCAAATCCAGTGGCTGAGATTCAAAACAATTTGGTGGGAATTGACCATGCGCGTAAATGAAGGGTCGGGATGCAATCTGGCATTTTCAAATTAATTAATCCTAATTAATTTAATTAATCAGGATTAGGGTTAAGTGAGTGAATCTTGACCATCCACACGCGCGGTAAGACAAAATCCAAGGGTGGAGATTCAAAGTTGCTGCTAAACCCTAATTAAAACCCTAAGCATTCTCAGGCGACTGTGTAGCACCCCAAAATTTGCCCTCTGGTTTTCTATCTTTTTCTGCTTTTCGTTTGCATATCATTCGCATTTTCCATTAGGTCATATCATTTGCATAAGCTCCTAAGACATGGGATCGAGATTTTCTGTGGAATTAGGGTCTCATATCATATTTGTGGATTATCAGGAGAATTCAAGTTCTTGGTTTTGCAGCCATCAGTGGCATCATTCTCTTTTTGCTCCCGTCACAGAATTAGGGTTTGTTTCCCCGATTATTTGGTTATCAAGGATTTCACCTGCAAAGACTACTCACGGGCGTATCTAGCCCATCATCAGTGGTATAGTGTGAATCTAGGGTCTCAGCGTCATTGAGTTACAAGGATATTCTTTTCTTTTTAGCATCTCAGGCTATTTTCTTTCTCAAAGAATTCAGGTTTCAGTTCAAGTGTGGTTGTTCAGTCGCAATCCAATTCAGAGGGACATTTGACCTAATCTTGGTCAAGCTATCAGGAGATTGTTCAAGTGCAAATTATCTATCTCGGTAGACAATCTATCAGTCAGTGCGCGTCCAAGATCAAATTGTTATATGTGGAATTCTTCAGGGATTATTTCGGGTGACCGTCGTTTCAGTGTTGAATGGTTCAGTGGTCCATGAGATTCTTTTTGTCAGAGATGCATGGAAAAGTTCGAGTGTGTTGTGGGATCATTTAAGTTCATCATCATTTATTTTTTTTGTCCATATTCCAAATCGTAAATCAATTATCCATATTTTCATCTTTCATCCATTCACTAACCCATTTTTATTTTATTTATTCGATTAATTAATTTTCTATCCATTCCTCATATTGATTTTCACTTGTAAATCCATTATTGATCACAAAACCTTTTTTTATTCAATTGATACCATAATTATGTCAGTTAATTCAAGTTTCCTAATCCATTTTATTCCAACCAAATTCATCAATCATGTTCATTTGAATATCCATAATCCATAGTTTAATTTCCAAATTTATTTTCTATATCTATTCAAATTCCATCCCAAATCAACATACATAACTCTCTTTTAATCCTCCATTTAACCATTAGATCATGATTGTTAGGCCCATTACCATAAAAGATCCTTTTTCAGTTTTTTTATTTTTAATACCAAAGTATACAAAATAGATGAATATATGTTAAAATATTTCAGCCACCTTGACTTACAATTTTTGTTTGGTTGTTTTTCACTTTCCACAAACATTTCACAAACCCCACATAATTCATCCCCAGCCACTCACAATTGGACTCCACACACCAATAATTCATCATGGTCCCACTTTTCTCAATACCTTCACATAAAATATCAGCCCTTCAACCAATTTCTTAGCCTACAACACACACCAGCATACAACACTTATTTTCATACACAATTCTCACACCAAATTCAAATGGACCCCACAACTCAAGAGGCTTCCCCACACGCATTCCACACTGACGCGTATTCCACTCACAGCAAAAACTTCCCACACGCATATGCTGCATTAATTCCAGCTAATACCATTAATACCACAAGGACCTCCACTCACAATTCAACAAAAGGCACAACGTTTTTTTCAATCCACAAGTCATGAAGAACTGCACGAAAACCTTGGAGGGATTGATTCAAACAACAAAACACTCACAAAATCTTCTACAAACCTTCAGACAAACACCTATGAACAACTAAAATTGTGCCTCCCTGCAAAAATAAAATCGCATAGACACCCCTCCACATATTCAGAACCGTCACCACCTTCATATCACCGTCACCACCTTCATATCACCGTCATCTTCATCACAACTTCCAAGAGACACAAAAATTGCAAGAGCAATAACACTTCTACCATATACTCACCTTTACCCAACATCTTTTCAACTCTTTCGAACCTGCAAACTTCACAATAGCCTTGTGCAACCACAAATATCAGTCTCGTCGAAACATACAACACTGAACCTTATACTTCCTTCACCATTCATCGCATAAACACGCACCTTTCCCCCATAAACCTCACCTTTCCCTCATCCTTCAAAATCCTTTCGCAAACCTTTAAAGCTAAATCCGATCCATACCCTCCATTCAACATTCAACCATTTCTTCTTCAACCTCACCGCAACAACCTCCAACTCACCTCATCAAACCACCATCACCGAAAAACCACCAAATCCTCACCAATCGCTCAACTCTTATCACCACTCTTCACAAATCTACACTCCTCCAACAACCAAAACATAATCAAATCAAGAGAAAAGAGGATTTTATAATCGAGAGGAAGCAAGGTTGAATCGGAGTTAAGACGGAAAGAGGGTCGAAACTCACCATGAAACAAATATTAGCCGCGATTCAAGAAGAAGAAGGATGACGAGATCTTAGAATCACAACGGAAAGTGTGAAGTCGACGTCAAGTACGGCGGTGGCGGCGTTGTTTTTGGTTTGTGATTAATGGTGATGACGGATGTGTGTCGGAGAAGAGAGTCACGATGAACATTGTTGGTGGTGACGGCGTGATGCGTGGCCTTGTGATGAAATAATGATCACCGTTTTTGATGATGATGATATTGAACAGAGGTCTTCTGTTTTGATTTGCAGATCTTTTGAAGAAGGTCAAATTTTGTTTGTTGTTGTTGGGAAACGAAATACGGTCCCTGCACTTGGATCTAGGTACCTTTTTCAAATGGGTCGAGATATTGGGTCCAAACACCATGGATTTGTGTCACTTGTTGGCTCAATATCCCTTTATTTATTTGATTTTATTCTCAGTTTTTCATTTATTTACTTAGTTCTTGGTTTTACTAATTGTTTTCATTTCTTTTAATATATGATTAATTAATTTTCTGATTAATGGTTCCAATTTTTGTCAATTGTTAACTAGTTTTTTTTAATTTCTTTAATTAATTGTTGATAATCGTTTTTAGGTTTTGTTTTTGATAACTGTTTTAGTTTTAAATATTTTTGTTTGGGGTTAAACTTTTTGATAGCCATTTTTGAATTCATGTGCTTAGACCTTTGACTATTTCTTGATCGGAAGTTTGTGTTTGATTAGATTTGATAAAGCTTTGATTGAGCATCCAACCATTCCGATTCACGATCGTAAGCATCTGAGGATTAATTCAAACGTGTGACCTTGTGGACTTAGTGGCTTGAGATACTTGATTTCTTTAAGTTTATGTGAGACTTTGGATTATGGTATTTGCTCGATGAGTGGACATTATCGGGGGCTTATGATTTGGATCATTTTTGCTTGAGGATTTGGTTTTATTTGATTTCATGATCAATACGTTCATCTTACCTGGCTTACTAGTTTGAGATATTCTTGATTTCTCTTGTGTGTATTAAAGAGGCAACGGACCTTCTCCGTTAGGTATCAATTAAACTATTATTTCTCGCACCTCATTCTAGTCCTAATGTTATGTTAGGAGAATGCTGCTGCATCTGGAAGTCCTACTGGTGTAGGCTCTGTTTGTGCATTGTCTGATTACTCCATACTGCATTCTCCTCTCCTTATTTCTTCTTCTTCTCAACTTCTTCCTCATCTTCTTTTACTTTTTCTTAACTTGAGGTGTGCTTCTGCCAGCATGCTTCTTCTTCTTTCTCCTTCTTTTTTCTTTCTCTTCATTAGGATAGATTTCAAACCTCACTAACCTAGAATACCTTTGCATGTTAACATTAGGATTTGTTAGTCCCCCTCTAGTTCTTTTACCTTTAGGATCTTTAGTTCTTTTCTCTACTCATCTCAAAACAAAAACCTAAAAAACACCTTAATAAGGATTGAAGTGGTCTCCTGTGCAATAGCCTTATTCCATGGAGCACTTGTAGTCTTCCCATCTTAGGATAGTACAAGCTTGTCTATCATGATGCACAAGTCTTATCATGAGACTACTTTCACAAAGAAAATCATAAAAACGACTTCTTCATTTTAATCACAAAAACACTTAATAAATTCAACGAGTTAGTGAGCTTATGCCCTAATCTCTGGAACCAAGTTTTGGGGATCTTCTCCTTACTTGAGTGTGCTTGTTCTATTATTCCATCTTGGAATGTAGTAGCAAGTACACATTCCATGGAAAAGAGCTTGAGTTCACTTCCTCGTGCCACACTCATAAAAAAATCATAAAAAACACCAAACAAACAATAATCGTCTCTCCTTCGGGACTTCTTTTCTCACCACCTTCACTCTCATCATGCGAACTTGCTCCTACTTGTCATTTTGCAAGACGGTAACGCACTCGTCGTCCGAGCCTGTAACACCTGAGCATTGACATAAGCAGTTCAAGCCTTAATACACAAGAAATCTTTTCCACCCCTAGTTAGGGGAACTACGGCGACTCTGATCCTCATTGTCCAGATGAGGTACGTAGGCAGCGGGGTAGGGCCCGTTCGAGCATAATCTTTATTTTCCCTACATTTTTCCTTTTCATTTCTTTTGTCCAGTTCCAGTTCCTTTTCTTTAGCAGCAACTTTCATTTCTTCACCCTTTGAAATAGTTTTCTTTGCAAGCGTGGATCCCGTCGGGTATGGAGGACGATCTGGGGTGCTAATACCTTCCCAGGTCGTAACCGACTCCCGAACTCAGTCTCTTTGGTTCGCATGACCCGTGTCCTTCCTTTTCTTTTCCTATGGTTTGTGCAGCATTACCATTCCCGTTCCTTCGGGATAAAAATGCCTGGCTGGCGACTCTACCTCTTTCCGCGCCACTTTCGCGTTTGTACCAGGATGGAAATTCGGGGAGCGACAGCTGGCGACTCTGCTGGGGACCGAACCCAGAATCTCTGGTTCCCTTGAGAGTCTCTCCTAGAGCTTGCGTGTTTCTGTTTCATTGGGTGTTGATTATTTGTTGTTGCTTTTACTGTTGTTTATTTACAGTTTTATGTACAACTTTATTTACAATTTTCAGTACTTATTTTCATGTACCATATTATTACTGGACTGTCTGGACTTGATTTTTTCTGTTTGGTGGGACTTGGGTGATACTGTTACTGTGAGATGAGCTCATTGCCAAGGCTCGAATGCACCTTAGGATTTAGAGTATTTCCACTTTGGCCTCATGAGATCTTGTCATGGGGGTAGTAGTGAGTTCCACGCCCAGATTTGCGACCGTCTTGGAAATGTCTTGATTTGGGGATCTTCCTCTCTCATTTCATAACCTTGATAGTTATGTGCAACTGGGGAACGATCATTGAGAACCTTGTGAAAACATCCCTCTTTAGTGGTGACAGTGGCAGACCACATTGTGTGGCAAACCCATTTGCACCCGAGGGCCCACCTGGAACTCACATAGGATGATCTTGTTTTCTCGGACTCACGTTGAGGCCTCCCTGAGTAGTACATAATGCCAAACCGATTCCCTGATTTGGTCATGAGCCATTTCTCGAAAATGGTGAAAGTATTATTGCTATTCGGCTTGGAGAGTACGCGATGTTTGACCCGAAGCACACCCGTGAGATTGTGAGGGGTTTACAGGTTTGCAGGAACCCATGACCTCAACATACCCTCATTACCAGTGCAGTCTTATGTTTTGATCTGGTCACTATGATCCTGAAGTTATTGACCTTTGGTTTTTGGTTACTATTTTTGGTTATTATATAGAGATCTTGTGGTTACAGACACTAGATTCTTGGCAGTATGCCAGATTCCAGGCAGTTTCCAGCATTGATCCCATGTCTTTGCATCTTTAGCATCATCATATTGCATTTTGCATTTGCATCAGCATTGCATTTCCTTTTTCCAGAGAGCTCATCCTTCCTCTTTTATCCATGACCAACCAGCTTATTTCCCGTACTCAGTTTGAACAAGTGGTAATGATTGGAAGACAAAAAAAGTTGTTTGAAGCTAGATTGAGCAGTGCCAAGAGTTAAAAAGGTCCATTTGGATGCCGTCAGTAGCTATGTTAGAGAACAACCGTCAGAATGTTGAGTTTCCACCTGGTTTCACTTCGATGACCAATCCTTTGTATGGTCTTTCTCCTGATGAGGATATTCCACAAGTGAACAACCTTACTCAACCTCAGCCTGCACAGACCTCGATCGTGAATCAGAGTGAACCTGAACCATCTGTTGTCCGAGGTGGACCTTCATCTTCTTCTGATGCCCAATCCTTTGTATGGTCTTTCTCCTGATGAGGATATTCCACAAGTGAACAACCTTACTCAACCTCAGCCTGCACAGACCTCAATCGTGAATCAGAGTGTACCTGAACCATCTGTTGTCCGAGGTGGACCTTCATCTTCTTCTGATGCTACGGATTATCAGAGTTTTACTTTCCCTATGCCGAACTTCCAAGGGGCAATACCTCTTGTGAAAACCAAGGATCCACCAACTATTGATCCTGCTGAAAGGTTTCGTGTGCTGGATGAGCAACTCAAAGCCTTAGCGGATCCTGATGCCTTTGGTTTTGATGCTCTAAACTTGTGTTTGGTGGCTGGTCTTGTCATTCCTCCAGATTTCAAAACTCCGAAGTTCGAAAAGTACACTGGTGTCAGTTGCCCGAAGCGTAATTTGGTGATGTTCTGTAGAAAAATGACTTCTTATGCCCGCAACGATGAGCTGATGATTCACTGTTTTCAGGACAGTTTAAGCGGGGCATCCTTAGGTTGGTATATGGATTTGGAAAGTAGTCGTATCCGGTCATGGAATGATTTATCCAGAGCTTTCGTAAAGCAATACCAGTACAATGTGGACATGGCGCCCTGTCGCACGCACTTGCAAAGCCTATCTCAGAGGACTGGTGAATCTTTCAGAGAATATGCACAACGGTGGAGAGAATTGGCAGCCCAAGTGCAACCACGACTTTCAGACAGAGAATTAGTTGACCTGTTCGTGGGCACGTTGCAAGGTCCGTACTTGGAAAGAATGAGTAGTATTGGGACATCAAGCTTCTCTGATTTGATGATAGTTGGAGTACGCATCGAGAGTTTACTCAAAAGTGGAAAGATCCAGTACTCTTCGAATATCCCAGCTAGTGAAGATGAGTCTGTTGTTAGCTCCCAAGGGGAAGAAAGGTATGAAATCAGTGCAGTCATGGCTAATATAAAATATTCTGGACCAACATCTTCTCAGAGATCATCTTTTCCAGTATCTGGCTACTCTTATGGGCATTCAGCGATGCTCAGAGCACCATATCAAAAAATCTGGACTCCTCCTCGTCCAAATCTGCAAGCTCATGGTCGAAGACCTCAGAATCAACTTCAGTGCCAGCCTAGGCCTCACAACAATCTAGAAAGAAGGAATGCTCCTCTTCATCCAGTTCCCATGGCGTACAGTGAACTCTTGCCACATCTAATTCAGAGCTCATTGGTGGTTCCTAAGCCTCTCAAGTTGTTTCCAGAGTCGTACCCTCTAGAGTATAATCCTCATGAGCAGTGTGGGTATCATGGTGGATCAATGGCACATTCCACTGAAGATTGCAAAGCTTTTCACGCCAAAGTACAACAGTTGATCGACAAGGGGTACATATCCTTTCCAGAAGGAAGCTTGATTGTGCACGTCAACCTCTCCCCTGATTGAGTTCAAAGACTTCGAAGGAGCGTCTCCTGATTTCAGTGGCTCAGACAAGAACATGTCATCAGAGTTGGCGATCATTATATCCTTTTATCATTTGCATTGTAGTTTCTTTCCTGTTAGAAGCTACTTGTCTTCTAAACGTAGTTATTTTGAATGATAATGTTAATGAAGTGATCTTGCACTTTTTGAATCAATTATGTCACATTCGCTCATTTTTCTTTACTTGCATTGAAAAAAAAGGGAAAAAAATTGCATCCATTTACCCACCATTTATTTCACTGTTGTTTAGCAGACTTGAGGGAGGATGATGACACTGAATACCCATAATTGTTGAAAGTATGCTTTCAGAGTAGAACCTGCTGACGATGTACAGGCATTGCTTCAATTCCCAAACACCGGAGATATAAGGGAGATAAACCCTCGTCAACCCCTTTGAGCCTTGAAGTAGGAGTTTCTTTTCTGAGCGAAAAAAACCTCACATCCAACCCGGGGCAGGGTAGTTATCAGTTAATTTGACTAAGCGTTCAAATTTCCAAAGGAGTGAGCATCTGAGGATCCATTTCCGTTTCTTCAATACACCTCAAGAGGTCAAGGGACGTAAAACCATAATGGTTACCCCTCACCAACAAAGGAATGAGGCAGTCATAACCCTTCAAGCAAGTCAGACAAACCAGTGTCACACGATTTGTTCAAAAAAAATCAAAACAAAGGAAAAAGAGAAATAAAAGCCCGCTAAGTCAAGAAAAAAAAGAGGAAAAAACATGAGAACAAATGACTTAGGAAAAAGTTAGGGCATCCCGCTGGACTTCAAAATTGAAAAAAATTCAAAGAAAGAATCAGTCCAGGCAAAAGTTAGGGAGTAAAAAAATATATAAAAAAGAAAAAAAGTTCCATAATGTAAACACCCCAAATTTGCCCTCACTCATTCACACCATGGCTTGTGATCTTTTCATATGCATAGGTTCAATCATGATATCCCATATTGCATTTTTGATTCACTGCATTGCTTCTAAGTCATCTGCATCTAGGGTTTGTGATCTGAGCAATCTAAGAGCCATTTGAGCCACTCCAAAGATCTCCAGTCACTTCAAAGGGATCCATGTATGTTCAAGCATCATATTGTATCCCCACAAAGTCAAGAAAGTCAAAGAATCACAAGGACTGAGAATGGCATGGAAGCAGAGCCAGGTTTAACTGCACAGATGACCTAGAATTAGGGTTTTGGTTTCAAAGGCCATAACTCCAAATATTTTGGTCATCCTTGTTTCTATTAGTCTTTATATGTTATAAGGATCATACATATCAAGTTTCATGAAAAAATTCCATGGGGAAGGCATATAATCAAGAGTTGACTTCTTGAGCAAGTCAGTGCAAAATCAGGGCATCTGAGGCCCCCAATGACCCAACCAAAGGATGTCCTTCATAATTTTGAGTGTGTATGATCTTTATTTGATCATAGAAGATGTTAGAAGTTTACAAAATTGAAGAATTTCAAGCCATTTGCAAAGTTGCCTTTTTGGGAAATTGACTTGTAATGGAAACTTGCCATTTTGGGAAACTTTTTCAACCCTTGCTTTTTGATTCAAAAATGCTTCAAATGAGAAAACTTTGGTCATGAAAGTTGTAGAATGGATCATTCCCTTTTCAAAAAGTACAAGAACTCATTCTAATTCATTTTGGATCAGAAGTTATGGCTTGTCGAAGTTGGGAAGAATCACATAATTTCAAGTTATGTACCAAAGGGACAAAGTTGCAAAACCACTTGCCAAGACAAATTGTGCTTTCAAATGAACTTCTAATCTTTGTACAAACATAAACCAAAGCCTAAAATTCAGAATGCACTAAAAGTTTGCCCATTTTCATGACATATGGATCAAGAAACTTCAAAAGGGCCAAAGTTGGACAAAGTTGCCAAACCTATGATAAACCCTAGTCCACTTGCTGCATTGCCTCTAATCCTTTTCCACGGCTCTCCCTGATTCAAGCTGTAGCCAAGCCATGCTTTGTACCCTCACTGCCATAGCCCATACCTCTCTTACACAAAACTTGACTTTTTTTGCAAAAACCCCATACCAATCAGCCTGTGCCACACCAACCCCTCTGACCTCTCTAGTTGTGATAAGTGGACCAAATGCAACAAGACACACAAGACACACAAGCCTGAAACACTCTCCAAACCATATCTTCAAGCTTTGCCCTCTTATGCATTTTCATTCGAAACACATCACACAAGCATCAAACATAAAAACAAACTCCATAGAACATCTCAGCATGTCTCACTGATCATCCCTGACCCTTCACCTTGCCCTGAAACTCCCTGAAATCAAAACACGATTTCTTCCCCTCTCTGAACAGAACTCAATCAATCTCACAAACTAGCCAAAATAAACTCCAAACAAGCTTTGCAAACACTTGAGGGAGGTCAGTAGAGTTGATTGGAAGCAAGGAACTGGTCCAGAAGCTCTTGGATTGAAAGCTTCGACTCAGGTAGCCACTGAAATTCATTTTTCCAGAAGCTTTATTTTAAGTTGTTAAATGGTTAAGTTTGATCCCCTGAGTTCAATGAACCTTTTATTTTTGAAAATGATGAAGAAATGAGTGTGTATGATCTGACTGAAATTTCTGCCATTTTTGAACTTTGCTTTGAATCTTGTTAATGGTGAGAAATAAATTCCATTTGAGGGCAGGGATGAGTTTAGGGAGATGAGAGGAAGTGATCTGGAGCTTTAGAGCTCCAGAAATAACCTAGGGAGTGAGTTTGAGATTTTCAGGGAAGGATGTCACCGGAGAAGACGACCGGAGCTCTTCTCCGGTGACCTGAATGTCATTAATATGTTAATCACGATTAGGGTTTTGGTTTGAATATAGGCCATAGATCCTGCTGACTTCCATTGACCCGCGCGCAAACAAAGGGTCCAGATTCATCACTTAAGCCCTAATCCACGTCATTAATCTAATTAATTAAGTTTTAAATGAATCTGGCCAGTTTGAATGAGAGCCACAGGATCTGGCGCGCAGTCTTTCCCTCCATTCCCAGTTTAAATGTCAGCCTTAGGATGCGTTGACTTTCTTTTTATTTATATTTTCATTTCATTTTTATTCATTTGTTTTGCACATTTATTTTAAAATAGCTAAAATCATTAAAAAATTATGAAAATTTTTGTCAAGGGTTTCATGAATTTTCAGAACACAAAAATATTTTTATTTTTTGCATTAAAAATTATTTTTAAATCATTTAAATGATTATTTTTAATTAGTTAATGAAAATTAATTAATTAAAGATACATTTAGGTATTTAAAAATCACAAAAAAAATTCACATAGCATTAAAAAACATTTAGAAACATTGTCCAACTCTCAAACCAAATTTCTTTTTGTTCTTGATGCATTTTGATCATTTTCATTGGATTTAATTTCATTTCAAGGCAATATTTTATGTCAAACTTCAAAAATTTCTTTCTGCCTAACCATTGAGAGTTGGATAATGATTCCTTTTGCATTGCATCTTGTATAGCATGTAGTTTATAGGATAAAATTGGTTTGAATTGATCTTGCATTTTCAATTTGTTTAGCATTTTTCTTGACAAGGTACCTTAAAACCCTAGCAATTTTAGGAAATTCATAACTTTCATTAGGTTAAGAGTTGGATCCTCTCCTTTGGGCAGTGAGCTTGTATAGGTTTAGGGTTCCTTTGATCCCATTTTCAAATTTTTATCATGTCATTTGCTCCTGGTTTTGGATTTTTGCTTTGCATGATGTATGTAACCCTAATTTGTGCATTCCTTTTCTCCCATTTTTCATTTGCTTGCATCCATTGACTTGCCATGATATTTTGTGCATTCATTTGATTCATAATACATCTTAGGACATATTAGAATCATGTTTGATCATTGCATCTCTCATTTTCCATGTTATATGTCCATTACATTTCATAACTTTTCATGAACATCCATGGTTCAAAGCATGTTTCTTTTGCACCCATATGCTTGTTTGATCATTCTCATGCCTTGCCTCATGATTGTATCATCTCTTAGCATCATTAACATCATACTTATGCTTCTGGTTTTGCTTTGCATCCTGACATTGCATCCCATTTGCATTGCATTTCATTTCTTTTTGCTAACCTTTCAGGTGGTAAGTTGTTTGAGAAGTGAATTTGCCTTCACTTCTCACAATCTCTTTTCATCTCTTTCATAATTTCTTTGCTGCATTTTGTATGTGTTTTAGAGTGAGCTTTCTCATTCATGTTCATCTTACTTTCTTCCTTCAAGCAACTTGTCTTCTTAAGTGAAGCAAGTTGTTTTGCTTCTCTTTGTTTCTTCCTCCTTTCATCTGCTTCCTTCCTGGTGGTTTCTCTGAAGATTCTTCTTGTAAACCTCACTAACCCTAGGAACAACCAAGCATGATAACAATTAGGGTTTCGATTAGTCCCCCATTTAGCTTTTACCTTTGTGTCATCTTTGAGTCCTCTCTTCTCATCTCATAATCAGGGACTAAACCCTAAGGGCTTTAAGGTTGTGTGATTAAGCTTATGCCTGCATCCTTCTATTAGGATGGAGTGTATAACTTTAATCCTAAGTGTTAAACCCTTAATGTTTTTAAATCTTTTAATCAATCCATCTAATAATCATCAAGACATTAAACTTGTAACTTGGGCCTTGCATTGGGGTTCTAATTCTTCCTTGATTGGTTAAGAAGGACTAACCCTAGTGTTAATGGACAAGTCCTCCTCAAGTTGTCTTACAAATCATAAAATCCACTTCTTAATCTTACCATCAACTAAAATCCATTTAATAAAGGCTTTGTTTTGTCATGAGGTTAATCCCTAATCATGGATTAAGTTGAGGAGTCTTTCTCAGCTTAAATGTTCTCATCTATTATCCTTCTATTAGGATGGTGTAATGGGTCCATTAAATCCTTGATTATGGCTTAATCTCATTACTTAACACTAAACAAAAACAACAAAAATATCTAAATAATCACAAGTAGGTTAATGATCTTAATCCCACATCATGGTAATTAAGTGTGAGATGCTGACTTCACACTTAAGGTGTTCTCATTACCCCTAATCAGAGGGAGGATGTGGTGAGTTTACTAATCCATTGGTTTAGGCTTAAGCTCATTTTCTTATGACAAATTTCCAAAAGCAATAAAAGATTGAAAACACAAAAACAAACAATAATCGTCTCCTCCGGGATTCTTTTCTCATCTTATTCACTCACAAACGAGAACTCGCTTCTTCCGTCTAATGCAAGACAGTTTGCACCTGAGCCAGACAGGTCATACACTTGAGCATAAACAAGCAAGCAGTTCACAAGTCAATTTACCTTTTAGTCTCTTTGAGTCGAACTACGGTGTTCTGACTTCCTCATTGCACGAGAGGATACGTAGGCATAACTTAACAATTATCGAACAAAAGTCTCTGTACATCCCCCCTCTCTCCAGCATTATCATTTAAGCCTCATAGTCTTGAGCATTTCATCCTTGGTCTTACACTGACACTTCTCTTATACACTTCACTTTTCTTTTACACTGACACCTGCATCCTTTCCAGTTTTGATACACAGATAGCACTGACACTACCCCTTTAAAACACAAATCTTTTAAGCGTGGATCCCGTCGAGTACGACGGACAATCTGGGTGCTAATACCTTCCCAGGTTGTAACCAACCCCCTTTCTCAGTCTCTCTGTTTCGCAACCGTCTTATCCATATATTTTCCTAGGTTTATGCAGCATTACCTCTTCTTCGGGATAAAAATGCCTAGCTGGCGACTCTATTCATTTCCTTTCTCCTTTCGCCGACCGTTCGCGTCTGTACCCCTTCTGACCAGGTGTCATTTGGTGGGAGCGACAGCTTGGCGACTCTGCTGGGGACCCTTATACTGTGACCAGGGCTTCTGGTTCTTTTTGTGGGTTCCTCCTAGCGCTTGTTTGATTTGTGTTTTTTGGGGTGTTATGTGCTAATTGTGTTTGTATATTTGTATTTGTTTTTGCTTTATGTGCAGTTATTTATTGCTTTCTTTACAGCTTTATACATCATACTGTCATATTGTCATCTGGATGGATCTGTTTCTTGTTTTGGTGGGTGGGGTTCTATTAAGAGTTTAAGGCCCTATACTTGGGACCTGAGTGACACCTAGGCTAGAGTGGTTCATGTTCTTTCCCATTCCATTTCGGTCTGGTGCGGGAATATGAAACACGGTTCAGATGTGGGTTTCTTCTTGAGAACTCTGTGCTACAGATTTCCTGTAGTGTTAGGGCTATCTGGGAAGCCTGCTAAGTCTGGATGACCTTTACTATGACCTTCAGAAACTGAGGTGAATTAGAGGAGGATCTTTTATGGTTATTGTAAACACTGTACCTCCGGGTTAGAAGTGTTTACACTTCTCATAACTGATCCAAGTTTGAGGATCCTTGTTCTAGAACATCACCTGTGAGGGGGTTGGGCTGTTTACAGGTTTGCAGGTACCATTGACCACATCATACCCTGTTACTTTGTTTTGGTTAAGAGTACTCCATTTTGGGACAGTTCTTGTGATTTAACCCTGGACATGTGACTCTTTATTTGAGTCCCCCACCTTGGTTACTGGACTTTTGAACCTCCATCTGGACTTCCTGAACATACATGGACTTATATCAAGGCAGTAATCAGATCCAGCTTGATCACAAACCCTTGCATATCATTTGCATACTCATCATTGCATCATTTAACATTTGTTTATTTGTTTTTCAGGGTATCCATATCAAATCTGGCTTGGTTTTGACCCCTTCATCTGCATAGACCTCTGTTCATCAGTTACCTGCTTCAGTTATCTTCATCAGTTGTCTGCTTCAGCTGCCTTCATCATCACCAGCACCAGCCTATCAGTGGCTCATCTCCAGTGCCAGTTTTGATCATCATCAGCATTTGTTTTCATCTCTTCATCAGCAGTCATGGCACCCAAGAAGAGCAACATTTCATACCATTTCTTTGAGCCTGTGCTGACTAGCATCAGGCAGGTCCAGGCACTTATCACTCCAGACCACATCCCATTATTCAGAGAGCATTATGGAGGCATCCTTGATATGGTTATGGACCTGGACCCTTCTCAGAGGAGTTTGATCCACACCTGCCTACAGTTCTATGACCCTCCTTTGAGATGTTTCACTTTCCAGAACTTTCAGTTAAGACCTCTGCTGGAGGAATTCTCATCATTGATTGGAGTACCTGTCAGGGGTGGTGTCCCCTTCAACCCTGAGATGGCTTCTCCCAGCAATGGAGAAGTGGCAAAGGCACTGTATTTAGAGCCTATTTTGATTGAGCAGAACATGACAACAAAGGCTGGGATCCCTGGTCTACACTTGGACTTTCTGACTTCTCAGGCCATCCTGAAGGCCTCCTTGGGAGAATGGAGGGCAGTTTGTGCATTGTTAGCCCTCAGTATATATGGGGTTATACTATTTGCAGATGAGCCCAAGTTTATCAGCAGAATGCCATTCATCTCTTCCTTTTGAGGAACCCAGTACCCACATTACTGGGGGATTTTTATTATTCTGTTCACCAAAGAAATGAGAAGCAAAGAGGAAAGTTGGTGAGATACTGTGCTCCTCTATTTCACACCTGGCTGCTCAAACACTTACCTAGGACTGATGCCTTTCTGAATCCTCACCAACAGAAGAATTGGGCTAAGAGACTTATTGCTTTGACTTCAGATGACATCAGATGGTGCACCCAGAGCACCAAAGGCAGGGACATAATTACTAGCTGTGGGCAGTACCCCAATGTGCCTCTAGTAGGAGTGAAGGGTTGCATCAACTACAATCCTTTGCTGTTTAAGAGACAACTGGGCCATGCTTTGGTTCACCCTCCTAGAATACAAGACTTGGCTGAGACTCTGTATTGTGAGATAAAGCCTAACCTAGCTGTTGTCAGGCAAGCATCCTGGGCTTGGGACAACATCCAAACCAAAGGGATGGCCATTCTTGGGAGATGCAATAATGTGGCTTCAACTCAGTATTATGAATGGTCTCATGCTAGGGCTCAGAGTTCTGGGATGCCTTTCACCATTGAGGATGCACCTGGACCATCCACAGTACCACCTCCAGCCACTGTCAGCCTGGAAGAATTTGAGAAGCTGAAGGAGAGGAATGAGAATCTGTCTCAAGCTCTGAAGAAGACCCTCTGGGAGAGGAGTGATGGTCGTCTAGACATTGAGAGGTTAGAGAAGCTTAAAGTGGAGCATCTGGCCAAGATTGGGAAAGCAGAGGACTACATCAAGAAATCAAGAGCTGGAGAACAAATATTGAAGAATGCCTGTAAAGAGGCCCAGTTTCAGAAGGCTAGGACTGATCTCTATCTGGAGGAAAGTCAAGCTAGGTGGGTCAGGATCACTGAAGCTCGCACTCAAGAAGATAAGAGAACTCAAGCCAGGATTGAGCAGTTGGAGGCTAATGAAAAGAAGCAACAGGAAGCTTTGCTGGCAGCCCAGAAGGAGATTTCAGAATTGAAGCTTAGGGCTGGTGTGAAAAGGTCAAAGGACCAAGACAGGCACAAGAAGTTGACCACTGCTATTGCCACCAGAAACCTTCTCATCAGAAACATTACAGAGCATCCGGCTGGTCTTGTAACTGAAGCACTTTTGAAGGAGGTTAAGGAGGATGAGTTTGGCTTAGATGTTTGATTACTTTGCTTGTTGTTATTTCCAGTTTATGTACTTTTCTTTTTTATGTTGTATTTTGACCCCTCAGGGGCATATGTTGTAAACACAAACTATGTATGATCCACCATTTGTAATATATTTGTTAGTTTGTTCCATTGAGTTTCCTTTCTCAAGCAACATCAAAGCATATTCCTCAGGGTCTGGAAAGGTCAAAACTAAGAGCCAAGCCGGATACCTTGGAAAGCAAATAAGCATACTGCATTGCATGCTAACTCTTGTTTGTTTTGTAGGTTTTGTTTTGTTTGTTACTAACTCTGTTGTGTTTAAGGAATTATTGCTCGCCGTCGGGTGTTCCCTCTCAGCCGTCCGCACAGGTATCCTACTCGCAACAATCTTCCTGGTATCCAAATGGATCAAGTACAGCAAGATCTGACAGAGGTCAGAACTCAGATGGCTAATGAAAGGCTGGAGATGAGAAACCAAATGACCCAATTCATGGAAGTAATGAATGGCTTGGCCCAAAGTCAAGAAAGGTTGAGGGCATTGGTAGAAAGACAGACCCCGGAAGAACCCCATCTGGGAACTGGAGGAACAAGCAACAATGAGAGGGGTCAGCCTCATGCTAATCCACCAGTATATGGGCCTCATCTACATCCGGAAGTCAACATCCCGGGTAATGTGCAAGGAAATACTACTGCGGGAAGGATCTTACAGGAAGACCCCCAAGAAGAACAGTTTACTGTAATGGGAGCTGGGGATGAAGTTTATGATAGGAGGTTTGATGAAATTGCCGAGAAGTTGAGATCTCTAGAGTCTCAAAATTCCCTGGGTTTTGATGTCATGGATATGGGGTTAGTGGATGGGGTAAGGATTCCCCACAAGTTCAAACCCCCGTGCTTCGAGAAGTACAATGGAACTTCCTGTCCACGAACTCACTTGCAGTCCTTTCTGGGGAGACTTAAGGCATACACCATGGATGAAAAACTGTGGATGTTCTATTTTGAAGATAGTTTGACTGGGGCTTCAAGGGAGTGGTACTCTCACTTGACCAGAGCTACTATCAGATGCTGGAAGGACCTAGCTGAAGCCTTCATCAGACAGTACCAATACAATCTGGACATGGATCCTAACAGGACCCTTTTGATGGGAATGTCTCAATCCTCCAGAGAAAGCTTCAGGGAATATGCCCAGAGGTGGAGACAACTGGCTGCTGTTGTCTAGCCACCCATGTCGGAAAGAGAAATGGCCGACATGTTTATGAACACTCTGCAAGGAACATATATTGATAGGCTAGCTGCCTTTTCTTCCACCAGTTTCGCTGACGTAGTCATAGCTGGAGAAAGAATTGAAAGCCTTCTGAAGATGGGTAAGATTTCTGATAATGGTGCAAGTTCATCCAGTAACCCCAGAAAGCCTTTTGTGGGACCTAGAAGAACCGGTGAGACAAATGCCATTCATGCCAACAGGGGCAGACCTCAGTATGTTCACAGATCAGTGGCAGCTGTCACTATTCCAGCTCCGATTCCTCAGCAATCAGCATATCAACAACCACAACAACCACACTATCAACAGCAAGTTCAGTATCTGCCACAGAGGACCTACAACAACAACAACAACAATCAACAACAAAGACCTTTTCAGCAAAGACCATCACAGGCAAATAGGGTGATTGACCCTATCCCTATGCCTTATGCCGCTTTATTGCCACAACTCCTGAAACTCAACTTGGTTGAATTAAGGACATTGGCACCACCAGATCCCTCTAATCTCCCGAGAAATTATGATATCAACGCCAGATGTGCTTTCCACTCCAATGCACCTGGCCACCATATTGAGAAATGCAGGGCTTTACAAATGAAGGTACAAGATCTGGTGGATTCTAAAGCCCTCAACTTTGCACCCCCTCCAAGTGTCACCAAGAATCCCATGCCCAATCATGGAGGACCAAGAATTAATGTCATTGAGGAAGTCAAGCCATCTTTCTTAATCACCAGTGTTGGACAGATTCGAACACCTCTGGTCGAAATTAAAGCTCAGCTTCTAGAGTGCCAGATGTTCCCCGGGTGTGAGCTCGGTTGTGGGTATTGCAACATTTCGGTCAACGGGTGTGATATCTTGAGAAGCGGCATATATGGTCTTATCAAAAGTGGTATACTTCAGATCACAACAACGGCACCTACAAATCCAGCAATTCCTTTAACATCAATTCCTGATTCTTCTACAACTGCAACAACAATCATTCCGACCGATTCATCAATATCATCGACAATGGCTTCATCCATCACTTCGACAAATCAGATATCAACAACCATTTCCTCTACAACATCAGCATCCATTTATTCAGCAGAATCTTCTACAACGCCAACAGAAATAAATGAAGATATCTCAACGGTCACCATTTACTATGATCCATCAGATGTTCCTCCAAACAACAACTTTCAGCAACAAACAGTGGCACCTCCTGCCAGGTCACCAGTCACCATTTACTACGATCCGCACACCGTTACAATACCCTCCTCTGCAGCAGTCAGTCCAGTTACCATCACGGTGCCTGGACCCGTTCCATATGAAAGCAATAATGCCATACCTTGGCATTATGGCTCTGATCTCTACTGCAACGGGGAGAAAATCACTTTGGATTCTTCAACCTCTTCTCCATATATCGATAATGTTGGGGGAGGCGGAGGCTTCACCAGAAGCGGACGCCTTTTTGCCTCACAATTGCAAAGACCTAATGCCGAAGCAGAAGCTGCTGCAAAAGCAAAGGGGAAAAGTGTGATACCTGAAGAACCAATTATCAAAGAAACTCAGAAGACATCTTTTGAGCAAGATGTAGATGAGTTCATGAGAATTATAAAGAGAAGTGATTACAAGGTGGTGGATCAGCTTCACCAAACTCCCTCAAAGATCTCCATATTATCCCTGTTGATGTGTTCTGAAGCTCACAGAAATGCATTATTGAAAGTCTTGCACGCAGCATACGTGCCAGAGGAGATCACTGTTAATCAGCTAGAAACTGTGGTGGCAAATGTCAACACCAGTCATGGACTGGGCTTTACCAATGCTGATTTAACAGCTGAGGGACGTAACCACAACAAGGATTTACACATCACTCTAGAATGTAAGGGTGCTGTTCTATCTCATGTGCTGGTGGACACTGGGTCATCACTCAATGTTCTACCAAAGAAAGCCTTGGTGAAGCTGGAGTATGATGGCTTGGCACTGCGCCCAAGTAATTTAGTGGTAAGAGCATTTGATGGCTCTAAAAGATCAGTGCTAGGGGAGATTGATCTGCCTGTGATGATTGGCCCGCAGACTTTTAAAATTACCTTCTATGTGATGGACATTCAGCCGGCCTACAGCTGTTTGTTGGGTAGACCTTGGATCCATGCCGCTGGCGCTGTTACTTCTACCCTTCACCAGAAGCTGAAATTCGAGTGGGAAGGCCAAATCATCACCATCTGTGGGGAAGAGGACATCTTTGTTAGCCATCTGGCTACGTACAAGTACATTGAAATGGACGGAGAAATCCATGAAACCATGAGCCAGGGATTTGAGGCCCTGAACATTAATGAAGCGTCTGCTGTACTGGGAACCTCCATGACGTCTTATCAGCAAGCCAGGAAGGTTGTTGAAGAGGGTACTGCCCAAGGCTGGGGCAAGTTGCTGCCCGTGGAGAAGAAGGAGGACAGATTTGGGTTGGGTTACAAACCGACTCAACAAGATCAATCTGAGGCTGCCAAGAAGCCCAGTTTTGTCAGCGGGGGAATGCTCACCCCGGATGCAGTAAACAACTTGGAAGATGAGTCGGAAGATGACCGCAACCTGGAGAGCTGGATACGTCCAAGGATCCCGGGGAGCCAAGTCCTTAACTGGTCTTCCCAGGAAATCATAAGGGTTACTCCTGCAGAGTAATTATTATTTCCTGTATTTTTAAGCATGCATCAAGTCTTGCATCTTGCCCAAGATGACAAGACTCATTTTGTAATCGGGCCATCTTGTAATTTTGTGCAAATAGATCAATCAATGAATATCGGACGTCTTTTGCAAATGAGTCTTTTCCTTTTCTGCTCACTGTTTTTCATTTTTCTTTTTGTACAAAAAATAAAATGGAAATGTTTTCAAAATGACAACTTCATTTCACTTTTTTCTAAACAAGATTAAAATTAATCACTAAAATGAACAATCTAAACCCTTGCAGAGAGTGCCTTTCAGACTGCGCTGACAACAGCACAGCTATGACTTCGTATGACTTTGACAATCCAATCAATCAAGCCGATGAAGGGGTTGAAGAAGATTATGAGCTACCTGAAGAGATATCTAGGTTGTTAAGGCAAGAGGAGAAGGTTATCACTCCTCATCAGGAGGAGGTCGAAACGATTAATCTTGGTACAGAAGAAGATGCGAAAGAAGTTAAGATCGGGGCCTGCCTACAAGACTCAGTGAAAGAGCAACTGATTGATATGCTTCGGGAGTATGTGGATGTCTTTGCTTGGTCTTATCAGGATATGCCAGGGTTGGACACCGATATTGTTATGCACAAGCTGCCTTTGAAAGAAGACTGCCCGCCAGCAAAATAGAAGTTGCGCCGTACTCGCCCAGATATGGCAATGAAGATTAAAGAAGAGGTACAAAAACAGTGGGACGCCGGTTTCCTTGCTGTAACTAGTTACCCGCCGTGGGTCGCTAATATTGTGCCTGTGCCTAAGAAAGACGGCAAAGTGAGGATGTGTGTTGACTACCGAGATCTGAACAGAGCCACCCCGAAAGATGACTTCCCTTTACCTCACATTGATGTATTGGTTGATAATACGGCTCAGTTCTCGGTATTCTCCTTCATGGATGGATTTTCAGGATATAATCAGATCAAAATGTCACCTGAGGACATGGAGAAGACAACTTTCATCACACCCTGGGGCACGTTCTGTTACAAGGTGATGTCGTTCGGACTAAAGAATGCTGGTGCAACTTATCAACGGGCTATGGTAACATTATTCCATGACATGATCCATAAAGAAATTGAATGTTATGTGGATGACATGATTGCCAAGTCCCTCACCGAAGAAGACCACCTGGTGAATCTGTTGAAGTTATTCAAGCGCCTGAGGAAATACCAATTGAAGTTAAACCCCAACAAATGCACATTCGGGGTGCGATCCGGTAAACTGCTGGGATTTATCGTAAGTGAGAAAGGGATTGAAGTTGACCCTGATAAAGTTAAAGCCATTCAAGAAATGCCTGCGCTGAAAACAGAAAAAGAAGTTCGAGGGTTCCTAGGTAGATTGAACTACATTTCACGGTTCATATCTCACCTTACTGCAACCTGTGAACCTTTGTTCAAGCTATTAAGAAAGGAACAAACGGTCAGGTGGAATGAAGACTGTCAGAAGGCATTTGACAAAATCAAGGAATACCTGCAGGAGCCTCCAATCCTTATGCCTCCAGTTGAAGGAAGACCTCTGATAATGTACTTGACAGTATTAGAAGAGTCAATGGGGTGTGTGCTGGGCCAGCATGACGAGTCTGGTCGAAAAGAGTATGCAATTTACTACCTAAGAAAAAAGTTTACCAACTGTGAACAACGTTATTCACTGCTCGAGAAAACTTGTTGTGCTTTAGCGTGGGCTGCTCGCCGACTAAGGCAGTATATGTTGACCCACACCACTTTATTGATCTCAAAGATGGATCCAGTTAAATACATTTTTGAGAAGCCAGCACTGACCGGACGGGTTGCAAGATGGCAAATGATCCTCACAGAATATGACATTCAGTACACATCTCAGAAAGCCATCAAAGGCAGTGTATTGTCTGATTATCTTGCTGAGCAACCCATTGATGATTACCAGCCTATGAGATTTGACTTCCCTGATGAAGACATCATGTTCATAAAAGCAAAAGATCATGAAGAGCCTATTCACACTGAAGGGCCTGACCCGGAAGAAGAATGGACTATGATGTTTGATGGGGTTGTTAATATGAATGGTCGTGGTGTTGGTGCAGTACTCATTACGCCTAAGGGAGTTCACATGCCTTTCTCGGCAAAACTCACTTTCAACTGCACTAACAACGAAGCTGAATACGAAGCTTGTATTATGGGTCTTGAGGAAGCCATTGACCTCAGGATCAAGACTTTGACTGTGTTTGGAGATTCAGCTCTGGTAGTTAATCAAACCAACGGCAAATGGTACACACACCAGGATCATCTGATACCTTACAGGGATTATACAAGGAGGTTATTGACTTTCTTCACAACGGTCAAGCTTGAGTATATCCCTCGGGACGAGAATCAATTTGCAGATGCTCTGGCTACCATTTCATCCATGATCAAAGTTCAAGCTGCCAACTTTATACCTCGGATCTCAGTATCCAGACTCGACAGACCAGCATATGTATTTGCAGCAGATGTTGCCAAAGATGATAAGCCTTGGTTCCATGACATCAAATGCTTCTTGGAGGATCAAACATACCCACCTGGGGCATCTTCCAATGATAAGAAGACACTAAGAAGGCTAGTTGGTAGTTTCTTCCTGAATACTGACGGTTCCCTGTATAAGAGAAACTTTGATATGGTACTCCTCAGATGCGTTGATAGAACAGAAGCAGACTTGTTGATGCACGAGGTGCACGAAGGATCCTTTGGTACCCATGCAGGAGGGCATGCCATGGCCAAGAAGTTGTTAAGATCAGGTTATTACTGGATCACAATGGATGCTGACTGTTGTGCCTATGCTAGAAAATGCCATAAATGCCAAATTTACGCGGATAAAGTGCATGTGCCTCCAAATCCTCTGAATGTGATGTCTTCACCCTGGCCCTTTGCCATGTGGGGCATTGATATGATTGGCAATATTGAACCGACTGCTTCAAATGGCCACAGATTCATCTTGGTTGCTATTGACTATTTTACCAAGTGGGTTGAAGCAGCTTCTTATGAAAATGTTACAAGGCAGGTGGTAGCCCGATTTCTGAAGAGAGACATCATCTGTCGGTATGGAGTGCCCGAGCGAATCATTACTGATAATGGTTCCAATTTAAACAACAAAATGATGGCAGAACTGTGCCGGGACTTCAAGATCCAACACCACAATTCTTCTCCTTACAGGCCAAAGATGAATGGCGCTGTTGAGGCAGCTAATAAGAATATCAAGAAGATTGTGCAGAAGATGGTGGTCACCTATAAAGACTGGCATGAAATGCTACCATTTGCCTTGCATGGGTACCGTACGTCAATCAGGACATCCACTGGGGCAACACCGTATCAGCTTGTGTATGGTATGGAGGCAGTCCTACCCGTTGAAGTTGAATTACCCTCCTTGCGGGTACTAATGGATGTTAAGCTGAACGAGGCAGAATGGGTCCGGTCCCGATACGAACAACTGAGTCTGATTGAAGAAAAGAGATTGGCTGCAATCTGTCATGGGCAGCTATATCAGAAAAGAATGAAGAAAGCCTTCGATCAGAAAGTCAAGCTCCGAGAATACCAAGTAGGAGATCTTGTGCTGAAAAGACTCCTCCCTCCTCATACAGACCACAGGGGCAAATGGACTCCAAACTATGAAGGACCATTCGTAGTAAAGAAAGTTTTCTCTGGTGGAGCACTGATGCTCAGCACTATGGATGGTGAAGACTTCCCGTCCCCTGTGAATTCGGATGCAGTTAAAAAATACTTCGCATAAAATGACCCGCTGGACATAAAAACAGAATGTAAGTCCAGGCAAAAATAGGGCATCCCGGCGAGTCAAAAACAAAATAAAAGACTCGGGCAAAAATAAGGGAAAATAAACAAAAAAATGTACACCCGCCGAGTTGAAAAGCCGCATTGGACAACTCAGGCAAAAATGGGTATCCCGGTGGGTTGAAAACCTGAAAGGGAGATCCACGCAAAATAAGGGAATAAGCGAACAACTGCATTCTGAATTCATCTGTATCACTTACAACAAGGTGAACTCCAAAAGGTTTAAAGCGTCAGTCAGAATCATCTTTCTTCAGAAAGCAAGTCGAGAAGAATGTCAAATGTCATACGAGTCATAGCAAAAGGGAAACTCCTTGAAGCGTCGTCAACATTGCCAACATCTTTTTTTCTCAATTTGTAACAATCTCCTCATTTTAGGGGATTTGTTTCTTTGACTGTATCTTGCCAATTCAGGGCACACGAATTAATAAAATCAGATTTCCAGTCACATTTCGTCTCGTACATTTTTATTTTTATTTGCAAAATGTCCGATGTCATTAATATATTGATTGCATAAATACAGATGCGTCCCTTCTAAAAATACGTGCTTACAGGAAATATACTCACTCCCGGGAGTGTCTAAAATCCTGTGATGGAATCCAATAAGGGATACCTCGGGGTACTTGTGCGTTTCTCTGTCTTTACAGGATTGCAGGTGTTCAAAGCACAACATGGGGCATGAAAGTTTCTCCCCAGCAGGCTGTCAAATCATTATCTACTCAGTCTATCTTCCGATTAGCACCAGAGGTGCTTTCTCCCCAGCTAAGTTGCCAGTCATCATTCCTCCTCAGCCAAGTACAAAGACAGGGAACCATCTCCCCACAGAGTTTCAGCCTCTATCCGGAAGAGTAACGCCTGAAGATTTCACAACAGAGTGACGAAAGCTTCTACAAACCCCAGCTGGGTCCCTTATTACCAAGATAGGTCTATCAGTGATCTATTTCCCCAAGCAGAGTCATACATCTTAACAGATCTACCAATGATCTTATCCCCAGCTGGGATGTCCAACTTCAGGAAGATCAGCCAGAGATCTTCGCGGCAACGGGATCCGAATCCTGGATCGGTATCTTTGCATAAATCATGGCATTCGCATCATATTCTCCCTGCAAAGCGTAGCATTCCGTCTAACACGGAGCATTACGACAAAAATCAAATATATTGCATGAACATAAGCCATGTTCTGAATCAAACACTTGTGAATACTGGCAATCCATCAACAATATACAGAATGCTCCCCAGAATTCCCCGGCAGGGAACCAAGGCATCTTCCCTAAAAGATACAGATACTTCCTGACACCCGTCCGTGTCATATCCTCAGCAGAAAGCCAAAGCGTCCCCTTTGCACTCACAGATATTTATACACAACTTCCTTGGTACATATACATTTGTTTATATTACACTTTTCTCTTTTTTGACACTCATCCTTGTCACTCTCCCCAGCAAGTTAAAAACCCGTCTATACACCACTCATACTTGTTACTCCTATTTTACTCATACAGATACTCGTCCGTATCTTGTATACACCACTTATGCCCCATCAGATCCGACACTAGTCTGTGTTCTTTGTTAACCAGTTGATACTCGTCCGTATCATCATCTCTGAACATGTGTCAGTGTTTGTTTCTACCTGATACCCGTCTGTATCATAGTCTTAAGGAGGCTCGTCCGCATCTTTAATTTATACATAGTGCCAAACAATTATACCTCTCATTTTCTTGGATGTAGACACTCGTCCGTGTTTATTTTTCCCCAGCAAAATCCCCAACAAACCTTGTTGATCTATTTTCTTTCTATCTGACATTCGTCCTATGTCATGATACCCTTCCGGCAGCCGTACCCTGCCAGGTGATCGTCCTTCACCTTTTTGATGATCGTCCTTCATCAACCCCCAGTGGAGTCTCTATTCATTAGAACCCCTTCTTATCCGACATTCGTCCTATGTCGTGATATTTTATAGCAGTCGTCCCCTACTAGGTGATCGTCCTTCACCTCCTGATGATCGTCCTTCATCATTTTATCCGATGGCCGTCCCCATCGTTGATTTTGTTATCTGACATTCGTCCTATGTCATGATAAACCCTGAGAGAAGCCGTACCCTGCTAGGTGATTGTCTTTCACCTCTTGATGATCGTCCTTCATCATGCTTATCCGATGGCCGTCCCCATCGCCGACCTTTTTATCCGACATTCGTCCTATGTCGTGATACTTTTGGCAACCGTACCCTGCCAGGTGATCGTCCTTCACCTTAGATGATCGTCCTTCATTTTATCCCCAACAGAGCAGTCGTCCCCTGCTAGGTGATCGTCCTTCACCTCTGATGACCGTACCTCATCATTTATTTCACTTTACCTTAATCCCCAAAAAGTCTTATATCTTTACCTGGTGGCCGTCCCCATCATAATCTCTCATATCCCCAGCATGATGGTCGTCCCCGTCATTGCTTCATCCCCAGCAGTCGTCCTCTGCTCGACGGTCGTCCTCCGTCGCCCGCACTTTATAAATACTTTATTTCCCTTTACAATCTATATCCCTTTTCTTCTTCATTCTGTGAGTGCAAATTTTGGACTGTCTTTGGTATTCAACCACAAGTTATCTTGTTTGCCTGTTAAGCCGTTGCTTACATCCTGCACAGCTAACTCATGTTTGAATAGGGGCAGCTGTAAACACCCCAAATTTTCCCTCACTCATTCACACCATGGCTTGTGATCTTTTCATATGCATAGGTTCAATCATGATATCCCATATTGCATTTTTGATTCACTGCATTGCTTCTAAGTCATCTGCATCTAGGGTTTGTGATCTGAGCAATCTAAGAGCCATTTGAGCCACTCCAAAGATCTCCATTCACTTCAAAGGGATCCATGTATGTTCAAGCATCATATTGTATCCCCACAAAGTCAAGAAAGTCAAAGAATCACAAGGACTGAGAATGACATGGAAGCAGAGCCAGGTTTAACTGCACAGATGACCTAGAATTAGGGTTTTGGTTTCAAAGTCCATAACTCCAAATTTTTTGGTCATTCTTGTTTCTATTAGTCTTTATATGTTATAAGGATCATACATATCAAGTTTCATGAAAAAATTCCATGGGGAAGGCATATAATCAAGAGTTGACTTCTTGAGCAAGTCAGTGCAAAATCAGGGCATCTGAGGCCCCCAATGACCCAACCAAAGGATGTCCTTCATCATTTTGAGTGTGTATGATCTTTATTTGATCATAGAAGATGTTAGAAGTTTACAAAATTGAAGAATTTCAAGCCATTTGCAAAGTTGCCTTTTTGGGAAATTGACTTGTAATGGAAACTTGCCATTTTGGGAAACTTTTTCAACCCTTGCTTTTTGATTCAAAAATGCTTCAAATGAGAAAACTTTGGTCATGAAAGTTGTAGAATGGATCATTCCCTTTTCAAAAAGTATAAGAACTCATTCTAATTCATTTTGGATCAGAAGTTATGGCTTGTCAAAGTTGGGAAGAATCACATAATTTCAAGTTATGTACCAAAGGGACAAAGTTGCAAAACCACTTGCCAAGACAAATTGTGCTTTCAAATGAACTTCTAATCTTTGTACAAACATAAACCAAAGCCTAAAATTCAGAATGTACTAAAATTTTTCCCATTTTCATGACTTATGGATCAAGAAACTTCAAAAGGGCCAAAGTTGGACAAAGTTGCAAAACCTATGATAAACCCTAGTCCACTTGCTGCATTGCCTCTAATCCTTTTCCATGGCTCTCCCTGATTGAAGCTGCAGCCAAGCCATGCTTTGTACCCTCACTGCCATAGCCCATACCTCTCTTACACAAAACTTGACTTTTTTGCAAAAACCCCATACCAATCAGCCTGTGCCACACCAACCCCTATGACCTCTCTAGTTGTGATAAGTGGACCAAATGCAACAAGACACACAAGACACACAAGCCTGAAACACTCTCCAAGCCATAGCTCCAAGCTTTGCCCTCTTATGCATTTTCATTCGAAACACATCACACAAGCATCAAACATAAAAACAAACTCCATAGAACATCTCAGCATGTCTCACTGATCATCCCTGACCCTTCACCTTGCCCTGAAACTCCCTGAAATCAAAACACGATTTCTTCCCCTCTCTGAACAGAACTCAATCAATCTCATAAACTAGCCAAAATAAACTCCAAACAAGCTTTGCAAACACTTGAGGGAGGTCAGTAGAGTTGATTGGAAGCAAGGAACTGGTCCAGAAGCTCTTGGATTGAAAGCTTCGACTCAGGTAGCCACTGAAATTCATTTTTCCAGAAGCTTTATTTTAAGTTGTTAAGTGGTTAAGTTTGATCCCCTGAGTTCAATGAACCTTTTATTTTTGAAAATGATGAAGAAATGAGTGTGTATGATCTGACTGAAATTTTTGCCATTTTTGAACTTTGCTTCGAATCTTGTTAATGGTGAGAAATAAATTCCATTTGAGGGCAGGGATGAGTTTAGGGAGATGAGAGGAAGTGATCTGGAGCTTTAGAGCTCCAGAAATAACCTAGGGAGTGAGTTTGAGATTTTCAGGGAAGGATGTCACCGGAGAAGACGACCGGAGCTCTTCTCCGGTGACCTGAATGTCATTAATATGTTAATCACGATTAGGGTTTTGGTTTGAATATAGGCCATAGATCCTGCTGACTTCCATTGACCCGCGCGCAAACAAAGGGTCCAGATTCATCACTTAAGCCCTAATCCACGTCATTAATCTAATTAATTAAGTTTTAAATTAATCTGGCCAGTTTGAATGAGAGCCACAGGATCTGGCGCGCAGTCTTTCCCTCCATTCCCAATTTAAATGTCAGCCTTAGGATGCGCTGACTTTCTTTTTATTTATATTTTCATTTCATTTTTATTCATTTGTTTTGCACATTTATTTTAAAATAGCTAAAATCATTAAAAAATTATGAAAATTTTTGTCAAGGGTTTCATGAATTTTCAGAACACAAAAATATTTTTATTTTTATTTTTTGCATTAAAAATTATTTTTAAATCATTTAAATGATTATTTTTAATTAGTTAATGAAAATTAATTAATTAAAGATACATTTAGGTATTTAAAAATCACAAAAAAAATTCACATAGCATTAAAAAACATTTAGAAACATTGTCCAACTCTCAAACCAAATTTCTTTTTGTTCTTGATGCATTTTGATCATTTTCATTGGATTTAATTTCATTTCAAGGCAATATTTTATGTCAAACTTCAAAAATTTCTTTCTGCCTAACCATTGAGAGTTGGATAATGATTCCTTTTGCATTGCATCTTGTATAGCATGTAGTTTATAGGATAAAATTGGTTTGAATTGATCTTGCATTTTCAATTTGTTTAGCATTTTTCTTGACAAGGTACCTTAAAACCCTAGCAATTTTAGGAAATTCATAACTTTCATTAGGTTAAGAGTTGGATCCTCTCCTTTGGGAAGTGAGCTTGTATAGGTTTAGGATTCCTTTGATCCCATTTTCAAATTTTTATCATGTCATTTGCTCCTGGTTTTGGATTTTTGCTTTGCATGATGTATGTAACCCTAATTTGTGCATTCCTTTGCTCCCATTTTTCATTTGCTTGCATCCATTGACTTGCCATGATAGTTTGTGCATTCATTTGATTCATAATACATCTTAGGACATATTAGAATCATGTTTGATCATTGCATCTCTCATTTTCCATGTTATATGTCCATTACATTTCATAACTTTTCATGAACATCCATGGTTCAAAGCATGTTTCTTTTGCACCCATATGCTTGTTTGATCATTCTCATGCCTTGCCTCATGATTGTATCATCTCTTAGCATCATTAACATCATACTTATGCTTCTGGTTTTGCTTTGCATCATGACATTGCATCCCATTTGCATTGCATTTCATTTCTTTTTGCTAACCTTTCAGGTGGTAAGTTGTTTGAGAAGTGAATTTGCCTTCACTTCTCACAATCTCTTTTCATCTCTTTCATACTTTATTTGCTGCATTTTGTATGTGTTTTAGAGTGAGATTGCTCATTCATGTTCATCTTACTTTCTTCCTTCAAGCAACTTGTCTTCTTAAGTGAAGCAAGTTGTTTTGCTTCTCTTTGTTTCTTCCTCCTTTCATCTGCTTCCTTCCTGGTGGTTTCACTGAAGATTCTTCTTGTAAACCTCACTAACCCTAGGAACAACCAAGCATGATAACAATTAGGGTTTTGATTAGTCCCCCATTTAGCTTTTACCTTTGTGTCATCTTTGAGTCCTCTCTTCTCATCTCATAATCAGGGACTAAACCCTAAGGGCTTTAAGGCTGTGTGATTAAGCTTATGCCTGCATCCTTCTATTAGGATGGAGTGTATAACTTTAATCCTAAGTGTTAAACCCTTAATGTGTTTAAATCCTTTAATCAATCCATCTAATAATAATCAAGACATTAAACTTGTAACTTGGGCCTTGCATTGGGGGTTCTAATTCTTCCTTGATTGGTTAAGATGGACTAACCCTAGTGTTAATGGACAAGTCCTCCTCAAGTTGTCTTACAAATCATAAAATCCACTTCTTAATCTTACCATCAACTAAAATCCATTTAATAAAGGCTTTGTTTTGTCATGAGGTTAATCCCTAATCATGGATTAAGTTGAGGAGTCTTTCTCAGCTTAAATGTTCTCATCTATTATCCTTCTATTAGGATGGTTTAATGGGTCCATTAAATCCTTGATTATGGCTTAATCTCATTACTTAACACTAAACAAAAACAACAAAAATATCTAAATAATCACAAGTAGGTTAATGATCTTAATCCTACATCATGGTAATTAAGTGTGAGATGCTGACTTCACACTTAAGGTGTTCTCATTACCCCTAATCAGAGGGAGGATGTGATGAGTTTACTAATCCATTGGTTTAGGCTTAAGCTCATTTTATTATGACAAATTTCCAAAAGCAATAAAAGATTGAAAACACAAAAACAAACAATAATCGTCTCCTCCGGGATTCTTTTCTCATCTTATTCACTCACAAACGAGAACTCGCTTCTTCCGTCTAATGCAAGACAGTTTGCACCTGAGCCAGACAGGTCATACACTTGAGCATAGTGGAGCAAGCAGTTCACAAGTCAATTTACCTTTCAGTCTCTTTGAGTCGGACTACGGTGTTCTGACTTCCTCATTGCACGAGAGGATACGTAGGCATAACTTAACAGTTATCGAACAAAAGTCTCTGTACATCCCCCCTCTCTCCAGCATTATCATTTAAGCCTCATAGTCTTGAGCATTTCATCCTTGGTCTTACACTGACACTTCTCTTATACACTTCACTTTTCTTTTACACTGGCACCTGCATCCTTTCCTGTTTTGATACATAGATAGCACTGACACTACCCCTTTAAAACACAAATCTTTTAAGCATGGATCCCGTCGAGTACGACGGACAATCTGGGTGCTAATACCTTCCCAGGTTGTAACCAACCCCCTTTCTCAGTCTCTCTGGTTCGCAACCGTCTTATCCATATCTTTTCCTAGGTTTATGCAGCATTACCTTTCCTTCGGGATAAAAATGCCTAGCTGGCGACTCTATTCATTTCCTTTCTCCCTTCGCCGACCGTTCGCGTCTGTACCCTTTCTGACCAGGTGTCATTTGGTGGGAGCGACACATAAGAACAAAATCATGTGACTACAGACACAAAGACAAAGGGGTGACTGTTACTCCAAAAACCTCATTGGTGCTTGAACCGTCAGCGTTATTGGTTCCTCGACCATCACAAAACCCTTGCGAGAGGCGAGCTCTTAGGACAAATTAGCTGAACATAGGACTGGAGAACATCAAGGAGAATGGGTGGGCACATAATAAACTTTGAGCCATAAATCTTTCTTTCTAAAAACCGTGAACCAGGCTACGTCATAACCCTTGAAAGTCCTAATTGAATCAGGTTCAATTCTGGAAGCATACTACGACAAGGTTGCGTAAACTGAATCCTAACGATTTGCTAACTCAACACTACGTTTGGACTAATGGTCCATTCGTCACACACTGTCACAACATTCAAATAAATAAATTTTCAAAACCTGCATGAGCACCACATTAAAATTACCATTTGTAAACGAACAGTTTTAATTGCAAGTCAGTCTGTGACACTAGGGAAGATCCTACAAAGAGCAATCAGAGGAGAACTTGATCATTCAACAATGATGATCAGACTCAAGAGCATCTTGCAGGCCTGTGAATCAGGGGCATGTTATCCAGTTATTTTGTCGACCAGAGAATCAGTTATTCTAAAGCAAGTTCCCAAGCATCAGTGGATTGAGGAACATCATTCAAAGTCAGTTGATCAGAGCTAAATCTACCAAACAGGGGCAATACACCCAGATTTTCTGTTGACCAAGGATATATTCTTCCAATGCTCAGTCAGAATGAGTCAGGTCGCTTCCATGCTCATACCGAGGCAGGACACTTCCAAAGATCACTAAGTGCAACTCTCCTCGAGAGAACACCCAAGTCTGCCATTCCAAAGGTTGGATAATCAGGGGCAGTTTGTTCAAGTGCTTCCCAACTGGGGCAAGTTTAGATACACAGAGCATGTTATATCAGTAATCTTCAAGTTCAAGATGAGTGTCGGGAAATCATGCTACCCACCCTCGCCTTTGTCACCCTTCTCAACAAGAAGCCTTTCCACATAAGACCCTTCTTCCCATCTCGGGAGCTTTTTAGCCTTTCATAATCATTGCATAAATCATTTGCATACATTATTCATGTCGCTTCGCTCGAGCATATAGAGCATATGCATCATGATTGCATTGAGCATAACCCCGCAACATCAATCTCACATCAGGGCCTCGTAACCCCGATTTATCAACACTTCAAAGTCCAGTTCTCGTATGGAAAACCTTTTCAAAGTCCATTTCTCGTCTGGCAAGCCAACCCAAAGTCCAGTTCTTGTCTGGCAAACCTTTTCAAAGTCCAGTTCTCGTCTGGAAAACCAAATACCAGTTCTCGTCTGGTAGGCGATTCTTTTAACCAGTTCTCGTTTGGTCACCTTTTCGTTTAGCTTGTTGAACGTCAGTTCTCGTCTGGTAGTCGTTCTTTTTTCAGAGTCAATTCTCATTTGACAATGAATCTCCAAGGAGTCAGTTCTCGTCTGACAACTTATTTCTTTGCCCATCAGTTCTCGTCTGTTGGCCTACCTTTAATAAACCGGTTCTCGTCTGGTAATTCACCTTCAAAGTCCAATTGCTTGGCAACCAAAAAACCAAAAAATACCAAAAATCTCTATCAACCCGGGCCCCGACTGCCCAACCATCCTTGTTTCATAATCTCCCGTGACTCATATCATCATATCCTTAGCATCCCAAGCATACGCCTGCATCTTGCATCATTTGCATTGCATCTTCATACCTCATGGTTTCTGTTTTCTCTCTGATGTAGAGCAAGAGCCGTCACAAGACGTAACCTAGGCAGTTATCTCGAAATCTGATGAATTTATGCGAGAGTTTGAAGACACTGGGGCAATTCTGGATGCCAGGTCTTCTGTAAAATCCTCTGGAAACAATCTTTTTCATAGATGATGCAGTATGGCACAATTTCAGGAGTAAGGAATGGTTGTCCACTCGTGATAATCAGTATGCAACTGTTGAGCTCAAAAGCTTGAAGCGCCGACTTAAATCTTAGGGAATGTCTGGTATTTCCTTTCCCAGCATGGCTTTGGAAGTTTATTTCTTCCCCGAGCTTAAAATCTTCCTTCAGCTGACAAGATTTCCTCGTGAGGATTTGGTTATACTCATTTAGTCAAAGTCCAATTTTCATTGGCATACCTCCCCAACGCAGTCGTCATACTATACCTGGGGCATATTTTGGCTTATTTTGATCTCTAATTCTCCAGCAAAGTCTCTTCTCGGCAGAGCATTGCCAAATATGTTTCTCAGCCAAGCCAGAAGGTTGCCAGTTCCCCAGCTGAGTTAGAGCAGATGATATCCCCACAGAACTTCAAGGCTAACTAAATTGTTCTCATTGCCAAGCAGATTTATCTTTCCACCGTGAAATATTCTCGGCAGGCAGCTGAAAGCCTCGTTTCCCCACAGAGCTTAGAATTGTCAGAATTCTCTTCCCGACAAATATGTTGGCGAAGCATTTTCCCTAGCCAAGTCTGAAGATGGTTATTCCCCACAGATTTCATGTTTGGGATTCACTCTTATCATTGAAATATTCCCCAGAGAAGTTGCCAATTTATTTTTGGCCAATGTGATGATACAGACAGTCATTCATCTCCCCAGCCAAAGTTAAGCATCGTCAAAACCTCTTGACCTGGTTCTCCCATGCAGAATTGATATATTTTACTGCCAATCAGGACGTCTTGCTGTTGCTCGTGTGCATTCCCCATCACTTGACTATGTTTGATATCTAGCACTCGCCTATGTTGAGATTTGTTGCTCGTCTGCATTCCTCAGCACTCGTCTATGTTTGATATTTGTTGTTACTCGTTTGCATTCCCCGTCACTTGACTATGTTTGATATCTATCACTCTCCTGTGTTGAGATTTGTTGCTTGTTTGAATTCCTCAACACTCGTCTGTGTTTGATATTTGTTGTTGCTTGTTTGCAGTCCCCAGCACTTGTCTGTGTTCGCTATCTGTTTGAAGCTCGTTCACATTGCTTAGATACTCGTCTGTATCGTCCTTCACACTCGTCTGTATTGGTTTATATCCATATGTGTTGATTTGATAGTTACCCTGGTATTCGTCTTTATCTCTATCCCAAATGCTCGTCTGTGTTGGATTTCTGGTATTCGTCTGTATCAGTGGCTGATATTCGTATGTATCGTCGCCTGGAACGTTCGTCTGTGTTTCTTTGATCATCGTCTGATACTCGTCTGTATCATTGGCTTAGGGAACTCGTCTGTGTTTCCTTGATGATCATCCAATACTCGTCTATGTTGAAGAGGTTTGAAGTCCTGACGATGGGATTAAACGACAAAATGGTTACCGGTCCTGGCGTAACAAGTGTATCCGAAGGAGATTCGTCTGTATCAAGACATATATCTATGCAAGATATATGAAGAGGGCTCGTCTGTCCATTCCTGGCATAAAAGGTTTACTTGAAGAGGGCTCGTATGTCTAATTCTTGGTGTAACAAGTTTACCTGAAGAAGACTCGTTTGTCTATGTTTTTCTTATCCGACGTAACAATTCAATTTGGAAAGAGCTCGTCTATTTTGTCTTCATTTCAATTACCCAGAGTGTTATTTTGTGGGGTTTATTTCCCATTTCTGCATTCTCCGGCAGAGTGAAAATTTCTGGTTTTCTTGGTATTCAACCACAGTTTATCTTGAACGGTCGATAGCCCGTGCTATCATCCTTTTCCGATTAACAATTTCTTGAATAGGGGCAGCTGTAGCACCCCAAAATTTGCCCTCTAGTTTTCTATCTTTTTCTGCTTTTCGTTTGTATATCATTCGCATTTTCCATTAGGTCATATCATTTCCATAAGCTCCTAAGACATGGGATCGAGATTTTCTGTGGAATTAGGGTCTCATATCATATTTATGGATTATCATGAGAATTCAAGTTCTTGGTTTTGCAGCCATTAGTGGCATCATTCTCTTTTTTCTCCCGTCACAGAATTAGGGTTTGTTTCCCCGATTATTTGGTTCTCAAGGATTTCACCTGCAAAGACTACTCACGGGCGTATCTGGCCCATCATCAGTGGTATAATGTGAATCTAGGGTCTCAACGTCATTGAGTTACTAGGATATTCTTTTCTTCTCAGCATCTCAAACTATTTTCTTTCTCAGAGAATTCAGGTTTCAGTTCAAGTGTGGTTGTTCAGTCGCAATCCAATTCAGAGGGACATTTGTACTAATCATGGTCAAGCTATCAGGAGATTTTTCAAGTGAAAATTATCTATCTCGGTAGACAATTTATCAGTCAGTGCGGGTCCAAGATCAAATTGTTATATGTGGAATTCTTCAGGGATTATTTCGGGTGACCGTCGTTTCAATGTTGAATGGTTGAGTGGTCCATGAGATTCTTTTTGTCAGAGATGCATGGAAAAGTTCGAGTGTGTTGTGGGATCATTTAAGTTCATCATCATTTATTTGTTTTGTCCATATTCCAAATCGTAAATCAATTATCCATATTTTCATCTTTCATCCATTCACTAACCCTTTTGTATTTATTTTTATTCGATTAATCAATTTTCTATCCATTCCTCATATTGATTTTCACTTGTAAATCCATTATTGATCACAAAACCTTTTTTTTATTCAATTGATACCATAATTATGTCAGTTAATTCAAGTTTCCTAATCCATTTTATTCCAACCAAATTCATCAATCATGTTCATTTGAATATCCATAATCCATAGTTTAATTTCCAAATTTATTTTCTATATCTATTCAAATTCCATCCCAAAATAACATACATAACTCTCTTTTAATCCTCCATTTAACCATTAGATCATGATTGTTAGGCCCATTACCATAAAAGATCCATTTTCAGTTTTTTATTTTTATTACCAAAGTATACAAAATAGATGAATATATGTTAAAATATTTCGGCCACCTTGACTTACAATTTTCGTTTGGTTGTTTTTCACTCTCCACAAACATTTCACAAACCCCACATAATTCATCCCCAGCCACTCACAATTGGACTCCACACACCAACAATTCATCATGGTTCCACTTTTCTCAATACCTTAACACAAAATATCAGCCCTTCAACCAATTTCTTAGCCTACAACACACACCAGCATACAACACTTATTTTCATACACAATTCTCACACCAAATTCAAATGGACCCCACAACTCAAGAGGCTGCCCCACACGCATTCCACACTGACGCGTATTCCACTCACAACAAAAACTTCCCACACGCATATGCTGCATTAATTCTGGCTAATACCATCAATACCACAAGGACCTCCACTCACAATTCAACAAAAGGCACAACGTTTTTTTCAATCCACAAGTCATGAACAACTGCACGAAAACATTGGAGGGATTGATTCAAACAACAAAACACTCAAAAAATATTCTACAAACCTTCAGACAAACACCCATGAACAACTAAAATTGTGCCTCCCTGCAAAAATAAAATCGCATAGACACCCCTCCACATATTCAGATCCGTCACCACCTTCATATCACCGTCATCTTCATCACAACTTCCAAGAGACACAAAAATTGCAAGAGCAATAACACTTCTACCATAAACTCACCTTTACCCAACATCTTTTCAACTCTTTCGAACCTGCAAACTTCACAATAGCCTTGTGCAACCACAAATATCAGTCTCGTCGAAACATACATCACTAAACCTTATACTTCCTTCACCATTCATCCCATAAACACGCACCATTTACAAAACTTTTCCTCAATAATTTTCCTCCATAAACCTCACCTTTCCCTCATCCTTCAAAATCCTTTCGCAAACCTTTAAAGCTGAATCTGATCCATACACTCCATTCAACATTCAACCATTTCTTCTTCAACCTCACCGCAACAACCTCCAACTCACCTCATCAAACCACCATCACCGAAAAACCACCAAATCCTCACCGATCGCTCAACTCTTATCACCGCTCTTCACAAATCTACACTCCTCCAACAACCAAAACAGAATCAAATCAAGAGAAAAGAGGATTTCATAATCGAGAGGAAGCAAGGTTGAATCGGAGTTAAGACGGAAAGAGGGTCGAAACTCACCGTGAAACAAATCTTATCCGCGATTCAAGAAGAAGAAGGATGACGAGATCTTAGAATCACGGAGGAAAGTGTGAAGTCGACGTCAAGTGCGGCGGTGACGGCGTTGTTTTTGGTTTGTGATTAACAGTGACGACGGATGTGTGTCGGAGAAGAGAGTCACAAAGAACATTGTTGGTGGTGACGGCGTGATGCATGGCCATGTGATGAAATAACGATCGCCGTTTTTGATGATGATGATATTGAACATAGGTCTTCTGTTTTGATTTGTAGATCTTTTGAAGAAGGTCAAATTTTGTTTGTTGTTGTTGGGAAACGAAATACGGTCCCTGCACTTGGAGCTAGGTCCCTTTTTCAAATGGGCCAAGATATTGGGTCCAAACACCATGGATTTGTGTCACTTGTTGGCTCAATATCCCTTTATTTATTTGATTTTAGTCTCAATTTTTCATTTATTACTTAGTTTTTAGTTTTACTAATTGTTTTCATTTCTTTTAATATATGATTAATTAAGTTTCTGATTAATGGTTCCAATTTTTGTCAATTGTTGACTAGTTTTTTTTAATTTCTTTAATTAATTATTGATAATCGTTTTTAGGTTTTGTTTTTTATAACTGTTTTAGTTTTAAATATTTTTGTTTGGGGTTAAACTTTTTGATAGCCATTTTTGAATTCATGTGCTTAGACCTTTGACTATTTCTTGATCGGAATTTTGTGTTTGATTAGATTTGAAAAAGCTTTGATTGAGCAGCCAACCATTCTGATTCACGATCGTAAGCATCTGAGGATTAATTCGGACGTGTGACCTTGTGGACTTAGTGGCTTGAGATACTTGATTTCTTTGAGTTTATGTGAGACTTTGGATTATGGTATTTGCTCGAGGAGTGGACATTATCGGGAGCTTATGATTTGGATCATTTTTGCTTAAGGATTTGGTTTTATTTGATTTCATGATCAATACGTTCATCTTACCTGGCTTACTAGTTTGAGATATTCTTGATTTCTCTTGCGCGTATTAAAGAGGCAACGGACCTTCTCTGTTAGGTATCAATTAAACTATTATTTCTCGCACCTCATTCTAGTCCTAATGTTATGTTAGGAGCATGCTGCTGCATCTGGAAGTCCTATTGGTGTAGGCTCTGTTTGTGCATTGTCTGATTACTCCATATTGCATTCTCCTCTCCTTCTTATTTCTTCTTTTTCTCAACTTCTTCCTCATCTTCTTTTACTCTTTCTTAACTTGAGGTGTGCTTAGGCCACCATGGTTCTTCTTCTTTCTCCTTCTTCTTTCTTTCTCTTCATTAGGATAGATTTCAAACCTCACTAACCTAGGATACCTTTGCATGTTAACATTAGGATTTGTTAGTCCTCCTCTAGTTCTTTTTCCCTACATTTTTCCTTTTCATTTCTTTTATCCAGTTCCAGTTCCTTTTTCTTTAGCAGAAGATTTCATTTCTTCACCCTTTGAAACAGTTTTCTTTGCAAGCGTGGATCCCGTCGGGTACGGCGGATGATTTGGGGTGCTAATACCTTCCCAGGTCGTAACCGACTCCCGAACTCAGTGTCTTTGGTTCGCAGGACCCATGTCCTTCCTTTTCTTTTCCTCTGGTTTGTGCAGCATTACCATTCTCGTTCCTTCAGGATAAAAATGCCTGGCTGGCGACTCTACCTCTTTCCGCGCTACTTTCGCGTTTGTACCAGGATGGAAATCCGGGGAGCGACAGACCAGAGCAAGCTCCGGTCGTCTTCTCCTGCCAGACTCTCACTCTATCTCTCTCAAAACGCCATGAAACTCTACCTAAATCTCCAGAAACACTCATTAAACATCATTGAACAAGGATTAAGGTTAAGTGTGTGAATCCTGACCATCCACACGCGCAGTAATACAAAATCCAAGGGTGGAGATTCAAAGTTGCTGCTAAACCCTAATTAAAACCCTAAGCATTCTTAGGCGACCGGAGCAAGCTCCGATCGTCTTCTTCGGCCAGACTCTCACTCTATCTCTCTCAAAACGCCATGAAACTATACCTAAATCTCTAGAAACACTCATTAAACATCACTGAACAAGAATCCACACACAAAATTCATTTATTTTCATCAAGATCATGAATCAAGACAAAACGGAAAACTTGGCAAAAATTTCAGAAGCACGATACATCCTCAAAACTCAACCATTTTCAAAACAAATTACATCACCATGATCAGAGAGACATGTAGAATCATTTAGGAACTTAAAAACAAGCTTCTGGAAAAAAGTTTGATGGAGCTTTCACTTTTGGAGCTTTCTGACCTCTTTCTTTGTGCAATCAACCTCCAATGGCTTCCCTTGAGTGAATGGAAGGCTTAGAACAAGCTTGCAATGGCTGGTTTGAGAGATTGCACCTCAGCTGCACCAAAATCGTGTTTCTGATACTTGGGGTTTTAGGGCTTGGCAATGGTTGGGAAATGATCTGGAGGATGTATGGAGATGATTGGGTAAGTTTGTTTGAAGTTTTGATGCTTGAGCAGGGAGAATCGAAGAAGAGAAGTTTTGAGGGATTTTTGGTATTCTTGAGCTTGGGTGAGTTTCAGGCTTGAAGCATTGTGTGTTTGTGTTCCATAATTTTTGCATATGATGTCTTGATTGGTCAGAGAGTGGGTGGTGGCCTTGCTTGATTGGTATGGGTGATTTTGCAAAAAGCTAAGCTTGGTTGTACTTGAGGTATGGGCACGGGTCAGAGCTGGATTTGGGCATGTCTGGCCTCAGCTGAGATCAAGGAAAGCTTATGGATCATATTTGATGATCTGGAACACATGGAACTAGGGTTTGTATGAGTTTTTCATATTTTCCCTCTTTGATGTTTCTTGTGATTCAAGCCATGAAACCTTCCAATTCTTGGGCCAATTCTGATGCTTTGAAGTTGTTTTATCATGTCATGAAGTATTTGTACACATTTGAAGTCATTAGAAGCATTGGCAAGTGGTTTTGCAAAAATCCCTCTTTGGTGCATTCTTGAAAATTATAGGATTTTTGCCAACTTTGAAGGATCATAACTTGAGTTCCATAATGAATTAGAACATGTTCTTGTACTTTTTGAAAAGGGAAAGACCTAATCTACAACTTTCCTGACCAATAATTTTTCATTTGAAGCATTTTTGATTGAGAAAGAGGAGGTTGAAGAACTTTCCCAAAATTGAAAGTTTCCAATACAAGTCATTTCCATTTTTGGCAACTTTTCAAATGGCTCAAAATTCTTCAATTTGATGAAAATACCCCTTTGGTTCCATTGTTGGGGGCCTCAGATGCCCTGATTTTGACTTAACTTGCTCAAGAAGTTACCTAGTGAACAAATGCCTTCCACAATGAATTTCTTCACCAAACTTGGTACACATGATCCTTATAACATCTTAAGAACATTAGAAACAAGAATGGCCCAAAAAATTGGAGTTAAGGCCTCTAAAACAAAAACCCTAATTTTGGTCATCTGTGCAGTGAAACCCTAGCTCTGCTTCCATGCCTTGCCAGTTCTTGTGATTTCTTGACTTCCAACTTTGAGGGACACAATATGATGGTAGAACACACATGAACCCTCTTGGAATGCTTTAAGACCTTTGGGGTGGCTCAGATGGAATTTTGGATTGCTCAGATCACAAACCCTAGATGCAGATGAACTTGAACTATGTAGATGAAGCAAATATGCAATATAAGGTGGTATGCTTATGCTTATGCAAAATGAAAGATCACAAGCCATGGTGTGAGAAAAGGTGAGGGCAAATTTGGGGTGTTTACATGCATCTTCCAATTGATTCTCTTCTCGTGGAATATGTCCAAAAGTAATCTCTTCAAAGTATGGAATTAAAGACAACACATGTTCTCTGTAAGGAATGAGATTTGGATGTTTTGTGTCCCATTCACCTTTAACCTGACTAACTACCAAGGCTGAATCTCTGTACACGTTCAAGAATTGGATCTTCATCTCAATGGTAGCCTTGATACCCATAATACACTCTTCATATTCAGCCATATTGTTGGTACAATTAAAACAACGTCTAGCAGTAAACGGTGTATAACAACCTTTAGGAGAGATAATCACAACACCAATACCATTACCAAGCGCATTAGAAGCTCCATCAAAAACCATATTCCATCGAGATCCCTGTTCAGGTCCTTCATATTGTCTAGGTTCTTTAGTAACAAGCATAATATCTTCATTCAGAAACTCAAAGTTCATAGAATGATAGTCATCCACTGCTTGATGAGCCAAATGATCAGCTACCACACTTTGTTTAATTGCTTTCTGAGTAGTATACTGTATGTCATATTCTATCAAAACCATTTACCATCTTGTTATTCGTCCGGAGAGAGCAGGTTTCTCAAATATGTACTTGATAGGATCCATTTTTGAAATCAATAAAGTGGTACGAGTCAACATATATTGTCTTAGTCGGCGAGCAGCTCAAGCTAAAGCGCAACAAGTTTTCTCGAGCAGTAAGTATCTTGTTTCACAGTCAGTAAACGTTTTGCTAAGGTAGTATATTGCTTGCTCTTTTCGACCAGACTCGTCATTTTCCCCCAACACACGCCCCATTGAGTTGTCCAATACTGTCAAGTACATAATCAAGGGTCTTCCTTCAACTGATGGCATCAATATTGGAGGTTCATGGAGGTATTTCTTGATCTCATCAAAAGCTACATGGCATTCGTCGTTCCATTCCATTACTTGATCTTTCTTCAACAACTTGGAGATTGGCTCACAAGTAGCTGTTAATTGGAAAATAAATCTTGCAATGTAATTCAATCGTCCCAAGAAACCTCTGACTTCTTTCTCGGTACGGGGAACGAGCATATCTTATATAGCTTTTACCTTTGTCGAGTCAACTTCAATACCTTTACCACTGACAACGAAACCCAAAAGTTTACCAGATCTAACTCCAAAGGTACATTTGTTTGGATTCAATCTCAGTTTGTACTTCTTCAACCTCTCAAACAAATCGTGCAGATGATCAAGATGTTCTTCTTCAGTCTGAGATCGGGCTATCATATCATCAACATATACCTCTATCTCATGGTGAATCATATCATGAAACAAAGCTACTATAGCACGCTGATATGTTGCCCCAACATTCTTCAAACCAAATGGAATTATCTTATAATAGAAGGTGCCCCACTGTGTGACAAACGTAGTTTTCTCCATATCTTCAGGTGCCATCTTAATCTGATTGTAACCAAAGAAACCATCCATAAAAGAGAATACCTTATGTTGAGCAGTGTTGTCTACTAGAACATCAATATATGGAAGCGAAAAATCATCTTTTAGGATGGCTTTGTTCAAATCCCTGTAATCTACACACATGTGTACTTTACCATCTTTCTTAGGCACCGGTACCACATTTTCAACCCATTGAGGATAGGAAGTGATATCTAGGAATCCTGCATTAAATTGTTTCATCACTTCTGCTTTAATCTTTTCTGACATTTCAGGACGCATACGACGAACTTTCTGCTTTATCGGGCGACAACCTTCCTTCATCGGCAGACGGTGAACCACAATATCAGTATCAAGTCCCGGCATATCTTCATAAAACCAAGAAAAGATCTCCACATAGTCATGTAACATCTGAATCAATATGTTCTTAACATTGTTTTCTAATTCAGCTCCTATCTTGACCTCTTTCCTATCTTTCTCAGTTCCCAGATTCACAACATCAATTGGTTCTTCATGCGGCTGTATAACTTTCTCTTCTTGTTGTAACAACCTAGCAAGCTCTACAGGCACTTCACAATCTTCCTCATTTCCATCCTCAACTTGATAGATCGGATTCTCGAAGTTATAATTGATAATAGCAGAACTGTTATCAACAAGATCTAGAATGGATGAGGATCTGTATTTTAGTGATGTGGATGTGTGTAAGAATACATAGCTTTTGATAAAGGAAAAATAAAAGAAAGACAAAGAGCGCAATATTTATGAAAGCAAAAACATCCATTGATTTTATTGAATGAAAATATGCAAATGAAATGACATCCCTAACAAGCATACCATTATGCCTCGGGCAAGGCACAAGGCTCAAAAGTTTTTAATTGTTCAAAATTACAAACTTGAAAACAAGAAAATAGTAATATCATTTACTCCTGACTAAAGGAGATAGGAATAACATCTTCAGCTTTCCAATTATTGAGCCCACTGCCAATGGTAGGAAAGATCTAGCTATCCAAGTCGTAGTCTTCATTAGAATCCTCCATAGTATTGACTTGATCTTTCTGAACTCCCTTGTTGGTGATACGAATAACATGAGCACGATGAATAGCCTTTTGAGATTCTGCAGTAAAACCCAAACCAAACTTTTCAGACTTGTAAGGAATGTCAGGAAGTTGACCCCAAATAGTACAACCATCTTCTTCAACTACAGCTCTTGCATCCTTCAGAGAGGCCATTGTAGGAGGTACTCTAGTTGCAGCAGGAACTGGTGTAGCAGCAGGGATAGACTCAACAGCAGGAACAATCTGAGGAACCACTTCAAATGTTTGGCAAGGAGTCTCAATAAATTCACCCTCCATATCAACATACTTGAAAGTGTTTACATGACTGACCATATACTCTTCCTCACCATAAACAGTGACAATCTTGCTCTTCACTGGATATTTTAGCTTCTGGTGTAAAGTGGAAGTCACAACACCTGCCCCATGTATCCAAGGACGCCCAAGTAAGCAGGAATAGGAAGGACGAATATCCATCACATAGAAGGTAGAATCAAAGACTTGAGAACCCACTTTGATTAGGAGGTCAACTTCTTCGTGCACCATTCTTCTTGAACCATCAAAAGCTTTCACCACCACATTACTGGGTCTTAGCACAATATATTCAAAGTTGAGTTTGTCCAAAACATCCTTTGGTAACACATTTAATGAGGAACCATTATCCACCAAAACATGAGATAGAGTAATGCCCCTACACTCAATGGAGATGTGCAGAGCTCTATTGTTGTTTCTCTTGGTAGGAGTTAGATCAGCATAAGAAAAGCCTAAGCCATTATCAGTTGTCAAGTTAGAAACACAATTTTCGAATTGGTCCACAGAGATTTCATGTGGTACATGAGCAAATTTCAGGAACTTTACTAAAGCCTTAGCATGGGCTTCAGAACACAACAACAGAGATAGCATGGAGATCTTGGAGGGAGTATGCCCCAATTGTTCAACAATATTGTAATCACTCTTGTGGATGATCTTCAGTACTTCATCCATCTGCTTATAGAGGTCTTCAGTAACTGGTGTTTCATCCTGAACAAGCTCAATCAATGGTCATTTTCCCCAAGCTTCAGTACTTGGCCCAGGGTTGGAGATATGAACTGGAGTAGCAGCAGTCTTTGAAGTGTCTTTTGGAGAGAAAATTCTTCCACTCCTAGTAATCTTACTAGTCCCAATAATATTGTCGATATCAGGATTAATATTTGTAGCGGGTATATCAGTTAGAGGCTCTTGCTTGACACCATGGATATAAACATTAGAGCCATAATTCCAAGGGATAGCCTTGTCAGAAGAATATGGAATTGGACCAAGAGTAGTAATAATTTGGGGAGCCACCTTTGGCTCAGTAGTAATTTTCACATGAACTTTAGAGGTAATCCTCAAAGGACCCTTAGAAGCGATCTTCACAGGAGTACTAGTAACCATAGACACATCTTCAAGCTTCAGATCTTGGGATAGGAATTCACATAAGTTCTCTACAGAAGGGATCTTCTCAAATAATATAGTACGATTGTCCATTAAATGTTGAATACCTTCTTTCAGCTTCCAACAGTCATTAGATTGAGAGGCACAGTAAAAACAGTCTCCGTTGCAACCCATAAATAAGCCGGCTTATTGTAGCTTCTTCTTAATAATGGATAGAGAAGTAGTCAAATCAGTCACAGTAGAAACATAAGAAACATCACCAACAACATTAACAGTCTTCTCATGTTTGGGCATAGGAGCAGTAATCACATTAGGAGTCTCAGGAGGATCAAACTCAATTTCTCCAGCATCAATTATATCCTGAATTTTATTCTTCAACGCCCAACAGTTATTAATATCATGGCCTTGGCAGTTGGAGTGATATGCACATCTTGCATTGGGATTATAATAAGGAGAGGTAGTATTGGGATTCTGAGGAGGGTCCCTCAAGGTAATCAACTCTCCTTTCAACATGTGTTGCAGAGCCTGAGCCAACGACATATTAATCTTTGTAAATTTCCTCCTAAGCGTACTTTGCTTAGGCTGACTATTCTGTTTGTTGATCTTGTTGTGTAGGTGCAGGATTAGAGATTAGGATTGCTCCCACAGATTGGTTATTCTTATTACGACCCTGTTGGCCATACACATCATTAGATTCTTTCTTTCGATTGAAGGGCTTCTTGGTAGTACTTGAAGAGGCAACCATTTGTATCGTACCACTTCGTATTCCACTCTCCACACGTTCTCCAATCATTATCAACTCAGTGAAACCAGATGATGAATTTCCAATGAGATGACTGTAGAAAGGACCAGTTAATGTACTCATGAACATATCAACCAATTCCCTGTCAGTCAAAGGAGGTTGAACTCTGCTTTCAAGATCTCTCTATTTCTGGGCATACTCCTTGAAACTTTCTTTAGAACCCATAGACATGCTTTAGAGTTGCATGCGAGTTGGTGCTAAATCATAGTTATATTGATATTGCCTATAGAAGGCCTCAGCAAGATCATTCCAAGTACGGATATTGATACTCTCAAGTTGATAGTACCATTCCAATTGAGCTTCAGATAAACTCTCTTGAAAGAAATGGATTCACAACTTCTTGTCAGCAATATGTGGCTGGCTCCTTCGGACATAAGATCTCAAATGCAGCTTGGGACATGACACACCATTATATACCACAAAATCAGGAACCTTGAAACCAATAGGGATGACAACCCCAGAAATCAAACTCAGATCTTCAAAATCCAACCCAGAAGTCTTCTGTAATTCCATAGCATTCACACGGTCTTCCAGCAACTTATATTTCTCATCACCAGTTGAATCATGATAATAATTCTCCTCATAATCAGAATTCACAACAGTACCACGTGGACTTCCTTCTTCTTCTGTAGAATCTTTATCTCCAGGGTTTTCAACCTCATCATTTGTCTTGATTGGAGCTCTGAATCTTCTTCCCAAATTGATGAAGCCAGCTAATTTTTGGTCTTCTTCTTCTTGGTCAGGAATGCTTTCAACTCTTTTTGTCCCTTGGACAAGTTTAGGATCATCTCTTGGAATTGGGAATTTTGAGCTTGAATATCTTTGACAGATTGTTCGAGAGCCATTTCTGCTGAAATAAACAGCGAGAAGATGAGAAACCTGTTGTGAAAACCTATCATGAAATGATATGGTATGTATATGTATATGAAATGTTTTCAAGGACTGCAAGATTTAAATTTGTTAAAACAAACAAAAACAAAACTCTTATTAGTAGGCTTGAAATAATATTTACCCTTGGACTAACAAATTAAAAAAAACAAAATTTTATAAAGAAAATAAAACATCTGAGAATTAGGTCTCCCATGGACGCTTCCTCTTGGTGTTGAGATATGTGTTGAGATTCAGCTCCTCGTGAAGTTTCTTTGTCAGCTCCAACACTCTTTCTTGGCTAATCCTGAATTGAGCTTAAAAGGTGTTTTTTTGCTCCTTCAGTTGGATCCAGGACTTCTGTAGCTCTTCTAGATCAGTAGGCATATCTGGATGAAGGATGGTGTAAGGAACATCTCCTTCAGCAATAGGCTCCATAGTAACTGGTAGAACAGCAGGAAATTGCATCATAAGAGTCTGAGTACGAGACTGCACCCATCTGAGGTAAGGTTCCATAGGAATGGAGTACTTTGGTTCCAGAGTTTTACTATCAACCTTGTTCACCTTACTCCAAGCTCGTATAAACCTTTGACGGTAACCTTGAAGATCGTTGTCATAATCAAACACAATACCTTGAATAAGAACGTCATGAGGACCATTACTCCGAGCATAACCAAATTGATGTTTTGCTAAAGAAGGGTTGTATGTAATTCCCCCCCCCCTCTTATGCCAAGGAGTGGCATATTGGGGAACTTTCCACAACTATTAATGATAGTGACATTTTCCATAGATCGGGAACACCAGTGAATATCTGAATGAGAGAGTGACATCATCCTTTTAGACCATCTCAAACCCTATTTATTCTTCATCACAAATCGAGGAAGGTGAGAAATAAACAACCTAGATAGTAGAGGTATGCAACACATCAGAGTTCCTCGAGCCTTCATAGTACGAGTGTGAAGAGAGTGTAAGATATCTCCAAGCAGTGTAGGCACTGGATTGTGAGTCAGAAATATGTTGATAGCGTGTACATCTATGAACTGGTCTGGATTAGGGAATAACACCAAATCATAAATCAGTAAGGCTAAGATTTCCTCAAAAGCATCGTAACTCATAGCATCCAAGAACACCTGAGCTTTCTCTATCAATACCCCCGCAAGAATACCCTTAACTCCACTTCTTGTTTCTAGGACAACGTCTGATTTCTTCAAATGTAGGGCTGCAACAATGACTTCAGGTTTAAGTTCCTTCTCTAAGCTTGTGAAGGGTTTCTGATCAAGGATAGGTACCCCAAGTAACTTGGAGAATTCTTCCATCATGGGCACCAGCTGATAATCGGGGAATGTGAAACAATGATGTTTAGGATCAAAGAACTGGAATAGGACACTCATCATATCTTCATCAAACCCTGAGGTAACCAAGTCAAGTAGATAACCATGCTTTTTGATGAATTGAGAGCTTTCAGGAAGTTTTGAGACCAAATCCTTAAGCTTGGAAGGTATCTCTACAATGTTGATCCGGATAGTGTTCCTACGAGCGGAAGACATAACCTGCAACAAAGAACAAAGATAAATCCTTTGGTCCTTGAAATGGTTAGTAAGAATTTTATGCTTATGATGTCATGATGTTATGAGGTTATGTTCAATCACAAACATGTGGCACACACAAGTAAGTCACACAATAGCCCTATGTTTAGAGGCTTTCACGAGGTTTAAAGGAAAGTACCCTCCCCCTGAAGTTTAGTTGGTTCATCTTGTCCTAGTAAAAGTAACCGGGTTCTAAGGGATCTCAATACTATTGATCCTTCTCAAGGGTTGTTGTTCAGTAGACAACTGACTTGCCAACCAAAACCCCCCAATATTAGAATCTCAATGAGTGTAGCATCGAGTATCAACCAACTTCATACTTCTCCAAAGTCGGCTATCTCACTACCTTCTAAAGGACAAGATAGGGCAATTAAGGTTCTAAAGGGTAGTTAGTGTTAATGACAACATATGGCAACCTCATATTATCCTCAACTTACTTAAGGAACATAAGAACCTACCAAGAAGTCACACTAATTTTAGCCACCAAATCAACCATATTGGTATACGCCGTACAATTTCCTTGGTCTATTGCCACTTACCTAAGGTACATTAGATCCGGGTTAAGATCTTTCTCACAGTAACCTCACAACAATTCCTTAAAGATAAATCAAACAAAGGTGACAAGTAAGTGATATAATTCCTAAGGTAACCCCTCTTTTACTAAGTATTCCCCAGCAGAGTCGCCAGTTCTGTAACACGGTGGGAGAATTGACTTGGGTGTTTTTGTTTGACAAAAACATGTGCGGATAGCAAGAGTTGCCACCGACTTTTATTTTATCCAATAGGAAAGGGTATAAAAGAACATGAAAAACCTTTTTTAAAAATTTTGAGTTCGGGGGGTAGGTTATATAAAGGGAAGGTGTTAGCACCCTTTTATATCCATGGGCTCTTAGTTACTTAGCTCACTTTAACTTGTTTGAAAAATGTGTAGTGTGTGTTTAGAAATTTTCATAAGTCTTTGTAATGATCCTCGTATGGATGTGTACAAAGATTTGAGTTTGAAAATGTTTGAAAGTGGGGTGTGAAAAAGAGTTTTTGAAATTTGAGCAAGTAACTAAGAACTACATACCCTAGAATGGTCTTTCATGTTTCTTTATTTCCTTTCAAGGGTAAGACTGTCCTTACTATTAAGGAGTAAGTAGTCATTTACCTTAGATTTATTAAGGGATGGGCGTAGGGTCATCGTATGGTCAATAAAGGCAACTTATAGAGGTGTCTTTAGCAATTTATAGGGACTATCATCATTTATTCCTTAGGGAAAAGATCGTTATTCCGTAGGCAACCTCGAAGGGACTTATGATCTTTTGAATTTGAAGGGACTTGATGATTTTTCTATTAAGGGACATTGCTTATTAGACACCCCCACTTTTGAGGGACTTGACCATTTGTTTAAGGGAACCAAGAGGGGAAACCCTAGGATGTCCAGATGGCGACCGTAGAACGATCGACTTACGCGTGTGAGTGTTGTTTTCAGATATTTATCTTATTATTAATTATCTAAGTCCATATTTTCAATTAAGTCTTTCCACGCCCTAGGTTACTAACCACGCAATTATCATAAAATAAAAGTAGAAATTAAAAGACAGAAAAAATAAATAGTCCCTATACTATTACAGGGCTTCGGGGCAGTTACAAAATAATCAAGCGAAAATAAAGCTACGCTATTACAAATGAGAAACAGTTACATGATAAGGCAAATCACAAATGAATAACATAAAAATTAGTGAAAAGGTTTATAAATTAGGTTTAGGGTTTATAAATAATTTTAGGGTTTAGGTTTATGAAAAATTAAAGTTTGAAAAATTTAGGGTTTATGAAAAATATTTTTAGGTTCAGAAATTTTTTTTAGGGTTTAGTGAAAAATATAGGGTTTTAGAGAAAGTTTTAATGTTTTTATGCCTAAATTTTTTTTTACATATATTTAAATAAATTAAAACCTAAGAAAATAAATTTTTAAAAAAAAAGTTAATGAAAAAGTTAAGGGTTAATCAAGGTTTTGAAAAATGTTTAAAGATCTAATTATGGTTAACTATGGTTAAAAGAATAAATTAAGTTGTAAAACATAATTTAATTATAAAAAAAAGGAGAAAGAAAAACCAAAAAAAAGTTGGAGGAGAGGATATAACTCAGGACCCTCTACTCCCAACTTCAGTCCTTTACCACTAAGCCGCGCGCGCCTCCTGGAATTAATAGGAATAAAAAACATTATATATTAAGTTTGATATTAAAACAAAGTGTAAAAAAAATATATGCTTGAGGCTAGGTTCAAACTCACGCACTCAAGATTACCAAACATGATCTCCCTCCACTACACCACACGCACGCATCTGATAATAATATAAAACAAAATTTGAAATCCTGATGAGCGCGCGAACTTCATCTTCTTCCTCCAGCTTGTGCATTTTGCTACGAAATAGCCACCAATTAGCTACGAAAAAGTTCGTAGCTAATTAACCTGCATTTTTTGAAACCTTTGAAACACGCAAAATTAGATCAAATTCATAACATAAAACGATTTCCCATTGCTCATATAATCCAAACATAATCTTAAAAGGTATTTAAATGGCCTAAGGAGGGAGACCCCAATTCGAAGGTCAAAACCCTAGTTATGGTGAATCTTCATTCTTGCACCTAAAATCAAATCAAACCATCCAGAAAGTTTCTAAACATCATCACAAACAAAAATATAAGATCAAATTCAATGAATAATATATGTATAATGAAAATCGAAAAATTCAAATATGGAAGAAATATGAATTCGGTTTGCACGAATTCTTGATGCTTTGATGATATGGAAGATGTGCACACGTTCTAAAAGTCCTCAAGAATATAGTGAGACCTTTAAAATCCATTGAAATAGTCTGCAAACAAGAAACCAAATTTGAATGTTTTTGCTGAAATTTTGAAGTTCTAGAAGTGATTTGTTTTCTGAATTCTCGTGTCCAACCCTTGTTTACTTGTTATGTTTATGTAGTAGAACAATTTAGGGTAAACAATTTGGGCTTTGATGGAGTTTTGTGGATTGCTTAAAGTTGAAGAAACCATTATGTCTTAATCATCCAAAAATCAAATATCTTCATATCATGTTGGTTTTACACGAATTTGAATGATTTCAATCATCTTAATCACAAAATATTTGATCCAAAAATAGGTATTAGATCATATATTTGATTTTCATAATTTTCTTTTCAATTAAAATTGAATTTTAATGATAAAATCCAAAATAATAAATAATAAATAATAAAAAAATCAGAACAAATGATCATTGGGTCGTGCATGACCTCATCTTTAAGTTTGGATTGGAATATTATGGGCCAATTTGACAAAATCTTGAGTTTAGACCCTTTTTGCTTCATAAACCTCTTGAAAATTTCTCAACTTTGACAATGCATAACTTCTTCAATTTTGACCCTATGAAGGTGTTCTTAGACTTTTTAGAAAGCTTAGAGTGTCCTATAATCAACCCTTTTGGTCCCATGTCCATATCATTTACCATTTTTAAATTATGAGCTTTGGAAAAAGTTTACTTTTTGTTGACTTTTAAAAAGACCTATAATGTCTTAGCTCATATCTTTCAAATGAAGCATTTTTGGACTTGGCTTGTGAGACAAAAAGTTGTATAAAATTGAATTTCCTTCAAAATAAGCTTTGGATTGGAAATTCTTGATGAAGTATGTGAAAGTTATGGCTGGTCAAAGTTCAGTTGACTTTTCCTACACAAAAGCCTAATTTAGCAACTCTTGATTCTTGATGATTCTGAGGTTTCCTTGATGAACCATGATAAAACCTTGATCAAATGATGAATTTCATCTCATAATCTTGATGTTGACCAAAAATCTTTGAAGTTTGACTTTATGTTGACCACAGTTGACTTGTTGACCAAATTAACTGATTTTTGGTTATCTAAGCATATGACTAACCAAACTTGTGTGGAAGGCCTTGAAACCTGACATGAGGAATCTTTGGAGTATGTGGGATGTCATGAAGTCCATTTGAGGATTTAGGAATCCATTTTTATTGGGGAAACTCAAAACCCTAGTTCTAGATCCATTGTTCAGTATGAGGCTATGTCTGATGAAATCTTCAATATCTTTGACCAATTGAGAATGTTGTGACTATTGATAGACCTCTTGAGACACATTATCTTGAAAATGGGAGGGAAAATTTTGGGGTACAACACATTCTATTATAATTATCATTCAAAAACAAATTAGTTTCATGCATGCATACAAATGTTTAAACAAACAAAAGAACTACAAATGAAAATACGATAAAGAAGTTGAACATTTCCGTCATTGAGGAGACTTGACTCCGTTTGGACTTATTGCTTCTAAAGATTCCCTTGCAAACTGGGAGGTCAATTTGATGATAAGACTCCATTGTGTGGGCATACCATCTGGTATGATGACCTTTGAGTTGATCAAATTTTGTACTATGTGCTTAAACACATTGCAATTGCTAATGGTATGCCTAAATGCCCTTGAGTGGTACTTGCACCTAACATTCCCATCGTGGTAGTCATTATTGAGGAGGCCTGACTTCGTCTAGAATTATTGCTCTCGGAGACTTTCAGCAGTCAGCAGTCTGGATGTTCATTCTATTACTGATTCGGTGCCATATTCCCACCTTTTCCTAGCGTGAACACAATAGTATTGGAGTCAATCAAATTCGTGACCTTGTTTTTACCTCTGCCCATGAAAGACTTGCAATCTTCAATTAAATGTCTAGGTGCCCCAGAATGGAAGTCATACATGGAATTCGACATTGAAACCCCAAAGGAAGCTTTATCGGAGATGATCCTTATGCGATTATGTCAACTAGTTTGAATCTGAGCAAATGAGGAAACCCGTTGCGCGTACGACATCGGAATATGACCAAACTTCTTCTCAAGCTGCTTTGTCCTTTACCCATATTCTCTGCCCCTAGGACTCTCTTGGGAAGCTGAGGTTGGATGATGACAACCGACATCTGAAGGGACGAGGTTGATAAATGAAGTTAATAAATAAGGTTGCTCACAACGATCTCACGTGATCTCCTGCATACGTATCTCCATTGACTAATGGAGAATCAGAGCGACGTAGTTCCCCTAACTAGGGATGAAAATAGCTTTATTTCCTTAACATTGCATTTATGATTTCTATAGTCAGGCTCATCTGAGTCTTCATGTGGTTGACTTCCTCTTCCAACAGTTTCTGACTCTAAAATAAAGTTTGTACCTCTGCCCTGAATTGCCCCAGCTGGGTCTTCATTCTGTTACCTCCGCCCAGAGTTGTTCCAGATCCATACCTTGATAATTGTGATTCAAGTTAGACATTTTGAAGAGAAACCAAGTCAGGATAAGAATTTGTCTCTGAACACCTGTCATGAATGCAAGGATGTATGCAAATGCCATGTTCAGTTGTTTCCAAGGAATATATCTACTTTGATTCACCTTTTAATATAGAAGAAATCCAATAACATGATTCATATATGATATCCTCGGAAATAACTGAACATGTATGCTAAAATTCCATGATGTCATGTATGCAACTGGAATGTGATCAGTGGTCTGATATTGGTGATGAGCAGAGAACCAAATGTCTGTGGAGAGTCATAATAACAATATTATCTCTGTGCAGAAATCCCATAATTCAAAACCAAAGTGTAACACCCAAAATTTTCCCTCTTCTTTTTAAGCATCATCATCATATCATAATCATCATGAGCTTATCATGTCTTTGACATCTTTGCATGGAAAAGTAAAGCATAACATTCTCATATTCTAGCATTAGGCATATGATCAACCATTGGTGGATTTGAGGCATTACAAGTTATAGCAAGAGGCCAAGTGGACTTATCCAAGTTCCATTAAGAGTCTACATGACATTCACAAGTTCAAGATCCTTTACAAGAGCCCAGAAGGTTGAGAGATCATCAGAGAATTCAAGCTAGGGCAAGCTCCTACACAATGGTTCCCAAATTAGGGTTTCACTTTCAAGTAGGATTTCTTTGAGACTTTGGCCATTTCATGTGGGAAAATTCTTTCATATGATAAGAGGATCCTATGGGTGAAATTTGGTGAGAAAATTCCTTGTGGAAGGCAATTATTTCAACAGTTGCTTGCATAAGAAGAAATTGGTCAACTATGCATTTTAAAAGTCAACTGTGAGAATTCAAGGGTTCCAACCCCATTTTTCAAGTCAAGGGATGTCCTTAAGACCTTAGAAGAGGTTTGGCAAAGTCAAAGATCAAGAATCAAGGGGTTTTGAAGAACTTTCCATTTTTGGCATATGGCTTGTTTTGAAACTTTCCATTTTTGGCAACTTTTGCCCTAATTTTCAAAGGCCTCTTTCATGATGAAAATGATCTCAAATGAATTTCCAATAGACATGAAAGTTGTAGGGTATGTTCTCCCATTTTCAGAAAGTACAAGTGCATTTTCATAGCCTTCATGGATCAAAAGTTATGGCCATTGGAAGTTCACTTATTTTTAGGGTTTTACTTAAAATGCAATTTTCCATCACTTGCAAAAACTCACTTAAGTCATTTCTAAGCAGATCAATGAGAAAAGTGAGACCATAATATCATAAGGATTGGAATGAAACACATTTGGCCCAAGAGAAAGTCCAAAAATCGTGTATGGAATGTGAGATACTTCACAAAATGCAAAAATGCATGATCACAAGAAAAACATGATACTAACATCTGAGGAGCAGGATCATTTCATCATGAATCAAGGGCTGGGATGAGAGCTTAGCATGTGCAAGGGGGAATCAAATGCATGAGCAATTTTCTCATTCTCATTCTTCATGCAATTTTGCAAAACAATCCCTATCACACAACTCATGCTACCACTTACCATAAAACCCTAATCAGTGTAGTATACACATGATATAAAAGCCAAGCATGCTCTGAATGCAGGCTAAGACTCTCTCATTTCTCAAATTCAAAGTTTCATGCACAAGAGCAAAAGCTTTTGAATCTCTCTCCTCAAGACACATCTCTTTCATCTCTCTTCATATTCTTCTTGTACAAGCTTCAAGCACTCCATTTCTCTCATCAATCAGAGCTAAAAGTGAAGAAACAAGAAGTTGCAGTTCAGAGCAAGATCCTTCGAGCTCCTCAATTCAGGCTCTCTCTCAAGCTCCCTCTTGCATTTATTTTGCAAGAGGAGATCAAAGTGCACGGATCTGCAGCATTTGAAGCTCTATTCTGTTGATTTTGAAGTGGTTCAACCTCAGGTATGACTTGAAATCCATAGATCTAGAACTTGTTTTTCTCATGTGCATTGTGATCTGTAAACTTTACTGAGTACACTGCACTAATTAGATTTGAAAATGCATGACTAGTGAGTGAGAAATCTGGATTTTAAAGTTTGATGTCAAACTTTGATTGTTTCAATTTGATGAATTCATGGAGTGTTTGTGTATTTGAGTGTTTGATTCACGTTTAGTATGATTAGATGATCAGATCTGGAGGTTTTTAGCTTTGTTCATGATGTTTTGTTCTTGAGCTTGAGTTTTCCGGTGCCGGAGCTAGGGCTCCGGTCACCGGATTCTGGAAATGATGGAATGTAGAAGATGATCTCACTGTTGTTGGATTTTTGATCTGGACGATTCACATCACGCCAGCACATTAAAATGACCACACCTCCCTCACGTGATTTCGTTTTATATTTTAAATCTGAATAAAGCTTTATGTTACGCACCACATTGTAGTTATCATGAGCACACACAATGGCCAATGGTTGGAATGACCTAGGGTTTTTGTTGACCAAATCTCACACGTATAAGTGATGCAATGGCTTGTTTATTTTCCTGATTTTCCACCATAATAATGTGTACATGCGTTGGATTCATTGGGCTCATGTTGATATTTTCACCCCTCCCTCTCCCAGGCCCATTGATTTTGAACTGAGTCTCTTACTATATGCACCCCTGGCCCATTGGTTTCTTATTTTTATTTTTATTTTATTTCAGTTTGATTTTTAATTAATTAAAATAGCTAGAGGTTCATAAAAATTCCAAAAACAATCATGAATGATATTTTGAGTTTTCTTTAATTTTTGATGTTTTTATTTTCCATTTATTTTCATTTTCCACGCTGGAATTAATTGTTGTTTTTATTAATTGCCTTTATTTCATTTTAAACACATGTTGTCTTGTAGAATTTATATCTTGATCATTAATTTGAATTTTAAATTGATTCTTTTTGCTATGGAGTCACATTGAAGTGTAGTTTGTTGGTGATTTTCCTTCTGATTTTTAGAAATTTGCTTGACTATTTTTGGTCTTTAACTTGTGCATGAAGTTTCATAACCCTAATCCATGTTTAGACACATATTTGACCTACTTAGCTTCTGATTTTGATCCTATTCTTTTGGCATGCTAATATTAGATGTTTAAAGAGTCTTTGTGCAAATTTGTGGAATTTTTGGATGAATGCTTGATTTGATTTGAATTTTGTTCTTTGTTTATCTCCTTTTGCATATTTTTTGGTTATATGTTTAATCCTTAGGTTAGGAGGGCACTTGTGCCAACTCCCTTAGGTTTTTAGAACCCTTTTAGGATAAGGATACCCTTCTGGTCTTGGATTGATGTTTCTACTTTGAGAAATTTTGTGGTTGCTTGCCTTTGAAGTTCATTCACTTATGTACATGCTTGCCTCACTTCTTATGCTTATTTGCTTCTCATGTTGATGATGTTTGAGTTGGTATGCTTCTCTTCTTAATCTCTTGTGATGCTTAGACACATTCTTGACATGTTAGGGTTCTGGTCTTGAGGTGTGTGATGTTTGTTTGCTTTGTATACTTTGTGTTTGTTTTGTCATGATAATCTGTAAGGCTTTATGTTGAACTGTTTAATCAATTTCTCATTTTGGTGTTGTGTGTTTGATATTGATACTTGTAATTGAGGTTCCAATTTTGTTTGTGATGCCTTGGCTTGATCTTTTGCCCACTTGTATTTCATTTGGTCTTATTTACTTGCATGTTACTTGTTTATGCCTTTAACCATTTCAGGGGCTCTGGTAAGTGAGAGGTGTGGATGAGATTCCCACATCTCCAATCCTTATCTCTTCTCTTTTCTTTGTGTTTTTTTTATTTTATGTGCTTAGGCCATCCTTTCTATCTTCTTCCCTTCTTCATTCTCCTCTTTCTCTTCTTATCTCTTCCTTCTTTAGGATAGTAAGCCTCACTAACTTAGGAATCCCATGCATGTTGACATTAGGATTGGTTAGTCCCCCCTTTTAGTTATTTTACCTTTAAGATCTTTGGTTCTCTTCTCATCTTCAGACAAAACCTAAAAAACACCTTAATAAGGATTGAAGTGGTCTCCTGTGCAATAGCCTTATTCCATGGAGCACTTGTAGTCTTCCCATCTTGGGATAGTACAAGTTTGTGTAGCATGATGCACAAGTTTGATCATGAGACCACCTTCATAAAGAAAATCATAAAAGACACTTCTTCACAAAAAATACAAAAAACACTTAATAAATTCAACGAGTTAGTGAGCTTAGGCCCTAATCTCTGGAACCAAGTTTTGGGGATCTTCTCCTTACTTGAGTGTGCTTGTTCTATTATTCCATCTTGGAATGTAGTCGCAAGTACACATTCCATGGAAAAGAGTTTGAGTTCACTTCCTTGTGCCACACTCATAAAAAACTCATAAAAACACTGGACAAACAATAAACGTCTCTCCTTTGTGACTTCTTTTCTCATCACCTTCACTCTCATCGTACGAACTTGCTCCTACTTGTCATTTTGCAAGACGGTAACGCACTCGTCGTCCGAGCCTGCAACACCTGAGCATTGACATTGGCAGTTCGAGCCTTAATTCACAAGCAATCTTTTCCACCCCTAGTTAGGGGAACTACGGCGTCTCTGATCCTCATGTCCAGATGAGGTACGTAGGCAGCGGGGTAGGGCCCGTTCGAGCACAATCTTTATTTTCCCTACATTTTTTCTCTTTGTTTTCTTTCTCAGTTCCTTTTCCAGTTCCAGTTCATTTTCTTTTGCAGCAACTTTCATTTCTTCACCCTTTGAAACAGATTTCTTTGCAAGCGTGGATCCCATCGGGTACGGCGGACGATCTGGGTGCTAATACCTTCCCAGGTCGTAACCGACTCCCGAAGTCAGTCTCTTTGGTTCGCAGGACCTGTGTCCTTCCTTTTCTTTCTTATGGTTTGTGCAGCATTACCATTCTCATTCCTTCGGGATAAAAATGCCTGGCTGGCGACTCTACCTCTTTCCGCGCCACTTTCGCGTTTGTACTAGGATGGAAATCCGGGGAGCGACAGCTGGCGACTCTGCTGGGGAGGGAATTCTGAATCTCTAGTTCCCTTGAGAGTCTGTCCTTGCGCTTGCGTGTTTCTGTTTCTCTGGGTGTTGATTGTTTGCTATTGTGTGTATATTTTTACTGTTGTTTATTTACAGCTTTATTTACAGTTTTCAGTATTTATTTTCCTGCATCATATATATATACTGGACTGTCTGGACTGGATTTTCTGTTTGGTGGGAATTGGGTGGTACTGTTACTGTGAGATGAGCTTATTACCAAGGCTCGAGTGCACCTTAGGACTTAGAGTGGTTCCACAGTGGCCTCATGAGATCTTGTCATGGGGGTAGTAGTGAGTCCCACGCCCAGATTTGCGACTGTCTTGGAAATGTCTTGATTTGGGGATCTTCCTCTCTCATTTCATAACCATGATAGTTATGTGAAGCTGGGGACTGATCATTGAGAAACTTGTGGAAACATCCCTCTCTAGTGGTGACAGTGGCAGACCACATTGTGTGCCAAACCCATTCGCACCCGAGGGCCCACCTGGAACTCACATAGGATGACCTTGTTTTCCCGGACTCACGCTGAGGCCTCCCTGAGTAGTACATAATGCTAAACCGATTCCCTGATTTGGTCATGAGCCATTTCTCGGAAATGGTGAACGTATTATTGTTAATCGGCTTTGAGAGTCCGTGATGTTTGACCTGGAGCACACCCGTGAGATTGGGAGGGGTTTACAGGTTTGTAGGAACAATTAACCTCTACATACCCTCATTATCAGTGTGGTCTATGTTATGATTTGGTCATTATGGTTCTGGATTTCTTGATCTTTTGGTTCTGAGGATTTCTATTAGATGGTTATGGCTCAGAGAATCTTGGTTTTCAGTCACTTGGGGTCCTAATATCCAGTATCCAGATGGTCCCAGATTGATCATATGTCTCATTGCATTTGCATTGCATCATACTCGCATTAACTATTTATGTTTCCATTTTCAAGTTTTGTTTACAGTTTAGCACCCAGTTCTGGTAATTGTAAGCTTTCCAGATGGCAGAAGTTAAGAAGGTTACAAGAAAGAAAAATGTCCATTACTCTTTTCTCCAACCAGAAGTCAAGAATGTTCAAAGGCTAGCAGGGTTGATGAATGATCAAGTTTTAGGGAACTTCAGAAAGAGGTATGGTTAGATTTTGAAGTACATGGATAAACCTACTGCAGACCAGAAGGATAGCTTGCACACTTTGCTTTGGTTCTATGATCCCTTGTTGCGGTGTTTTGTATTTCCAGATTATATCTTGGCTCCTACCTTGGAGGAGATTTCTAGCATTTTGGGTATTCCTATCAGAGATACTTTGCCTTACTATGGGCCAGAGATAGTTCTCAAGGAAGAAGACATATCCAGAGTCTGTCGTATACCAGTTGCTAAGGTTAAGAAAGTCTTGAAGGATAGTGAGGGCAGAGGACTTCCTTGGGATGTGCTTATACAAGAAGCTGAAGAGTATGCCAAAGAGAGTAAGTGGGGATATTTTGGTGTTGTGGTGGCCTTGATGGTATATGGATCTAGTCTTTTCCCGGGAGAGAAGGAGTTTGTGAGTTTGGAGGTGATCTCCATTATTGCTAAAGGTAATCCTATACCAACCTTGTTTGGAGATTTCTACTACAATGTTCATTACCGGAATGAGAAAGGCAGAGGTGGACCAATGGGTTGTTGTGCTCCATTATTTGCTGATTGGTTTGCTAAGCAATTACCAAAGTCAGGCCCTTTCAAAGAGATGAGAGATGAATGAAGGTGGTCCAGGAGGCTAATGGGACTAACTTCTGAGGATATAGCTTAGGGTTATAACAGGGATTTGTTGGGAAAAGAGTTACTGGTTAGTTGTGGAAGATTTGCCAATGTGCCTTTGCTAGGGAGAAAGGGGGTGATCAGTTACCATCCAGTCTTAGCCAGGAAACAATTTGGCTATCCTCTGAGGGATCCACCAAGTATGGAAGAATTAACTGAGTCTTTATACTTTTATGTGGAAGGAAACAAAGAGTTAGTCATACAAGCATCTCAGGCTTGGGCTCACAGGGTGAAGAGGGGAAAGAAGGATTTTGGAAGGGTGGATCCCAAGACATATCCTCCTTTTGCTAAATGGTTGCAGAAGCGTGTAGAAGAGTTGCTCATGCCATTTTTTAGTGGAAGCTCCATTGTATCCCAAAGAGGTGCCATGTCAGAATACTGTTCCTCTTGAAGAATATAAGAAGTTGGAAGCTCAGTTGCACGAGGTCCGGATAGAGAATGCTGAAATGGTTAACTTGTACCACCTTGCCAATCGTGCTAAGAATGAAGCGGAGGAAAAGCTACAGAGGATGCAGGTCTCCTTAGAAGCTAAAGAAAAGGAGTTTGCTGGAAGAGAAGCTCATTTTCAAAGATTGGGCCTAATGGAATCAAAAAGAGAAGCGGAGCGTAAGAAGACTTTGAAGACTCTTAAAGAAGCTCGCCAGACCATTGTTTGGTTACAGGGCCAAAGGGAACATGAGCAGAAGAAGTACAAAGAAAAGGAAGAGTTTTTCGAGGTACAGATGACCTTCACGAAAGAAGAAGTAGAACAAGTTCACAAAATACGAAGGGAAAAGACTCAACAATTGGCACAAAGCCAGATGGCCTTGGAGGAGGCAATAAAGGAGATTGCAGAGCTTAAGGTGAGAGCAGACGTGAAGAAGAATCAGACAGAAGTGATGGCTACAGAAGAAGAACCCGAGTCTTTCCTTTAGCCTAGGGTTTTAGTTTATTGTTGTCTAGGCCACATACAGGCTTGTTGTAGGAGTCTTGCATTATCTTTTTGTTCATGTATTGACTTGTAACCCTCCAGGGAATTTGTTGGTGCTCTAACTTTGGCTTCCAATGAGTTATCCATGTTATGCAATGTTAAATTCCAGTTACCATTTCTGAGTACGCAAAGCTTGTTTGTTTGAGACTGCTAAGATCTGAACACTCTTCAAAGGGAGAGTTTGAAAATCAATGCTCAAAGAGGCTATCTGGAGCAAATACCAGAATTGGGGCATATAAATGCCTGGACTTGGAAACATGAATAGTTACATTGCATGCATATAACATGTTTGTTGTTTTGCAGGTAGTTCATCAGTTTTCTAACGTTTATGTCCTTTGAGGCACTATAGCTCCCAGGAAGGTTCGAGAACAGCCAACGGTGCGTAGATATCCTACAAGAGTAAACAGAGAGAGAGTAATGGATCAGATGCAAGCAAATCTGGCTGACTTAAGGACAAGAATGGACAACTTCATGACCCTCATGGCTGGGATGGGTTAAACTCAGGAGCGCTTGCGCGAGATGGTGGAAAACAATCAGGCCAGGAACAATGGAGCAGTAGATGGAGGTAATCTCAATGGGGCTGGCGCCCGTCACGTAGAGATCCCTGTGGTGCAACCAGGGGTTACTATTGTCAATGATGGAGTGAATAATGTACAGATGGATGGGCAGGATGAACAATTTACTTTGCTGGATGAGGCAGAAGGCCAAGGAATTGACATGAACAGAAAGTTTGAAGAGATGGCTGAGCAGATCCGTGCCATTCAATCTCAGAGTTCTCTGGGGTGTGATATCACTGACTTGGGCTTGGTTCCAGGGGTTAGAATTCCCTACAAGTTTAAGGTCCCTACTTTTGACAAGTACAACGGCACGGCGTGCCCAAAACCTCACCTCCAGTCTTTTGTAGGAAGAATTGCTGCACATACAGATGACGAGAAGTTGTGGATGTATTACTTCCAGGATAGCCTTGTGGGGGCCTCCTTGGAGTGGTATATGAAGCTGAGCAGGGTTAATATTCGAATATGGAAGGATTTAGCTGAGGCATTTGTGAAACAATATCAATACAATTTGGATATGGCTCCAAATCGTACTCAGTTGCAGACCATGTCTCACAACGCTAAAGAAGTGTTCAAGGAGTACACTCAAAGGTGGCGTCAGCTTGCTGCTAGAGTACAACCTCCCTTGTTGGAAAATGAAATGGCGGATATTTCCATGGGAACACTACAGGGGGTGTTTATTGAGAGGCTGGCATCTTGTTCAGCAACAAAGTTCAATGGCATTGTGATAGCAGGAGAGAGGGTCGAAACTCTTTTAAAGATGGGGAAAATTCAAGACACCGGTGCAGGTAGCTCAAGCGGTGTGAGAAAAGCTTTTAATGGACCTCCAAGGAGAAGAGAGGGAGAAACTAATGTTGTGTACGGCCGAGGTCGGGGCCGGGGATACAGAGGATCCTATGAACAAGTTGCAGCTGTCACTATCCCCTCAAGCCCTGTGCAACAAACTCAACCACAACAGCAACAACAACAACAGCCGCAGTGCAATAATTATCAGCAAAGACCCTATCAACATAGACAAGCTCGTCCAACTAACAGGGTGCTTGAAGCCATTCCAATGACATACATGGCACTACTTCAGAGGTTGTTAGATTTAAACTTGGTTCAATTGAGGACTTTAGCACCACCTCCACCTAGAGAGCTTCCAGTGGGGTATGATGCTAACGCAAGATGTGCGTTTCATTCAGGAGCTCCCGGGCACTCAACAGAGAAGTGCAGGGCGTTACAGCATAAGGTTCAAGACTTGATTGATTCAAAGGCGATTAACTTCGTACCGCCTCCTAATGTTACATCAAACCCCATTCCAAACCATGGAGGGGCAAGGATAAATGCTGTTGATGGTGGTGAGAGGTTAAGCTTGATTTTGAATGTGGAAGAAGTGAATACTTCATTGCTGGTAGTAAAAGATAGGTTGTTGAAAGGGCAGGTATTCCCAGGGTGCGGTCATGACTGTGAGGGGTGTTTGAGTTCAGTTAATGGCTGTGAAGACTTGAAGGATGGGTTACAACATCTGATTGATGAGGGGGCGCTACAGTTTGATAGGGTTGATGATAGAAGTGATTATGTGTCTACCATAACAATTTACTTTGATCCTACTGAAGTTCCTGTACGAAGAGAGCCGGTAACTATATATGTTCCAGAGGTGAGTCCTGTCACCATTACTGTTGTAGGATCAGTTCCTTATGCTGATGACAAGGCTATCCCGTGGCACTATGGCTCGGATGTGTATGTGGAAGGTCAGAAGGTGGAAAGTAAGGCATTGACAATTGACTCGACTGTGGTGAATGTTGGAGGAGTCGGTGGATTTACAAGAAGTGGACGTCTTTTTGCTCCTCAAGCTCTTAGAGGAGATCCTGAAGCTGAAGTTGCTGCAAAGGCGAAGGGTAAACAGATAGCGACCGAAGAAATAACAAATCCTGCTACCGGGCAAGGCACTTTTGAAAAAGAAGTTGAGGAGTTTATGAGGATAATAAAGAAGAGCGACTATAAAGTAGTTGAACAGCTGAATCAAACTCCGTCCAAGATATCTATCCTGTCATTGTTAATGTGTTCTCCAGCTCACCGGGAAGCTCTGCTGAAAGTGTTACAAATGACATATGTACCACAGGAGATAACGGTTAACCAGTTGGAGGTTGTAGTAGGCAGCGTGAACGCCAGCCATGGGTTGGGTTTCACGGATAGAGATCTTACTTCTGAAGGCCGCAATCACAACAAAGCCCTACACATCACCATGGAGTGTAAAGGTGCTATCCTGTCACATGTCTTGGTTGATACAAGCTCTTCTCTCAATGTGCTCCCTAAGAAGGCCTTGATGAAGCTGAATATTGATGGCATTGTGTTAAGACCCAGTGATTTAATTGTGAAAGCCTTTGATGGGTCCCAGAGGTCTGTGTTCGGGGAGGTTGAGCTACCTGTGAAGATAGGGTCTCAAGTGTTCAAAAGCACGTTCTATGTCATGGATATTCAACCTGCTTACAGTTGCTTGCTAGGACGTCCCTGGATCCATGCTGTAGGCGCAGTGACATCCACGTTGCATCAGAAACTGAAGTATGTGGTAGATGGTCAGGTGATCACTGTATGTGGAGAAGAAGACATTTTTGTGAGTCATCTGTCAATTTTCAAATACGTAGAAATGGACGGGGAAATTCATGAAATGTTATGCCAAGCTTTTGAAGCAGTCAATGTTAGTACTTTGGTTCCAGCAGATCGGAACAACGAGAAGGAGGGGACTTCTATATACTCCTACAAGCAAGTTGCTATTGTTGGAATCCGGAAGTGCCCAGGGCTGGGGCAAGTTGCTATTGTTGGAAAAGAAGGATGACAAGTTCGGTCTTGGTTACCAGCCTGGTGGGTCCAACTGGCCTCAGGGTAATAAGGACATAACTTTCACAAGCGCCGGAATGCTCGATCGCAACAACATTTGTGCAACAAGTGAAGAAGGGGACAGTGACTGCGACTGGGATAGCTGGATTCACCCATGTGCACCTGGGGAGGAGCTCCGGAACTGGTCTGCCGAGGATTTCATTCAAGTTACTTGGCAATCAAAGTAATTTACTTGTTTCTTTTTTATCATGTTGCATGTCAATCTTGCACTTTGCCCAAGGTGCACGGATCCATCTGTAGGGCCACCATGCTTTTAATGCATTTACTTTTTCCACGAAATAAAGGACATTTTTCAAGCAAATTTTGTTCTCTTTCTTTCGTTTTAAAATTTTTCACAAAAAAATAAAATGGCAATGCTTTCTCCTTTTCTTGTGTTTGTGTGTTTGCGTCTCTTTTGAAAAAAAAACAGATTCTGAAATAAGCACATCATTTGTGCAGTGTTGATCATCCGGATTCTAGTGATAACGTTCCTGCTATGACCATACATGACTTCGACAATCCTATATACCAAGCTGATAAAGGGGTTGAGGAAGACTGTGAAGTCCCGAAAGAATTGGTCAGATTGTTGAAACAAGAGGAAAGGGTCATTCAGCCTCATCAGGAAGAAATAGAAATCATCAACATCGGGACTGAAGGTGTAAAGAGAGAGATAAAGATTGGGGCCAGTCTGCAGGCCGAGGTAAAGAAGGAGTTGATTGGTATGCTACGTGATTATGTGGGTATCTTCGCCTGGTCGTATCAAGATATGTCAGGACTAGATACTGACATTGTTGTGCACAAGCTGCCACTAAGAGAAGACTGTCCTCCAGTGAAGCAAAAGCTGAGAAGAACTCGTCCTGATATGGCGATGAAGATCAGGGAGGAAGTTCAGAAGCAGTGGGATGCCGGATTCCTTGCCGTAACTAGTTACCCACCTTGGGTAGCTAATATTGTGCATGTACCAAAGAAAGACGGCAAAGTTCGGATGTGCATTGATTATCGGGATCTAAACAGAGCGAGTCTGAAGGATGACTTTTCACTACCACACATTGATGTGCTGGTAGATAACACCGCTCAATTCTCGGTATTTTCTTTCATGGATGGCTTCTCCGGGTATAATCAGATCAAAATGGAACCGGAAGACATGGATAAAACAACGTTCATTACCCCGTGGGGTACATTTTGCTACAAGGTTATGCCCTTTGGATTGAAGAACACCGAGGCAACGTATCAACGGGCTATGGTCACATTGTTCCATGACATGATACACAAAGAGATTGAATGCTATGTGGACGACATGATTGCCAAGTCCCGAGTCGAAGAAGAGCATCTGGTCAATCTCAAAAAGTTGTTTGATAGATTGATAAAGTACAAATTGAGGTTGAATCCAAACAAGTGTACTTTCGGAGTGCGTTCCGGAAAATTGCTGGGTTTTATTGTTAGCCAGAAAGGAATCGAGGTGGATCCTGCAAAAGTAAAAGCAATACAAGATATGCCTGCACCGAAAACAGAAAAAGAAGTGCGCGGGTTTTTAGGGAGATTGAACTACATTTCACGGTTAATATCTCATCTATCTGCCACGTGTGAGCCAATATTCAAATTGTTGAGAAAAGAACAAACGGTCAGGTGGAATGAGGACTGTCAAAGAGCCTTTGAAAAGATAAAAGAATATTTGAAGACACCTCCGATTCTAATGCCTCCAGTTCCAGGACGGCCACTTATCATCTACTTGACTGTGCTAGAGGGGTCGATGGGGTGTGTTCTAGGCCAACATGACGAGTCTGGTCGAGAAGAGTATGTTATTTACTACCTTAGCAAAAAGTTTACCGACTATGAATCCCGTTACTCACTGCTCGAGAAAACATGTTGCATTTTGGTATGGGCTGCTCGCCGACTGAGACAGTATATGTTGACCCATACCACACTGCTAATCTCAAAAATGGACCCTGTCAAGTATATTTTCGAGAAACCAGCGTTAACCGGAAGTGTTGCAAGGTGGAAAATGATCTTAATAGAGTATGTACTTCCCAGAAAGCCATCAAAGGAAGTGTGTTGTCAAATTATCTTGCACAATAACCTCTTGAAGACGATTATCAGCCAATGAAATTTGATTTCCCTGATGAGGACATCATGTACCTCAAAGCAAAAGATTGCGAGGAGCCACTTCCGGAGGAGGGGCCAGACCCTGAATCCAAATGGAAGTTGATGTTTGATGGGGCAGTCAATATCAATGGACGTGGAGTTGGTGCTGTTCTTATCACTCCTGAAGGTGTTCACTTTCCCTTCGTTGCCAGAATTACTTTTGGTTGCACCAACAATGAACTGGAATACGAGGCGTGCATAATGGGAATAGAGGAGGCTATTAATCTTCGGATTAAGACCCTCGATATATTCAGAGATTCAGCCCTCGTTATCAATCAGATTACCGGCAAGTGGTATACACATCAAGAACACTAGTTCCTTATAGGGACTATGCCAGAAGACTGTTGACATTCTTTACAATGGTTAAGCTTCAGTATATACCACGAGATGAGAATCAATTTGCCGATGCATTGGCTACTCTTTCTTCGTCCATCAAAGTATTGTGTTGGAACTATGTACCCAGGATTGACATTTCCAGGCTCGACGCACCAGCTTATGCTTTCTCTATAGACGCAGTGTCTGATGAGAAACCTAGGTACTTTTATATCAAACTCTTCCTGGAAAAACAAGAATACCCAGCTGGGGCATCATCCAACGATAAGAAGACCTTAAGACGACTTGCTGCTAGATACTTCTTGAATACATATGGGGTTTTGTATAAGAGGAACTTTGACATGGTCTTGCTCAGATGCGTGGATAGACACGAAGAAAGCCTGTTAATACAAGAAGTCCACGAGGGATCTTTCGGTACTCATGCAGGAGGACATGCAATGGCTAAGAAGTTGTTGAGATCGGGGTACTATTGGATAACAATAGATGCAGACTGTTGTTCGTACGCCCGTAAGTGCCACAAGTGCCAGATTTATGCAGACAAGGTGCATGTTCCTCCCAGCCCGCTCAACGTCATGTCATCTCCTTGGCCCTTTTCTATGTGGGGCATTGACATGATCGGTAAAATAGAGCCTACTTCTTCAAACGGTCATCGTTTCATTTTGGTCGTGATTGATTACTTCACTAAGTGGGTTGAAGCAACGTTTTATGCCAATGTCACTCGTCAAGTGGTAGCCAGATTTTTGAAAAGAGACATTATTTGCAGATACGGAGTGCCTGAGCGAATCATTACTAACAATGGTTCTAATTTGAATAACAAGATGATGGCAGAATTGTGCCAGGATTTCCAGATTCAACATCATAATTCTTCTCCTTACCGACCAAAGATGAATGGTGCGGTAGAGGCGGCAAATAAGAATATTAAGAAGATTGTGCAAAAGATGGTTGTCACTTACAAGGATTGGCATGAGATGTTACCATTTGCACTACATGGGTACCGAATGTCAGTCAGGACGTCAACCGGGCAACTCCTTTCTCATTGGTATATGGCATAGAGGCAGTCTTGCCTGTCGAGGTGGAAATTCCTTCATTGCGTGTGATGATGGATGTGAAGCTTGATGAGGCTGAGTGGGTATGTGCTCGATACAATCAACTATGTCTAATTGAGGAAAAGCGATTAGCAGCTATCTGTCATGGTCAGCTTTATCAAAGGAGAATGAAGCGAGCTTTCGACCAACGAGTACGTACTCGGAAGTATCAAGTAGGCGAGCTTGTGCTTAAGAGGATCGTTCCTCCAGGTTCAGATCACAGGGGCAAGTGGACCCCAAACTATGAAGGCCCGTTCATAGTGAAGAAAGTTTTCTCAGGTGGAACACTGATGCTCACTTCTATGGATGGAGAAGATTTCCAATCCCCTGTTAACTCGGACGCAATTAAAAAATACTTCGCATAAAAAGACCCGCTGGACACAAAAACAGAATTAAAGTCCAGGCACGAAAAGGGCATCCCGGCGAGCTAAAAACAGAATAAAAAGCTCGGGCAAAAGTTAGGGAAAACAAATAAAAAATGTACACCCGCTGAGTTGAAAAGCCACATCGGACAGCTCAGGCAAAAAAGGGTATCCTGGTGGATTGAAAACCCGAAAGGGCGATCCACACACAACAAGGGAATAAGCGAACAAATGCGATCCGGGCAATATGAACCAAATCACCGTTTCGTACAGCCTGACAATATCAGAAGGATAGGAATCAGTCCCCTCATCTTTCTTTTAGAAAGCAAAGGCAAGAACGGAAAGTTTTGAACACATGTTGGTCATAGCAGAAAGGAAACTCATTGGAATGCCGTGCACATTGCCATTAGGATAGTTTATTTTCTCAATTTTATGGTAGCTACTTATTTCCAGGTGGTTGCTTCCTGATGTAAAAACTTTTCCTATTCAGAGGCCTTCCAATAAATGAATATTCAGTCAAAAAGTTGTGTTGTGTTTATTTTGCTTGCGAAAATGTCCTGAGTTTTTGGCTAAAAGAACATTGCATTTAAAACATGGTGTTTGTTTTCTAAAAAAAATGATGACATTGCAGGGAAACATTTAGAACCATCTTTGAGTGTCGGGTGACGATGGATGAACAGATCATACCATGCAAGTCCCGGGGGCACATATGTGTATACTGTTGTTGCAGGTTTTGCAGGATGGTATCACATTTTCCCAAGCAGAATATTCCCCAGCTGAGTTAGAGCGGGTGGAATCTCCAGCAGAACTCCAAGGCTAATTGAATAGTCTTCCTCCCCAAGCGGATTATATTTCCACAAGTGAAGTATGCCCAGCAGGCAGCTAAATGCCTGAGTTCCCCACAGAGTTCGTGTTTGGGTTTCACTCTCATCATTGAAATATTCCCTGGAGAAGTCACCAATTTATTTTTGGTCAGTGTGATGATACAAACAGTTATTCTTCCTCAGTCAGAGTTAGGCATTGACAAAGCCTCTGGGAAAAGTTCCCCAGCACTTGTCTGTGTTTGTTATCTGTTCGTGCTCGTCTTCATTTCTTGGCACTCGTCTGTGTTGGGTATCCGTTTTGAGCTCGTCTACATTTCCCGACGCTTGTCTGTGATTGATGTTTGGAAGTTGCTCATCAGCATTACCCCAACACTCGTCTGTGTTCATGCTTTGTTATTGCTCATTTGCTTTCCCCAGCAATCGCCCATGGTTGTAGTTGTTGTTGCTTGTCTACACTTCCCAGAACTCGTCTGTGTGTAACATCCATTTGGTGCTCGACACTCGTCTGTGTTGGAACATATGTGATGCCCAATACTCGTCGGTGTTTAATAATTGCTTTTGCTTATATGCACGACCCATCACTCGTTTGTGTTTGATATTTGCTTGTTGCTCGTTTGCATTCCCCAACGCTCGTCTGTGTTTGTTATCTGTTCGAAGCTCATTCGCGGTGTTTGGATACTCGTCTGTATCATCCCTCACACTCGTCCCTGTTAGCTTATATCCATATGTGTTGATTTGATAATCACTCTAGTACTCGTCTGTATTGCTACTCCAATTGCTCGTCTGTGTTGGATTTCTGGTACTCGTCTGTATTGCTACTCCAATTGCTCGTCTGTGTTGGATTTCTGGTGCTTGTCTGTATTGCTACTCCAAATGCTCGTCTGAGTTGGGTTTCTGGTATTCGTCTGTATCAGTGGCTGATATTCATTTGTATCATCGCCTGAAGCGCTCGTCTGTGTTTCTTAGATCATCGTATGATATTCGTTTGTATCATTGACTTATGGCACTTGTTTGTGTTCTCTTGATGATCATCCAATACTTGTCTGTGTTGAAGAGGTTTGAAGTCCCGACGGTGGGATTAAACGTCAAAATGGTTACCGGTCCTGGCGTAACAGGTTATTTGAAGGAGGTTCGTCTGTCTCAGACACCACTTATTTATGCAAGATTTGTGAAGAGGGTTCGTCCAATCCTAATGTCGCACCTGGCGTAACAGGTTATCCGAAGGAGGTTCGTCTGTCTCAGACACCACTTATCTACGCAAGATTTGTGAAGAGGGTTCGTCCAATGCTAATGTCGCACCTGGCATAACAGTTTCGCTCAAAGGAGACTCGTCTGTCTGATACCGTATATCTACGGATAATATATGAAGAGGGTTCGTCTATCCTGATTATGCATGTCTATCCCACAGACCTACGTGCATCCGGTCCTGGCGTAAGGGGTTATCCGAAGGAGATTCGTCTGTCTCAGATTATATGTTGCAAAACGTATGAGGGCTCGTATGTCCGGCACCTGGCGTAACGGGTTTGTTCGAAGAAGACTCGTCTGTCTAAGATTTTCTATCCGAAGTGTCAATTCAACTTGGAAGGAGATCGTCTTCTTTTTCCCCACTTCCGTCACCAAAGCGTCATTTGGTTGGGTTTATTTCCCTTTGCTTGCATTCTCCAGCAGAGTGCAAATTTCAGGCTTTCTTGGTATTCCACCACAGTTCATCTCGAACGGTCGATAGCCCATGCTACCGTCCTTTTCAGATTAAAAATTGCTTGAATAGGGGCAGCTGTAACACCCCAAATTTTCCCTCTTCTTTTTAAGCATCATCATCATATCATAATCATCATGAGCATATCATGTCTTTGACATCTTTGCATGGAAAAGTAAAGCATAACATTCTCATGTTCTAGCATTAGGCATAAGATCAACCATTGGTGGATTTGAGGCATTAAAAGCTATAGCAAGAGGCCAAGTGGACTTGTCCAAGTTACATGAAGAGTCTACATGACATTCACAAGTTCAAGATCCCTTACAAGAGCCCAGAAGGTTGAGAGATCATCAGAGAATTCAAGCTAGGGCAAACTCCTACACAATGGTTCCCAAATTAGGGTTTCAATTTCAAGCAGGATTTCTTTGAGACTTTGGTCATTTCATGTAGGCAAAGTCTTTCATATGATAAGAGGATCCTATGGGTGAAATTTGGTGAGAAAATTCCTTGTGGAAGGCAGTTATTTCAACAGTTGCTTGCATAAGAAGAAATTGGTCAACTGTGCATTTTAAAAGTCAACTGTGAGAATTCAAGGGGTCCAACCCCATTTTTCAAGTCAAGGGATGTCCTTAAGACCTTAGAAGAGGTTTGGCAAAGTCAAAGATCAAGAATCAAGGGGTTTTGAAGAACTTTCCATTTTTGGCATATGGCTTGTTTTGAAACTTTCCATTTTTGGCAACTTCTGCCCTAATTTTCAAAGGCCTTTTTCATGATGAAAATGATCTCAAATGAATTTCCAATAAACATGAAAGTTGTAGGGTATGTTCTCCCATTTTCAGAAAGTACAAGTGCATTTTCATAGCCTTCATGGATCAAAATTTATGGCCATTGGAAGTTCACTTATTTTTAGGGTTTTACTTAAAATGCAATTTTCCATCACTTGCAAAAATTCACTTAAGTCATTTCTAAGCTGATCAATGGGAAAAGTGAGACCATAATATCATAAGGATTGGAATGAAACACATTTGGCCCAAGAGATAGTCCAAAAATCGTGTATGGAATGTGAGATACTTCACAAAATGCAAAAATGCATGATCACAAGAAAAGCATGATACTAACATCTGAGGGGCAGGATTATTTCATCATGAATCAAGGGCTGGGATGAGAGCTTAGCATGTGCAAGGGGGAATCAAATGCACGAGCAATTTGCTCATTCTCATTCTTCATGCAATTTTGCAAAACAATCCCTATCATACAACTCATGCTACCACTCACCACAAAACCCTAATCAGTGTAGTATACACATGATATAAAAGCCAAGCATGCTCTGAATGCAGGCTAAGACTCTCTCATTTATCATATTCAAAGTTTCATGCACAAGAGCAAAAGCTTTCGAATCTCTCTCCTCAAGACACATCTCTCTCATCTCTCTTCATATTCTTCTTCTACAAGCTTCAAGGACTCAATTTCTCTCATCAATCAGAGCTAAAAGTGAAGAAATAAGAAGTTGTAGTTCAGAGCAAGATCCTTCGAGCTCCTCAATTCAGGCTCTCTCAAGCTCCCTCTTGCATTTATTTTGCAAGAGGAGATCAAAGTGCACGGATCTGCAGCATTTGAAACTCTATTATGTTGATTTTGAAGTGGTTCAACCTCAGGTATGACTTGAAATCGATATATCTAGAACTTGTTTTTCTCATGTGCATTGTGATCTGTAAACTTTGCTGAGTACACTTCACTAATTAGATTTGAAAATGCATGACTAGTGAGTGAGAAATCTGGATTTGAAAGTTTGATGTCAAACTTTGATTATTTCAATTTGATGAATTCATGGAGTGTTTGTGTATTTGAGTGTTTGATTCACATTTAGGATGATTAGATGATCAGATCTAGAGGTTTATAGCTTTGTTCATGATGTTTTGTTCTTGAGCTTGAGTTTTCCGGTGCCGGAGCTAGGGCTCCGGTCACCGGATTCTGGAAATGATGGAATGTAGAAGATGATCTCACTGCCGTTGGATTTTTGATCTGGACGATTCACATCACGCCAGCACATTAAAATAACCACACCTCCCTCACGTGATTTCGTTTTATATTTTAAATCTGAATAAAGCTTTATGTTACGCATCACACTGTAGTTATCATGAGCACACACACTGGCCAATAGTTGGAATGACCTAGGGTTTTTGTTGACCAAATCTCACACGTATAAGTGATCCAATGGCTTGTTTATTTTCCTGATTTTCTACCATAATAATGTGTACATGCGTTGGATTCATTGGGCTCATGTTGATATTCGCACCCCTCCCTCTCTCAGGCCCATTGATTTTGAAATGAGTCTCTTACTATATGCACCCCTGGCCCATTGGTTTCTTATTTTTATTTTTTATTTTATTTCAGTTTGATTTTTAATTAATTAAATTAGCTAGAGGTTCATAAAAACTCCAAACAAAATCATGAATAATATTTTGAGTTTTCTTTAATTTTTGATGTTTTTATTTTCCATTTATTTTCATTTTCCACGCTGGAATTAATTGTTGTTTTTATTAATTGCCTTTATTTCATTTTAAACACATGCTGTCTTGTAGAATTTATATCTTGATCATTAATTTGAATTTTGAATTGATTCTTTTTGCTCTGGATTCACATTAAAGTGCAGTTTGTTGGTAATTTTTCTTCTGATTTTTAGAAATTTGCTTGACTATTTTTGGTCTTTAACTTGTGCATGAAGTTTCATAACCCTAATCCATGTTTAGACACATATTTGACCTACTTAGCTTCTGATTTTGATCCTATTCTTTTGGCATGCTAATATTAGATGTTTGAAGAGTCTTTGTGCAAATTTGTGGAATTTTTGGATGAATGCTTGATTTGATTTGAATTTTGTTCTTTGCTTATCTCCTTTTGCATCTTTTTTGGTCATATGTTTAATTCTTAGGTTAGGAGGGCACTTGTGCCAACTCCCTTAGGTTGTTTAGAGCCCTTTTAGGATAAGGATACCCTTCTGGTCTTGGATTGATGTTTGTACTCTGAGAAATTTTGTGGTTGCTTGCCTTTGAAGTTCATTCACTTATGTACATGCTTGCCTCACTTCTTATGCTTATTTGCTTCTCATGTTGATGATGTTTGAGTTGGTATGCTTCTCTTCTTAATCTCTTGTGATGCTTAGGCACATTCTTGACATGTTAGGGTTCTGGTCTTGAGGTGTGTGATGTTTGTTTGCTTTGTATACTTTGTGTTTGTTTTGTTATGATAATCTGTAAGGCTTTATGTTGAACTGTTTAATCCATTTCTCATTTTGGTGTTGTGTGTTTGATATTGATACTGGTAATTGAGGTTCCAATTCTGGTTGTGATGCCTTGGCTTGATCTTTTGCCCACTTGTATTTCATTTGGTCTTATTAACTTGCATGTTACTTGTTTATGCCTTTAACCATTTCAGGGGCTCTGGTAAGTGAGAGGTGTGGATGAGATTACTACATCTCCAATCCTTATCTCTTCTCTTTTCTTAGTGTTTTTTTGTATTTTATGTGCTTAGGCCATCCTTTCTATCTTCTTCCCTTCTTCATTCTCCTCTTTCTCTTCTTATCTCTTCCTTCTTTAGGATAGTAAGCCTCACTAACTTAGGAATCCAATGCATGTTGACATTAGGATTGGTTAGTCCCCCCTTTTAGTTCTTTTACCTTTAAGATCTTTGGTTCTCTTCTCATCTTCAGACAAAACCTAAAAAACACCTTAATAAGGATTGAAGTGGTCTCCTGTGCAATAGCCTTATTCCATGGAGCACTTGTAGTCTTCCCATATTGGGATAGTACAAGTTTGTCTAGCATGATGCACAAGTCTGATCATGAGACCACCTTCATAAAGAAAATCATAAAAGACACTTCTTCACAAAAAATACAAAAAACACTTAATAAATTCAACGAGTTAGTGAGCTTAGGCCCTAATCTCTAGAACCAAGTTTTGGGGATCTTCTCCTTACTTGAGTGTGCTTGTTCTATTATTCCATCTTGGAATGTAGTAGCAAGTACACATTCCATGGAAAAGAGTTTGAGTTCACTTCCTTGTGCCACACTCATAAAAAACTCATAAAAACACTGGACAAACAATAAACATCTCTCCTTTGGGACTTCTTTTCTCATCACCTTCACTCTCATCGTACGAACTTGCTCCTACTTGTCATTTTGCAAGACGGTAACGCACTCGTCGTCCGAGCCTGCAACACCTGAGCATTGACATAGGCAGTTCGAGCCTTAATTCACAAGCAATCTTTTCCACCCCTAGTTAGGGGAACTACGGCGTCTCTGATCCTCATGTCCAGATGAGGTACGTAGGCAGCGGGGTAGGGCCCGTTCGAGCACAATCTTTATTTTCCCTACATTTTTTCTCTTTGTTTTCTTTCTCAGTTCCTTTTCCAGTTCCAGTTCATTTTCTTTTGCAGCAACTTTAATTTCTTCACCCTTTGAAACAGATTTCTTTGCAAGCGTGGATCCCGTCGGGTACGGCGGACGATCTGGGTGCTAATACCTTCCCAGGTCGTAACCGACTCCCGAACTCAGTCTCTTTGGTTCGCAGGACCCGTGTCCTTCCTTTTCTTTCTTCTGGTTTGTGCATCATTACCATTCCCGTTCCTTCGGGATAAAAATGCCTGGCTGGCGACTCTACCTCTTTCCGCGCCACTTTCGCGTTTGTAACAGGATGGAAATCAGGGGAGCGACACAAAGACCATATAGAACTGGATCACATCACAAAATAATACTAGCGAAGCAGATATGTTGAAAGTTCATGGTTCCTGCAAACCTGTAAACCCCTCCCAATCTCACGGGTGTGCTACCTTGGTTCAACATCACAGACTCTCAAAGCTGAATAGCAATAATACGTTCACCATCTCCAAGAAATGGTGTAATAACCATATCAAGCAATCGGTTTAGCATTATATATTACTCAGGGAGGTCTCAGCTGAGTCCAGGAAAAACAAGCATGCCTCATAAGTTCCCAGCTTCAAGCATTGGAATTGAGAAACAATAGTACATTCATCTTGAAGGGTACAATACTATCCTTATACGAAATGTGCTTTAACTTTGTTCCTATGAGAGAACTAGGACATCTTACGCGAATTCTCAATTGTAACACCCCAAAATTTGCCCTCTAATTTATTATCTTGATTGGCTTATGTTCACATCCATATGCATCTCACATTAGATCATATTGCACACAATCATGCATTCCATTGAGTTCCGAAAGCATGGGATCGAAGTACTCTCTGGTGATTTGAAGCAAGGGTTTGAATCCATGTTATCTTGAGCACTTTCTTTGTCAATATCCATTTGGGTACAAAGAGTTCCTCTATCAAGATACAAGGTCATTTTTAGAGGCCTAAGGAAAATCAAGACTTTCTTATCCAAAGTTGAACCTAGGCTCCCTCGTGACGTTATTCTTGTGCGTGTTAAGATCCTTAGCCATCAAGGCAGACATCCTACAAAACATGGGGACATGATACAAGGGACTAATTGTAGACTCGTTGTCGTATTCTCAGTTGCTCATTTGTTCACTACTGGAAATACATATTATTTGTGAGGGAAAGATGAGAATAAAAGCTTAATTTGAAAGTTGGTATTATATCACAAGTGGTTTAAGCTCATCTAGTTCCATGAATCCAAAATCCAATTTGTGATCCTCCATGATTCAACTATGTTAAGTTGTTGGTTAAAGTACCTCAAAAATTGATTGTTCTTAAGTTATGGTTTATTTCAAGATATTTCAAGTCGTCTCCAAACTCGGTTCAAAATAATTAACGTTAAGAAATGTCAATTCAGTGTTTGTTTTCAATTTTATTTTTTAGAGCAATTGGCTACATCCAATTTCATGACGGGTTGTGCGGTATTTGAGTTAAATTAATGAAAATGTCAGTTGGATATCGGATAATATGAATGAGGTTTATCTTGGTTATTTCTACTGGATTTTAATTATTATTATTATTATGACAATTTCATGGTAATCTATAGATATCTAAGTGATATATACAAAAAAGGTGTCAAGAAATATTGATTATTTTCACAATTTCAGTTGACAAGATTCAATTCAATGCAAAAATACAAATGTCACTACAAAGGTTTTCCCATAACAGGGGACTCTTTCGATTCAAACAAAAGAAGGGACTAACACATAAATTCAGGTACATGAGAAAATTACTGCAAATTCATAATGGAATTTCTTCAATCTTTCCCTATTTTATCATAACAAAAGGCTCCAACATAAAGGAAAAAAACTCAGAAAAAATTCAGTACATAAAATCATAACAGAAAAACAATTAGAAAATCTGAGAAAATCATTACAAATTTTTTGCATTTGATGATTCAAGAGGAGAATAATAGTGACAAAAACGGTTACACAAAAACGGATATAAGAGAATTCGGTTAGAACCAGAATCAGTTACAAGGGAGAATTCATTACAAAAACTCATAGAAAACAGAACTCAGGGGGTTCTGCAATTTCACTCTACCACCATTCACATCTTCATATCCCATCTTCACAACCTTCTTCAACCATCAATCAACTCAAGCTCGCAATCCCTGCAAATCACAAGTCTTGTTAACAATCTGTAACAACATTGCTTACGCAAGAACGGAGCACGCAACAACAGAGCGAGTCAAAAATTCATAACAACACGTTCGGTATTACAACAACAGAAGAAAAAGAATTCAATTTCAGAAGATTCATCAAGAATACATTGCAAAACTTCACATAATTTAAAAAATGAGGAATCACCGAAGAAGCAGAAGGAGAGGTGAATTGGCGAAGTTAGAGAGGAAAATCACAGAGACATAACTGATAACTTATAACAGAATTAGTTACAGAAAAAGAAGAAATTGAGAGATGCATCAAAGAATCTCTACATCTGAAAAGCTCATCATTGATCTATCACAAACACACATCTTCATCGAGATTCATCACTACCTTCGACTTCTTCATCCCTCTCAGTTCTTCTTCAACCTATTCAACGATCTTCTTCACCATCATCATTGTGTATCATCAGCAATCTTGAATCTTCAACATTCTTCTTTCACATCAACACCATCATTATCATGTTGCCATCAGCAATCCTTCAGCTGCAGATCCAAGAAAAAACTTGCAGAACTCACACAAATCAGCATCAACGACAAACGCACAAGAAATCAGAAGAAGATTCAAGTTCAATACAATTCAATTCGCAACAAAAGTCACTCGAACAACAACAAAAGAAGAAGTCGTGTGAAAGGAATAGCTCATTGATGCGATGTAGTTGGAGATATGAGGCGATCAATGTTTAATTCACTTATGATACGCCTAAGAGAAAACAAGCGCCGTTGAGCTCTGAAGGTGAATTGATGGATGGATTTTGTTGTTGTTGTTGATTCATCGATCTGAGAATAAAATTGTGTTCACCGGTGACATTGAGGAAATATAATGAGATCGCGGCGGAGGAATAGTGCAAAATCGGACGACAACGAGGTTGGAGGAGAGACAAATGCAGAGGTGAAGAGTTGACACACATTGGATTCTTACGGATTGGATTTGAGCGAGGAGATGGCGGCGGCACTATGGAAGAAGTGTCGAATACAGAGAAGAGCGGTTGTGTTTGTGTAGAAGGTGAGGATTATAGGGTTTTTAGGTTCGTTAGAGTTTACCACAAGACAAGCAGGATTTGGGCCTTCTCCTTCCATGGATTTGCTATAGAGACTACACAACTTCAGTTTCACACCTCTCTGCGTCACTACAATTTAGGAATTGGGCTTTTTCTTCCATGGATTTGCTATTCGGACCCCTAATTTACTAAGGAACCCCCTCCTACGGGCTTCTCGTGGATTTGGGCCTTCCAATCATGGGTTTCCTTTTTTACTACCTTGTCATCCCTGCGCTGGGTTCTTGAGGAGTTGGGCCTCTGAATCTGTAATACCTCAAAATTTTCCCTCTCATTCCCTCAACATTTTGCATAGCATTTAGCATAAACAAATCCATGAAAATAACCAAAAACATTGCATCATGTGTATCATAGTTGAGGCATAGGCATGTGATCTTTGATTGGAGCAATTGAAGGCTATACAAAAGCAACCAAAGGGCCACAAAGCTTCTCAACCTTGTGCAAAGGGTTCACAACATCCCACAAGTCTTCATTTGAAGCCACAAGCCATGGAAATATTTGAATTGATCAGAGGAGGCAAGCAGTGCAACATCTTCTGATAAAAGGGGCCAAATTAGGGTTTCACTTCTACTGGGTTTCTCCATGAAATTTTGATTCAAAGTGGATTCCATTGTCTTATATATGATGTCAAGTGCCTAGGGTTCAAATTCCGTCCATAAAAACATTTTGGAAGAGGTTCAATTGGCCAGATGACTAAAAATCAGGGATTTGGGGAAAAGTATACCATGCTGAAGAAAAAGTCAACTCCTGACTTTTTAAGATCAAAATCATGAAATTAGGGTTACAAGGATCCTAGGGTTTAATTTTGATCAAGAAATGATGGAGGAATCAAGAGAAATCAAGAAAACCAAAACCTACCATTTTTGGAAAATTAGGGTTTTCAAAAATGGCAAGTTTTGGCCATTTTTGCAGCATCTTCAAGAGAGGCCTTCTCCCAAAATATGAGGGCTATCAAAATTCTACCTTGAGCCAATTAAAGAGGGAATCCTAAGCTTCAAATCCATAGGTGAAACTCTTTCATAGCATCAAAATTGAGTGATATATGATCATTCAAAGTTGGTGCGAATCAAGGCAAGCTAGGGAAAAAAACCAAGGCAGGCCTTGCCTCCTGCGCGCGCCAGGAAAGGCATTTCATCAAGCAGGTGGTGGGTCACAATGCAAGTAACTTTTCCCCATGTTAGAGGCCTCAAATGAATTTTCTTTGAACTACAAAGTTGTTCATTTCCTTGTTTCCAATAACTATGATGTTCAAAGATTTTTCATCTGATCAAGGGATTAAGAGATATGGGGGGCAAAGAGTGAAGGTTGAAACTGGCCAGGCACAAGCCCTAGGGCGCAGGGCAAGGCAAAAGGTTCAGGCTTGTTGTGCAGTATCATGACATGATATTCAATGACATGTTTGAGGTACTTAGAGGCATGGTCTCATCTTGGTATGATCTTCAAAAATGCTGTATGAAGTTAGATCTTTGATTTGAGCACAAGAAATCCATGGAATGGTTGCTTGAGCATGAAGAAACTTGACATTGAAGATCATAAATTGCAATTTGGTTGCTTGAGGTCTAAGTCAATTGATTCCATGCTGGATTCAATTCAGTTTAGGTGTGTTTGCCTCATTTAACATGTTCTGATCATTTGGCCTTGCATTTAACCTCAAATGTTCACATGGCTACATGATCACCTTAATTATCATGCATCCAATGAAGAATCAAACAAAATGAAAAACATGCATTGTCATTAAGCATGTTGCATCGTTGATCAGCTCAGCTTCATCTTGCAGCATAATTTATCTCACCATAAGTTCCATGAACACTCCTGCATTGGATCTAGCTAGAGCCATTTAAATTACACCATGCATCACTTGTTTCAGCTTGCATAACAAACTTGACTCAGTAATAACAAACTTAACTCAGTTAACCAGGGTTCTAACCCTGGTTCTAACTATTTACTGAGGGTTAAGATCAGTATAAAGGCATAGGATCCAACTAAATTGACTCTCTCACCATTTTTTGCTCAAATCTCTTCCAGAACCTCTGAACTTTCTCTCTACATTTTCTTCATAGTTTCATTGCATTTTAGATTGATCAAGCTTCATCCTCCATCCATATCCTTCATTATTTCATGGATCATCATCATCCTCACCTTGAGCATCATTTCCAAGGCTTAATTTAGTGATAGCATCAAGATTGCACCAGGCACGATCTCTGCATTTTGTTCCAGTTCTCGGTGATTTCAATCCACAGTATTACAATCCTCAACAGTCCATCATCATCTTCATCTTTTGCACACTCTTCATGGCTGAATCAATTGGAATCTTCAAGAACAAGTTACATTGAGTTTCTGCATTTTCAACAATTCAGTAAGAATTCAGGCATTTCAGAGTGTTTATTTCACTCTCTGAAGATCAAGATCAATTGGAGAAGGCACAAGAACCTCCTCTCTGGTTTTCTTCAACACTTGAAGCTCTGCAATTCACAAGTTTCATCTCAATATTCACTAGCTTGTTTTCTTATCTTCTTGATCGTTTTGTGTGGTGTGAAGCTTGATAGAAGCTATGAATCATCTGGCTAGTTGATGGGCCTCTTACAGGCTTAGATTCACTTTTTAGGCTTGGATTTCTTTGCTTCGATTTAGTTTGTTTGTGGAAGATAAATTTTGTTTGAGCATAGATTATGAACCTACTCAGTGAGGCGAGTGCAATGGTGGTCTTAGAATTCATTTTCATGGAGATTATAGGAAGACCTAATCAGAGTTGGCCGGAGAAGATGACTGGAGACTAGCTCCGGTCACATGAACAGGAACCCTAGAATTAATCTCAGGTTAAGTCCCAGCTGTAAACACCCCAAATTTGCCCTCACTCTTTCTCACACCATGGCTTGTGATCTTTCATTTTTTCATAAGCATAGACATACCATCCCATATTGCATACTTGTTTCACTGCATGGTTTCATTTCATCTGCATCTAGGGTTTGTGATCTGAGCAATCAAAGAAGTGATCTGAGCCATCCCAATGGTCTTGAAGCTTTCCAAGAGGGTCCATGTGTGTTCCATGATCATAATATTCTCCCAAAGTTCATAAAAGTCAAGGGATCACAAAGAATGGCAAAGGCATAGAGGCAGACTGAAGATTTCCTGCACAGATGACCTAAAATTAGGGTTTTGGTTTCAGAGGCCTTAATCCCAAATTTTTTGGTCATTATTGTTTCTTATGGTCTTAATATGTTATAAGGATCATATGTACCAAATTCGATGAATAAATTCACTGTGGAAGTCATCTGATCAATGGGTAACTTCTTGAGCAAGTAAAGTCAAAATCAGGGCATCTGAGGCCTCCCTCAAGGGCACCAAAGGGACACATTCATCATTTTGAGTCTCTATGATCTTTATTTGATCTTATAAGTGGTTGGAAGTTCACAAAGTTGAAGAATTGCAAGCCAAATGCAAACTTGCTATTTTTGAAAATGACTTGTAATGGAAACTTTCCATTTTGGGAAAGATATTCAACCTATTCTTTCATGACCAAAAATGATTCAAATGAAAAAATCTCGGGCATGAAAGTTGTAGATTATGTCTTCCCATTTTCAAAAAGTACAAGAACATGTCTTGATTCATCCTAGAACTCAAGATATGGCCTTTCAAAGTTGGTAAAAATCCTATAATTTTCAAGTTCATGCCAAAGAGGGATTTTTGCAAAATCAAGTTTCAAGCCATTTCATGACCTCTAATCAACTTCTAAACATCATACCATAATAATGCAACTCATTTTGATCAAAATTGCACCAAAAATCACAAGTTTCTATGCCTTGCACTTCAAGAAACTCCAAAGAGGGAAAATTGCATAAACTATGAGAACTCTTGATCAAGACCATCCAACTGCATTCTATTGATCCAAAGGCTCACTATGAACCATGATGAAGCAATCTAGCCACAGAAATCACCTATGCACAAGCCCATACCTCAAGTACACATATGTTGACATTTTTGCATTTTAAGCCATACCAATCTCACAGTGCCACAACAACTCTTCTGACCAATAACAAGTGTTTATTCAAGCCCTAAGCACTATAAATGGACACCCTTCATGGCCTGAAAGAACACACAAGTGCAGAATCCAAAAATTTCCTTGAAACTTTATCTCTTCGAAACACACAATCCAGCCAACAAAAACCATAATTTCTTTCACCATTCAACTCCTCATAGTCTGAGGATCATTTCCCACCCATCACCATAGCCTGAAACAAGCCCAACCACAAACACGATTTCTGCTTTGTTAGAACTGAAACTCATAAACCAACCACTCTAAACTCATTTCAAGCTTGCCAATAACTTCAGGAGGTTAAATGGGGTTGGATTCCACAAGAGGAGGGCCTAGAAAGCTCCATCTCAAAGAACTTCAATCAGGTAACCTTCATGAACTTTTTTTTTCCAGAAGCATGATTTTAAGTTCTAAAATGATTCCCCATGCTTCCCTAATCACAATGATATGATTAGAATTGGAAATAAGTTAGAAATGAGGATTTCATGATGTTCTGAAATTTTTGACCTAGAACTTGATTGCTTCGATTCAGCTTGATGATGCATGATAAATGAATTTTGTTTGTTGATTAGTGATGTATGATGTTAGGAGATTGTTTCTGGGCAGAAAAATTGAGGTTTAGAAGCTTAAATAGGAAGTTAGCATTTTGGTTGGCCGGATAAGATGATCGGAGCAATTTTCCGGTCATCTGAAAGTAATTAGGGTTAGGGTTCCCCATATTACATAGCAGCCATTGGATCATGATTAATTTAGGAGCGAGCGGTCCAGATTGCACCAATAATTTTAATCCTGATTAATTAATATAAAACTTAATTAAAAGGCCAGATTAAATGAGAGCCCTCAGATCACGCACGAAATGCAATTTAAAACCTGAGCCTTAGATCTTTCATACCCTTGGTCAATGTGACTTCTCATCCTGACCCTCCATCCACCTCCCACGCAATCTGAGCCACTCTTTTGAATTACTTTCATTTTTATTTTATTTTATTTTGCTTTCTTTTCTTTTAATTATTAAAAATAGCAAAGATCATTTAAAAATTCTAAAATTTTTTATCATCACTTTAATTAATTTTCAGAACCCAAAAATATTTTTATTTTTATTTTTCATTATAAAATTCATTTTTAAATAATTTAATTGTATATTTTAATTAATTAAGTCCATTTAATTAATTAAAAATACTTTAAAGTATTTAAAAATCACAAAAAAAATCATAGAGGTTTCTTAAAATTTAGAAACATTTTCAAACTCACCATACAAATTTCGTTTTAGGTTTGATTCAATTTTTACAATTTTCTTTGAATTAGGGTTCTTAAAAATCACATTTTTTAACCCTAACTTAAAAAATTCATTTCTGCCTAACCATGATGAGTTTGGACTTGATTCTTTTTGCATTGTTTCACATATTGCATATATTTTCTAGGTTATTTACCTCATTATTTTATCTTGCATTTTCAATTTGATTTTCATTTTCCCTTTAGAAGCACCCAAAAACCCTAGCAAACTTAGGAATTTCATAACGTTCACTAGGATTAGCTCCTGACTTTCTCCTTTGGGGTGTGATCTTATATGGGATTAGGGTTTGTTTGAGCTTGATTTCAATTTTTTATCATGTTGATTGCTTCTATTTTGGTCCTATGCATCTCATGTTGCCTTAAAACCCTAATTTTGCATCCTCGTTTGCATTCTCCTTTGCATATCATCATCATATGAACTTGCCATGACATTTCAAGCATTTGTATGACATCTTAGACATCTTAAGACATGCTTGAACATTGCTTGATCATTTCTTCATTCATTTGCTATGCTTTGCATCCATTACATTTTATGAACATCCATGTATTTTCATGCTTCTAAACATGCTTCCTTTGCATCTCATCTTTGTATGATCATTCATATGCATCTTGTATGACTTTGCATCATCTCATATGCCTTTTACATTGCATTTTTACTTCTGAATTTGGTCTTCACGTCTCATTTCACTTCATTCCCTTTTGCCTTATGTCTTATGCATTCATACTAACATTTCAGGTACTTTGGTAAGTTATTTGGGAGGTGGATTTGCCTTCACCTCCCACCTTTTCTCATCTCTTCATATGCATTCTTATTTGTCTTTGAAGTGGACTTGCTTCACTTATGTTCTCTCCTTCTTACTTTCTTTCTTTTAAGTTACTTATCTTCTTCATGAAGTAAGTAACTTATTCTTCTTCTTATTTCTCTTTTCATCTGCTTCTTCCATTGGTGGCCTTGAAGATCTTTCCTCTTAAGCCTCACAAACCATAACATATCCAAGCATGATAACTTTTAGGGTTGTATATAGTTCTCCCCTAGTCTTTTACCTTTGAGTCTCCTTGATTCTCTCTTCTGATCTCTTAATTAGAGGCTAAACTCTTAAAGCTTTAGGACTTTGGAATTAGGGTTATACATGTATCCTTATCTTAGGATGGAGTGTATAATATTAATCCTTAGTGTTAAGCCTTTAATTTGTTTACACCTATTAATCAAAACACATTAATAATCACTAAGACTTTATCTTGTAACTTGGGCCTTACATTAGGGTTCTATCTCTTCCTTATAGTTAAGAGGGACTAACCCTAGTGTTTAATGGACAAGTCCCCCTCAAGTTGTCTTACAAACCATAAAATCCATTTCTTAATCTCACCCTTTAACTAAAATCCATTTAATAAAGGTTTGTTATATAATGAATTTAATCCCTAACCATGGATTAAGTTGAGGTATCTTACTCAGCTTAAGTGTTCTCATCTATCATCCTTCTATTAGGATGGTGTAATGAGTTCACTAATCTGTGATTAGATTAAACTCATTACTTAACACTAAACAAACCCCCCAAAAAAAACATCTTCATGATCACAAGTAGGTTAATGATCTTAATCCTACATCATCATGGTAATTAAGTTGAGATGCTTATCTCATACTTAAGTATGCTCATTATCCCTAATCAAGAAGGATATAATGAGTTTACAAGCCCTTGATTTAGGCGTAAGCTCATAATCCTATGCAAAACACCAAAAACAATAAAAAAACTGAAAACACAAAAACAAACAATAATCGTCTCCTTCGGGATTCTTTTCTCATAACACTCATTCAAAAACGAGAACTTGCTTCTTCCGTTTAATGCAAGACAGTTAGCACTCGAGCCAGACGAATCATACACTTGAGCATAGATAAGCAAGCAGTTTGCAGTCAAAATCATCCAGTCTCTTTGAGTCGAACTACAGTGTTCTGAGTCCCTCATTGCACGAGAGGATACGTAGGCATAACTTAACAGTTATCGAACAAAAGTCTCTTTGTCTTCCCCCCCTCTTCCAGTATTATTTCTAAGCCTCAGCTCTTGAGCAATTAACCTTTTTGCACTGACACATGTACTTTCTTTCTCTAGCTTTTGCACACAGATAACACATACACTTACCCCTTTTAAACACAATATTGTAAGTGTGGATCCCGTCGAGTAGGACGGACGATCTGGGTGCTAATACCTTCCCAGGTCGTAACCAACCCCCTTTCTCAGTATCTCTAGTTCGCAACCGTATTATCCATCTCTTTCCAGGTTTATGCAGCATTACCTTTCCTTCGGGATAAAAATGCCTAGCTGGCGACTCTACTCAATTAAACCTCGTTTTCTCTTTCGCCGACCGTTCGCGTCTGCACCTTGGGACCTGGTGTCTTTTCAAATGAGCGATAGTTTGGCGACTCTGTTGGGGACATTATTCTTGCCACCAGGGCTTCTGGCTCTTTTTGTGGGTTTCTCCTAGCGCTTGTTTGATTGTGTTTATGGGGGTGTTATGTGCTATGTGTGCTTTTGTTTATTGCTTTATTTATTGCTTTCTGTATAGCTTTATTTATTGCTTTCATTTACTGTTTTTATGCATTTCATATTATTGTCATCATATCACCTGTGCTGGATTTGTTGTTTTGCCTTGGTGGGAGAGGTTTCTCAGTGAGTAAGGTTCCACACCGGGAACCTGAGTGACACATAGGATTGAGTGGCTTCATATTCTTTCCCATTCCATTTCGGTCTGGTGCGGGAATATGAAACACGATTCAGACATGGGTTTCTTCTTGAGAACTTTGTGCTACAGATCTCCTGTAGTGCTAAGGCTATCTGGAAAGCCTGCTAAGTTTGGATGACCTTTTTTAGATGACCTTCAGCATCTGAGGTGAATTAGAGGAGGATCCTTTATGATTAATGTAAACATTGTGCCTCCGGGTTAGAAGTGTTTGCACTTCTCATAACAGATCCAAGTATGAGGATCCTTGCTCTAGAACAATACCTGTGAGGGGGTTGGGATGTTTACAGGTTTGCAGGAACCCTTGGCCTCATCATACCCTGTTACTAATGTTGCTTTTAAGGTCACACTATTTTGGACTGATTCTATGAAACCCTGGACTTGTGACTCTTTATTTGAGTCCTCCACCTGGTTACTAGTTCTCTAGCCTTCATCCGGACTTATGAACACACATGGATCTTATCAAAGCAAATAACTGATCCAGCACTTGATCATAAAACCTTGCATATCATTCTGCATACATCATTTTGCATCATTTAACATTTGTCTATTTGTTTTACAGGGTATCCACATATTCCTTGGTTTGGTTTTGACTGTTCTTCTGCTCAACCATCTTCATCAGATATCTTTCTCAGAGATCTTCTCCATCAGATATCTTCTTCAATTGTCTTCTTCAGCTATCTGCATCAGTTACCTTCATTAGTATTTCTCCTCAGTTATCTTCATCAGCATCCATTGTTAGTATGGACTCATCCAGGAAGAGCAACATTACATACCATTTCTTTGAGCCCTCTCTAGCAGGCATCAGGCAGATTCAGGCACTCATCACTCCTGATCATGTCCCTTTATTCAGGGAACATTATGGTGGTATTATGGACATGATCATAGACTTGGATGCATCACAGAGGAGCATGATCCACACTTTCCTTCAATTTTATGACCCTCCTCTCAGATGTTTCACTTTCCCAGACTTTCAGTTGGGCCCTTTGTTAGAAGAATTTTCCATGTTGTTGGGTGTCCCCATCAGGAGAGGGATTCCTTTGAACCCTGAGATGACTGCTCCTAGGAATGAAGACATAGCTAAGGCTCTGTATTTGGAAAACACCATCATTGTTCAGCATATGACCACCAAGGCTGGAATCCCAGGCTTCCATTTGGACTTCTTGGTCACCCAGGCCACCAGTCATGCTGTAGCAGGGAAGTGGGAAACTGTCTGTGCTCTTCTGGCCCTTAGTATATATGGGATCATTTTGTTTGCAGACGAGCCAAAGTTTGTAAGCAAAAATGCTATCCACCTCTTTCTGCTGAAGAATCCAGTTCCTACCTTGCTAGGGGATTTTTACTACTCAGTGCATCAGAGAAATGAGAAGCAGAGGGGAAGACTAGTCGGATGTTGTGCACCTCTCTTCTACTGTTGGTTACTGAGACACTTGCCAAAGACAAAAGCTTTCTTGAATCCTCATCAGTCAAGAAATTGGACTAAAAGAATGATTGCTCTCACTTCAGAAGACATTAGGTGGTGCACTCAGAGCACTAAGGGCAGGGACATAATTACAAGTTGTGGACAGTATCCCAATGTACCTCTTATTAGAGTGAAGGATTGCATCAACTACAACCCTTTGCTTTTCAAAAGGCAGCTAGGGTATGCCTTAGTACATCCACCCAGAGAGAAGGATTTAGCAGAGACCCTTTACTGTGATGTTTAGAATAATTGTGCCATCATCCGACAAGCAACCTGGGCTTGGGATAATATTCAGACAAAAGGGACTGCTATTCTTGGCAAGTGCAACAACATAGCTTCAGCTCAGTATATTGATTGGTCTCGCATCAGAGGATAGATCACACGCATGCCATTCATCCTGGAAGATGTGCTAGGGCCATCAACAATAGAGCTTGTGGCTACAGTTAGTTTAGAGGAGTTTGAGAAGTTGAAAGAGAGGAATACTCAGCTTTCTGAAGCTCTAAAGAAGACCCTCTAAGAGAGGAATGATATTCGTCTGGACAATGAGAGGTTAGAGAAGCTCTGAATCGAACATATGACCAAGATTAAGAAGACAGATGATTACATCAGAAAAGCCCGAGCAGGGGAGTTGGTATTGAAGAATGCTTGCAAAGAAGCTAAGATTCAGAAGGCCAAAGTTGAGCACTACTTGGAAGAGAGTCAAGCTAGGTAGATCCAGATCACTGAGGCTCGTGTGCAGAAAGATCAGAAGACTTAGGCTAGGATTGAGCAGCTGGAAGCTAATGAGAAGAAGAATCAGGAAGCCTTGTTAGCAGCTGTCGCTCCCACCAAATGACACCGGGTCAGATAGGGTACAGACGCGAACGGTCGGCGAAAGGAGAAATGAAGGTGAAATGAAAAGAGTCGCCAACTAGGTATTTTTATCCCGAAGGAAAGGTAATGCTGCATAAACATAAGAAAAGATATGGATAAGACGGTCGCGAACCAGAGAAACTGAGAAAGGGGGTTGGTTACAACCTGCGAAGGTATTAGCACCCAGATTGTCCGTCGTACTCGATGGGATCCACGCTTGAAAGATTTGTGTTTAAAGGGGTAGTGTCAGTGCTATCTGTGTGCAAGAGCTGGATAAGAATGTACAAGTGTCAATGTAAGAAAGTGGAGTGAATTGCTCAGGAATGAGGCTTAAAAGAATAATGCTGGAAGAGGGGGGAAGAGACATAGACTTTTGTTCGATAACAGTTAAGTTATGCCTACGTATCCTCTCGTGAAATGAGGAAGTCAGAACACTGTAGTTCGACTCAAAGAGACTGAAAGATAAATTGACTGATGAACTGCTTGCTTGTCTATGCTCAAGTGTATGACCTGTCTGGCTCAGGTGCTAGCTGTCTTACATTAGACGGAAGAAGCGAGTTCTCGTTTGTGAGTGAAGATGATCAGAAGAGAATCCCGGAGGAGACGATTATTGTTTGTTTTTTGTGTTTTCAATCTTTTATTTCTTTTTTGGTGTTTGTCATAAGTTAATGAGCTTAAACCTAAACCAAGGGTTAGTAAACTCATCATATCCTCCCTTTTGATCAGGGATAATGAGAATACCTTAAGTATGAGATAAACACCTCAAACTTAATTACCATGATGTAGGATTAAGATCATTAACCTACTTGTGATTATTTATATGTTTTTGGTGTATTTGTTTAGTGTTAAGTAATGAGTTTAAGTATGACCTGCTTAATAGAAGGATAATAGATGAGCACACTTAAGCTGAGGAAGATACCTCAACTTAATCCATGATTAGGGATTAACCTCATGACAAAACAAAGCCTTAATTAAAGTGGATTTTAGTTAATAGTAAGATTAAGAAGTGGATTTTATGGTTTGTAAGACAACTTGAGGGGGACTTGTCCATTAACACTAGGGTTAGTCCTTCTTAACCAATTAAGGAAGAATTAGAACCCTAATGCAAGGTCCAAGTTACAAGTTATTGTCTTAGTGATTATTAAGATGGATTGATTAAGAGATTTAAACAAATTAAGGGTTTAACACTTAGGATTAAAGTTATACACTCCATCCTAAGTGAAGGATGCAGGCATAACCTTAATCACAAAGACTTAAAACCTTAAAGGTTTAGTCTCTGGTTAGGAGATGAGAAGAGAGACACAAAAGATGACACAAAGGTAAAACTAAAGGGAGACTAATCAAAACCCTAATCATTTTCATGCCTGGATGTTCCTATGGTTTGTAAGGCTTACAAGAGATCTTCAAAGAAGCCACCAATGGAAGAAGCAGATGAAAGGAGGAGAAGCAGAAGAAACAAGTTAACTTACTTCACTGAAGAAGATAAGTTACTTGAAGAAAGAAAGTGAGAGATGAACATGAATGAGAAAGCTCACTCTAAAGCAAATGAAAAATGCAGCAATGAATGCAAAAGAAGAATGAGAAGAGAAATGAGAAGTGAAGGCAAATTCACTTCTCAAAGTACTTACCACCTGAAATGGTTAGCATAAAGGAAGGAATGAAGTGAAAATGAAACAAATGCAAGGATGCAAACCAAAACCAGAAGCATAAACATGATGTAAATGATGCTATGAGATGATGCAAAGACATGTCAAGAGTTGTGAATGTTCATACAAGGGATGAGAATGCAAATGAAGCATGAAAGAAGCATGAAAGCACATGAAAGTTCATGGAATGAAATGAATGCATAACATGGAAAATGGATGAAGAAATGATCAAGCATGGTTCTAATGTGTCCTATGATGTCTTAGAAGTCATGTGAATGCATGAAATGTCATGGAAAGTTCATGAATGAATGCTTATGCAAGATGTATGCAAATGAACATGAGAAATTAGGGTTTTAATGCAACATGAGATGCAAAAGTCAAAAACAGAAGCAAAACACAAGATAAAACATTGAAAATGCATTCAAGGGAACCTTAACCCCATATGATATCACACCCCAAAGGAGGAGACCTAACTCTTAACCTAAAGGAAGTTGTGATTTTTCTAAGTTATCTAGGGTTTCAAGGTACCTAAAGGGGAAAAATGCAAATCAAATCAAAAATGCAAAAGAAATTTATGACAAAAATATGCTAGATACTACATGTCAAATTAAGATCAATGCAAAAAGAATCAATGTCATACCATTCATGGTTAGGCAGAAAAGAATTCTTGAAGTTAGGGTTCAAAAATGGAAATTTTATGAACCCTAAATTCAAGAAAAATGTCAAAGATGATCTAAAACCAAGAATAAATTTGTATGAATGGCATGACAATGTTTCTAAATGTCCTAAGATGCAATGTGAATTTTTTGGGATTTTTAGAAACCTAAATGATATTTTAATTAATTAATTTCCATTAATTAAATAAAATAAACATTTAAATATTTTAAAAATGATTTTTTAATGCAAAAAATAAAAATAAAAATGTTTTCTGGTTAAGAAAAATATTTGAAGTAAAAATGCAAAAGGAAAATATTTTTGGAAATATCTAACTATTTTAAATTAAATATGCAAAACAAATGAGAAAAAATGAAATAAAAATAAAATAAAACAGAAGTATGATGATCTAATGGTCTGGATTCAAAGTTGGGGGATATGTGTTGACTACGCGCCACATATAAAGGTTGAGATTCAAATTCAGTTAATCGTAATTAATTAATAAATTAATCCTAAATTAAGCTAAATGAACTAATCTGGACCATTCATCATACGCGGGAAACAAATATCCAACGACCTACGTTTAAACTTTTCCCTAACCCTAATTAGACACTTAATCACTTTCAGGTGGCCGGAGAAGACCTCCGATCATCTTCTCCGGCCAGCTCCTCCCTGAGCAAACCCAAAACTTCACCCCTAGGTCATTTCAGGAGCTCTAAAGCTCCAGATCAACTCCAATCACCCTCATAAACTCAAATCCACTCTCAAAACAAATTTATCATGGCTCATAAACAAGATTCGAAGGAAAACTTAAAAACTGGAAAAGTTTCAGAAGCTCAGTAAATGCTCAATACACAACCATTTTCAAAACTAAAAGTATCAGCATGATCATCACAACATAATGGACATTTTAAGAACTTAAAATAACATTTCTGGAAAAAAGTTTGAAGAGGTTACCTGAGCTTGAGCTTCCTTAGTTTGGAGCTTTCTGGTCACCTCTCTTGTGTAAACTCACTCCAATCATCCTTCTGAAGAAGCTTTGAGGCTTGGAAGGAGTTTGTTTTGGCTGGTTTGTGTGATTGCACTTCAACTGGCCAAGAATCGTGTTTCAGGTTAAGGGTGCTTTGAGGCTGGATTGATGGTTGCTTTGTGTTCTATAGATGATTTTGAGATGAATGGTGAAATTTGTTTGGGGTTTTAGTGGCTGAGTTATGAAATTCGAAAGCTTTTTGCAAAATGAGGTGATTTTGGGAACTTGAGGATTCTGAGGTTTCAGCTTGCAATGTTGTGTGTTATGATCTGCATTTAGTCCACATAACAAGTTGTGATAGGTCAGAGAAGTGGTTGTGGCCTATGGTGATTGGTATGGGCAAGTTGCCAAAATGTCACCATGACTTGTACTTGAGGTATGGGCATCCTTGCAGCTGGCTTTTTGGCTTGTCTTGGTGCAGCTGAGATCAAGGAGGTCCATAGAATTGGTTTTGAGGCAATTCAGCAAGTGGATGAAAGGTTATGTGCCCTTTTGCAAATTTGAGAAAGTTTGGCCCCTTTGTAGTTTCTTCATGGGCAAGGCATGAAAACTTGAGATTCTTTGGGCAATTCTGAGTTTTAGGCAATTCACTAGGTTGGTATGATGCTTAGAAGTGTGTTTGAAGTCACAAAATAACTTGGCAAGTGGTTTTGCAAAAATCCCTCTTTGGAGCATTCTTGAAAATTATGTGATTTTTGCTAACTTTGACAAGCCATAACTTGAGTTCCATAATGAATTAGGACTTGTTCTTGTACTTTTTGAAAAGGTAATGATCCAATCTACAACTTTCATGACCAACAATTTTTCATTTGAAGCATTTTTGGTTGAGAAAGAGGAGGTTGAAAAACTTTCCCAAAATGGAAAGTTTACATTACAAGTCATTTCCATTTTTGGCAACTTTTGGTTTAGCTCACTTTCTTCAATTTTGTGAACTTACAAGCAATTCAATGATCAAATAAAGATCATATAACTTCAATTTTATGAAAAATCCACTTTGGTTCCATGATTGGGGGCCTCAGATGCCCTGATTTTGCTCTGACTTGCTCAAGAAGTTACCCAGTGAACAAATGACTTCCACAATGAATTTATTCATCAAACTTGGTACAAATGTTCCATATAACATATTGAGACCCTTAGAAACAAGAATGATAAAAAAAATTGGAGTTAAGGCCTCTGAAACCAAAACCCTAATTTTAGGTCATCTGTGTAGTGAAACCCTAGCTCTGCTTCCATGCTTTGAAAGTTCTTGTGATTCTTTGACTTCCTTGATCTTTGAGGGATATAAGATGATGATTGAACATACATGGACCCTATTGGAGTGATTGAAGACCTTTGGAGTGGCTCAGATGGATCCTGGATTGCTCAGATCACAAACCCTAGATGCAGATGAATTTGAACTAATGCAGTGAAACAAAAATGCAATATGAGATGATATGTTTAAACTAATGCAAATATGAAAGATCACAAGCCATGGTGTGAACTTAGTGAGGGAAAATTTGGGGTGTTTACAGCTGCCCCTATTCAAGCATGAGTTAGCTGTGCAGGATGTAAGCGCCTAGCTTAACAGATAAACAAGATAACTTGTGGTTGAATACCAAAGACAGTCCGAAATTTGCACTCACTGGGGAGAAAAAGGGATATAAATTGTAAAAGGTATAGTATGATTATAAAGTGCGGGCGATGGAGGAGGACCATCGAGCAGAGGACGACTGCTGGGGATAGAGTAATGACGGGGACGACCGACATGCTAGGGAAATAAAGAGACCACGACGGGGACGACCATCGAGTGAATAAACAAGATTCTCTGGGGATTAAAGTAAAGGCAATGATGGGGACGGCCATCAGGTTCATAAAGTAATGTAATCAATGATAGGGACGGCCATCGGGTTAAACTGATGAAGGACGATCATCAGGAAAAGGAAAAGGGACCACGACGGGGACGGGGACGACCATCGGGTTAAAGAATAAATGAAATAATGATGAGGGACGGTCATCAAAGGTGAAGGATGATCACCTAGCAGGGGACGGCTGCTCTTTATCACGACATAGGACGAATGTCGGATAGAAAAGGTCGACGATGGGGACGGTCATCGGATTAAGCATGATGAAGGACGCTCATCAAGAGGTGAAGGACGATCACCTAACAGGGTACGACTGCTCTCGGGATTGTTTCATGACATGGGACGAATGTCAGATAACAAGATCAATGATGGGGACGACTATCAGATAAAATGATGAAGGATGATCACCTAGCAGGGGACGGCTGCTAAATATCACGACATAGGACGAATGCCGGATAGAAAAGGATGGGTTCCAATAATGGAGACTCCGCTGGGGAAAGGATGAGGGACAGTCATCCAAAGGTGAAGGACGATCACCTGGCAAGGTAAGGCTGCCGAAAGTATCACGACATAAGACGAATGTCGGATAAGGAAGAAGGTTACTTTTACTGGGGAATGGTAAACACAGACGAGTGCTTACGGTTAAGAAATAAAGGTATAAGTGCTTGACGATGTGTATAGATTAAAGATGCGGACGAGCATCCTTAAGACTATGATACAGATGAGTATCAGTAGAAACAAACGCTGACACGTGTTCAGAGATGATGATACGGACGAGTACCAACTGTTTAACAAAGAACACGGACGAGTGTCAAATCTATGGGGAATAAGGGTATACAAGATACGGACGAGTATCTATATGAGTAAAAACAAGTATTGTGAAGTATGGGCGAGACACGGACGAGTGTTCAGCTAGCTGGGGAATGAGTATGACACGGACGGGTGTCAAAAGAGAAAGTGTATAAGTTATGAACTTATAAGTGTATTAGATGTTCTGGATACCCGTGGGGATAGGATGACACAGACGGGTGTCAATGAGGGTGTATTATTAAACAAGTGTTTGATTTGCGACAAGTGTTTGGGCAACCATGCTGGGGAGCGGTGACACGGACGGGTGTCAAAGGAGTATATAGATATATCTGCAGGGGATGATATGAGATGACACGGACGAGTGTCGAGAAGAGTGTATATGAACATGTATCTGCTGGAGAGTGCAAAGGGGACGCTTTGGCTTTCTGTTGGGGAAATATGAGATGACACGGACGAGTGTCAGGAAGAACATGTTATGGACAAGTATCTGCTGGCAGAAAGTGTTCTGGCGAATTTACTGGGGAATAATGACACAGACGAGTGTCAAAAGGAGCATGTATCTATATTTGAGAGTGCAGAGGGGACGCTTTGGCTTTCGTGTGCAAGGGATGTACTTTGTATATTGTTGAAGAGGTACTGTGGGTATTTTACAGGTGACTGGTTCGAACCTGACTTATGATCATGCAATATGTTTGATTTGTTTTCCCGTAATGCTCCGTGTTAAAACGGAATGCTACACTTTGTGGTGAAATATAATGCGAATGCCATGATTATGCAAAAGAAACCGGTCCGGGATTCGGATCCCGCTGCTGTGAAGATCTCTGGCTGATCTGCTTGGAAGGATATCCCAGCTGGGGATGAGATTATTGGTAGATCTGATAAAACATATGGTTCTTCTCGGGGGACTAGATCACTGATAGATCTATCCGGTAGGGAGAAAATCCAGCTGGGGATGAGGAAGCTTCTGTCACTTTGTTGTGTGAGAATCTCAGGCATTGCTCTTCTGGATAGAGTCTGGAACTCTGTGGGGAAAAAGCATTTCAGATGCTGCTTGGAGAAGATGTGCTGGGGGAGTGATGCTGGCATGCCCCACGTTTGAGTGCTTGAAACCTGTTAAGACAAAGAAACGCACAAGTATCCCGAGGTATCCCTTACCGGATTCCGTCATAGGAGTTAGATATTCCTGAGAGTGAATACATTTCCTGTAAGCATGTAATTAGAAAGGCACATCTATTTTATGCAAATATTATATTATGGATATTGGACATTTTGCAAACGAAACAAAAATGTACAAGACAAAGTGTGACTGAAAACTCTGATTTTATTAATCTAGATGCCCTGAATTGGCAAATACAGTCAGAGAAACAGATCCCCTGAAATGAGGAGATTGTTACAAATTGAGAAAGCAAAAAGTGTTGGCAATGTTGACGACGCTTTGGTGAGCTTCCCTTTGCTATGACCCGTATGACCTTGACGTTCTTCTCATCTTGCTTTTTGAAGAAGGTTGATTCTGACCGATGCTTTATCCTTTCGAAGTTTGCCATGTTGTAAGTGATACAGACGAATTCAGAATGCAGTTGTTCGCTTATTCCCTTATTTTGCGTGGATCGCCCTTTCGGGTTTTCAATCCACCGAGATACCCATTTTTTGCCTGAGCTGTCCAATGCGGCTTTTCAACTCAGCGGGTGTACATTTTTTTATTTTCCCTTATTTTTTCCCGAGTCTTTTATTCTGTTTTTGACTCGTCGGGATGCCCTATTTTTGCATGGACTTACATTTTGTTTTTATGTCTAGCGGGTCATTTTATGCGAAGTATTTTTTAACTGCATTTGAATTCACAGGGAATAAGAAATCTTCACCATCCATAGTAGTGAGCATCAGTACTCCACCCGAGAAAACTTTCTTTACTATGAATGGACCATCGTAGTTCGGAGTCCACTTGCCCCTGTGGTCTGTATGAGGAGGAAGAAGTCTTTTCAGCACAAGATCTCCTACTTGGTATTCCCGAAGCCCGACTTTCTGATCGAAGGCTTTCTTCATTCTTTTCTGATATAGCTGCCCATGAAAGATTGCAGCCAGCCTCTTTTCTTCGATCAGATTCAGTTGATTATATCGAGAACGGACCCATTCTGCTTCGTTCAGCTTTACATCCATCAGTACCCGTAAGGAGGGTAATTCAACTTCAATAGGCAGGACCGCTTCCATACCATACACAAGCTGATACGGTGTTGCCCCAGTGGATGTTCTGATTGAGGTATGATACCCATGCAAGGCAAATGGTAGCATCTCATGCTAGTCTTTATAAGTAACCACCATCTTTTGCACAATCTTCTTAATGTTCTTATTAGCTTCCTCAACAACGCCACTCATATTTGGCCTGTAAGGAGAAGAGTTGTGATGTTGGATTTTGAAGTCCCGACACAGTTCTGCCATCATCTTGTTGTTCAAATTGGAACCATTACATTAATGATTCGCTCGGGTACTCCATATCGACAAATGATGTCTCTTTTCAGGAATCTGGGTACCACTTGTCTGGTGACATTTGCATACGAAGCTGCTTCAACCCATTTGGTGAAGTAATCAATGGCTACCAGGATGAATCTATGACCATTTGAAGCAGTCGGTTCGATCTTTCCAATCATGTCAATGCCCCACATGGCAAAGGGCCAAGGTGAAGACATCACGTTCAAAGGATTCAGAGGCACATGTACTTTGTCTGTATAAATCTGGCATTTATGACACCTCCTGGCATAAGCACAACAGTCTGTATCCATTTTGATCCAGTAGTAACCTGATCTTAGCAATTTCTTGGCCATTGCATGTCCTCCAGCATGGGTACCGAAAGATCCTTCATACACCTTGTGCATCAGCAAGTCTGCTTCTTTCTTGTCAACATATCTGAGAAGAACCATGTCAAAATTTCTCTTGTATAATGATCCATTAGCATTGAGGAAGAAGCTACCAGCCAGCCTTCTTAATGTCTTCTTATCATTGGATGATGCCCCAGGTGGGTATGTCTGATCCTCCAAGAAGTTTTTGATGTCATGGAACCAAGGCTTGTCATCTTTAGCAATGTCCACAGAGAAAACGTATGTTGGTCAGTCTAGTCTGGATACCACAATCCGAGGCATATAATTTGCAGTCTGAACCTTGATCATGAAGGAAATTGTAGCTAAAACATCTGCAAACTGATTTTCATCTCGAGGGATGTACTCAAGTTTGACTGTTGTGAAGAAAGTCAATAGCCTCCTCGTATAGTCACGGTATGGTGTCGCTCCCACCAAATGAAGCCGGGTCAAATGGGGTACAGACGCGAACGGTCGGCGAAAGGGACAGTGAGAACACACAGCCATGAACTCACTGGAGATGAATAGAGTCGCCAGCTAGGCATTTTTATCCCGGAGGAAAGGCAATGCTGCATAGGCCTAGAAAGAGATGGATAAGACGGTTGCGAACCAGAGAGACTGAGAAAGGGGGTTGGTTACAACCTGGGAAGGTATTAGCACCCAGATTGTCCGCCGTACTCGACGGGATCCACGCTTAAAAGATTTGTGTTTTAAAGGGGTAGTGTCAGTGCAATTTGTGTGTAAATGAACTGGAAAAGGATGTACAGGTGTCTGTGTAAAAGAAGTGTGAAGTGCAGTATGTACAGTGTCAGTGTAGGAATGAGAATGAATTGCTCAAGATCATGAGGCTAAAAGAATGATGCTGGAAAGAGGGGGAATGTACAGAGACTTTTGTTCGATAACTGTTAAGTTATGCCTACGTATCCTCTCGTGCAATGAGGAAGTCAGAACACCGTAGTTCGACCGGAAGAGACTGAAAGATGAATTGACTGGTGAACTGCTTACTTGCCTATGCTCAAGTGTGTGATCTGTCTGGCTCAGATGCAAACTGTCTTGCATTAGACGGAAGAAGCAAGTTCTCGTTTGTGAATGAAGGTGATGAGAAAAGAATCCCGGAGGAGACGATTATTGTTTGTTTTTGAGTTTTCAGTCTTTTATTGCTTTTTGAAGTTTGTCATAAGTTAATGAGCTTAAGCCTAAACCAATGGATTTAGTAAACTCATCACATCTTCCCTCTGATCAGGGGTAATGAGAATACCTTAAGTGTGAAGTCAGATTCTCACACTTAATCACCTTTGGTGTAGGATTAAGATCATTAACCTACTTGTGACTAATTAGATGTTTTTGTGGTTTTTGTTTAGTGTTAAGTAATGAGGTTAAGCCATAATCAAGGATTAAACAGACTCATTACACCATCCTAATAGAAGGATAATAGATGAGAATGTTTAAGCTGAGGAAAGCTCCTCAGCTTAATCCATGATTAGGGATTAAACTCATGACAAAACAAGCCTTTGATTAAGTGGATTTTATTTGATGATATGATGATGAAGTGATTTTTAGGGTTTGTAAGACAACTTGAGGGGGACTTGTCCATTAACACTAGGGTTAGTCCTTCTTAACCAATTAAGGAAGAATTAGAACCCTAATGCAAGGCCCAAGTTACAAGTGTGATGTCTTGATGACTATTAGATGGATTGATTAAAGGAGTTAAACACATTAAGGGTTTAACACTTAGGATTAAAGTTATACACTTCATCCTAAGAGAAGGATGCAGGCATGAGCTTAATCACAAAGCCTTAAAGCCTTTAGGGTTTAGTCCCTGATTATGAGATGAGAAGAGAAGACACAAAGAGACACAAAGGTAAAACTAAGAGGGGAGACTAATCAAAACCCTAATCATTGTCATGCTTGGTTGTTCCTAAGGTTTGTGAGGTTTTCAAGGGAAGTCTTCAATGGAACCACCAGGAAACAGATGAAAAGATCAAGAGAAGCAAAGTGACTTGCTTCATTCAAGAAGTCAAGTCACTTGAAGAAAGAAAGTAAGAAGAACAAGAATGAGCAAGCTCAATCTCATACACAAACAAAAATGCAGCAATGGATGCAAGGGAGATGAAAAGAAAAGTTATGAGAAGTGAAGGCAAATTCACTTCTCAAGCTCACTTACCACCTGAAATGTTAGCAAAGGAATGCAATGCAATGCAAAAATGGGATGAGATGACATGATGAGAAACAAAACCAGAGGCATATACATGATGCTAATGATGCTATGAGATACTACAAACATGAGGTAGCACATGGAAATGATCACACAAGCTTATGGATGCAGATGAAGCAAGTTAGGAACCATGAAAACACATGAAAAGTTATGAAGTGCACATGACATACAACATGGCAAATACATGATGCAATGATCAAACATGCTTTCTATATGTCTTATGATGTCAAATGAATCACATGGAAGCATGGGATGTCATGGCAAGTCATGGTATGCAAGAGAATGCAAGATGGATGCATATGAAAGCTCAAATTAGGGTTTATGAATCAAACATCAATCAAAAACCAAAAACAGAAGCAAACCCTAAGATAAAAAATGGAAAATGCCACTCAAAGGCCCCCTAATCTTATACTAAACCAATGTCCAAAGGGGAGGTCTCAACTCTTAACCAATCTCAAGTTATGATTTTTACAAGTTATTAGGGTTTTAAGGGTTTCCAAACAAAAGAAATTCCAAACAAATGAAAAATGCAAGATCAAATCATGGCCATTTAATCTCAAAAACTACATGCTAAACACAATGCAATGCAAGAAGAATCAATGTCCAATTCCTCATGAATAGGCAGAAATGATTTTTTAAACTTAGGATCAAAATAATGCACAAAAATGATTTTAATTCAAAGAAAAATTCTCAAAATGCATCAAGATCCAAAAAGAAATTTGGTTTGAAGGTTGGACAATATTTCTAAATGTCTTAGAACATTTCAAGAATTTTTTGGTGATTTTTAAATACTTAAAAGTATTTTTAATAAATTAATTCTCATTAATCAATTAAAAATAATCTTTTAAATATTTAAAAATACTTTTTTAATGCTAAAAATAAAATAAAAAATATTTTTGTGTCATAAAAATTATTAAAACTCATGAGAAAAAGTTTCATAATTTTTAAGCAATTTTTACTATTTTAAATTAAATATGCAAGTTAAATGAAAAAGAAAATGAAAATAAATTAAATAAAAGGAAAGTAATCAGAATGGAGGGTTGAGATTGCTTCTGGGCTCAAAGGGGTTGACTGGGCGCGCATCTGGACGGCCCAGGTTCAAACCAGCTTAATCCTGATTAATTAAATAATAATTCATAATTAAATCTTAATGAAATGATCCAGGCCTTCCATTCACGCGCGGGAAACACAATCCAATGGCTCACATTCAAAACTGGTGCCCTAACCCTAATTAGCAGTTAATGACTTTCAGGCTGCCGGAGAAGACTTCCGGTCGTCTTCTCCGGCCAGCACCCTCCCTGAGAATCTCCAACACTCTTAAAACCTAACTAAAACAAAATCTAAAAACATGGAAATGATTCCCACTCACTCACGAACCAAAACCCCCAATCAAAACAAATTTATTCTTCCCTGAACTCATGAATCGAGCAAAACAAATTTTAGGTCAAAGAGTTTCAGAGATCAATTAAATTCTCATTTCATCACCATTTCCAAAACTAAAAGCATCAGGATATTCAGTGAAGCATGGAGAACAAGCTTAGAACATAAAAAATGATTTCTGGAAAAATATTTCTTGAGCTACCTGAGATTCGAAGCTTTCACTCCAGCAACTTTCAGGCCTTCCCTCCTTGTGAAATCCACTCCACTTGACCCCCTGGTGATGCTTGAATGCTCAGGAGAAATTTATGTTGGCTGGATGAAGAGTTTGAACAGCTTCTGCTCAAGCTCAGTTGAAAATGGCAATGGTGATTCAGGCTGTTTTTGGCAAGGGTGAGGGGTTCTTTGTGGTCCAGATGATGAGTGGAGAAGGTTTGTGGAGTTGGTTTGAGTGTTTGTGAACTGTGGAGTGTGTTTCGAAAGAAACTGCAAGTTGGAGTGAAAATGGTGAAATGGTGTTATGGCTTGTTTCAGGCTTGGTTCTTTGCTGGTTTCTACTCAATGGAACATGGTAAGATGATTGGTGAAAATGGTTTGGATGTTTGAAGTTTGTGGAGGCAGATTCGAAGAGTTTTGCAAAGTGAGGTGTTTTTGTGTATGTGATGTTGTGTGTTGTTTCAGCCCTGCTTCTTGAGTATTATGGCCTGCATTTGGATAGTATATTTTAATCCTATAGGTCAGATGATTTGACATGGCCTCTATTGATTGGTAAGTTTGCTTTTGCCAAAAGTCCACTTTTTGTGTAAGAGAGGTATGGCTTGGTTCTAGGCTAGTACAAAGCATGGGCTGGCGCAGCAAGGGTGAGGGCAAGGGCTAGCAAAGCTCAGCATCCAATGTGGCAAGTGGTAGGGAGTGTGATCATGAGTTTTGCAAGTTGGCTCAACTTTGGTTCACATGTGACTCTCTCATTCCACAAGCCATGAAACATAAGCATTCTTGGTTAAATTCTGACTTTTAGAGTTTATGTGATGTTTGTGTCATGGTTTGATGTCAACTAGAGGTTACAAAAAGCCTTGGTTCATGATTTTGCAAAATTCACATTTGAAGCATGTCTTGAAAATCAATGATTTTTGCCAACTTTGTCACACCATAACTTTTGATCCAAGAAGAATTTGATCATGTTCTTGTACTTTTTGAAAAGGGAAAAATGTGATCTACAACTTTCATGACCAAAGTTTTTCCATTTGAAGCATTTTTGGATCAAGAATCAAGGCTTGAAAAATGACCTAAAATGGAGCATTCTTGAAAAGTCAACTAGGCCCAAAAAGTCAACATTTGCAAAAACTCCAAATTCTTGATTTTTGTGGACTTCAACCTTCTCCCATGATCAAATAAAGATCATATACACTCAAAATGATGAAGATCACCCATTGGTTGGGTCATTGGGGGTCTCAGATGCCCTGATTTTGCACTGACTTGTCCAGAAAGTCAACTCTTGATCAGATGACTTCCCCATGGAATTTCTTCCTGAAAATTGATATGCATACTCCCTATACCATATAGAGACCAATGGAAACAAGAATGACCAAAAAATTTGGAGTTATGGCCTCTGAAACCAAAACCCTAATTTCAGGTCAACTGTGCAGTCAAACTTGGCTCTGCATCCACACCAATCCCAGTTCTTGTGATTCTTTGGCATTCTTGACTTTGAGAGGATGTGATATGATATAAGAACACACATGGACCCCTTTGAAATGATTGGTGGCCTTTGGATTGGCTCAAGATGCTCTTGGATTGCTCAGATCACAAACCCTAGGTGCAGATGACTTAGAATCTGTGCAATGAACAAAAATGTAATATGAGGTGATATGATTGTGCTTATGCATATGAAATGATCACAAGCCATGGTGTGAATGGGTGGGGGCAAATTTGGGGTGTTTACAGCTGCCCCTATTCAAACATGAGTTAGCTGTGCAGGGTGTAAGCAGCGGCTTAACCGGCAAACAAGATAACTTATGGTTGAATACCAAAGACAGTCCAAAATTTGCACTCACAGAAATGAAGAAGAAAAGGGATATAGATTGTAAAAGAAAAATAAAGTATATTGTAAAGTGTGGGCGACGGAGGACGACCGTCGAGCAGAGGACGACTGCCGGGTAAAGAGCAATAACGGGGACGGCCGACATGCTGGGGATAAAAGGTAAAGCCAAGACGGGGACGGCCGACTAGCTGATAAAAACAAAATTATGATGGGGACGGCCATCAAGATAACGCTGTAAAATTCTCTGGGAATTAATGAAACATGACGGGGACGGCCATCAAGTTCACAAAGCGAAGTAACCAACGATGGGGACGGCCATCGGGCTTAAAAAGAAAAGGGGCCACGACGGGGACGGCCATCGGGTTAAAGAATAAATGAAATAAACAGATGATGAGGTACGGTCATCAATGGTGAAGGACGATCACCTAGCAGGGGACGACTGCTCTGTTGGGGAATAAGGAAATATGATGGGGACGACCATCAAAGGTGGAGGACGACCACCTGGCAGGGTACGGCTGCCAAAAATATCGCGACATAAAACGAATGCCGGATAAAAGGTCAACGATGGGGACGGCCATCGGACGAGCATGATGGAGGACGACCATCAAGAGGTGGAGGACGACCACCTAGCAGGGGACGGCTGCTCTCGAGGTCTATCATGACATAGGACGAATGCCAGATAACCAAAATCAACAATGGGGACGGACATTGGATAAAATGATGAAGGACGATCATCAAGAGGTGGAGGACGACCACCTAGCAGGGGACGGCTGCTAAAAATCAACGATGGGGACGGCCATCGGATGAGCATGATGGAGGACGACCATCAAGAGGTGGAGGACGACCACCTAGCAGGGTACGGCTGCTCTCAAAGTTTATCGTGACACAGGACGAATGTCAGATAAAAAGAAAGTTTGCTTTGTTGGCGATCTACTGGGGAATAGTAAACACGGACGAGTGTTTACATCCAAGAAATAAAAGGTATAAGTGTTTAGATGCTTGTGTATAGATTAAAGATGCGGACGAGCATCCTTAAGACTACGATACGGACGAGTATCTGGTAGAAACAAACTGACACATGTTCAGAGATGATGATACGGACGAGTATCAACTGGTTAACAGAGAACACGGACGAGTGTTGAATCTGAAAGAACTCTTCTGGGGATAGTAGACACAGACGAGTATCTATATTCAAGAAGATACAAGTGTATGGATTAAAGATGCGGACGAGCATCCTTAAGACTATGCTACGGTCGAGTATCATGTAGAAACAAACGCTTGACACATGTTCTGAGATGATGGTACGGACGAGTACCAACTGGTTAATAAAGAACAAGGACTATTGTTGAACCTGTGGGGATATAAACGAGTATCTGTATAAGTAAAATAAGTATGAGTGGTGTATATATGGGTGTTTATCTGCTGGGGATGGTGACACGGATGAGTGTCGAAAGGAGAGGAGTATAGTATTAACAAGTATATTGGTTGTAAAAGTGTAAGCGACTACGCTGGGGATGTGACACGGACGGGTGTCGAGAAGGTGTATATAGGTATATGTGAGTGCAAAAATGACGTCTTTGGCTTTCTGCTGGGAGTTATGACACGGACGGGTGCCAGAAAGTATCTGTAATACGGGTGATCTTGTTTGTAAAGAGCGTTCAGGTGACTTACTGGGGAGTGATGACACGGACGGGTGTCAAAAGGTGTATATACTGGTGTTTGTGATTTGCGAGGCAACTGCTTTTGCTGGGGACTCTGGGGGATTTTGGGCGTATTCTGGTGAATGGTTATTATTCACAAGTGTTTGATTCATATCACGGCTTATGATTATGCTATGTATTTGATTTTTGCCGTAATGCTCCGTCCTTAAGACGGAATGCTACGCTTTGTGGGTGAATATGATGCAAATGCCATGATTATGCAAAAGGACAGATCCGGGATTTGGATCCCGTTGCCGTGAAGATCTCTAGTCGATCTGTTTGAAATGGACATCCCAGCTGGGGATGAGATCATTGATAGACCTGGAGAGATGTATCTGCTTGGGGATATAGGTCACTGATTGACATATCCTTGTAATATGTGACCCAGCTGGGGTTTGTAGAAGTCTTCTGTACTCTGTTGTGACTCCTTCATGCGTTGCTCTTCTGAATAGAGGCTGAGGATGCTGTGGGGAGATGATTCCCTGACTTCTGCCTTCTGCTGAGGAAGAATAAATGGTACTACAGCTGGGGAATGTTGTTGGCAACTCAGCTGGGGATAGAGCATTTCGGATGTTGAGATTATTTGTTGATTTGCCAGCTTGCTGAGATGTAACTTGCATGCCCCAAGTTGCGTTCTGGATACCTGCAATCCTGCAAAGATAAGGAAACGCACAAATGGTCCCGAGGTATCCTTTACTGGATCCCGTCATAGGAATTTAGATACTTCTGAGAGTAAGCATATTTCCTGCAAGCATGTTTTTTATTTGAAAATAAGCATCTGTATTCTTATGCAATCAGTGTTTCTTTAAGATATCAGACCTTTTTGCAAAATGAAAATGTACAAAACGAGACATGACTGAAAATCTGATTTTATTAATTCATATGCCCTGAATCGGCAAAATACAGTCAAAGAAACAAATCCCCTGAAATGAGGAGATTGTTACAAATGGAGAAACAAAACGCTGGCAGTGTTGATGACGCTTTCAAGGAGCTTCCTCCTCTGCTATGACTCGTATGACAATGACGTTCTTCTCGTCCTGCTTTCTGAAGAAGGCTGATTCTGATTGAAGCTTGATCCTTTAGAGCTTACCGAGTTGTAGATAATACAGACGAATTCAGAATGCAGTTGTTCGCTTATTCCCTTATTTTGCATGGATCGCCCTTTCGGATTTTCAATCCATCGGGATACCCATTTTTGCCTGAGCTATCCAATGCGGCTTTTCAACTCAGCGGGTGTACGTTTTTTTTTTTCCCCTTATTTTTGCCCGAGTCTTTTATTCTGTTTTTGACTCGCCGGGATGCCCTATTTTTGCCTGGACTTACATTCTGTTTTTATGTCCAGCGGGTCATTTTATGCGAAGTATTTTTTAACTGCATCTGAATTCACAGGGGATGGGAAATCTTCACCATCCATGGTGCTGAGCATCAGTGCTCCACCAGAGAAAACTTTCTTTACCACAAATGGTCCTTCATAATTTGGAGTCCATTTGCCCCTGTGGTCTGTATGAGGAGGGAGGATCCTTTTCAACACAAGATCTCCCACTTGGTACTCTCGGTGCCTGACTTTCTGATCGAAGGCCTTCTTCATTCTTTTCTGATACAACTGCCCATGACAGATTGCAGCCAATCTCTTCTCTTCAATCAGACTCAGTTGCTCGTATCGGGACCTAACCCATTCTGCTTCGTTCAGCTTAACATCCATCAATACTCGTAAAGAGGGTAGTTCAACTTCAACAGGTAGGACTGCCTCCATACCATACACAAGTTGATACGGTGTTGCCCCAGTGGATGTTCTTATTGACGTGCGGTACCCATGCAAGGCAAATGGTAGCATCTCATGCCAGTCTTTATAGGTGACTACCATCTTCTGCACAATCTTCTTGATGTTCTTATTTGCTGCCTCAACAACGCCATTCATCTTTGGCCTGTAAGGAGAAGAATTGTGATGTTGAATCTTGAAGTCCCGGCATAGCTCTGCCATCATTTTGTTGTTTAGATTGGAACCATTATCAGTAATGATTCGCTCGGGCACTCCATATCGACAGATGATATCTCTCTTCAGAAATCTGGCTACCACTTGTCTTGTGACGTTTGCATATGAGGCTGCTTCGACCCACTTAGTGAAATAGTCAATGGCGACCAGGATGAATCTGTGGCCATTTGAAGCAGTTGGCTCAATCTTGCCGATCATATCAATGCCCCACATGGCAAAGGGCCATGGTGAAGACATGATGTTCAAAGGATTGGGAGGTACATGCACTTTATCTGCATAGATCTGGCATTTGTGGCATTTTCTGGCATAGGCACAACAGTCTGCATCCATTGTGATCCAGTAATAACTTGACCTTAGCAACTTCTTAGCCATGGCATGCCCTCCTGCATGGGTACCAAAAGATCCTTCGTGCACTTCGTGCATCAACAAATCTGCTTCCGTCTTGTCAACACATCTGAGGAGTACCATATCAAAGTTCCTTTTGTATAAAGACCCATCAGTGTTCAGAAAGAAACTACCAGCAAGCCTTCTCAAAGTCTTCTTATCATTGGAAGATGCCCCGGGTGGGTATGTCTGATCCTCCAAGAAGCATTTAATGTCATGGAACCAAGGCTTATCATCTTTGACAACTTCTGCTGCGAACACATATGCTGGTCTATCAAGTCTGGACACTAAAATCTGAGGTACAAAGTTAGCAGCTTGAACTTTGATCATGGATGAAATGGTAGCGAGAGCATCTGCAAACTGATTCTCGTCCCGAGGGATATACTCAAGCTTGACTGTTGTGAAGAAAGTCAATAACCTTCTTGTATAATCCCTGTAAGGTATTAGATGATCCTGGTGAGTGTACCATTTTCCGTTGGTTTGATTAACTACCAGAGCTGAATCTCCGAATACAGTCAATGTCTTGATCCTGAGGTCAATGGCTTCCTCAAGACCCATAATGCAAGCTTCGTATTCAGCTTCGTTGTTAGTGCAGTTGAAAGTGAGTTTCGCCGAGAAAGGAATGTGAACTCCTTTTGGTGAAATGAGTACTGCACCAACACCACGACCATTCATGTTAACAGCTCCGTCAAACATCATAGTCCATTCTTCTTCCGGGTCAGGCCCTTCAGTGTGAATAGGCTCTTCATGATCTTTTGCTTTTATGAACATGATGTCTTCATCAGGGAAGTCAAACCTCATAGGCTAGTAGTCATCAATGGGTTGCTCAGCAAGATATTCAGATAGTACACTGCCCTTGATGGCTTTCTGAGACGTGTACTGGATGTCATATTCCGTGAGAATCATTTGCCATCTTGCAACCCGTCCTGTAAGTGCTGGCTTCTTGAAAATGTACTTAACTGGGTCCATTTTGGAGATCAATAAAGTAGTGTGGGTCAACATATACTGCCTTAGTCGGCGAGCAGCCCACGCTAAAGCACAACAAGTTTTCTCGAGCAGTGAATAACGCTGTTCACAGTCGGTAAACTTTTTGCTTAGGTAGTATATTGCATACTCTTTTCGACCAGACTCGTCATGCTGGCCCAGCACACACCCCATCGACTCTACTAATACTGTCAAGTACATTATCAGAGGTCTTCCTTCAACTGGAGGCATAAGGATTGGAGGTTCTTGCAGATATTCTTTGATCTTGTCAAAAGCCCTTTGGCAGTCTTCATTCCACCTGACCGTCTGTTCCTTTCTTAACAGCTTGAACAAGGGTTCACAGGTTGCTGTCAGGTGAGATATGAACCGTGAAATGTAGTTCAATCGACCTAAGAACCCTCGAACTTCTTTCTCAGTCTTCGGTGCAGGCATCTCTTGAATGGCTTTGACTTTATCAAGGTCAACTTCAATCCCTTTCTCGCTTACAATAAAACCCAGCAGCTTACCAGATCGCACCCCGAATGTGCACTTGTTGGGGTTCAACTTCAGTTGATACTTCCTCAGACGCTTGAACAACTTCAGCAGATTTACCAGATGGTCTTCTTCGGTAAGGGACTTGGCAATCATGTCATCCACATAACATTCTATCTCTTTATGAATCATATCGTGGAATAATGTCACCATAGCCCGTTGATATGTTGCACCGGCATTCTTGAGCCCGAATGGCATTACCTTGTAGCAGAACGTGCCCCAGGGTGTGATGAAGGTTGTCTTCTCCATGTCTTCAGGTGACATTTTGATCTGGTTATACCCTGAAAATCCGTCCATGAAGGAGAATACCGAGGACTGAGCTGTGTTATCCACCAATACATCGATGTGAGGTAATGGGAAATCATCTTTTGGACTGGCTCTGTTCAGGTCCCGGTAGTCAACACACATTCTTACTTTACCGTCCTTCTTAGGCACAGGTACTATATTAGCGACCCACGGTGGATAGCTAGTTATAGCAAGGAACCCGGCGTCCCACTGCTTTTGTACCTCTTCCTTGATTTTCATAGCCATGTCTGGGCGAGTACGGCGCAGCTTCTGTTTGACTGGCGGGCATTCTCCCCTCAACGGCAGCTTGTGCACAACAATATCGGTGTCCAATCCTGGCATATCTTGATAAGACCAAGCAAACACATCCACATACTCTTGAAGCAGATCAATTAGTTGTCTCTTCACTGAGTCTTGCAGGCAGGCCCCGATTTTAACCTCTTTCACGTCTTCATCTGTACCAAGATTAATCACTTCAACCTCCTCCTGGTGAGGAGTAATAACCTTTCCCTCTTGTCTCAGCAACCTGGCTAGCTCTTCAGGAAGCTCATATTCTTCTTCAACCCCTTCATCAGCTTGATTGATCGGATTGTCAAAGTCATACGATGTCATAGCCGTGCTGTTGTCGGTGTTGTCTGGAAGGCACTCTCTGCAAGGGTTCAGTTTGTTTATTTTAGTGATTGATTTTAATCTTGCTTAGAAAAAGTGAAATAAAGTTATCATTTTGAAAACATCGCCATTTATTTTTGTACAAAAAAGAAAAATGGAAAACAGTGAGCAGAAAAGAAAAAGACTCGTTTGCAAAAAGATGTCTGATATTTCATTAATTAATCTTGTTTGCACAAAAAGTACAGATGGCCCTGATTACAAAATGAGTCTTGTCATCTTGGGCAAGATGCAAGACTTTGATGCATGCTATAAAAATACAGGAAATAATAATTACTCTGCATGAGTAACTCTTATAATTTCCTGGGAAGACCAGTTCGAGATACTGCTCCCCGGGATCTTTGGACGAATCCAATTCTCCAGATTGCGCTCCTCTTCCAGCTCGTCTTCCAGACAGTTGATGGCATCAGGGGTAAGCATCCCCCCACTCACAAAATTGGGCTCTTTCGCAGCCGCCGCTTGACCTTGTTGAGTCGGTTTGTAACCCAACCCAAATCTGTCTTCTTTCTTTTCCACCGGTAGCAATTTGCCCCAGCCTTGGGCGTTTCCTCCCTCAACAACCTTCCGGGCTTGTTGGTATGATGATATTGAAGTACCAGGTACAGCAGATGTTTCATTCACATTCAAAGCTTCAAACCCCTGGCTCATCGTTTCATGGATCTCCCCATCCATCTCAATGTACTTATAGGTAGCCAGGTGGCTGACAAAAATATCCTCCTCTCCGCATATTGTAACGATTTGACCTTCCCACTCATATTTTAACTTCTGGTGAAGGGTAGAGGTCACGGCGCCAGCAGCGTGAATCCATGGCCTACCCAACAAACAGCTGTAGGCAGGCTGAATGTCCATCACATAGAAGATAGTTTTAAAGGTCTGCGGGCCAATCGTTATGGGCAACTCAATCTCTCCCAGAACCGATCTCTTTGAACCATCAAAGGCTCTTACCACCAGGTTGCTGGGTCTCAACGCCAATCCGTCATATTCTAGCTTCACCAGAGCCTTTTTAGGTAGGACATTAAGGGATGACCCCGTGTCTACCAGCACATGGGAAAGGACAGCACCTTTGCATTCCATGGTTATGTGCAAGGCTTTGTTATGATTGCGGCCTTCCGTTGTCAAATCAGTATTGGTGAACCCTAGTCCGTGACTAGCATTAACATTCCCCACTACAGCTTCCAGCTGATTGACAGTGATCTCTTCAGGCACGTAAGCTGCGTGCAAGACTTTGAGTAGTGCATTCCGATGGGCTTCGGAGCACATAAGCAATGATAGGATTGAGATCTTGGAAGGCGTCTGATGAAGCTGATCCACTATTTTATAATCACTCTTTTTGATGATTCGCATGAACTCATCAACCTCTTGATCGAATGGTGTCTTCAAAGCTTCCTTAACAGCTTGATCTTCCTGCACAGGGCTCTTCCCTTTTGCCTTGGCAGCAGCTTCTGTTTCGGTAGTGGGTCTCTGAATTTGTGGAGCGAAAAGACGTCCGCTTCGAGTGAAGCCTCCGCCTCCGCCCACATTGTCTACTTGTGGTGCAGGGGTTGATGATTCAAAAGTGATTCTTTGTCCCTCACAGTACAAGTCAGAGCCGTAATGCCAGGGGATGGCATTACTGCTTTCATAAGGTACCGGTCCAGGCACCGTGATGGTGACTGGACTGATTGCAGCTGTTGAAGGAACTGTGATAGTCTGCGGATCATAATAAATTGTAATTGGTGCTCTAATGGGAGCAGCACCTTCTGAATTGTAGGCAGAGTTGCTTTCAGGATCATAGAATATGGTGACAGTTGAGACATCTTCATGATTTGTTGCTGGTGTTGTAGGAGATATTGTCGGAAGAAAGGTTGTTGTTGTAGGAGTTTCAAAATGGAGTGAAGCTGAAGTTGTAGAAGAAAAATTTGCTGATAACTGATCAGTTGAGATAATAGATGAAGTACTTGTTGATGAAGCCGAAGAATTGTCAGGAATAATGGTTGCTGCAGTTGTAGGAGGTTCTGAAACCGTTGCTGATGAGATTGCTGGATTTGTTGGAAATGATGTGGTGATCTGAAGTTGGCCACTCTGAATAAGACCATCTATGCCATTCCTTAAATTATCGCACCCATTTACTGAGATGTTGCAGTAAGCACAGCCTAACTCACACCCCGGGAACATTTGACATTCCAAGAGCTGAGCTTTGATTCCCACCAACGGTGTCCTGATCTGGCCCACACTGGTTATTAAATAAGACGGCTTGTCTTCTTCAATAGCGTTAATCCTGGGACCACCGTGGTTTGGCATCGGGTTCTTATTGACATTGGGTGGTGGTGCGAAATTCAGAGCTTTTGAGTCTACCAGGTCTTGTACCTTCATATGCAGAGCTCTGCACTTCTCTGTACTGTGGCCAGGTGCGTTTGAATGGAAGGCACACCTAGCGTTGGAGTCATAATTCCTGGGTAGACTGTTGGGATCTGGAGGTGCCAGCGTCCTTAGCTCAACTAGGTTGAGTTTCAGGAGTTGTGGCAGCAGGGTAGCATATGGCATAGGGATCAGATCGATCACCCTGTTAGCTTGAGATGGCCTCTGCTGAAATGGCCTTTGTTGACTGTTGGTGTTGGTGTTGCTGTTGTTGTAATTCCTTGGAGGATACTGAGATTGCTGGTGGTACTGAGGTTGTTGCTGGTAGTTTGGCTGCGGAGGTTGATAAACCGGCTGAGGATGTGCTGGAGCAGGAATGGTGACTGCTGCTATTGACCTGTGGACATATTGGGGCCTGCCCCTGCTGGTGTGGATGGCATTAGTCTCACTAGTCCTTCTCGGGCCTGCAAAAGGCTTTCTGGCATTACTGGACGAGCTTGCACCATTGTCCGAGATCTTCCCCATTTTCAATAGGCTTTCAATTCTCTCGCCAGCTATGACAACATCCGCGAAGCTAGTGGAAGAGGAAGCAGCCAGCCTGTCAATGTAAGTCCCTTGAAGGGTGTTCATGAACATATCTGCCATTTCCCTTTCGGACATAGGTGGCTGAACAGCAGCAGCCAATTGCCTCCATCTCTGGGCATATTCTCGGAAACTTTCCCTTGACGACTGTGACATTCCCATTAGGAGAGTCCTGTTGGGTGCCATGTCTAAGTTATACTGATACTGTCTGATGAAGGCCTCAGCCAGGTCCTTCCAGCATCTAATAGTTGCCCTTGTCAAGTGAGAGTACCATTCTCTTGACGCTCCAGTCAAGCTATCCTCGAAATAGAACATCCAAAGCTTCTCATCCATTGTATAGGCCTTCAGCCTTCCCAGAAAAGACTGTAAATGAGTCCGGGGGCATGAAGTCCCGTTGTATTTTTCAAAACAAGGAGGCTTAAACTTATGGGGGATCCTGACCCCGTCTACCAAGCCCATATCCATGACATCGAATCCCAAAGAGTTTTGAGACTCTAAGGACCTCAACTTCTCAGCTATCTCATCCAACCTCCTATCATAAGCCTCTTCCCCAGCACCCATTACCGTGAACTGGTCCTCTTGGGGGTCTTCTTGAAGTACCCTAGCTGCGGTGGCAGTCCCTTGAACATTTGCAGGAATATTGACCTCAGGATGGAGGTGTGGTCCAAATACAGGGGGGTTTACATGAGGTTGGACCCTTTCATTGTTGCTGGTGCCGGCAGTCCCTATATGTGGATCTTCTTGATTCTGCCTTTCCACCATGGGCCTCAACCTTTCCTGGCTCTGAGCCATGTTGTTCATCACTTCCATAAAATGAGTCATTTGATTCCTCATTTCTAGCCTTTCGTTTGCCATTTGATTTCTGACCTCAGTAAGGTCCTGCTGCATCTGATCCATTTGAATGCCCGGAAGATTGTTACGGGTCGGATAACGGTGCGGACGGTTGAGGGGAAATACCCGGCGCCGAGCAATAATTCCTGAACATCACAACAGAGTTAGTGGCAATAAAACAAAAACCTACAAAACAAACAAAAGTGTTAGCATGCAATGCAGTTATGCTTATTTGCTCCCAAGGTATCCGGTTTGGCATTCAGTTTTGACCCTTCCAGACCCTTGAAGATGCTGTGGGTGTTGCTTTTGAAGTGAAACCCGGATGGAACAAACTAATACATATATTACAAAAGCAAAAAGGGTACATAGTTTGTTTACAAATACAAGCCCTCTGAGGGGTCAAAATACATTACAGGAAAATAAAAGTACACGGAATGAAAGCAACAACAAACAAATGGTCAGACACCAAGACCAAACTCATCCTCACGAACTTCCTTGAGAAGTGCTTCGGTCACAGGATCAGCCGGACGCTCCGTGAGATTCCTGATGAGGAGATTCCGGGTGGTAACAGCTGCTGCTAGCTTCTTGTGCTGACTTTGGTCTTTTGACCTCTTCACCCCAGCTTTGATCTTCAACTCTGATATCTCCCTCTGGGCTGCTGCCAGGGCTTCTTGCTGCACTTTTGCACTAGCTTCCAGTTGCTCCATCTTGTCTTGAACTCTCTTGTCTTCCAAAGTACGAGCCTCGGTGATCCTGACCCACCGAGCCTGACTCTCCTTCAGATACAAGTCTGTCCTTGCTCTCTGGAACTGGGCTTCTTTGCAAGCATTCTTCAGAATTTGTTCTCCAGCTTTAGACTTTTTGATATAATCCCCAGACTTCTCAATCTTAACCAGATGCTCCACTCTCAACTTCTCCAACCTCTCAATCTCCCTCATACCCTCACTCCTCTCCCGGAGGGTCTTCTGCAAAGCCTGGGTTAACTTCTCATTTCTTTCTTTCAGACTCTCAAACTCCTCCAAACTGATAGTGGCAGGTGGTGCTGAAGATGATTCAGGCATATCTTCTATGGTAAAGGGCATTCCAGAGAATTGAGCCCTGGCACGAGACCACTCATAATATTGTGCTGATGCCACATTATTGCACTTCCCCAGAATGGTTACTCCCTTGGTTTGAACATTATCCCAGGCCCAGGCAGCCTGCCTAACAACAGTCAAATTAATCTTGTTCTCACAGTAAAGAGTTTCAACCAAGTCCTGTGCCTTAGGAGTGTGGACCAGGGCATAGCCCAGTTGTCTTCTAAACAGCAGAGGGTTGTAATTGATACTACCCTTAACTCCTATTAGGGGCACATTGGGGAAATGCCCACAGCTGGTGATGATATCCCTACCCTTGGTGCTTTGAGTGCACCATCTGATATCGGCTGAAGTTAGAGCAGTGAGTCTCTTAGCCCAGTTGCTCTGCTGATGAGGGTTCAAAAATGCATCTGTCCTGGGTAGATGCCTGAGAAGCCAAGTATGGAACAATGGAGCACAACATCTCACTAATCTTCCCCTCTGCTTTTCATTCCTCTGATGCACTGAATAGTAAAGGTCCCCCAATAAAGTAGGCACTGGGTTCTTTAAGATGAACAGATGGATTGCATTCTTGCTAATGAATCGAGGCTCATCTGCAAACAACACAATTCCATATATGCTCAAAGCTAACAAGGCACAAACAGCTTTCCACTCTCCTAAAGAAGCTTTCAGGGTAGCTTGAGAGATCAAGAAATCCAGATGGAAGCCAGGGATTCCAGCTTTAGAGGTCATATGCTGCTCAACCAAAGTAGGTTCCAGATGCAAAGCCTTTGCTACTTCTCCATTACCAGGAAAGACCATCTCAGGGTTGAAAGGGATTCCACCCCTGATAGGCAGACCAACCAATGATGAGTATTCTTCCAATAGAGGGCCCAGCTGAAAGTCCTGAAAAGTAAAGCATCTCAGTGGGGGATTGTCACACCCCAAATTTTACCCCTAATCGCTCATACCATAATCATCGTTCATTTCATTTAGCAGAAAAAATTTACTTTGTTGCTTCTAACTCATTTTCAAGTTTTTTTTATTTAATTTTTAATTTCTTTCCACTTTCAAGTTTTTGGTATATATTCAATTTATATTTCACATTTCTAACTTCTTTAACTCATGTTTAATTTTAATTTTAATTTCCTTTTTCTATATCTTTTTTTTAGTTTCTATTTTCTTTTAATTTCTACTTCTTAGTTCTTAATTCATTTTCAAATTTTGAACTTAAATTTTATGTCCATTTCATTTGCAAAGTTTTTTATTATTTCTATTCTCAATTCCAATCTTATTTCCACTTTTATTTCTTCTTCTAATTTATATTATAAGTGTATTTTTTTTTAATTCCAACTTCCATTCCCAATTTCAATTCTAGAATCAATTCCAATTTTAAATTTTAAATTCAATCCCATGTCAATACCATTATGCTCATGTGACATTATTTTTTCGTAACTCATTCATATTTGTTCAAACATTTTTTTTAGTCATTTATCATTTACATAATCACATAATTTATTCAATTTTTCATAAACTCAAGTTCACAATTTTTGCCATGTTTACATCAGCATGTTTTATAATTACATAGAAGAAAAAAAAAAAGAAAGAATTGTATAAAAAAATTCAGCGCAAGACTACAAAAAAATTCAGCCACCAACAGCTCACAAACAGCCCCAAGACAGGCCTGCTCCCTGCTCCATTTCTCCACTCATTGCTGCAAAATTCAGCACTTGTCCCCTTGCCTCCAACCCTTCACCTACAAGTTTCATAGTACAGAATTCAAATTCATAATACAAACCCTAAACCAAGTCTTATATAAGCAACACTGTTACACTGCAAAACAAAAAAAAATTCAGCATCACAAACACACTACAAACAGCTCTCAAAACAATTAAAATCAGCCCTGTTACAACCAAAAAAGCTACCAAAATCCCAACTGTTACAGCCCCTCAAAAACTACAAAAATTCAGCCAAGAGTCACAAATTTCAGCCATCAAATAACCCAAAAAATAGTTCCAAAAACAATCTTGCAACAGCCCTCAAAATCTCACACAAACAACACAAACATTTTTCCGAAAAACCAAAAAATAAATCACAAGAAAAAGAGATTGGAACCAGTCATCACAGAAATTCAGCAGCTTCCAAAAACAAAAAAAGGTTCAGCAACGACAAGCAAGTTCAGAGGGAGTAGGAAGCTCACCGTAGTGGACTCGGCACCCCGATAACATTCGGGCCGGTATGATTCTTTTTTCTCCCTTCACCCCTTTTCAGTTGTTGTTTGTAGATATTTATTTTTCTTTCTAGCTTTATTATTCAATTTCCAATCTGCACAAAGAAAGTCATGTTAAAACTTCAAAAATATACACTCAAAACCTTTTTTCAAATCACAGCATTAAAAAAGAAAAAAACTCACACCATCATTCCATGACCCTGCATCTAACCTGCAAATCACAGTGACCTCACAAACATCACCTTTCCAGCAATAAACTTCAATGTCTTTTAACCCTCCCTTCAAACCTCACAGCAAGAACAACACATAAGCCATAAACAAACCTTCGGCCAAAATCCGCCGCAAACCTGCATAAAACAAACAAAAATCAAATCCAAAACCACCTCCATCCTAACTCACCTTCAAACTCATAACCTTCTTAAACCACCACCAAAATACGGAGAGAAAAAAAAAGAATCAAACCCAAACCTGAAACCGCAAACCGAAACTCTTCACAAACAGAGAACCAAACTTGCTGACTCTTAAACCACCAAAACATCATCCCAAAACCGACGTCAAACCGCAAACTCTGATAGCAACAGACAAACCGGCCGGAACCACCAAAAACAAAACCAATCCAACTCTTCCAAACCTCCCTTCATCATTCAATTTCACTTTCTTCATAAACCTGCGAACCCTCTAATCACACTTCAAAAAACAAAAACATCCAAAAAACCATAAACCCAAAGCAGAAGAAAACACAGAAGAACCTTTGTTCATTACCACAAAACCGTTGAAAATTCCATCACCAACAACAAAACCGAAACTCACCGTTGGCCGCAACCCTCATCGAGTGTGAATCAAACACCAGAAATCGGAAGCCGCCACTGTCCAAATCCGAACACACACCGAACCATCACCGAACTCAAAACACCATCCTCATTAACTCTCAACACCCATCCGAGAACGACCGAAAAACCTGTCCATAGCAACAGCAGCAGAACTCGAACCACTCTTAAACACCATTAATCCATGAAACCGCTCCCATTCTCATCCTACCACCTTCACTGAAAAAACACAGAAAACCTTACCATCTTTGCATCACCATAACCACAACCCTTCACCTACATAAAAAACAGAACCGATTCAGAATTAAAAAAAAGAGCAAAATACGAATCCGCCCCCTTTCCAACACAACCCCAAAATCCACCGAAACACCATTGAAACCGTGAAAAAAATCCAAATAAAATAGCCGTTCCAAAACCTTACCCAAAAAAACCTTTTTTTTCCAGAATATGAAAACGGAACCAACATACCTCACGAGATTCAGAGCCGCCCATCCACCATTACCTTCACCTTTTCAATCTTCATTAACATCACTCTTCACCATTTAAACTCACTAACAAGCAAAGAAATAGATATGAGATTGAGAGATCCATAGAAACAAAGTTGAAACCTTCAATTTGAGATACACACAAACCTTTACTCAAGTCATCAAGCCGCGACTGAACCGAAGCCCCAAAAAACCTTCGAAACCAACACCAAGCCATCACTCCAAACAATAACAACAAATCAGAGAAAGGAGATGAAGTGAAAAGAAACAAAAATTCGAGACAGAGAGAGAAATCTGCGAGAGAGAGACCAAGAACCCTTACCGTAAACCAAACCCGTGACCGACACACCCATTCGCAAACCCACCGGCCGCAACTTCTTCATCGCCAGCCCGTCACCATCTCGCCCACCGAAAGCACATCCGTAGCCGCAAACCTCCGACGAACCTCCACCGTCAAAACCCCTCTTCTTCATCACCCGTGAAACCCTTGAAGTTGACCGAACGCAAATCTTCGTGAGAGGCGACCGAGAGAGAGGCGAGCGAGTGAGAGAGAGAGCAGAGAAAGGATTTCAGCGTCGTGAGGGAGTGGTCGAGAGAGACGGAGGAAGCCGCCATCATTTCTTGCATTTGTTCTCCGCCGACGAGTTAAGGGGTTGGTTACTTTGTTTTTTCAATCTGTTCTTTTTGCTGATGTTTTTGAGAGAGAGTTACAGTGAGAGGTCACCTTCGAAAATGAGAAGGAAAGTGTTTGTTTTCAGTCTTTTTCTTTTTTGTTTGTAAATATTCTTGATGGGGTTTTGATTTCTTTTTTTTATTTTTGATGCCAAACACGTTAGTGTTGTTTTTAGAAAACAATTTTTTTACTGATTTTTTTTCTTCTTCACTCTTATTTTGCAACCTTGTTATTTTTTATATTTATTTTCCATGAAATTCTGATGGGCTTACTCATGGGTTTATTCATATTAACCAAGCCCATCCGTATTTGCTCAGCATACACCTAACAGATCAGTGTCGAACCCCTCCCTTTCCTATTTATTGTATTTTTGTTTTTTTTTTTCCATTTTGTCTTAAACATTTATTTCTATCTCCTATTTTGCAGATTTTATGATTTTATTTTGTTAAAGGTTTTGCTTCATTTTCATATTTTAATTATTTTAGGGCCTATGATAAAAACAGGCGGTTTATGGATATTTGACTTCGTCAATTTTTCTAAACCCATATGAGGCCATGCACTTTTTTTCACTATTTATTCTATTTCATTTATTTATCCATTTAATTCATTATTTATTTTATTTTAATTTATTTAATCCATTTCATTCTATATTTCAATTTATTTCATTTATTATTATTTATTTATTTCTCGCAAGTTTACACCATTTAATTTAATTTTCAAAATAATAATTCCTTGGTCCAACGCCAAGTGAACTTCACTTCACTACACTCACACACGTAAGTCGGTCGTTTACGATCGCCGTCTGCACATTCCTTACACTGCACAGCTTTTCAACTTAAACAAATTGATGCATCACGCTTGTCTTTCACCCCAGCATTCTCGATCCATATATCGAGCCATAGCCAGTTACTAAGCCTTTGTCTTTGTATTTCCTGTTTACTTCATTCAATTTATCTTTGCAAGTAGCAACCTATGTCTAAGACTTAGGAGCTTGCACCCTCTTTTAATTACTTTATTTTTTCGCATTTAAATCCAAGAGGGAAAGAACTCCTGCAGTTGACTCAATGTCATAGGAAGTTTAGACATCCCTAGTTTACCTTTTTGACCTTAGCAATTAGGTCCCTCATCCTTAGGTCCTTAGCTTTTCATTTTATAACTTTTTGTGACTTTCTTAAAGTCACGTGAGTGTTTGCCATGACACTTACCTTCCCCGCGAACCTTGAGCGTAACCAAGTGTTCGTTAATCCTTAGGAGAACTACGAGTGCTCTGATTCTATACCCGATACGTAGGCATCGATGCGATGTTGTGCGAGCACCATTAGAAATAAAACTTTAGGTTCCCATAATTTTAACAAGCAATAAACAACAAAAATGCAAATATTAACAAGAGGTTCCCGTAGGATACTGCGGATGCTTAGGATGCTAACACCTTCCCTAGGTATAATCAACCCCCGAACCTAGTTTCTCCTCATTTAGGGTTTTTGCTATCTTTTTCCCTTTTCCCTTTGGATTAAATTAAAGTCGGTGGTGAACATTTAACGTTTTGCGATTCAAGCTTAATCAATAGCTTGGTATCCGATTCTCACCGCAACAGAAAATGGCGACTTCACTGGGGACTCTATTTTTGAGGGTTAAGCCCACCTTGTATATTCGTATATTTGTTGTTGTATTGCTTGTTATTATTTGGGATTTTGTTGGGTGTACCATGTGTGGTGAGATAAGTCCTAACCCGGACTTGAGTGCGAAATAAGTTAGGACGGTGGTATATTCAAGAAGGCTTGTAGGGAGTTGAGTCCCGACCAAGTTGACTTGAGACACCACCACTCAGCGGAGGCCTCCTCGGATGTAGTTTTGTTGATCGAGTTCAGTCGTGAAAACATTACTATATTCGACTTGAGAGCCATTAATGCTGAGGACCGTAGAACATTTACCCCCACTTGGCCTTTTTAGGGATGTAGTGCGATGACTATGAGGGTGCAAATCCAAAATAGTTGATACGCGATACTGCACTCGGATGAGACTCTCTTGAGAATATTACTGATTACCAAGTCGAGTTGGGAAGTCGGTAATATCCGAAAGATGGGACAGTGATTCTGGGAACTTTTAGAACCCGTTTTACAGGTACAAATAAACCCATAGTACATACCTTTGGGGAGGGTTGAACCATTGACCTCATGCAAGCTTTGAACCTAAGCCTTGTTTGTGTTTGTGTGTTCATTGCATTCACGCATCATGAAGCATCATTTTTACCATTTATTCAAGGAACTCAGAAACTTTATCTTTGCAAATATCATAGGTATCATCATGGACTTTGGAAGAAGAAAGACTGTCAAGTACACGTTCAAAACTCCCAAACTTGAAGACCTAAGGAAATTAAGAGATTTGGTTTTGGATCAAGAAGCCTTCGTGGAGAAGCATAGGAGACTTTTAGCTTTGCTTAAGGCTGATTGGGATGGAAGGTTGCTCTCTGTGATGCTCCAGTTTTATGATCCTCTCTACCACTGTTTTACGTTCCCTGATTACCAATTGGCGCCTACTTTGGAAGAGTATTCAGTTCTGGTAGGATCACGTGTTAAGGATGAGTTTCCATTCCCTGTTCTAGAGAAGGACCCTGAAGAAGCGGAGATTGCAAAGGCAACATACTTGAGTGTTCCTGAGGTCAAGGCAAATATGACCTATAAAGGAAAGATTTTTGGATTCCCTACAAAGTTTCTGATAGAAAAGGCCAAGAATTTTGTTGATGTGAAGGATATGAAAGCTTTTGAGGCGACTTTTATTCTGCTGGTATATGGAGTGTTACTTTTCCCAAACTTTGAGGACTTTGTCGACCTGAACGCCATCAAGATCTTTCTGAAGAGAAACCCGGTCCCTACTTTGCTCGGAGACACTTATCATTCCATCCATCTGAGGAATCACCATAAGGGAGGGATGATTACTTGTTGTGCATCATTTCTATATGAGTGGTTTATTTCGCACTTGCCTAAGTCATCTTCATTTTGGAACCTTAAGGATGGTTTGTGGTGGTCACAAAGGATCATGTCTCTTACCCACTCTGACATTAGCTGGTACAATCGTGCTTATGATGGAATATTGATTATTGATAGCTGTGGTGATTTTGCTAATGTGCCTCTTCTTGGCACTAAGGGAGGAATCAGCTATAATCCGGTTTTGGCTCGCCGTCAACTCGGGTACCCGTTGAAGGACAAACCTAAGAGTGTTGAAGTGGAAGGAATTTTCTTTAAGGATGACGAAGAACCAGAGCTCAAGAAACAGATTATGCAAGCTTGGAAGTGCATCCATAGGAAGGGGAGGAGTAGCTTGGGAAAGCCGAATTGTGTTTCTATGGAACCCTATCTCCAATGGGTACGAGATAGGGCAATCAGTCTGAAGATGCCTTACCCTCGCCAGGATCCTATGACCTTCAAGAAACCCATTCTAATCTTTATGGATGATGCAGAAAAGCTGAAGATTGATTTGGAGAAAGAGATTCGAGAGAAGAATGCATGGAAGAATCGTCATCAGATCATCAGTAGTGAGAATGAGGAACTTAGAAGACAGCTGAAGATGAAGGAAGAAGAAGAGCTCTCCAACAAGAAAAGGAAAGCGCAAGAGGATTTATTTTCCTCCAGCACTCAAGGGGACAATTCTTGGAAGTCGATCGTGGATCAACTTATGCTTGAAAGGGCTCAGATGAAGGCACACATCGAGAAGCTCAACTTGAGGCTTTTAGGAGAATCTCCTTAGGACTTTGTTTTTGTCTTTATTAAGCTTTGTTTGGGATTTTTGAAAGTGTACTCAAGACTTTGTATCACTTTTTGAATTTAATGAGATCATATCCTTTTGATTATTATGTGTTCCTTGGTATTTGCAAATTGTTTCTTAAGTTCCTTGAATAAAATTTCATTTTTGCATTGCACTCATACATTTGGCATTGCATTTGCATTTTTTTTTCATGAAACTCATTCCCGTCATCTGCTCTCAATTCAGCTTTCACACTGAGGCTCTCACGCAAATACTACACTCGAGCTCAAGCCAGAAAGAGGATGGCTGAAAGAGACCTGGAGATGGACAGAGTTAACGAAGAGCTTTCTGATATTCGTGGAGATATGGGTCAGATGATGGAAATGTTGCAAGTCATTCGAGCGAAGATGGATACCCAACGGACTGTGGTGTCAGAAATTGTCACTGCAACGACTGAAGTTGTCACTGCAACGACCCAGCCGACATCATCAGTCATTACCCCTGTGACTTGGCCTCCTTTTGGACTTCCTCATGGATTCGTCCCTCCTCCTCATGGTTTTGCTTCTCAAAGTTTTATTCCTTCTTCTTCAGGATTTGCTGCTCAGAGTTTTATACCTCCTTCACAAGGGTTTGCTACTCAAAGTTTTATTCCTCCTTCCTAAGGACTTGCTACTCAGGGTTTCTTCCCTCCTTCTCAAGGTTTTGCTACTCAGAGTTTTATACCTCCTTCCCAAGGATTTGCTGCTCAGGGTTTCTTCCCTCCGTCCCAAGGCTTAGCTTCTCAAAGTTTCGCACCTCCCTCTCAGGGTATGGCATTTCCTTTTCAAGGTTTTGTGCCTCCTCCTCAGGGATTTGCTGCTCAACAAACTGTTCCTGTGACTAATGAAGAGAATCATGCCGTTGCTAATTTTACACAGGACATTGTGCACACCCGTGCCCAACCGTATTTTAATGACCATCAGGGGTATGAAGCGCCAGATATGTCTGAAAACGGAGATGAGAAACATGTGAAGATGCAAGAGAATTTTGATACCCTTGAAAAAAGGTTAAGAGCGATTGAAGGTGACCAGATCTTTGGTGCTGCTGCCAGAGAGATGTGTCTGGTGTCTGGATTGGTAATACCTCCAAAGTTCAAGATACCCACCTTTGATATGTATGAGGGTGCAACTTGTCCTAAGAACCATCTCCTGATGTACTATCGAAGAATGGCTGCTCAGGTAGACAATGATAAGTTAATGATCCACTGCTTTCAAGACAGTCTGAAGGGAATCTCCTCTAAATGGTATCTGACGCTTGACCAGTCGAAGATCCGCAGTTTCCAAGACTTGGCAGATGCTTTCATCCAACAATACAAGTACAACATGGACCTTGCTCCCGATAGGAGGCAATTGCTAAGCATGTCTCAGAAAGAGTCTGAATCCTTTAAAGAGTATGCTCAGAGGTGGAGAGGGACCGCTTCTCAAGTAGAGCCCCCATTGACTGAAAAAGAATTAGCTGACTGGTTTGTTGACACTGTGCGACCAGAATTCTATGAGAGAATGGTGGGGAGCATAACTGCTAGTTTCTCTGATTTAGTGGCTGTGGGAATCAAGGTAGAACTCGGTTTGAAGAGTGGAAAGATGAGTGGTGCATCTGTTAGTTCCAGCAGTGGCAGTGGAAATATTGGCAAGAAATTTACCAATAATTTCCACAAGAAGAAGGAGGGTGAGACAAATGCGATAATGGCAAGTCAAAGAAGAAATCCACTTTGGCAGAGACCTTCACCTATGGCTCAACAGCAGTATCCTCGTCAACAGCAGTATGCTCATCAACAACAGTATGCCCAACATCCTTATGTAGCGGCGGTTCAACCAGCATTTAATCCCCAAGTCCCCATGTATCGGCCAACTCAAGCAGTACCGATGTACCAACAAGCGGCTCCAATGATTAAACCTTATCAACCAATGCTCAACAATCCAGGCTATCAACAAGCACCCAATGCTTCGGCCTACCAGCAGAGGACTCCAGCTCCTCATTCAAATCCCAATTTTCAGAATAGAAGACCAGGTGGAAGGCCTCCAAATCCTCGAATCCCTATAACTTATACTGAGTTATATCCTTCACTGCTGAAGAAGGGTTTGGTTACTCCAAGGCCTTTGGGTCCTCCACCAAATCCGCTTCCACCAAATTACAACCCAAATGCTCACTGTTTATTCCATGAAGGTGCCCCGGGGCACGATTTGGAGGGTTGTTATGCTTTGAAGTACATCGTGAAAGATTTGATGGAGAAGAACATTCTGTCATTTGGGAATACTGGTCCGAATGTCAAAGATAATCCTTTACCCAAGCACGGGTCTATAAATGCTATTGTTGATGAGTCCGAAGAAGGTTTGATTTTCAATGCCACCGAGATCAAGACCCCGCTTAGAGACTTCCACGCGAAGTTAGTAGAGGCGGGTATACTGAAGAGCTGTCATCAAAATTGTGAAGGTTGTGTTGATAGTCCAAAAGGATGTGAATCGGTCTTGAAAGATGTTCAAGATTTGATTGATGAAGGTGTCTTACAAGTAAGCAGTCATATGAAGAGGAATGAGGTGGCGGTGATTGAACCCATTTTCAACTTGCCGGAATCTAATTCTACCTGGGTGCCCGTGTTCAACCTGCCTGAATCTTCAGGAGTTCAACCTATCCTCAATACTCCAGAATCTGTGGTGCCAATTTTCAATATACCTGAGCCAAGATTTGAACAAAGGAGTAACTCTTTCCGTTATGAAGACACTAAAGCAGTTCCTTGGAAGTATGATACAGGGAAAGTTCATCAGAAGATTGATAAAGCTAATCAGAAGGAAGGTTCAAAAGTTGCAAGTACTGATATAGCGGGTGCAGGTCGTTTGACTCGCAGTGGTCGTGTTTATACCTAGCAAACCAATACGGCTCCGCCTAAAGAAGTCATACCAGCTGTTGTCAACAAAGATAAAGAGGTAGTCTTGGGAGAAGAGGATGCAGAGTTCCTCAGAATCATAAAGAAGAGTGATTATAAGGTAATTGATCAGCTACATCAAACGCCTTCCAAAATATCTATCCTATCACTTCTTATGCATTCTCCGGCTCATCGAAGTGCGCTTCAGAAGTTGTTAGCTCAAGCCCATGTTACGCACGATATAACAGTGAATCAGTTTGATGGAGTCATTGCCAATATCACTGCGTGTAACAACCTCAGTTTCAGTATGGAGGAGCTTCCAAAGGAGGGCTTAGACCACAACCGTGCTCTCCACATATCAGTGAAATGTCAAGAGGATACTTTAGCAAGAGTTCTTGTGGATACAGGATCTTCATTGAATGTTTTACCGAAGAGAACACTGGCTAAATTATCTTATCAAGGGGCAGAGATGAGGCCCAGCGCACTGATTGTAAAAGCTTTTGATGGTTCAAGAAGGACTGTTATTGGAGAAGTAGACCTACCAATCCTGATCGGGCCACAGGTCTTCAAAATCACTTTCCAGGTTATGGACATCAATCCTAATTACAGTTGCCTGCTGGGAAGACCTTGGATCCATGCTGCTGGGGCAGTCACTTCTACCCTACATCAAAAGATGAAGTTTGTGGTCAATAACAAGCTGGTGACCGTGTCTGGGGAAGAAGATCTCATGGTTAGCAATCTTTCATCCTTCAATTATATTGAGGCTGATGAAGATGCTTTGGAAACTTCTTTCCAAGCTCTTGAGATAGCCAATGTTGTCCTTCTGGAAGTAGAGGAACCAAAAGGGAAGGGTATCCCATCTTTTGCATCGCTGAAGAGTACCATTTCCACCATTGAAGAAAGAAGCTATGAAGGTTGGGGTGATGTCATCGAAGTCAAGCAGAAGCTAGATCGTTGCGGGTTGGGTTACAAACCAACTCATGTGAAGGAAGGAGCGTCAACCTCCGTTAAAGGACGTCTGAAGACCATTCAAGAGGTGTTTTCCAGTGCTGGATATCAGATCAACGCAATTGATGGAGTTTCTGAAGATGAAGATGTGAATCATTTGGTGTATCAGTGTGAAGAAGCCTTGGACAATTGGGAGGCAGTCGAGATCCCAGAGTTTTTTCCATTGTCAAAGTAATTTGTTGTTTTTTCAATGTTTTCAAAGTTCCCTAGCTATGCCCAAGGCTATGGGAGTATTTTGTAGGGCCCCTTTCTCATTTTTAAAAGTTATTATCAATGAAGGCATTTTGTTGAACTCTTATTTTGATCATTTACAGTTTTTTTCTCTCTCTTTTCACTTTTAAAAGAAAATGGCAATCTTTCAAAACCAATAAAAAAGCTTTTTCTCTTGCATTTCTCTATTTTTCCACTTTTAATAAAAGCAAATCATTATCATATGCAGAATAAACGAAAACCCTGTTGAATCCAATGACTCTACATTCTCTCCTAACTTTGATTCGCCCATCTACCAAGCGGAAGATGAAAGTGAGGAAGATTGCGACATTCCCGAAGAACTGGCAAGATTAGTTGAGAATGAGCACACAGATCTTCAGCCACATAAGGAGCAGGTAGAGACCATAAATCTTGGCACTGATGAAGACATGAAGGAAGTCAAGATTGGTACAACACTTGGGGCAGACATCAGAGAAAGATTGGTCAAGCTTCTCAAAGAGTATGTAGATGTGTTTGCATGGTCGTATCAAGATATGCCCGGTTTAGACACAGACATAGTAGTCCACAAGTTACCTCTTCGACCAGATTGTCTTCCTGTAAAGCAAAAGCTTCGAAGAACAAGACCAGACATGGCTCTGAAGATTCGAGAAGAGGTCAAAAGGCAGTTTGATGTTGGATTCCTCGCGGTTGCAAAGTACCCTGAGTGGGTAGCTAATATTGTGCCAGTCCCTAAAAAGGATGGCAAAGTCAGAATGTGTGTGGACTATAGGGATTTGAACAAAGCCAGTCCGAAGGACGATTTCCCTCTTCCGCATATTGACACTTTGGTTGACAACACTGCTAAATTTGCTGTTTTCTCCTTCATGGATGGGTTTTCAGGATACAACCAGATCAAGATGGATCCTGACGATATGGAAAAGACTACATTCATCACACCATGGGGCACTTATTGTTACAAGGTTATGCCATTTGGTCTCAGAAATGCAGGAGCCACTTATCAGAGGGCAATGGTCACCCTTTTCCATGATATGATGCATAAAGAGATAGAAGTCTATGTGGATGATATGATTGCCAAATCACAGAGTGAGGAGGATCATTTGAATCATCTCTTGAAGTTATTTGAGCGTCTCAGAAAGTTCCAACTGCGACTGAATCCAGCTAAGTGTACTTTTGGTGTCCGATCAGGAAAGTTACTTGGTTTTATTGTTAGTCAGCAAGGGATTGAAGTAGATCCAGATAAGGTCAGAGCAATTCAAGAGATGCCAGCTCCAAAAACAGAAAAGCAAGTCAGGGGTTTCCTCGGAAGATTGAACTACATCTCCAGATTCATCTCCAACATGACTGCTACATGTGAGCCTTTATTCAAGTTGCTCCGGAAGAATCAAGCAATTGAGTGGAGTCCTGATTGTCAACTGGCTTTTGAGAAGATTAAGGTTTATCTGCAAGAACCTCCTATCTTGGTCCCACCTACTCCTGGGAAGCCTCTTTTCATGTATCTTATTGTGCTCGAGGGATCTATGGGTTGCGTATTAGGCCAACAAGACGAGACTGGTCGTAAGGAGCACGCCATTTATTACTTAAGCAAGAAGTTCACAGACTGTGAGAGCAGATACTCACTTTTAGAGAAGACTTGCTGTGCCTTGGCATGGGCGGCCAGACGTCTCAGGCAGTACATGATTTGTCACACTACTTTGTTGATCTCGAAAATGGATCCAATAAAGTACATTTTTGAGAAGCCTGCCTTAACTGGAAGGCTCGCCCGTTGGCACATGTTGTTATCCGAATACGACATCCAATATGTAACCCAGAAGTCCATTAAAGGCAGTGTTTTATCTGAATACCTTGTTGATCATCCTGTCGAAGACTATGAACCTTTGAAATTCGATTTCCCGGACGAGGACATTATGTTGATAAAGGACTATGAAGTTCCAGGTCCAGATGAAGGTCCCGAGCCAGGTTCTCGTTGGAAAATGATGTTTGATGGTTCCTCTAACTACATGGGGCATGGCGTAGGAGTTGTCTTGATGAATCCCGATGGTGGTTATACTCCCTTCACGGCTAGATTGTGCTTTGAATGTACAAACAACATCGCAGAGTATGAAGCATGTATTTTGGGTATCGAAGCTGCAATCGATACTAGAATCAAGATCCTTGATGTATATGGAGACTCAGCTTTGGTAATATATCAAGTCAAAGGTGAATGGGAGACTCGTGATGAGAAGTTGATCCCATACCGTGCCCACATTGTGGAATTGATCAAATACTTTGATGAAGTCACTTTCCATCATGTTCCAAGGGCAGAGAATCAAATTGCAGATGCCTTGGCAATGCTGGCCTCTATGTTTCAAGTCAGATTTCTTAATGAAGCTCCACTCATTACAATCGAGCGAAGAACTGCACCAGCCTACTGTCTATTGGTCGAAGAAGAAACTGATGAGAAACCGTGGTTCTATGACATCAAGAACTATCTGCAGAATCAGGAGTACCCAGCTGATGCAACAAATCTAGACAAGAAGACTTTAAGAAGATTGGCGTCCAAGTTTTTCTTCAGCAACAATGTGCTCTACAAGAGAAATCATGATATGGTTCTGCTCAGATGTGTGGACAAGCGCGAAGCAGACTTATTGATCAGGGAAATCCATGAAGGATCATTTGGAACACATGCCAATGGACATGCCATGTCCAGGAAGATCTTGAGAGCTGGTTACTTCTGGTTGACCATGGAATCAGATTGTTTCAAGTATGCCAGGAAGTGTCATAAATGTCAGATCTATGCCGACAAGGTGCACGTACCTCCAACACTTTTGAATGTTCTGTCATCACCTTGGCCTTTCTCAATGTGGGGCATTGACATGATAGGGGCAATTGAGCCTAAAGCTTCCAATGGTCATCGGTTTATCTTGGTTGCAATTGATTATTTCACCAAATGGGTAGAAGCAGCTTCCTACGCCAATGTGACAAAGCAAGTGGTTGCCCGTTTCATCAAGAACCAAATTATCTGCCGCTATGGGATCCCAAGCCGAATCATCACAGATAATGGGACCAATTTGAACAACAAAACAATGAAAGAGTTGTGTGAGACATTCAAGATTGAACATCATAACTCTTCTCCGTATCGCCCGAAGATGAATGGAGCTGTTGAAGCTGCAAACAAGAACATCAAAAAGATTTTGCAGAAGATGGTAAAAACTTACAAAGATTGGCACGAGATGTTACCATATGCTTTACACGGATACAGAACATCAGTTCGCACTTCAACAGGGGCAACCCCTTTCTCTTTGGTGTATGGGATGGATGCAGTTCTCCCTATTGAAGTAGAGATACCATCCTTGAGAATCTTGATGGAAACCAAACTGGAGGAAGCTGAGTGGGTCCAGAACAGGTTTGACCAATTGAACCTCATTGATGAGAAGAGAATGACCGCCATGTGTCACGGCCAGATGTACCAGAAGCGCATCAAGAGAGCATTTGACAAGAAAGTCCGCATCCGAGAATTCAAAGAAGGAGATCTTGTACTCAAGAAAATCTTGCCAGTCCACAAAGACATGCGTGGAAAATGGAGTCCTAACTATGAAGGCCCATATGTTGTGAAGGTGGCATTCTCCGGAGGTTCCTTAATCCTTACAACTATGGATGGTGAACAGCTGAAACACCCGGTGAATTCTGATGCAGTCAAAAAATATTATGCCTAAATAAAACCCGATAGGTCGAAAACCAGAAATGGCGACCTAAGCAAAAAAAGGGCATCCCGGTGGATCAAAACCTATGAAGGAGATCCAGGCAAAAGTTAGGGATAAAAATGAAAAAATAAGAGCTCGCTAAGTTGAAAACCCGAAAGGGCGGCTTAGGCAAAAAGGAGCGTCCCGATGGATTGAAAACCCGAAAGGGCGATCCAGGCAAAAGTTAGGGACAAAGGCATTTGACTGTATCAGATGGTGTTTACCATTACTGAAGAATTATGCTGGAAGATCGATCCATTTGCTCTTGTCAGAAGCAAGGTGTCGGGCAGTCTTAGTTATTAGGGATTGTAGTGGTTGTTGGATTCAATGTAGACCCTTCCCCATTGCCATTTTCAAATTGTAATTTCCCATGGAGTTTTTGCCATTGGCAAGCTACCATTCTTTGAATAAAATACAAACTTTTGCCTATGAATTTTGTTATTCAGCTTCTTATTTTCTTTTGTTATGCAAAATGCCATCACTTGATTACAATTTAACTCTGAAAATGACAAGTTTTTTAAGAAAATGTTTTTTGAAAGCATGCTGAAAAACTTTTAAGTTTCATTGACTTTGGAAAATTGAAAAAACCTTCTGTCTCCCCAAGAAGTCCTGGTTTGCAACAACACTTTTATACTATTATTGCAGAAATCTCCATAGAAGTTCAAAACTGATAACACTCTTGGATGGATCCTTGGACCAAGCATGATTTCCAAGTTCGAAGACATCTCCCCAGTGTTTTTCATATTGCTCACCTGAGTATTGGTGTTGAGAGCCTACTCCTCTTTGAGTCTTGTCAAAACTCTTTGTCTCTTTTGAGTCAACGTTTGCATATCATGATCATTCGCATCATGCTCAATCATGCGCATTTGACATTAGCATTTGTCTTTCCCCAGTTGCCGTCTGTCTAACTCCAAGTCCAGATATCATTAGTGTTCAATTTGAGAATTCATTGTTGTTGGTACCCGAAGTTTGGTTTACCAATGTTGTTGTCCCCGGTAATTACTGGTGTCCCCTGTGGAATTCTAATTGTGGTTGGTATTTGTCTTTATGACCACCAATATCTCCTTGAAGTCTAATTTTCATTGGCACTAATCTTTCAAGCAGGCCCTGAAACCTTTTGCTTAAAATCCAGATCCATCTGATTTTGGCATATACTTGTACCCTTTCTCCTGATGGTTCCTGAGGGAATTTCCAGAGGTTGGATGTCTTATCTTATTTGAAAACTCCAACATATTTTGTTGTTACTTCTCGTGTTAGCCGGTCGCTTAGAGCCGTTGATCCATCTTTGGGTGATCTCCATTCTATCCCCAATGTTAGCTGGTCGCATAGAGCCGCTACTAAATCTCTGTGATTCCCTTCCTTATCCTTAGTGTCAGCAGTTACATTTGAACCTGCTAGTTTACCATTTTGAATACTTTGACTACTTTGCCTTTATCATTCTTAGTGTCAACCGGTTTTTAACTTGTTGCGCATTCACTTTGAGTGTATCGTGGCTTTCTTTTGTAGTGTCAATAGGTTTCGAACCTATTGCGCTTCCACTTCGATTATTTTTTTTGTTGATTATTCATGGTGACAGTTGGTCGCATCGTGCCACTGCACATTCACTTTGGTTGTTTTAGTTTGTTATTATTCATGGTGTCAGTTGGTCGCGTCGAGCCGCTGCGCATTCACCTTGAATAAGCTTGTTGTCATTCTCAATGACAGTGGTCGCATCGGGCCGCTGTGCATTCACTTTGAATGTTTATTTTTTTTGTTGATTATTCTTGGTGTCAGTTGGTCGCATCGAGCCGCTGCGCATTCACCTTGAATAAGCCTTTTGTTATTCTTAGTGTCAGTTGGTCGCATCGAGCCGCTGCGCATTCACTTCGAATATTATGTTTACCATTCCCAATGACAGTTGGTCGCATCGAGCCACTGCGTTTTCATTTTGAATATTTTTGTTGATTATTCTTAGTGTCAGTTGGTCGCATTGAGCCGCTGCACATTCTCTTTGAATTTTGTGTCATTTTTATTCATGGTGTCAGTTTGGTCGCATCGAGCCGCTGCGCATTCACTTTGAATATTGTGTCGTTTCCATTTTCCAATGACAGTTGGTCGCATTGAGCCACTGCACATTCTTTTTGAATATTTATTTTGCTGTTCTTAGTGTCAGTTGGTCGCACCGAGCCGCTGCGCATTCACTTTGAATTTTGTGTCCTATTTCTATTCATGGTGTCAGTTGGTCGCATCGAGCCGCTGCGCATTCACCTTGAATAAGCTTGTTATTCTTAGTGTCAGTTGGTCGCATCGAGCCGCTGCGCATTCACTTCGAATATGTTGTTGCTTTTTTTCTCAAAGTCTTTTGGTCGCACTGAGCCATTGGTCAACCACTTCAATTTATTTCCTCGTCTTATTTTCACTTCCATTGTCAATTGGTCGCATAGAACCATTGGTCAACCACTTCGATTTATTTCCTTGTCTTGTTTGTATTCCTGGCGTCAGTTGGTCGCATCGTGCCACTGTGCAGTCACATTTTATTTTATTTTGTCTGTGTTCGTTGATCCAACGCTTTGGATTTCCTTTTTGTTCTCGTCTTTTGTTATTCTTAGTGTCGACAGTTTACACTTGAACCTGTTGATTTATCACTTTGAATATTTCCCGTTTTCATTTATTTATCCCCAGTGTCTGTCGTTCCCAGTGTTGTCATCCCCAGTGAGTCTTGGCTTGTGGTCGTCGACATTCTCATTTTAATCATTCATACCATAATCATCATTTCATTGCATAGTTGTTGCAGATTAGATAGTTTGTTAGTCCAGCATAACATTGCATTTAGGGGCAAAATTTCCGGTTATTTCTATATTTAAATACCTTTCACCCTGATCGCCTGAGTGTCCTCCGTCATTCATGCCATCTGGTAAAGTTATTTAAATAGGGGCAACTGTCACACCCCAAATTTTACCCCTAATCGCTCATACCATAATCATCGTTCATTTCATTTAGCAGAAAAAATTTACTTTGTTGCTTCTAACTCATTTTCAAGTTTTTTTTATTTAATTTTTAATTTCTTTCCACTTTCAAGTTTTTGGTATATATTCAATTTATATTTCACATTTCTAACTTCTTTAACTCATGTTTAATTTTAATTTCCTTTTTCTATATCTTTTTTTTAGTTTCTATTTTCTTTTAATTTCTACTTCTTAGTTCTTAATTCATTTTCAAATTTTGAACTTAAATTTTATGTCCATTTCATTTGCAAAGTTTTTTATTATTTCTATTCTCAATTCCAATCTTATTTCCACTTTTATTTCTTCTTCTAATTTATATTATAAGTGTATTTTTTTTTAATTCCAACTTCCATTCCCAATTTCAATTCTAGAATCAATTCCAATTTTAAATTTTAAATTCAATCCCATGTCAATACCATTATGCTCATGTGACATTATTTTTTCGTAACTCATTCATATTTGTTCAAACATTTTTTTTAGTCATTTATCATTTACATAATCACATAATTTATTCAATTTTTCATAAACTCAAGTTCACAATTTTTGCCATGTTTACATCAGCATGTTTTATAATTACATAGAAGAAAAAAAAAAGAAAGAATTGTATAAAAAAATTCAGCGCAAGACTACAAAAAAATTCAGCCACCAACAGCTCACAAACAGCCCCAAGACAGGCCTGCTCCCTGCTCCATTTCTCCACTCATTGCTGCAAAATTCAGCACTTGTCCCCTTGCCTCCAACCCTTCACCTACAAGTTTCATAGTACAGAATTCAAATTCATAATACAAACCCTAAACCAAGTCTTATATAAGCAACACTGTTACACTGCAAAACAAAAAAAAATTCAGCATCACAAACACACTACAAACAGCTCTCAAAACAATTAAAATCAGCCCTGTTACAACCAAAAAAGCTACCAAAATCCCAACTGTTACAGCCCCTCAAAAACTACAAAAATTCAGCCAAGAGTCACAAATTTCAGCCATCAAATAACCCAAAAAATAGTTCCAAAAACAATCTTGCAACAGCCCTCAAAATCTCACACAAACAACACAAACATTTTTCCGAAAAACCAAAAAATAAATCACAAGAAAAAGAGATTGGAACCAGTCATCACAGAAATTCAGCAGCTTCCAAAAACAAAAAAAGGTTCAGCAACGACAAGCAAGTTCAGAGGGAGTAGGAAGCTCACCGTAGTGGACTCGGCACCCCGATAACATTCGGGCCGGTATGATTCTTTTTTCTCCCTTCACCCCTTTTCAGTTGTTGTTTGTAGATATTTATTTTTCTTTCTAGCTTTATTATTCAATTTCCAATCTGCACAAAGAAAGTCATGTTAAAACTTCAAAAAATATACACTCAAAACCTTTTTTCAAATCACAGCATTAAAAAAGAAAAAAACTCACACCATCATTCCATGACCCTGCATCTAACCTGCAAATCACAGTGACCTCACAAACATCACCTTTCCAGCAATAAACTTCAATGTCTTTTAACCCTCCCTTCAAACCTCACAGCAAGAACAACACATAAGCCATAAACAAACCTTCGGCCAAAATCCGCCGCAAACCTGCATAAAACAAACAAAAATCAAATCCAAAACCACCTCCATCCTACCTCACCTTCAAACTCATAATCTTCTTAAACCACCACCAAAATACGGAGAGAAAAAAAAAGAATCAAACCCAAACCTGAAACCGCAAACCGAAACTCTTCACAAACAGAGAACCAAACTTGCTGACTCTTAAACCACCAAAACATCATCCCAAAACCGACGTCAAACCGCAAACTCTGATAGCAACAGACAAACCGGCCGGAACCACCAAAAACAAAACCAATCCAACTCTTCCAAACCTCCCTTCATCATTCAATTTCACTTTCTTCATAAACCTGCGAACCCTCTAATCACACTTCAAAAAACAAAAACATCCAAAAAACCATAAACCCAAAGCAGAAGAAAACACAGAAGAACCTTTGTTCATTACCACAAAACCGTTGAAAATTCCATCACCAACAACAAAACCGAAACTCACCGTTGGCCGCAACCCTCACCGAGTGTGAATCAAACACCAGAAATCGGAAGCCGCCACTGTCCAAATCCGAACACACACCGAACCATCACCGAACTCAAAACACCATCCTCATTAACTCTCAACACCCATCCGAGAACGACCGAAAAACCTGTCCATAGCAACAGCAGCAGAACTCGAACCACTCTTAAACACCATTAATCCATGAAACCGCTCCCATTCTCATCCTACCACCTTCACTGAAAAAACACAGAAAACCTTACCATCTTTGCATCACCATAACCACAACCCTTCACCTACATAAAAAACAGAACCGATTCAGAATTAAAAAAAAGAGCAAAATACGAATCCGCCCCCTTTCCAACACAACCCCAAAATCCACCGAAACACCATTGAAACCGTGAAAAAAATCCAAATAAAATAGCCGTTCCAAAACCTTACCCAAAAAAACCTTTTTTTTCCAGAATATGAAAACGGAACCAACATACCTCACGAGATTCAGAGCCGCCCATCCACCATTACCTTCACCTTTTCAATCTTCATTAACATCACTCTTCACCATTTAAACTCACTAACAAGCAAAGAAATAGATATGAGATTGAGAGATCCATAGAAACAAAGTTGAAACCTTCAATTTGAGATACACACAAACCTTTACTCAAGTCATCAAGCCGCGACTGAACCGAAGCCCCAAAAAACCTTCGAAACCAACACCAAGCCATCACTCCAAACAATAACAACAAATCAGAGAAAGGAGATGAAGTGAAAAGAAACAAAAATTCGAGACAGAGAGAGAAATCTGCGAGAGAGAGACCAAGAACCCTTACCGTAAACCAAACCCGTGACCGACACACCCATTCGCAAACCCACCGGCCGCAACTTCTTCATCGCCAGCCCGTCACCATCTCGCCCACCGAAAGCACATCCGTAGCCGCAAACCTCCGACGAACCTCCACCGTCGAAACCCCTCTTCTTCATCACCCGTGAAACCCTTGAAGTTGACCGAACGCAAATCTTCGTGAGAGGCGACTGAGAGAGAGGCGAGCGAGTGAGAGAGAGAGCAGAGAAAGGATTTCAGCGTCGTGAGGGAGTGGTCGAGAGAGACGGAGGAAGCCGCCATCATTTCTTGCATTTGTTCTCCGCCGACGAGTTAAGGGGTTGGTTACTTTGTTTTTTCAATCTGTTCTTTTTGCTGATGTTTTTGAGAGAGAGTTACAGTGAGAGGTCACCTTCGAAAATGAGAAGGAAAGTGTTTGTTTTCAGTCTTTTTCTTTTTTGTTTGTAAATATTCTTGATGGGGTTTTGATTTCTTTTTTTTATTTTTGATGCCAAACACGTTAGTGTTGTTTTTAGAAAACAATTTTTTTACTGATTTTTTTTCTTCTTCACTCTTATTTTGCAACCTTGTTATTTTTTATATTTATTTTCCATGAAATTCTGATGGGCTTACTCATGGGTTTATTCATATTAACCAAGCCCATCCGTATTTGCTCAGCATACACCTAACAGATCAGTGTCGAACCCCTCCCTTTCCTATTTATTGTATTTTTGTTTTTTTTTCCATTTTGTCTTAAACATTTATTTCTATCTCCTATTTTGCAGATTTTATGATTTTATTTTGTTAAAGGTTTTGCTTAATTTTCATATTTTAATTATTTTAGGGCCTATGATAAAAACAGGCGGTTTATGGATATTTGACTTCGTCAATTTTTCTAAACCCATATGAGGCCATGCACTTTTTTTCACTATTTATTCTATTTCATTTATTTATCCATTTAATTCATTATTTATTTTATTTTAATTTATTTAATCCATTTCATTCTATATTTCAATTTATTTCATTTATTATTATTTATTTATTTCTCGCAAGTTTACACCATTTAATTTAATTTTCAAAATAATAATTCCTTGGTCCAACGCCAAGTGAACTTCACTTCACTACACTCACACACGTAAGTCGGTCGTTTACGATCGCCGTCTGCACATTCCTTACACTGCACAGCTTTTCAACTTAAACAAATTGATGCATCACGCTTGTCTTTCACCCCAGCATTCTCGATCCATATATCGAGCCATAGCCAGTTACTAAGCCTTTGTCTTTGTATTTCCTGTTTACTTCATTCAATTAAATCTTTGCAAGTAGCAACCTATGTCTAAGACTTAGGAGCTTGCACCCTCTTTTAATTACTTTATTTTTTCGCATTTAAATCCAAGAGGGAAAGAACTCCTGCAGTTGACTCAATGTCATAGGAAGTTTAGACATCCCTAGTTTACCTTTTTGACCTTAGCAATTAGGTCCCTCATCCTTAGGTCCTTAGCCAATAGGTCCTTAGCTTTTCATTTTATAACTTTTTGTGACTTTCTTAAAGTCACGTGAGTGTTTGCCATGACACTTACCTTCCCCGCGAACCTTGAGCGTAACCAAGTGTTCGTTAATCCTTAGGAGAACTACGAGTGCTCTGATTCTATACCCGATACGTAGGCATCGATGCGATGTTGTGCGAGCACCATTAGAAATAAAACTTTAGGTTCCCATAATTTTAACAAGCAATAAACAACAAAAATGCAAATATTAACAAGAGGTTCCCGTAGGATACTGCGGATGCTTAGGATGCTAACACCTTCCCTAGGTATAATCAACCCCCGAACCTAGTTTCTCCTCATTTAGGGTTTTTGCTATCTTTTTCCCTTTTCCCTTTGGATTAAATTAAAGTCGGTGGTGAACATTTAACGTTTTGCGATTCAAGCTTAATCAATAGCTTGGTATCCGATTCTCACCGCAACAGGGATCATAGAACTGAATGCAAGTGTGGATCAGGCTTCTTTGTGAAGGGTCCAGATCCATAACCATATCAAGTATATCCCCATAGTGTTCCCTGAACAATGGTATGTGATCGGGAGTGATCAGGGTCTGAATCCTCCTGATGTCAGATAGCTCTGGCTGGAAGAAGTGATAGGTGATGTTGCTCTTTTTAGGAGCCATGATGCTGAGACTGAGTAGAGACAGGTGCTGATGATAACACTGAAGAATGAGCCACTAATTGGCTGGTGCAGATAACTGAAGTAGATAGCTGAAGCAAATGCTGATGAGGATGGGTCAATGCTGAAGATGGGGTCAAAACCAGAACCAAATGAAGATGGATACCCTGAAACACAAATAAGCAAATGTCAATATGATGCAATGAGTATGTATGCAAATGGTATGCAAGGGTTTGTGACTGAGCTGGATCTGATCAAAAGCCCTGATATATGTCCAAGTATGTTTAAGAATTCCAGATGGAGGTCAATAAATCCAGTAACCAAGGTGGGGGACTCAAATAAAGAGCCACATGTCCAGGGTTTTAGAATCACAAGAACTGTCCCAAAGTGGAGTACTCTTAAACAAACAAAGTAACAAGGTATTCTGGGGTCAAGGTACCTGCAAACCTGTAAACAACCCAATCCCCTCACAGGTAGTGTTCTAAAACAAAGATCCTCAGACTCGGATCAGTTATGGGAAGTGTAAACACTTCCAACCCGGAGGTACAGTGTTTACAATAACCATAAAAAATCCTCCTCTAATTCACCTCAGTTTCTGAAGGTCAATACTAAAAGGTCATCCAGACTTAGCAGGCTTCCCAGATAGCCCTAGCATTGCAGGAAATCTGCAACACAGAGTTCTCAAGAAGAAACCCATATCTGAACCGTGTTTCATATTCCCGCACCAGACCGAAATGGAATGGGAAAGAATATGATCCACTCTAGCCTAGGTGTCACTCAGGTCCCAGGTATAGGACCTTAACTCTCAATGGAACACCCACCCACCAAAACAAACAACAGATCCAGCCAGCAGCACAGTATGACAATATGATATAATGCAAAAGCAATAAAGAAAGCAGTAAAGCAAACTGTACATAAAGCAAAATAAGTACAAATATACAAGCACAAATAAGCACATAACACCCCAGTAAACACAAATCAATCAAGCGCTAGGAGGAACCCACAAAAAGAACCAGAAGCCCTGGTTGCAGTATAAGGGTCCCCAGCAGAGTCGCCAAGCTGTCGCTCCCACCAAATGAAGCCGGGTCAAATGGGGTACAGACGCGAACGGTCGGCGAAAGGGACAGTGAGAACACACAGCCGTGAACTCACTGGAGATGAATAGAGTCGCCAGCTAGGCATTTTTATCCCGGAGGAAAGGCAATGCTGCATAGGCCTAGAAAGAGATGGATAAGACGGTTGCGAACCAGAGAGACTGAGAAAGGGGGTTGGTTACAACCTGGGAAGGTATTAGCACCCAGATTGTCCGCCGTACTCGACGGGATCCACGCTTAAAAGATTTGTGTTTTAAAAGGGTAGTGTCAGTGCAATTTGTGTGTAAATGAACTGGAAAAGGATGTACAGGTGTCTGTGTAAAAGAAGTGTGAAGTGCAGTATGTACAGTGTCAGTGTAGGAATGAGAATGAATTGCTCAAGATCATGAGGCTAAAAGAATGATGCTGGAAAGAGGGGGAATGTACAGAGACTTTTGTTCGATAACTGTTAAGTTATGCCTACGTATCCTCTCGTGCAATGAGGAAGTCAGAACACCGTAGTTCGACCGGAAGAGACTGAAAGATGAATTGACTGGTGAACTGCTTACTTGCCTATGCTCAAGTGTGTGATCTGTCTGGCTCAGATGCAAACTGTCTTGCATTAGACGGAAGAAGCAAGTTCTCGTTTGTGAATGAAGGTGATGAGAAAAGAATCCCGGAGGAGACGATTATTGTTTGTTTTTGAGTTTTCAGTCTTTTATTGCTTTTTGAAGTTTGTCATAAGTTAATGAGCTTAAGCCTAAACCAATGGATTTAGTAAACTCATCACATCTTCCCTCTGATCAGGGGTAATGAGAATACCTTAAGTGTGAAGTCAGATTCTCACACTTAATCACCTTTGGTGTAGGATTAAGATCATTAACCTACTTGTGACTAATTAGATGTTTTTGTGGTTTTTGTTTAGTGTTAAGTAATGAGGTTAAGCCATAATCAAGGATTAAACAGACTCATTACACCATCCTAATAGAAGGATAATAGATGAGAATGTTTAAGCTGAGGAAAGCTCCTCAGCTTAATCCATGATTAGGGATTAAACTCATGACAAAACAAGCCTTTGATTAAGTGGATTTTATTTGATGATATGATGATGAAGTGATTTTTAGGGTTTGTAAGACAACTTGAGGGGGACTTGTCCATTAACACTAGGGTTAGTCCTTCTTAACCAATTAAGGAAGAATTAGAACCCTAATGCAAGGCCCAAGTTACAAGTGTGATGTCTTGATGACTATTAGATGGATTGATTAAAGGAGTTAAACACATTAAGGGTTTAACACTTAGGATTAAAGTTATACACTCCATCCTAAGAGAAGGATGCAGGCATGAGCTTAATCACAAAGCCTTAAAGCCTTTAGGGTTTAGTCCCTGATTATGAGATGAGAAGAGAAGACACAAAGAGACACAAAGGTAAAACTAAGAGGGGAGACTAATCAAAACCCTAATCATTGTCATGCTTGGTTGTTCCTAAGGTTTGTGAGGTTTTCAAGGGAAGTCTTCAATGGAACCACCAGGAAACAGATGAAAAGATCAAGAGAAGCAAAGTGACTTGCTTCATTCAAGAAGTCAAGTCACTTGAAGAAAGAAAGTAAGAAGAACAAGAATGAGCAAGCTCAATCTCATACACAAACAAAAATGCAGCAATGGATGCAAGGGAGATGAAAAGAAAAGTTATGAGAAGTGAAGGCAAATTCACTTCTCAAGCTCACTTACCACCTGAAATGTTAGCAAAGGAATGCAATGCAATGCAAAAATGGGATGAGATGACATGATGAGAAACAAAACCAGAGGCATATACATGATGCTAATGATGCTATGAGATACTACAAACATGAGGTAGCACATGGAAATGATCACACAAGCTTATGGATGCAGATGAAGCAAGTTAGGAACCATGAAAACACATGAAAAGTTATGAAGTGCACATGACATACAACATGGAAAATACATGATGCAATGATCAAACATGATTTCTATATGTCTTATGATGTCAAATGAATCACATGGAAGCATGGGATGTCATGGCAAGTCATGGTATGCAAGAGAATGCAAGATGGATGCATATGAAAGCTCAAATTAGGGTTTATGAATCAAACATCAATCAAAAACCAAAAACAGAAGCAAACCCTAAGATAAAAAATGGAAAATGCCACTCAAAGGCCCCCTAATCTTATACTAAACCAATGTCCAAAGGGGAGGTCTCAACTCTTAACCAATCTCAAGTTATGATTTTTACAAGTTATTAGGGTTTTAAGGGTTTCCAAACAAAAGAAATGCCAAACAAATGAAAAATGCAAGATCAAATCATGGCCATTTAATCTCAAAAACTACATGCTAAACACAATGCAATGCAAGAAGAATCAATGTCCAATTCCTCATGAATAGGCAGAAATGATTTTTTAAACTTAGGATCAAAATAATGCACAAAAATGATTTTAATTCAAAGAAAAATTCTCAAAATGCATCAAGATCCAAAAAGAAATTTGGTTTGAAGGTTGGACAATGTTTCTAAATGTCTTAGAACATTTCAAGAATTTTTTGGTGATTTTTAAATACTTAAAAGTATTTTTAATAAATTAATTCTCATTAATCAATTAAAAATAATCTTTTAAATATTTAAAAATACTTTTTTAATGCTAAAAATAAAATAAAAAATATTTTTGTGTCATAAAAATTATTAAAACTCATGAGAAAAAGTTTCATAATTTTTAAGCAATTTTTACTATTTTAAATTAAATATGCAAGTTAAATGAAAATGAAAAAGAAAATAAATTAAATAAAAGGAAAGTAATCAGAATGGAGGGTTGAGATTGCTTCTGGGCTCAAAGGGGTTGACTGGGCGCGCATCTGGACGGCCCAGGTTCAAACCAGCTTAATCCTGATTAATTAAATAATAATTCATAATTAAATCTTAATGAAATGATCCAGGCCTTCCATTCACGCGCGGGAAACACAATCCAATGGCTCACATTCAAAACTGGTGCCCTAACCCTAATTAGCAGTTAATGACTTTCAGGCTGCCGGAGAAGACTTCCGGTCGTCTTCTCCGGCCAGCACCCTCCCTGAGAATCTCCAACACTCTTAAAACCTAACTAAAACAAAATCTAAAAACATGGAAATGATTCCCACTCACTCACGAACCAAAACCCCCAATCAAAACAAATTTATTCTTCCCTGAACTCATGAATCGAGCAAAACAAATTTTAGGTCACAGAGTTTCAGAGATCAATTAAATTCTCATTTCATCACCATTTCCAAAACTAAAAGCATCAGGATATTCAGTGAAGCATGGAGAACAAGCTTAGAACATAAAAAATGATTTCTGGAAAAATATTTCTTGAGCTACCTGAGATTCGAAGCTTTCACTCCAGCAACTTTCAGGCCTTCCCTCCTTGTGAAATCCACTCCACTTGACCCCCTGGTGATGCTTGAATGCTCAGGAGAAATTTATGTTGGCTGGATGAAGAGTTTGAACAGCTTCTGCTCAAGCTCAGTTGAAAATGGCAATGGTGATTCAGGCTGTTTTTGGCAAGGGTGAGGGGTTCTTTGTGGTCCAGATGATGAGTGGAGAAGGTTTGTGGAGTTGGTTTGAGTGTTTGTGAACTGTGGAGTGAGTTTCGAAAGAAACTGCAAGTTGGAGTGAAAATGGTGAAATGGTGTTATGGCTTGTTTCAGGCTTGGTTCTTTGCTGGTTTCTACTCAATGGAACATGGTAAGATGATTGGTGAAAATGGTTTGGATGTTTGAAGTTTGTGGAGGCAGATTCGAAGAGTTTTGCAAAGTGAGGTGTTTTTGTGTATGTGATGTTGTGTGTTGTTTCAGCCCTGCTTCTTGAGTATTATGGCCTGCATTTGGATAGTATATTTTAATCCTATAGGTCAGATGATTTGACATGGCCTCTATTGATTGGTAAGTTTGCTTTTGCCAAAAGTCCACTTTTTGTGTAAGAGAGGTATGGCTTGGTTCTAGGCTAGTACAAAGCATGGGCTGGCGCAGCAAGGGTGAGGGCAAGGGCTAGCAAAGCTCAGCATCCAATGTGGCAAGTGGTAGGGAGTGTGATCATGAGTTTTGCAAGTTGGCTCAACTTTGGTTCACATGTGACTCTCTCATTCCACAAGCCATGAAACATAAGCATTCTTGGTTCAATTCTGACTTTTAGAGTTTATGTGATGTTTGTGTCATGGTTTGATGTCAACTAGAGGTTACAAAAAGCCTTGGTTCATGATTTTGCAAAATTCACATTTGAAGCATGTCTTGAAAATCAATGATTTTTGCCAACTTTGTCACACCATAACTTTTGATCAAAGAAGAATTTGATCATGTTCTTGTACTTTTTGAAAAGGGAAAAATGTGATCTACAACTTTCATGACCAAAGTTTTTCCATTTGAAGCATTTTTGGATCAAGAATCAAGGCTTGAAAAATGACCTAAAATGGAGCATTCTTGAAAAGTCAACTAGGCCCAAAAAGTCAACATTTGCAAAAACTCCAAATTCTTGATTTTTGTGGACTTCAACCTTCTCTCATGATCAAATAAAGATCATATACACTCAAAATGATGAAGATCACCCATTGGTTGGGTCATTGGGGGTCTCAGATGCCCTGATTTTGCACTGACTTGTCCAGAAAGTCAACTCTTGATCAGATGACTTCCCCATGGAATTTCTTCCTGAAAATTGATATGCATACTCCCTATACCATATAGAGACCAATGGAAACAAGAATGACCAAAAAATTTGGAGTTATGGCCTCTGAAACCAAAACCCTAATTTCAGGTCAACTGTGCAGTCAAACTTGGCTCTGCATCCACACCAATCCCAGTTCTTGTGATTCTTTGGCATTCTTGACTTTGAGAGGATGTGATATGATATAAGAACACACATGGACCCCTTTGAAATGATTGGTGGCCTTTGGAGTGGCTCAAGATGCTCTTGGATTGCTCAGATCACAAACCCTAGGTGCAGATGACTTAGAATCTGTGCAATGAACAAAAATGTAATATGAGGTGATATGATTGTGCTTATGCATATGAAATGATCACAAGCCATGGTGTGAATGGGTGGGGGCAAATTTGGGGTGTTTACATATGGAATCAGATGCTCTTGGTGAGTGTACCATTTGTCGCTAGTCTGATTGATTACCAAAGCTGAATCCCCGAATACAGTTAAAGTTTTGATCCTGAGGTCAATGGCTTCCTCAAGACCCATGATACAGGCTTCATATTCAGCTTCGTTGTTAGTGCAGTTAAAGGTGAGTTTTGCCGAGAAAGGCATATGAACTTCTTTAGGTGTGATTGTAAACACCCCAAATTTGCCCTCACCCATTCACACCATGGCTTGTGATCATTTCATATGCATAAACTCAATCATAGCATCTCACATCACATTTTGATTCACTGCATAGGTTCTAAGTCATCTGCATCTAGGGTTTGTGATCTGAGCAATCCAGGAGCTTTCTGAGCCACTCCAAAGGCCACCAATCACTTCAAAGGGATCCATGTGTGTTCTTATATCATATTACATCCTCTCAAAGTCAAAAATGCCAAGGAATCACAAGAACTGGGATTGGTATGGAAGCAGAGCCAAGTTTGACTGCACAGTTGACCTAAAATTAGGGTTTTGGTTTCAGAGGCCATAACCTCAAATTTTTTGGTCATTCTTGTTTCTATTGGTCTCTATATGGTATAGGGAGTATTCATATCAATTTTCATGAAGAAATTCCATGGGGAAGTCATCTGATCAAGAGTTGACTTTCTGAACAAGTCAGTGCAAAATCAGGGCATCTGAGGCCCCCAATGACCCAACCAAGGGGTGATCTTCATCATTTTGAGTGTATTTGATCTTCATTTGATCATGGAAGAAGGTTTAAGTTCACAAAATTCAAGAATTACAAGTTTTTGCAAAGTTGACTTTTTAGGGCATGGTTGACTTTTAAGGAATATGTCATTTTATGCCACTTTTCAAGCCTTACTTTTTGATCCCAAAATGCTTCAAATGGAAAAACTTTGGTCATGAAAGTTGTAGATTAGATCTTTCCCTTTTCAAAAAGTACAAGAACATGATCTAATTCTTCTTGGATCAAAAGTTATGGTGTGTCAAAGTTGGCAAAAATCACTAATTTTCAAGACATGCACCAAATGAGAAACTTGCAAAAACTTTGTACCAAGGCATTTGTGACTTTTAGTTCATGTCTAACCAATGTGCAAGCATCATACAAGTTCTAAAAATCAGATTTGAACCAAAAGATCACATGTTCATGGTTGGCAAAGCAAGAGATTTTCATGAAGTTTCAAAAGTGATCAAGTTGCAAAATCATCATCACACTTCCATCCACTTGTTGCCTTGGCTGCTGAACCAACCATAGCCTTTCCCCTCACCATGCTGCACCAGCCCACACCTTTGTACTAGCCTAGAACACAACCCATGCCTCTCTTACACAAAGGTTGACAATTTGCAAAAGTGAACTTACCTATCACAGCAGGCCAGGTCACATCATCTGACCAATGAGATTATTTTATGCAAACCAAAGGCTAGCCATTTCACATATCAAGCAAGGCTGAAACACACAAGAGCACAACATTCACAAACTCACTCCATCAAGCAAAACACTTCGAACCTCTCTCCACAACTCACAAACACAAAAACCAAGTCCATTGATCAACTCACCTTGCTTCACTGAGCCAAAACCAGCAAGACTTAGGCTTGAACCAAGCAAGAACTGAGCTTCACCATTTCTCATCCTCAAAGCCAGAACTTTCGAATCTCACTCTCCAGCCATCAAACACCCCATTTCTCTTCACCAACAAGTCAAACACACCCAAAGGAGCAAGAATCCACCATTGGATTAGCCTGAAACCTCACATTTCCTGACTGTGAAACCTGCTGCACCAGAACTGGACTTCTCAAATTAGCTTGTTTAAGCTCATTCCAAGCCCACCATTAGCATCAGGGGGGTCAGTGGAGCAAGCCTGCATCAAAGAATAGCTCTGAAAGCCCAGAAACAGGAGTCTCCATCTCAGGTATGGCCATGAACATTTTTTCTCAGAGCTTGCATTTTAAGTTATAAATTGATTCCTTATGTCTTGCTGGTCATGGGGATACTCTTAGAATCGAAAATGAGTGAGAAATGAGTTTGTATTGCTGCTCTGAAATTTCACCCGTGAAATTTGTTTCTTTCAATTTGTTTGATTCTTGATGTTTAAATGATGTTTGAGGGTGGATTCGTGACCTAGGTTGTTAGAGGATCACTTGGTTGTGTTTAATTTGTTGTTTGGTTGCCTGAATCATGTTTTAGGGTTTTGATGCCGCCGGAGAAGATGACCGGAGCTTCCCTCCGGTCACCTGAAAATGCTTAGCCCTAATCCTGTAATTAAATGGCATTTGAATTTTGGGCGTTGGATTGCTTGACTTCGTTGACTTCCCGCGCGCATGTGTGGCCCAGATCCACTCAGTTAGCCCTAATCCCTTTAGTTAGTTTAATTAATCATAAATAAATTAATTTAATCAGATGCAATCCTGGCCCTTTGAAAACGCGCGCGGTCAACCACTTCAAATCCAGAGTGAATCCTGGCCTTCCATCCTGCATACTTCAGTCTATTTTTATTTTTATTTCATTTTCTTTCATTTAACTTCCACAATTTATTTAAAATAGTAAAAATTGTTTAAAAATTATGAAACTTTTTGTCAAGAGTTTCATTAATTTTTAATACACAAAAATATTTTTATTTTCATTTTTAGCATTAAAAAAGTATTTTTAAATATTTAAAAGATTATTTTTAATTGATTAATGAAAATTAATTTATTAAAAATACTTTTAGGTATTTAAAAATCACCAAAAAATTCATGAAATGTTCTAAGACATTTAGAAACATTGTCCAACCTTCAAACCAAATTTCTTTTTTGATCTTGATGCATTTTGAGAATTTTTCATTGAATTAAAATCATTTTTGTGCATTATTTTGATCCAAACTTCAAAAAATCATTTCTGCCTAACCATGAAGAGTTGGACATTGATTCTTTTTGCATTGCATTGTGTTTAGCATGTAGTTTATGAGATTAAATGGCCATGATTTGATCTTTCATTTTCCATTTGTTTGGTAATTTTCTTGTTAAGGAACCCTAAAACCCTAGAAAACTTAGGAAAATCATATCTTGAGTTAGGTTGGGAGTTGAAACTTCTCCTTTGGGAAGTGAGTTAGTATAGGATTAGGGGTCCTTTGAGTGCATTTTCAATTTTTTATAATGTTGTTTGCTTCTGGTTTTGGTTTTTGTTTGTTGCATTGATCATAAACCCTAATTTGGGCTTCCATATGCATCCATCTTGCATTCTCTTGCATAACATGACTTGCCATGACATTTAAAGCATCCATTTGATTCATTTGACATCATAAGACATATTGAAAGCATGTTTGATCATTGCATCTTGCATTTGTCATGTTGTATGCCATATGCACTTCATAACTTTTCATGTATGTCCATGCTTCTTAACTTGCTTCATTTGCATTCATGGACTTGTATGATCATTTCCATGTGCTGCCTCATGTTTGTAGCATTACATAGCATCATTAGCATCATGTAAATGCTCCTGGTTTTGTTTCTCATCATGTCATCTCATCCCATTTTGCATTGCATTGCATTTCTTTTCTAACCTTTCAGGTGGTAAGTGGCTTTGAGAAGTGAATTTGCCTTCACTTCTCATAACTTCTCTTCATCTCTCTCTTGCATCCTTGCTGCATCTTTGTTTGTGTTTGAGTTTGAGCTTGCTCACTCTTCTTCTCCTTACTTTCTTCCTTCAAGTGACTTGACTTCTTAAATGAAGCAAGTTACTTTGCTTCTCCTGATCCTTTCATCTGCTTCCTGGTGGTTCCATTGAAGATTTCTCTTGAAAACCTCACAAACCTTAGGAACACCCAAGCATGACAATGATTAGGGTTTTGATTAGTCTCCCCATTTAGTTTTACCTTTGTGTCTCTCTTGAGTCTTCTCTTCTCATCTCATAATCAGGGACTAAACCCTAAAGGCTTTAAGGCTTTGTGATTAAGCTTATGCCTGCATCCTTCTATTAGGATGGAGTGTATAACTTTAATCCTAAGTGTTGAACCCTTAATGTGTTTAAATCCCTTAATCAATCCACTTAATAATAATCAAGACATCACACTTGTAACTTGGGCCTTGCATTAGGGTTCTAATTCTTCCTTAAATGGTTAAGAAGGACTAACCCTAGTGTTAATGGACAAGTCCCCCTCAAGTTGTCTTACAAACCATAAAATTCACTTCTTCATTACATCATTAAATAAAATCCACTTAATAAAGGCTTTGTTTTGTCATGAGTTTAATCCCTAATCATGGATTAAGTTGAGGAGCATTCCTCAGCTTAAACATTCTCATCTATTATCCTTCTATTAGGATGGTGTAATGAGTCTGTTTAATCCCTGATTATGGCTTAATCTCATTCCTCAACACTAAACAAAAACAACAAAAACATCTAAATAATCAACAAGTAGCTTAATGATCTTAATCCTACTCCATGGTGATTAAGTGTGAGAAGCTGACTTCACACTTAAGGTATTCTCATTACCCCTAATCAGAGGGAAGATGTGATGAGTTTACTAACCCATTGGTTTAGGCTTAAGCTCATTAGCTTATGACAAACTTTCAAAAGCAATAAAAGACTGAAAACTCAAAAACAAACAATAATCGTCTCCTCCGGGATTCTTTTCTCATCACCTTTACTCATAAACGAGAACTTGCTTCTTCCGTCTAATGCAAGACAGTTTGCACCTGAGCCAGACAGGTCATACACTTGAGCATAGACAAGCAAGCAGTTCATCAGTCAATTCATCTATCAGTCTCTTTGGGTCGAACTACGATGTTTTGACTTCCTCATTGCACGAGAGGATATGTAGGCATAACTTAACGGTTATCGAACAAAAGTCTCTGTATATTCCCCCTCCTTTCAGCATTATCCTTTAAGCCTCATGATCTTGAGCATTTCACTCTGTTCTTACACTGACACTGTACATTTATACACTTCACATTTCTTTTGCACCGACACCTGTACATCTTTTTTTCCAGCTATTTTATACACAGATTGCACTGACACTACCCCTTTAAAACACAAATCTTTTAAGCGTGGATCCCGTCGAGTACGACGGACAATCTGGGTGCTAATACCTTCCCAGGTTGTAACCAACCCCCTTTCTCAGTCTCTCTGGTTCGCAACCGTCTTATCCATATCTTTCCAGGTCTATGCAGCATTACCTTTCCCCCGGGATAAAAATGCCTAGCTGGCGACTCTATTCATCTCCAGTGAGTTCACGGCTGTGTGTTCTCATTGTTCCTCTCGCCGACCGTTCGCGCTTGTACCGGGATGCAAATCTTTGGGAGCGACAGCTTGGCGACTCTGCTGGGGACCCTTATACTGCAACCAGGGCTTCTGGTTCTTTTTGTGGGTTCCTCCTAGCGCTTGATTGATTTGTGTTTACTGGGGTGTTATGTGCTTATTTGTGCTTGTTTATTTATTTTTGTTTATTGCTTTATATACAGTTGCTTTACTGTTTTCTTTATAGTTTTACATTATATCATATTGTCATACTGTGCTGCTGGCTGGATCTGTTTGTTTGCTTTGGTGGGTGGGTGTTCCATTGAGAGTTAAGGTCCTATACTTGGGACCTGAGTGACACCTAGGCTAGAGTGAATCATATTCTTTCCCATTCCATCTCGGTCTGGTGCGGGAATATGAAACACGGTTCAGATATGGGTTTCTTCTTGAGAACTCTATGTTGCAGATTTCCTGCAATGCTAGGGCTATCTAGGAAGCCTGCTAAGTCTGGATGACCTTTTAGTATTGACCTTCAGAGACTGAGGTGAATTAGAGGAGGAACTTTTATGGTTATTGTAAACACTGTACCTCCGGGTTAGAAGTGTTTACACTTCTCATAACTGATCCAAGTCTGAAGATCCTTGTTTTAAAACACCACCTGTGAGGGGGTTGGGCTGTTTACAGGTTTGCAGGTACCTTGACCTCAGTTTACCCTGTTACTTTGATTTGGTTAAGAATACTCCATGTTGGGACAGTTCTTGTGATTCTAAGCCCTGGACATGTGGCTCTTTATTTGAGCCCCCCACCTTGGTTACTGGACTTATAGGCCTCCATCTGGTTTTCTTGAACACACTTGGACTTATATCAGAACACTTGATCAGATCCAGCTCAGTCACAAACCCTTGCATACCATTTGCATACATCCTCATTGCATCATTTTAACATGTGTTTATTTGTGTTTCAGGGTATCCATCCTATCATTTTGGCTTGGTTTTGACCCCATCATCAGCTTAGACCTGTCTTCATCAACACTTGCTTCAGCTATCAGTCACCTGCTTCAGTCACCTGCAGCCAATCAGTGGCCCATTCTTCAGTATCATCATCAGCACTTGTCTCTACTCAGTCTCAACATCATGGCACCTAAAAAGAGCAACATCACCTACCACTTCTTCCAGCCAGAGTTAGCAGACATCAGGAGGATTCAAACCCTGATCACTCCAGACCATATACCACTGTTCAGGGAACACCATGGAGATATACTTGATATGGTTATGGATCTGGACCCCTCACAGAGAAGCCTGATCCACACTTGCCTTCAGTTTTATGATCCTCCACTAAGATGTTTCACTTTTCAGGACTTTCAGTTGGGCCCTTTATTGGAAGAGTACTCCTCATTAGTTGGTATACCTACCAGGGGTGGAGTCCCTTTCAACCCTGAGATGGTCTTTCCTGGTAATGAAGAGGTAGCAAAGGCATTACATTTGGAACCAGTCCTGATTGGGCAGCATATGACTTCTAAGGCTGGAATCCCTGGCCTGCATTTGGATTTCTTGATCTCTCAAGCTACCCTGAAAGCTTCTTTAGGAGAGTGGAAAGCAGTATGTGCTTTATTGGCCTTGAGCATATATGGAATTATATTATTTGCAGATGAGCCTCGATTTGTTAGCAAGAATGCAATCCATCTGTTCATTCTAAGGAACCCAGTGCCAACTTTATTGGGGGATCTCTATTATTCAGTGCATCAGAGGAATGAAAAACAGAGGGGAAGATTAGTGAGGTGTTGTGCTCCTTTGTTCCATACTTGGCTTCTCAGGCATTTGCCCAGGACAGATGCATTTTTGAACCCTCATCAGCAGAGAAACTGGGCTGGAAGACTTACTACTCTAACTTCAGCTGATATCAGGTGGTGCACTCAAAGCACAAAAGGCAGGGATATCATCACCAGCTGTGGGCATTTTCCCAATGTGCCCCTAATAGGAGTTAAGGGTAGTATTAATTACAACCCTCTGTTGTTCAAAAGACAACTGGGCTATGCACTGGTCCACACTCCTAAGGCACAGGACTTGGTTGAGACTCTTTATTGTGAGAACAAGCCTAATCTGACCATTGTTAGGCAGGCAGCCTGGGCCTGGGATAATGTGCAGACTAAGGGGGTAACCATCCTGGGGAAGTGTAACAATGTGGCATCAGCACAATACTATGATTGGTCCCATGTCAGGGCTCAATTCTCTGGGATGCCCTTTACTATAGAAGATATGCCTGGGCCTTCCGCAACACCACCTCCAGCAACTGTCAGCTTAGAGGAGTTTGAGAAGTTGAAAGAAAGAAATGAGAAGCTGACTCAAGCTCTACAGAAGACCCTCTGGGAGAGGAGTGATGGTAGGTTGGATATTGAGAGGTTAGAAAAGTTGAAAGTGGAGCATTTGGCTAGAATTGAGAAGTCTGAAGATTACATTAAGAAGTCTAGGGCTGGAGAGCAGATCTTGAAGAATGCCTGCAAGGAAGCCCAATTCCAGAAAGCCAGGACAGACTCGTATCTGAAGGAGAGTCAGGCTAGGTGGGTTAGGATCACCGAGGCTCGTACTCTGGAGGAAAAGAGGGTCCAAGACAAGATAGAGCAACTGGAAGCTAGTGCAAAAGAACAGCAGGAAGCCCTGGCAGCAGCCCAGAGGGAGATATCAGAGCTGAAGATCAGAGCTGGAGTGAAGAGGACAAAGGACCAGAGTCAACACAAGAAGTTGATTACAGCTCTTACTACCCGGAACCTCCTTATCAGGAACCTCACGGAGCGTCCGGCTGATCCTGTGACCGAAGCACTTCTCAAGGAAGTTCGAGAGGATGAGTTTGGTCTTGGTGTTTGACCATTTGCCTGTTGTTGCTTTCATTCCATGTACTTTTATTTTCTTGTAATATATTTTGACCCCTCAGAGGGCTTGTATTTGTAAAACAAACTGTGTACCATTGGCCTTTTGTAATATATGTATTAGTTTGTTCCGCTTCGAAAGCAACATCAACAGCATCTTCAAGGGTCTGGAAGGGTCAAAACTGAATGCCAAGTCGGATACCTTGAAAACAAATAAGCATACTGCATTGCATGCTAACCCTTTGTTTGTTTTGTAGGTGTTTGTTTTATTGTTGCTAACTCTGTTGTGATGTTCAGGAATTATTGCTCGACGACGAGGGTTTCCACTCAACCGACCACACAGGTACCCCACCCGCAGTAACCTTCCGGGCATACAGATGGATCAGATGCAGCAGGACCTTACAGAGGTCAGGAACCAAATGACCAACGAGAGGTTGGAAATGAGGAACCAAATGACACAGTTTATGGAGGTAATGAACAACATGGCTCAAAGCCAGGAGAGGCTCAGAGCACTGGTGGAAGGGAGAAATCAGGAAGACCATCAGCCAGGGACTGCTGGGACTAGCAACAATGAAAGAGTCCAACCTCATGTCAATCCCCCAGTCTTTGGACCCCACCTCCATCCAGAAGCCAACATCCCTGTCAACATACAAGGGACTGCCACAGCAGGAAGGGTATTGCAAGAAGACCCCCAAGAAGACCAGTTCACAGTAATGGGGGCCGGGGAGGAAGCTTATGATAGAAGGTTGGATGAGATAGCTGAGAAGTTAAGATCCTTAGAGTCTCAAAACTCTTTGGGTTTTGATGTTATGGATATGGGCTTGGTAGACGGGGTCAGGATTCCCCACAAGTTTAAGCCACCATGCTTTGAGAAGTATAATGGGACTTCCTGTCCCCGGACCCATCTACAATCTTTTCTCGGGAGGCTAAAGGCCTATACCATGGACGAGAAGCTGTGGATGTTTTATTTCGAGGATAGCTTGACTGGAGCTTCGAGGGAATGGTATTCCCATCTGACAAGAGCAACTATTAGATGCTGGAAGGACCTGGCAGAGGCCTTCATCAGACAGTATCAATATAACCTGGATATGGCACCCAACAGGACCCTCCTAATGGGAATGTCGCAGTCATCTAGAGAGAGCTTCCGAGAGTATGCTCAAAGATGGAGACAGCTTGCTGTTGCTGTCCAGCCACCTATGTCAGAAAGGGAGATGGCTGATATGTTCATGAACACCCTTCAGGGGACTTACATTGATAGGCTAGCTGCCTTCTCATCCACCAGCTTTGCAGATGTAGTCATAGCCGGGGAAAGAATTGAAAGCCTATTAAAGATGGGTAAGATCTCAGACAACGGTGCAAGCTCATCCAGTAATGCAAGAAAGCCTTTTGCGGGCCCAAGAAGGACTGGTGAGACCAATGCCATCCACACCAACAGGGGCAGGCCCCAATATGTTCATAGATCTGTGGCAGCAGTCACCATTCCCGCTCCAGCTCATCCACAACCGGCCTATCAGCCTTCACAGCAAAACTATCAGTAACAACCTCAGTACCATCAACAAAATCAGTACCCTCCGAGAAATTACAACAACAACAACACCAACAACAATAATCAGCAAAGGCCATTCCAGCAGAGGCCATCTCAAGCCAACAGGGTGATCGATCCGATCCCTATGCCATATGCTACATTGCTGCCACAACTCCTGAAACTCAACCTAGTTGAGCTAAGGACGTTGGCACCTCTAGATCCCAACAGTCTACCCAGGAATTACGACTCCAACGCCAGATGTGCCTTCCATTCAAATGCACCTGGCCATAGTACAGAAAAGTGCAGAGCCTTGCACATGAAGGTACAAGACCTGGTAGACTCTAAGGCCCTGAATTTCGCACCACCACCCAATGTCAATAAGAACCCTATGCCAAACCACGGGGGTCCCAGAATCAATGCAATTGAAGAAGACAAGTCGTCTTATTTAATAACCAATGTGGGTCAGATTCGGACACCGTTGGTGGAGATTAAGGCTCAACTCCTCGAATGTCAAATGTTCCCGGGGTGTGAGTTAGGGTGCGCTTACTGCAATATTTCAGTAAATGGGTGCGATAACTTGAGGAATGGCATAGACGGTCTCATTCAGAGTGGCCAACTTCAGATCACCACATCATTTCCAACAAATCCAGCAATCGCATCAGCAGCAATTCCTGTATCTCCTACAACTGCAGCAACCATTGTTCCTGACAATTCTTTGACTTCATCAACAAGTACTTCATCTATCATCTCAACTGATCAGCTGTCAACAAATTTTCCTTCTACAACTTCAGCACCACTCCAGTTTGAATCTCCTACAACAACAACGCCCGTCCTTCCGACAATATCTCCTACAACATCAGCAACAAATCATGAAGATGTCTCAACTGTCACAATATTTTATGATCCTGAAAGCAACTCTGCCTACAACTCAGAAAGTGCTGCTCCCATCAGAGCACCAGTCACAATTTATTATGATCCACAAACTATCACAGTCCCTTCTGCAGCTGTCATCAGTCCAGTCACTGTCACAGTGCCTGGACCAGTACCTTATGAAAGTAGTAGGGCCATCCCTTGGCACTACGGCTCTGACATATACTGCGAGGGACAAAGAATCACTCTTGATACATCAACACCTGCACCACAGATAGACAATGTGGGAGGAGGCGGAGGCTTCACTCGAAGCGGACGTCTCTTTGCTCCACAAATTCAAAGACCCACTGCCGAAGCAGAAGCTGCTGCCAAGGCAAAAGGAAAGAGCCCGGTGCAGGAAGATCAAGCTGTTAAGGAAGCTTTGAAAACACCATTCGATCAAGAAGTTGATGAGTTCATGAGAATCATCAAAAAGAGTGATTACAAAATAGTGGATCAGCTTCACCAGACGCCATCCAAGATCTCTATACTATCATTGCTTATGTGCTCCGAAGCCCATCGGAATGCACTACTAAAAGTCTTGCACGCAGCTTACGTGCCTGAAGAGATCACCGTCAATCAGTTGGAAACCGTGGTTGGAAATGTTACTGCTAGCAATGGGCTAGGGTTCACCAATACTGACTTGACAACGGAAGGCCTTAACCATAACAAGGCCTTGCACATCACCATGGAATGTAAAGGTGCAGTCCTTTCCCATGTGCTGGTAGACACAGGATCATCCCTTAATGTCTTACCGAAAAAGGCCCTGGTGAAGCTAGAGTATGAAGTAAAATTCTGTGATCAGGTATGAGATGTCCTAAGAGATGTCCCAACACTTGATAGGACACTTGACAAATTTAACCAAAACTTAAATAGCAAGAAAAGTAAACAACACAGAAGTTTGTTAACCCAGTTCAGTGTATAACCACACCTACATCTGGAGGCTACCAAGCCAGGAGGAAATCCACTATAAGTATTATTAATTCTAGACTTAAACCACCCTGTTTAATCTATCACTTAATAACTACCCAATGCAATTTCTACCTAAGACACACCTTAGATAAGAGTACCCTACTCACTCCCCCTCAATCACACAGTGATCAAGTTTACAAGTTTACTGAAATTGAAGACATCCTTCAAACAATACAGCTTGATCTTACTTCACAGTTTCAATCAAGTCACAAATGCACTTTTGCTTAAAAGCTCATAAAGTGGTACATAAAAACAACCTGCTATTAAAACCACTAGACACCCTATTTGGTCTTCTGAAATTCGTACTCAATTCTATGAGTTTATGTTGCTTAAATAGGTATCTGAATTTTGGGCTTTCTGTAGAATGGTCCAGCCCTAATGCGCAGCAGCTTCCACCTTGAATTTAGGGTTTGTTACCTCCTAGATTCTAGGTGCATTAGGTCTTCTGTTTTAATCTGAATCTTCAATATAAATCTCCCTACAGATGCGCCTTGTTCTGTTTTTATCCATCATTAATTAATTCCAGATAATTCTCCTTAAATATCTCTGATCTGTTAATCAATAATTAATTCTGGTAGCAGGTCTGAGATGTCTCAACATCTGTTGGGACATCCTGAAAAACTGAACTTAAGTTATTTACACAATGTCCCAACATCTGGTAGGACATCCTGAAATAAGTTCACATACTCTGTTTGATAATGTCCCAACATCTGATAGGACATTCTGAACTGAATTTAACATTTCTTGTTTGGTCAAAAATTCTGCCAATTCTTAAACATCTACAAACTCCCCCTTTGGCTAATTTTTGGCTAACATCTTTTCTGGTTTTCAGAGTGCAGCAGAAGTTCTTTTTATCAGAGTATATCATTACTTTTCTGTTGGTTCTTATTTGAGATTACTCCCCCTCAAACATATATGTGTCCAATCTTGTTGCAACAGAAAAACACTATTCAGTTCAGAAGCAAACAAACAGATTTTTTCATTCATACTTAAACAGCAATTACAATTTGATTTGATGTTGTTCTCCCCCTTGGTAGACACAAAATTAGGGGCCAAAGAAATACATTGCTGTCATTACATTTGCCTCACATACATTGATCACTCAGATTCATTACTCTCAGTTGCTTCCTCAACTTCTGTTTCTTCATCAGCTTCTGTTTCTTCATCAGCATCACTGTCTTCATCAGAGTTTGCTTTCTGGTCTTCTTCATTCTCCAACCTTTGAATGATTTCCTCAAGCTTCTGCTTTCTAGCTTCAAGCTCTTTGCAGGTGCTTTTGAGTTCAGCAATTAAAGCCTTCTTGGAGATGGGATTCTTAGCAGTTGAGGGACCAGCAGATGTCCCAGAAGGTGCTTCAACATCTGCAGCATGGTGACTGAGAAATAATTTGTAGTGAAAAGCCAGGGGGCTTTCTCTCTTGCAGACTGTGTCCTTCTCAGTTAAAATCCCAGGATATTGGCTTAATATTATACCACATAGCAATGAAGGAAAAGCTATTGGTAGCTTTGTTGCAGAAGAGCTGGCATGCTTCATGGTTTGATCAAAGATGAAAGCTCCATAGTACATTTTGGTTTGAGTTCCAACAGCATATATAAATCTGGCTAGAGCAGTTGAGATTGAGGAAGTGTGGTTTGTAGGCACCCAATTAGCAGTTCCAATCCTGTTCAGCATGGCATACTTTCTGGTAAGCATGCTCACTGAAAGCTTACCCTTCACAGGCCATGCCTTGACCTGGTTTGCAGTGATCACTTTACAGACTTGATTATCTGTCTTACCTAGTTCATTTGGTCCATCTGTTTCTCTTCCTAGGTATTGATTTATGATTTGAGGAGAGAACTCAACACACTTACCTCTCACAAACACTTTTCTGAACTCAGATGACTTACCATTTGAGCAATCCTCCTGAAGATTTACAATGAACTCTTTGACAAGAAGTTCATAGCAGGGAGAGAACTCTGAGACTGTCTTGAATAGTCCTGCAGCAGAGATGAGGTCAATAAGTTCTGTGCACTCAAGTGCATTGCTGCTCAGTTCTCTTTCCAGGGCAACCCTTCTTTGGTATACATACTTCCATCTGTTAACACTAGAAACAAGATGGAATGATATGTTGTCCAAGGGAGCTTCTGGTACAGTAGTTGAAGCTCTAGATGGTGCTGGTCTCTTCTTGGGAGGAGATGTTGGGACATCTGATTCAACATCTGAATCTGATGGTGTTGCAGCTTTTCTCTTCTGGGATTGAACTTTGCTCCATGGTTTTGTTGGCCCAAAAGTGACTTTAGCTTTCCCTTTCTTTGGAGATGCTTTCTTCTTTTCAGGAATTTCTGCTTCAGCTTGCAGCTTGCCCTTCCTGGACCTGAGTCTTTTGGCAATGCTGGGTTTAACAGATGCTATGATTTCTGCATCAGAGTCCTGCTCCAGGTTGACCACTGGATGAGATTGAGCAGTTTCCTCTTCAGCTTGTTGATCAGCAGGGGTTTGATCTTCATTTGAGTCTTTAGCCTGTTCCACAGAGACTTCTTTATCACTTTCACTTGAGGTCTTTTTCTGATTCTCAGTCTGTTCAGTATCAGCATTAGATGAATTTTCTTTCTCATCTGCAGATGTTCCAACATTCATTGGGACATCTTGTTCTGCAGGAGTGTCTTCTGCAGTCTGAGCTGGTTCTTCTTGAGGTGCAGGCATGGTATTCAAGGGAACAGAGATTCCACTCACCTTCCTTTGTTCAAACAGAATTTGAGTGACAATTTCCTTGATTGAATCATCCACGTATTGTGAAGATTTAGGGGGCATGTTAGCAGGAGAGGGAGTGCCTTTAGCTTTGCTTCTGATTTGATCTTTACCTCTCTTTGGAGTTCTTGCCTTTTTGGTGTGAGAAACGCTTCCCCTGAGTTCGTCCAATGGGGTTGAATGCATTGGCACAACAGAGATTGGAGTGGCATGAACCACGTCTTCTTTGTTGAGAATTTCTTCAGTTGAATTAGGGTTTTGAGACATTGTTGAGAAGGATGAAAGAAAAACTTTAGGGTTTATGATTTCTGGAGAATAGCTGGTGAATGTGATTCGCTTGTGATAGTATGATGAGAATCTTGATAGCTGATTATAAACAGTTACTAAGTAAGTAGCCGTTACTGTCCAAATGATGAGAGATGGACTTCCCAAGGATCTTGTCCAGACTGGATTTGCCATCTGGAACTTATGCCATGCAATGTCATATGACATGTTGGCACATCTCATTAATTGCTAAATCTCACATAAACAGATTCCAAGTTTGCCCCTTAAATTCTCAAATTGAGTAGCATCCAATGCTTTGGTAAAGATATCAGCTAATTGCAAATCTGTAGCTACATGCTCCAATGAAATTACCTTTTCTTCTACAAGATCTCTGATGAAATGATGTCTGATATCAATATGCTTAGTCCTGTTGTGTTGGATAGGATTCTTAGATATGTTGATTGCACTTAAGTTGTCACAGTACAATGTCATGACATCCTGTGGGACATTGTACTTAGTGAGCATTTGCTTCATCCAAACCAACTGAGAACAACTGCTACCTGCTGCTATGTACTCAGCTTCAGCTGTAGATAAGGATACACAATTCTGTTTCTTACTGAACCAAGAAATCAGATTGTTTCCTAGAAAGAAGCATCCTCCTGAAGTGCTTTTTCTGTCATCAGCACTTCCTGCCCAATCAGCATCACAGAAGCCAGTGAGAATTGGTTTGCACCCATGAAAATACATTATGCCATAGTCACAAGTACCATTAACATATTTAAGGATTCTCTTGACTTGATTGAGATGACTGACTTTTGGATCAGCTTGATATCTTGCACAAACTCCTACTGCAAATGCAATGTCTGGTCTGCTAGCAGTCAAGTATAACAAGCTTCCAATCATGCTCCTGTATAAGCTTTGATCTACATTCTCACCCTTGTCATCTTTAGTAAGCTTTAAATGTGTGGGGGCAGGAGTTCTCTTGTGAGCAGCATTTTCCATTCCAAATTTCTTGACTATGTTCTTGGAATACTTGCTTTGTGAGATGAACATTGAGTCTTCCATTTGCTTTACTTGCAGACCAAGAAAGTAGGTTAACTCTCCTACTAGGCTCATTTCAAATTCAGATTCCATCTGCTTGACAAAATGTTTGACCATCCTGTCAGACATTCCACCAAACACAATGTCATCAACATATATTTGTGCAATCATGACATTTCCTTCTTCATCTTTAACAAATAGGGTTTTATCAATCCCACCTTTTCTGTATCCTTGCTTGATAAGAAATGTGGTCAGTCTTTCATACCATGCCCTTGGAGCTTGCTTCAGACCATAAAGTGCTTTCTTTAATTTGTATACATGATTTGGACAGCTTGGATCAACAAATCCTTTAGGCTGTTCTACATATACCTCTTCATTAAGATAACCATTAAGAAAGGCACTTTTCACATCCATTTGAAATAGATTGAACTTTAAGATACAAGCAATTCCCAACAGTAGTCTTATTGATTCAAGCCTTGCTACTGGTGCAAAGGTTTCATCAAAGTCTACCCCTTCAATTTGAGTGTATCCTTGAGCCACAAGTCTAGCTTTGTTCTTTGTAACAATTCCTTGTTCATTTGACTTGTTCTTATACACCCATTTTGTACCAATCACATTTATGTCATCAGGTCTAGGTACAAGATTCCACACTTCATTCCTTGTGAATTGACCTAATTCCTCTTGCATAGCACAAATCCAGTATTCATCAGTGAGAGCTTCCTTGACATTTTTAGGTTCTATTTTGGAAACAAAACAAGAACCTGAAATCACTTCTCTTGATCTAGTGCTTACACCTCTGTTGGGATCACCAATTATTAAATCTTTGGGATGATCCTTCTGTATTCTGATGGAGGGAGGTTTGCTTGAATCTTCTGACCTTGTATCAGTTTGAGTGAAGTTATATTGATCATTCTTTTCTTCAGCTTCAATCTTGATATCAGCAGATGTTCCAACATCTTCTGGGACATCTGTAGGAGCATCATCAATTATCACATTTATGGATTCCATGATAACCTTGGATCTAGAATTAAATACTCTATATGCTCTGCTGTTTATGGAGTATCCAAGGAAAATCCCTTCATCACTTTTAGGATCCATTTTTCTTCTTTGCTCCCTATCTGCCAGAATATAACAGATACTTCCAAAAACATGGAAGTACTTAACTGTGGGTTTTCTGCCCTTCCAGACTTCATATATTGTGGACAAAGTTCCTTTCCTTAAAGTAACTCTGTTATGGATGTAACAGGCAGTGTTCATAGCTTCAGCCCCAAAGTATAGAGGTAACTTTTTAGCATGGATCATAGCTCTTGCTGATTCTTGAATGGTTCTATTCTTCCTTTCAACAATCCCATTCTGTTGAGGAGTGATAGGTGAAGAATACTCATGATTGATTCCTTCTGAAGAGCAGAAATCTAAGAACTTTTGATTCTCAAATTCTTTTCCATGATCACTTCTTATTCTGATCACACATCTGGATTTTTCCCTTTGCAATCTTTGACATAATTCTTTGAATACATCAAATACATCTGACTTTTCTTTGATGAAGTTTATCCATGTATATCTTGAAAAATCATCAACCACAACATAGGCATACCTCTTACCACCAAGACTTTCAACCTGCATAGGTCCCATAAGATCCATATGTAGAAGTTCCAAAACTTTGGAAGTTGTCAGATGTTGGAGCTTTGGATGGGACATCTTGGTTTGCTTGCCTATTTGACATTCACCACATATTTTGCCATCATCAATCTTCAGTTTAGGAATACCTCTTACAGCATCCATAGATATGATCTTCTTTATGCCTCTGAAATGAAGATGACCTAGTCTTTGATGCCACAGTTTCACTTCTTCTTCTTTAGCTAGAGAGCAGGTTGAAGTGAGACTGAGATTTTGGGATTCCCACATGTAACAGTTGTCTTTAGATCTGGCTCCTTTCATGACAACCTCTTGTTCTTTGTTAGTCACTATACATTCAGATTTGGTAAAGTTTACACTGTATCCTTGATCACATAGTTGACTTATGCTGATCAGGTTAGCAGTTAAACCTTTAACTAGCAGCACGTCATCTAGTCTTGGAACATCTTGACAATCCAAGGTTCCAACTCCCTTGATTTCTCCTTTAGCTCCATCTCCAAAGGTAACATACCTGGATGAATGTGATTTTAAGTTTACTAGCAAATTCTTCAATCCAGTCATGTGTCTTGAGCATCCACTGTCAAAGTACCAGTCTTCTTTAGCTGATACTCTCAGAGATGTATGTGCTATGTATGCAGTACTTTTCTTTGACCAGATAAGTTGAGATTTCTTTTGATGCCTCTGCCCTGTGTGTTGTTCAGCTGATCTCCAAGCTTGATTGTTGGTCTGGTTCTTGGGTATGTGGCTTTGATCAGTCTGAATGTCAGCTTTTGGTCTCCAAACCTTCTTGATGACCTCTGTCTTCTGCTTAGGAGGTTGCTCATTTCTTTGATGTCTATGCAGCACTTTCTTGGTACCTTCTACTTTCTGCTTGGAAGGTTGCTGATACATCTGATTTGGATATCCATGTAGCTTATAACAGTGAGGTTTGATATGCCCAAATCTTCCACAGTGATGGCATCTCCATCTTTGATACTTCTTCTTCATTTTGTTCTTTCCAGAATGTTGAGACATCTGTTGGAACATTATGTTTGTCTTTGTGTTCTGATGTTGAAGCATCTGTTGGGACATCTTGTTTGACTGTGTAGTTTTTGCAGTAGCTTTGCTAGAGCTGGCTTCATCTCTGTTATATCCCAGTCCACTTTTGTCCCCTGAATGTTTATTATTGCTGAGAATAACATCCAGTGTATTTGAGCTGCTGTTCAACATTTTAACAGATTTGGACATATGTTCCAACTTAGAGTTGAGAAGAGTTACTTCACTTTTCAAGGTATCAATGATTACTTGATCACTTGCTTTTTCATCTTCTAATACCTCATTCTGCTTCTTTAGCTTTATAACCTCACTGCATATTTCAGTGCTTCTCTTGTATAGATCTTTGAAAGCTTGCTCAAGATCTGCATAAGTAAGCTCTCCACAACTGGAATCACTATCATATTCACACAGTCCAGCTAAAGCAGTAAAATGCTTAGCTGATTCTTCTTCTGAATCTCCTCCTGAGTCTTCATCAGACCAGGTTACAGATAGTCCCTTCTTTTGTCTTTTTAAGAAGGTAGGACATTCCTTCTTGACGTGTCCATATCCTTCACATCCATGGCACTTGATTCCTTCTTGACTGGTCTTTTCAGCATAATTTGACTTTTTATTAGCATCATAAGGTCTCCTGTTCTCAGAAGAGTTTGTGTATTTTCCATTGGATTTGGATTTGCCATCCATTCCTCTGAGAATCTGTTTGACTTGTCTTCCAAGCATAGCTAGGTTTTCTGATAAGCTTTTACCATTTTCTGATTCATCATCTTCTTCTTCATCAGTATTTGACACCAATGCTATGCTTTTGTTCTTTTTAACATTTGTCTCATTCATTCCCATCTCAAAAGTTTGAAGGGAGCCAATGAGTTCTTCAACTTTCATGGAGCATATGTCTTGAGCTTCTTCTATTGCTGTGACTTTCATGTCAAATCTTTTTGGCAAAGATCTGAGAATCTTTCTTACCAGCTTTTCATCAGTCATCTTTTCTCCCAAAGCTCCAGAAGTATTGGCTATATCCAAGATGTTCATGTAGAACTCATGAATTGATTCATCTTCCTTCATCCTCAAGTTTTCAAACTTGGTGGTGAGAAGTTGAAGTCTTGACATTTTTACTTTTGATGTTCCTTCATGAGTTGTTTTGAGAGTATCCCAAACATCTTTGGCCAGCTCACAATGATGCACAAGTCTGAAAATGTTCCTATCAATGCCATTGAATAAAGCATTTAAGGCTTTTGAGTTGCCTAGTGCTGAGTCTTCTTCCTCCTTACTCCATTCTTCTTCAGGTTTCAGCACTTTTGATCCATCTTTGGTGTCTTGGACAGGATGATCCCATCCAACATTGACTGCTCTCCATGCCCTGTTGTCAAGTGACCTTAAGAATGCAATCATTCTTGGCTTCCAGTAGTCATAATTAGATCCATCCAGTATAGGTGGTCTATTTACTGACCCTAAATCTCTGTCCATGTTACAGAATTTGTATTCCCTAGATCTCACCCAGTATAAACAGGCAGGGTGCCTGCTCTGATGCCAATTAAAATTCTGTGATCAGGTATGAGATGTCCTAAGAGATGTCCCAACACTTGATAGGACACTTGACAAATTTAACCAAAACTTAAATAGCAAGAAAAGTAAACAACACAGAAGTTTGTTAACCCAGTTCAGTGTATAACCACACCTACATCTGGAGGCTACCAAGCCAGGAGGAAATCCACTATAAGTATTATTAATTCTAGACTTAAACCACCCTGTTTAATCTATCACTTAATAACTACCCAATGCAATTTCTACCTAAGACACACCTTAGATAAGAGTACCCTACTCACTCCCCCTCAATCACACAGTGATCAAGTTTACAAGTTTACTGAAATTGAAGACATCCTTCAAACAATACAGCTTGATCTTACTTCACAGTTTCAATCAAGTCACAAATGCACTTTTGCTTAAAAGCTCATAAAGTGGTACATAAAAACAACCTGCTATTAAAACCACTAGACACCCTATTTGGTCTTCTGAAATTCGTACTCAATTCTATGAGTTTATGTTGCTTAAATAGGTATCTGAATTTTGGGCTTTCTGTAGAATGGTCCAGCCCTAATGCGCAGCAGCTTCCACCTTGAATTTAGGGTTTGTTACCTCCTAGATTCTAGGTGCATTAGGTCTTCTGTTTTAATCTGAATCTTCAATATAAATCTCCCTACAGATGCGCCTTGTTCTGTTTTTATCCATCATTAATTAATTCCAGATAATTCTCCTTAAATATCTCTGATCTGTTAATCAATAATTAATTCTGGTAGCAGGTCTGAGATGTCTCAACATCTGTTGGGACATCCTGAAAAACTGAACTTAAGTTATTTACACAATGTCCCAACATCTGGTAGGACATCCTGAAATAAGTTCACATACTCTGTTTGATAATGTCCCAACATCTGATAGGACATTCTGAACTGAATTTAACATTTCTTGTTTGGTCAAAAATTCTGCCAATTCTTAAACATCTACATGAAGGATTGGCATTGCGTCCCAGTAACCTGGTAGTAAGAGCCTTTGATGGTTCTAAGAGATCGGTTTTGGGGGAAATTGAGCTGCCTGTGACGATTGGCCCACAAACTTTTACAACGATCTTCTATGTGATGGACATTCAGCCTGCCTACAGCTGCTTGTTGGGTAGACCCTGGATTCATGCCGCTGGCGCAATAACGTCTACCCTTCAGCAGAAGTTAAAATTTGAGTGGGAAGGCCAAGTCGTTACTATCTGTGGGGAGGAGGACATATTTGTTAGCCATCTGGCTACTTATAAGTATATTGAGATGGATGGGGAGATCCATGAAACAATGAGCCAAGGGTTTGAGGCCCTGAATGTTAATGAAGCATCTGCTGTATCTGGAATCTCCATGTCATCTTATCAACAAGCCCGGAAGGTTGTTGAAGAAGGAACTGCCCAAGGCTGGGGCAAGGTTTTATCTGTGGAGGAGAAGAAGGACAAATTTGGGTTGGGTTACAGACCAACTCAACAAAATCAAGCAGAGGCTGCTGAGAAGCCCGGTTTTGTCAGTGGGGGGATGCTCACCCCTGATGCTATCAACAATTTGGAAGACGATCTGGAAGAAGAACGCAACCTGGAAAGCTGGATTCGTCCAAAGATCCCGGGGAGCAGTGTCTCAAACTGGTCTTCCCAGGAAATTATAAGAGTTACTCATGCAGAGTAATTATTATTTCCTGTATTTTTATAGCATGCATCAAAGTCTTGCATCTTGCCCAAGATGACAAGACTCATTTTGTAATCGGGCCATCTGTACTTTTTGTGCAAACAAGATTAATCAATGAAATATCAAACATCTTTTTGCAAATGAGTCTTTTTCTTTTCCGCTCACTATTTTTCCATTTTTCTTTTTGTACAAAAAATAAATGGCGATGTTTTCAAAATGATAACTTTATTTCACTTTTTTAAACAAGATTAAAATCAATCACTAAAATGAACAAACTGAACCCTTGCAGAGAGTGCCTTCCAGACAGCACCGACAACAGCACGGCTACAACTTCGTATGACTTTGACAATCCGATCAATCAAGCTGATGAAGGGGTTGAAGAAGAATATGAGCTTCCTGAAGAGCTAGCCAGGTTGTTGAGACAAGAGGAGAAAGTTATCACTCCTCATCAGGAGGAGGTTGAAGTGATTAATCTTGGTACAGATGAAGACGTGAAAGAGGTTAAAATCGGGGCCTGCTTACAAGACTCGGTGAAGAGACAGATGATTGATCTGCTTCAAGAATATGTGGATGTTTTCGCTTGGTCGTATCAAGATATGCCCGGGTTGGACACCGACATTGTTGTGCACAAGCTGCCTTTGAGAGAAGAGTGCCCACCGGTCAAACAGAAGCTGCGCCGTACTCGCCAGACATGGCAATGAAAATCAAGGAGGAGGTACAAAAGCAATGGGACGCCGGGTTCCTTGCTGTAACTAGCTATCCACCGTGGGTTGCTAATATAGTACCTGTGCCTAAGAAAGACGGAAAAGTAAGGATGTGTGTTGACTACCGGGATCTGAACAGAGCTAGCCCGAAAGATGACTTCCCTTTACCTCACATTGATGTATTGGTGGATAACACGGCTCAGTTCTCGGTATTCTCCTTCATGGACGGATTTTCAGGGTACAATCAGATTAAGATGTCACTTGAAGACATGGAGAAGACAACTTTCATCACACCCTGGGGCACGTTCTGTTACAAGGTGATGCCATTCGGACTGAAGAATGCTGGTGCAACATATCAACGGGCTATGGTGACATTGTTCCACGATATGATCCATAAAGAAATAGAATGTTATGTGGATGACATGATCGCCAAGTCCCTTACTGAAGAAGATCACCTGGTGAATCTGCTGAAGCTATTCAAGCGTCTGAGGAAGTACCAACTGAAGCTGAACCCCAACAAATGCACATTCGGGGTGCGATCTGGTAAGCTGCTGGGCTTTATTGTAAGCGAGAAGGGGATTGAAGTTGACCCTGATAAAGTCAAAGCTATTCAAGAGATGCCTGCACCGAAAACAGAGAAAGAAGTTCGAGGGTTCTTAGGTCGATTGAACTACATCTCACGGTTCATATCTCACCTTACAGGAACCTGTGAACCTTTGTTTAAGTTGTTAAGAAAAGAACAGACGGTCAGGTGGAACGAAGACTGCCAAAGGGCTTTTGACAAGATCAAAGAATATCTGCAAGAGCCTCCAATCCTCATGCCTCCAGTTGAAGGAAGACCTCTGATAATGTACTTGACAGTATTAGAAGAGTCGATGGGGTGCGTGTTGGGCCAGCATGACGAGTCTGGTCGAAAAGAGTATGCAATTTACTACCTGAGCAAAAAGTTTACCGACTGTGAACAACGTTATTCACTGCTCGAGAAAACTTGCTGTGCTTTAGCGTGGGCTGCTCGCCGACTAAGACAGTATATGTTGACCCACACTACTTTATTGATCTCAAAAATGGACCCAGTTAAGTACATTTTCGAGAAGCCAGCACTTACCGGACGGGTTGCAAGATGGCAGATGATTCTCACAGAATACGACATCCAATACACCTCTCAGAAAGCCATCAAGGGCAGTGTATTGTCTGAATATCTTGCTGAGCAACCCATTGATGACTACCAGCCTATGAGATTTGACTTCCCTGATGAAGACATCATGTTCATAAAATCAAAAGATCATGAAGAGCCTATTCACACTGAAGGGCCTGACCCGGAAGAAGAATGGACTATGATGTTTGACGGGGCTGTTAACATGAATGGTCGTGGTGTTGGTGCAGTACTCATTACACCTAAAGGAGTTCACATGCCTTTCTCGGCAAAACTCACTTTCAACTGCACTAACAACGAAGCTGAATACGAAGCTTGCATTATGGGTCTTGAGGAAGCCATTAACCTCAGGATCAAGACATTGACCGTATTTGGAGATTCAACTCTGGTAGTTAATCAAACCAACGGAAAATGGTACACCCACCAGGATCATCTGATACCTTACAGGGATTATACAAGGAGGTTATTGAATTTCTTCACAACAGTCAAGCTTGAGTATATCCCTCGGGACGAGAATCAGTTTGCAGATGCTCTTGCTACCATTTCATCCATGATCAAAGTTCAAGCTGTCAACTTTGTACCTCAGATTTCAGTGTCCAGACTTGATAGACCAGCATATGTATTTGCAGCAGATGTTGTCGAAAATGATAAGCCTTGGTTCCATGACATTAAATGCTTCTTGGAGGATCAAGCATACCCACCTGGGGCATCTTCCAATGATAAGAAGACTTTGAGAAGGCTTGCTGGTAGTTTCTTTCTGAACACTGATGGGTCTTTATACAAGAGGAACTTTGATATGGTACTCCTCAGATGTGTTGACAAGACGGAAGCAGATTTGTTGATGCATGAAGTGCACGAAGGATCTTTTGGTACCCATGCAGGAGGGCATGCCATGGCTAAGAAATTGTTAAGATCAGGTTATTACTGGATCACAATGGATGCAGACTGTTGTGCCTACGCCAGAAAGTGCCATAAATGCCAGATTTATGCAGACAAGGTGCATGTGCCTCCCAATCCTTTGAACATAATGTCTTCACCCTGGCCCTTTGCCATGTGGGGCATTGATATGATTGGTAAAATTGAGCCAACTGCTTCAAATGGCCACAGATTCATCCTGGTCGCCATTGACTATTTCACCAAGTGGGTCGAAGCAGCCTCATATGCAAATGTTACAAGACAAGTGGTAGCCAGATTTCTGAAGAGAGATATCATCTGTCGATATGGGGTTCCCGAGCGAATCATTACTGATAATGGTTCCAATCTAAACAACAAAATGATGGCTGAGTTATGCCGGGACTTCAAGATCCAACACCACAATTCTTCTCCTTACAGGCCAAAGATGAACGACGCTGTTGAGGCAGCGAATAAGAATATCAAGAAGATTGTGCAGAAGATGGTAGTCACTTACAAAGACTGGCATGAAATGCTACCGTTTGCCTTGCATGGGTACCGTACGTCAATCAGAACATCCACTGGGGCAACGCCGTATCAACTCGTGTATGGTATGGAGGCAGTCCTACCAGTTGAAGTTGAATTACCCTCTTTACGAGTATTGATGGATGTCAAGCTGAACGAAGCAGAATGGGTTCGGGCCCGATACGAACAACTGAGTCTGATTGAAGAGAAAAGATTGGCTGCAATTTGTCATGGGCAGCTGTATCAGAAAAGAATGAAGAAAGCTTTCGATTAGAAAGTCAGGCACCGAGGGTACCAAGTAGGAGATCTTGTGCTAAAGAGAATCCTCCCTCCTCATACAGACCACAGGGGCAAATGGACTCCGAATTATGAAGGACCATTCGTGGTGAAGAAAGTTTTCTCTGGTGGAGCACTGATGCTCAGCACCATGGATGGTGAAGATTTCCCGTCCCCTATGAATTCAGATGCAGTTAAAAAATACTTCGCATAAAAATGACCTGTTGGACATAAAAACAGAATGTAAGTCCAGGCAAAAATAGGGCATCCCGGCGAGTCAAAAACAGAATAAAAGACTCGGGCAAAAGTAAGGGAAAATAAATAAAAAATGTACACCCGCTGAGTTGAAAAGCCACAATTGGACAACTCAGGCAAAAATGGGTATCCCGATGGATTGAAAACCCGAAAGGGCGGTCCATGCAAAATAAGGGAATAAGCGAACAACTGCATTCTGAATTCGTCTGTATTACCCGCAACTTGGTAAGCTTCCAAAGGGTCAAGCTTCAATCAGAATCAACCTACTCCAGAAAGCAAGACGAGAAGAATGTCAATAGTCATACGAGTCATAGCGAAAGAGGAAGCCCCTTTAAAAGCGTCATCAACATCGCCAGCACTTTGTTTCTCAATTTGCAACAGTCTCTTCATTTTAGGAGATTTGTTTCCTTGACTGTATCTTGCCAATTCAGGGCACGTGAATTAATAAAATCAGATTTTTTTTCAGTCATGTCTCGTCTTATACATTTTTATTTGCAAAAAATGTCTGATGTCTCTTAAAATACTAATTGCATGAGTACAAATGCTTTTTCTCTAAAAAATATAAAACACACGTGCTTACAGGGAATATACTTACTCAGAAGTGTATAACTCCTATGACGGAATCCGGTAAGGGATACCTCGGGAATACTTGTGCGTTTCTATGTCTTTTCAGGATTGCAGGTATCCGAGGCACAGCTTGGGGCGTAAAAGCTTCACCCCAGCAAGCTGACAAATCAATACTCGCCCAGTCTTAGCACCCAGGTGTTTCTCCCCAGCTGAATTTCCAACAACTTTCCCCAGCTAGTTTGCCACTTGTCACTCCTCCCAGCCGAGATGTCAAGCGTTCTTCCTCAGCAAAATACAAAGTCAAGGAATCGTCTCCCCACGGAGTTTCAACCTCTATTCAGAAGGGCAACGCATGAAGGAGTCACAACAGAGTACGGAAGAATTCTACAAACCCCAGCTGGGTCCTATAGGATATGTCAATCAGTGACCTATATCCCCAAGCAGATACATCTCGTCAGATCCACCAATGATCTTATCCCCAGCTGGGATCCTCATTTCAAGCAGATCAGCCAGAGATCTTCGCGGCAGTGGGATCCGAATCCCGGTTTGGTACCTTTGCATTATCATAGCATTCGCATCATATTCACCCACAAAGCGTAGCATTCCGTCTAATACGGAGCATTACGGCAAAAATCAAATACATAGCATAATCATAAGTCATGTTGTGAATCGAACACTTGTGAATAATAACCATTCATCAACAATGCACAGAAATCCCCACCAGAGTCCCCAGCAAAAGCAGTTGCTCCACATCCACAAACACCAGTATATGCTCCTTTTGACACCCGTCCGTGTCATCACTCCCAGTAAAGTCGCCTGGATACCCTTTACAAACAAGACCACCCGTATTACAGGTACTTCTTGACACCCGTCCGTGTCATATCCCCAGCAGAAAGCCAAAGACATCATCTTTGCACTCACCTATGCTTATATATACATTTTCTTGGCACCCGTCCGTGTCATTTCCCCAACGCAGTCGCTTACACTTTTACAACCCATATACTTGTTGATATTATTATACTTTTCTCTCTTGACACTCGTCCGTGTCACTCTCCCCAGCAGTTAAAATACTCATCTATACAATACTCATACTCACTACTCATGTTACACTCATACAGATACTCGTCCGTATCTTGTATATACCATTTATATCCCCACAGATTCGACTTTGGTTCATGTTCTTTGTTAACCAGTTGGTACTCGTCCGTACCATCATCTCAGAATATGTGTCAAGCGTTTGTTTCTACCTGATACTCGTCCGTATCATGGTCCTAAGGATGCTCGTCCGCATCTCTAATCCATACACTGTGTCAAACACTTATGTCCTCTTGAATATAGATACTCGTCTGTGTCTACTATTCCCCAGAGGAGTCCCCTCAGATTCAACACTCGTCCGTGTTCTTTGTTAACCAGTTGATACTCGTCCGTATCATCATTTCTGAACACGTGTCAGTATTTGTTTCTACCCGATACTCGTCCGTATCGTAGTCTTAAGGATGCTCGTCCGCATCTTTAATCTATACACAAACATCTAAACACTTATACTTTCTTTTCTTGGTTGTAAACACTCGTCCGTGTTTACTATATCCCCAGTAGATCGCCAAGTAAGCAAATCTTCCTTTTTATCTGACACTCATCCTGTGTCATGATAAGCCTTGAGAGCAGCCGTACCCTGCTAGGTGGTCGTCCTCCACCTCTTGATGGTCGTCCTCCATCATGCTCATCCGATGGCCGTCCCCATCGTTGATTTTTAGCAGCCGTCCCCTGCTAGGTGGTCGTCCTCCACCCTTTGATGATTCTCCTTCATCATTTTATCCAATGGCCGTCCCCATTGTTGACTTTGGTTATCTGGCATTCGTCCTATGTCATGATAAACCTTTAGAGCAGCCGTACCCTGCTAGGTGGTCGTCCTCCACCTCTTGATGGTCGTCCTCCATCATGCTCATCCGATGGCCGTCCCCATCGTTGACCTTTTTATCCGGCATTCGTCCTATGTCGCGATATTTTCGGCAGCCGTACCCTGCCAGGTGGTCGTCCTCCACCTTAGATGACCGTCCCTCATCTTAACCCCAACAGAGCAGCCGTCCCCTGCTAGGTGATCGTCCTTCACCTTTGATGACCGTACCTCATCATCTGTTTATTTCATTTATTCTTTAACCCGATGGCCGTCCCCGTCGTGGTCCCTTTTCTTTTAGCCCGATGGCCGTCCCCATCGTCGGTTACTTTGCTTTATGAACTTGATGGTCGTCCCCGTCATGTTTCATTAATTTCCAGAGAATCTTACAACTTTATCTTGATGGCCGTCCCCATCATAATTTCTTATTTTTCCCAGCTAGTCGGCCGTCCCCGTCTTGGCTTTACCTTTTATCCCCAGCATGTCGGTCGTCCCCGTCATCGCTTTATTTCACACTTTTCCCAGCATGTCGGCCGTCCCCGTCATTGCTATTTACCCAGCAGTCGTCCTCTGCTCGACGGTCGTCCTCCGTCGCCCACACTTTACAATATACTCTATTTTCTTTTTACAATCTATATCCCTTTTCTTCTTCATTCTGTGAGTGCAAATTTCGGACTGTCTTTGGTATTCAACCACAAGTTATCTTGTTTGCCTGTTAAGCCATAGCTTACATCCTGCACAGCTAACTCATGTTTGAATAGGGGCAGCTGTAAACACCCCAAATTTGCCCTCACCCATTCACACCAAGGCTTGTGATCATTTCATATGCATAAACTCAATCATAGCATCTCACATCACATTTTGATTCACTGCATAGGTTCTAAGTCATCTGCATCTAGGGTTTGTGATCTGAGCAATCCAGGAGCTTTCTGAGCCACTCCAAAGGCCACCAATCACTTCAAAGGGATCCATGTGTGTTCTTATATCATATTACATCCTCTCAAAGTCAAAAATGCCAAGGAATCACAAGAACTGGGATTGGTATGGAAGCAGAGCCAAGTTTGACTGCACAGTTGACCTAAAATTAGGGTTTTGGTTTCAGAGGCCATAACCTCAAATTTTTTGGTCATTCTTGTTTCTATTGGTCTCTATATGGTATAGGGAGTATGCATATCAATTTTCCTGAAGAAATTCCATGGGGAAGTAATCTGATCAAGAGTTGACTTTCTGAACAAGTCAGTGCAAAATCAGGGCATCTGAGGCCCCCAATGACCCAACCAAGGGGTGATCTTCATCATTTTGAGTGTATTTGATCTTTATTTGATCATGGAAGAAGGTTGAAGTTCACAAAATTCAAGAATTACAAGTTTTTGCAAAGTTGACTTTTTAGGGCATGGTTGACTTTTAAGGAATATGTCATTTTATGCCACTTTTCAAGCCTTACTTTTTGATCCCAAAATGCTTCAAATGGAAAAACTTTGGTCATGAAAGTTGTAGATTAGATCTTTCCCTTTTCAAAAAGTACAAGAACATGATCTAATTCTTCTTGGATCAAAAGTTATGGTGTGTCAAAGTTGGCAAAAATCACTAATTTTCAAGACATGCACCAAATGAGAAACTTGCAAAAACTTTGTACCAAGGCATTTGTGACTTCTAGTTCATGTCTAACCAATGTGCAAGCATCATACAAGTTCTAAAAATCAGATTTGAACCAAAAGATCACATGTTCATGGTTGGCAAAGCAAGAGATTTTCATGAAGTTTCAAAAGTGATCAAGTTGCAAAATCATCATCACACTTCCATCCACTTGTTGCCTTGGCTGCTGAACCAACCATAGCCTTTCCCCTCACCATGCTGCACCAGCCCACACCTTTGTACTAGCCTAGAACACAACCCATGCCTCTCTTACACAAAGGTTGACAATTTGCAAAAGTGAACTTACCTATCACAGCAGGCCAGGTCACATCATCTGACCAATGAGATTATTTTATGCAAACCAAAGGCTAGCCATTTCACATATCAAGCAAGGCTGAAACACACAAGAGCACAACATTCACAAACTCACTCCATCAAGCAAAACACTTCGAACCTCTCTCCACAACTCACAAACACAAAAACCAAGTCCATTGATCAACTCACCTTGCTTCACTGAGCCAAAACCAGCAAGACTTAGGCTTGAACCAAGCAAGAACTGAGCTTCACCATTTCTCATCCTCAAAGCCAGAACTTTCGAATCTCACTCTCCAGCCATCAAACACCCCATTTCTCTTCACCAACAAGTCAAACACACCCAAAGGAGCAAGAATCCACCATTGGATTAGCCTGAAACCTCACATTTCCTGACTGTGAAACCTGCTGCACCAGAACTGGACTTCTCAAATTAGCTTGTTTAAGCTCATTCCAAGCCTACCATTAGCATCAGGGGGGTCAGTGGAGCAAGCCTGCATCAAAGAATAGCTCTGAAAGCCCAGAAACAGGAGTCTCCATCTCAGGTATGGCCATGAACATTTTTTCTCAGAGCTTGCATTTTAAGTTATAAATTGATTCCTTATGTCTTGCTGGTCATGGGGATACTCTTAGAATCGAAAATGAGTGAGAAATGAGTTTGTATTGCTGCTCTGAAATTTCACCCGTGAAATTTGTTTCTTTCAATTTGTTTGATTCTTGATGTTTAAATGATGTTTGAGGGTGGATTCGTGACCTAGGTTGTTAGAGGATCACTTGGTTGTGTTTAATTTGTTGTTTGGTTGCCTGAATCATGTTTTAGGGTTTTGATGCCGCCGGAGAAGATGACCGGAGCTTCCCTCCGGTCACCTGAAAATGCTTAGCCCTAATCCTGTAATTAAATGGCATTTGAATTTTGGGCGTTGGATTGCTTGACTTCGTTGACTTCCCGCGCGCATGTGTGGCCCAGATCCACTCAGTTAGCCCTAATCCCTTTAGTTAGTTTAATTAATCATAAATAAATTAATTTAATCAGATGCAATCCTGGCCCTTTGAAAACGCGCGCGGTCAACCACTTCAAATCCAGAGTGAATCCTGGCCTTCCATCCTGCATACTTCAGTCTATTTTTATTTTTATTTCATTTTCTTTCATTTAACTTCCACAATTTATTTAAAATAGTAAAAATTGTTTAAAAATTATGAAACTTTTTGTCAAGAGTTTCATTAATTTTTAATACACAAAAATATTTTTATTTTCATTTTTAGCATTAAAAAAGTATTTTTAAATATTTAAAAGATTATTTTTAATTGATTAATGAAAATTAATTTATTAAAAATACTTTTAGGTATTTAAAAATCACCAAAAAATTCATGAATTGTTCTAAGACATTTAGAAACATTGTCCAACCTTCAAACCAAATTTCTTTTTTGATCTTGATGCATTTTGAGAATTTTTCATTGAATTAAAATCATTTTTGTGCATTATTTTGATCCAAACTTCAAAAAATCATTTCTTCCTAACCATGAAGAGTTGGACATTGATTCTTTTTGCATTGCATTGTGTTTAGCATGTAGTTTATGAGATTAAATGGCCATGATTTGATCTTTCATTTTCCATTTGTTTGGTAATTTTCTTGTTAAGGAACCCTAAAACCCTAGAAAACTTAGGAAAATCATATCTTGAGTTAGGTTGGGAGTTGAAACTTCTCCTTTGGGAAGTGAGTTAGTATAGGATTAGGGGTCCTTTGAGTGCATTTTCAATTTTTTATAATGTTGTTTGCTTCTGGTTTTGGTTTTTGTTTGTTGCATTGATCATAAACCCTAATTTGGGCTTCCATATGCATCCATCTTGCATTCTCTTGCATAACATGACTTGCCATGACATTTCAAGCATCCATTTGATTCATTTGACATCATAAGACATATTGAAAGCATGTTTGATCATTGCATCTTGCATTTGTCATGTTGTATGCCATATGCACTTCATAACTTTTCATGTATGTCCATGCTTCTTAACTTGCTTCATTTGCATTCATGGACTTGTATGATCATTTCCATGTGCTGCCTCATGTTTGTAGCATTACATAGAATCATTAGCATCATGTAAATGCTCCTGGTTTTGTTTCTCATCATGTCATCTCATCCCATTTTGCATTGCATTGCATTTCTTTTCTAACCTTTCAGGTGGTAAGTGGCTTTGAGAAGTGAATTTGCCTTCACTTCTCATAACTTCTCTTCATCTCTCTCTTGCATCCTTGCTGCATCTTTGTTTGTGTTTGAGTTTGAGCTTTCTCACTCTTCTTCTCCTTACTTTCTTCCTTCAAGTGACTTGACTTCTTAAATGAAGCAAGTTACTTTGCTTCTCCTGATCCTTTCATCTGCTTCCTGGTGGTTCCATTGAAGATTTCTCTTGAAAACCTCACAAACCTTAGGAACACCCAAGCATGACAATGATTAGGGTTTTGATTAGTCTCCCCATTTAGTTTTACCTTTGTGTCTCTCTTGAGTCTTCTCTTCTCATCTCATAATCAGGGACTAAACCCTAAAGGCTTTAAGGCTTTGTGATTAAGCTTATGCCTGCATCCTTCTATTAGGATGGAGTGTATAACTTTAATCCTAAGTGTTGAACCCTTAATGTGTTTAAATCCCTTAATCAATCCACTTAATAATCATCAAGACATCACACTTGTAACTTGGGCCTTGCATTAGGGTTCTAATTCTTCCTTAAATGGTTAAGAAGGACTAACCCTAGTGTTAATGGACAAGTCCCCCTCAAGTTGTCTTACAAACCATAAAATTCACTTCTTCATCACATCATTAAATAAAATCCACTTAATAAAGGCTTTGTTTTGTCATGAGTTTAATCCCTAATCATGGATTAAGTTGAGGAGCATTCCTCAGCTTAAACATTCTCATCTATTATCCTTCTATTAGGATGGTGTAATGAGTCTGTTTAATCCCTGATTATGGCTTAATCTCATTCCTCAACACTAAACAAAAACAACAAAAACATCTAAATAATCAACAAGTAGGTTAATGATCTTAATCCTACTCCATGGTGATTAAGTGTGAGAAGCTGACTTCACACTTAAGGTATTCTCATTACCCCTAATCAGAGGGAAGATGTGATGAGTTTACTAACCCATTGGTTTAGGATTAAGCTCATTAGCTTATGACAAACTTTCAAAAGCAATAAAAGACTGAAAACTCAAAAACAAACAATAATCGTCTCCTCCGGGATTCTTTTCTCATCACCTTCACTCATAAACGAGAACTTGCTTCTTCCGTCTAATGCAAGACAGTTTGCACCTGAGCCAGACAGGTCATACACTTGAGCATAGACAAGCAAGCAGTTCATCAGTCAATTCATCTATCAGTCTCTTTGGGTCGAACTACGGTGTTCTGACTTCCTCATTGCACGAGAGGATACGTAGGCATAACTTAACGGTTATCGAACAAAAGTCTCTGTATATTCCCCCTCCTTTCAGCATTATCCTTTAAGCCTCATGATCTTGAGCATTTCACTCTGTTCTTACACTGACACTATACATTTATACACTTCACATTTCTTTTGCACCGACACCTGTACATCTTTTTTTCCAGCTATTTTATACACAGATTGCACTGACACTACCCCTTTAAAACACAAATCTTTTAAGCGTGGATCCCGTCGAGTACGACGGACAATCTGGGTGCTAATACCTTCCCAGGTTGTAACCAACCCCCTTTCTCAGTCTCTCTGGTTCGCAACTGTCTTATCCATATCTTTCCAGGTCTATGCAGCATTACCTTTCCCCCGGGATAAAAATGCCTAGCTGGCGACTCTATTCATCTCCAGTGAGTTCACGTCTGTGTGTTCTCATTGTTCCTCTCGCCGACCGTTCGCGCTTGTACCGGGATGCAAATCTTTGGGAGCGACAGTGATGAGCACTGCACCAACTCCGCGACCATTCATATTGACAGCCCCATCAAACATCATTGTCCATTCTTCCTCTAGGTCATGCCCTTCAGTGTGAACAGGCTCTTCATGATCTTTTGCTTTTAGGAACATGATGTCTTCATCAGGGAAGTCAAATCTCATTGGTTGGTAATCATCAATGGGTTTCTCAGCTAGATAGTCAGACAGTACTGCCTTTGATGGCTTTTTGAGATGTGTACTGGATGTCATACTCTGTCAGAATCATTTGCCATCTTGCAACCCTTCCAGTAAGTGATGGCTTCTCAAATATGTACTTGACTGGATCCATCTTTGAGATCAACAAGGTAGTGTGAGTCAGCATATACTGTCTTAGTCGGCGAGCAGCCCACGCTAAAGCACAATAAGTTTTCTCGAGCAGTGAATAACGTTGTTCACAGTCGGTAAACTTTTTGCTTAGGTAGTATATTGCATACTCTTTTCGACCAGACTCGTCATGCTGGCCCAACACACACCCCATTGATCCTTCTAATACTGTCAGGTACATTATTAGAGGTCTTCCTTCAACTGGAGGCATAAGGATTGGAGGTTCTTGTAAGTACTCCTTGATTTTGTCAAAAGCCTTCTGACAATCTTCATTCCACCTGACCGTTTGTTCTTTTCTTAGCAATTTGAACAAGGGCTCACAGGTTGCAGTAAGGTGAGAGATGAACCTTGATATGTAGTTCAATCTACCTAAGAACCCTCGAACTTCCTTTTCAGTCCTAGGTGCAGGCATCTCTTGAATGGCTTTGACTTTGTCAGGATTAACTTCAATTCCTTTTTCACTTACAATGAATCCCAGCAATTTACCGGACCGTACCCCAAATGTGCATTTGTTGGGGTTTAGCTTCAGTTGATACTTTATCAGACGCTTGAAAAACTTCAGCAGATTTACCAAATGATCTTCTTTAGTGAGGGACTTGGCAATCATGTCATCCACGTAGCATTCAATTTCTTTGTGGATCATGTCGTGGAATAAGGTTACCATAGCCCGTTGAGAAGTAGCACCGGCATTCTTCAATCCAAAAGGCATTACCTTGTAACAGAAAGTGCCCCAAGGTGTGAAGAAGGTAGTCTTTTCCATGTCTTCCGGTGACATTCTGATCTGATTATACCCTGAAAATCCATCCATGAAGGAAAACACCGAGAACTGAGCTGTGTTGTCGACCAATACATCAATGTGAGGTAAAGGGAAATCATCCTTTGGGCTAGCTCTATTCAGATCCCGGTAATCAACACACATCGTTACTTTGCCATCCTTCTTAGGCACTAGTACAATGTTAGCGACCCACGACGGGTAACTAGTTACAGCAAGGAAACTGGCATCCCACTGTTTTTGTACCTCTTCTTTAATCTTCATGGCCATAACCGGACGAGTACGGCGTAGCTTCTGTTTCACTGGAGGACAATCTTCTTTCAAAGGCAGTTTGTGCATAACAATGTCAGTATCCAGACCTAGCATGTCTTGATATGACCAAGCAAAGACATCAACGTACTCTCGAAGCATGTCAATAAGTTGTTCTTTCACTGAATCTTGCAGACTGGCCCCGATCTTCACTTCTTTCAAGACTTCTTCGGTACCAAGATTAACTGTTTCAACCTCCTCCTGATGAGGAGTGATCACCTTCTCTTCTTGCCTTAACAACCTGGCTAACTCTTCAGGTAACTCAAAGTCTTTTTCAACCCCTTCATCAGCTTGATTAATCGGATTTTCGAAGTCATACGAGGTCATAACAGTGTTGTTATCGGTGCAATCTGGAGGATAATCTCTGTAAGGGTTGAGATTTGTTCATTTTAGTGATCAGTTTTAATCTTGTTTAGAAAAGGTGAAGTTGAATTTATTTATTTTGAAAACATTGTCATTTTATTGTTTTGTACAAAAATGAAAAATGAAAAGACAGTGAGCGAAAAAGAGATTCGTTTGCAAAAGATGTCTTGATATTCATTGATTAATCATTTGCACAAAATTCAATTGGCCCTATTACAAAATGAGTCCTGACACCTTGGGCAAGGTGTAGGACTTGATGCATGCTAAAAAGACAGGAAATAATAATTACTCTGCAGGAGTAACTCTTATAATTTCCTGGGAAGACCAGTTAGAGACTTGGTTCCCCGGGATCCTTGGACGTATCCAGTTTTCCAGGTTGCGGTCGCTTTCCTCTTTGTCTTCTAGATTGTTCATAGCATCTGGGGTGAGCATCCCCCCACTGACAAATTTGGGCTTCTTGGCAGCCTCTGATTGATCTTTTCGGATTGGTCTGTAACCCAACCAGAATCTGTCTTCCTTCTTTTCTACTGGCAGCAGCTTGCCCCAGCCTTGAGCAGTTCCTTCTTCAACAACCTTCTGGGCTTGCTGATAAGAGATGATTAAAGTTCCCATCCTGTCCTCCTGGGATGCAGCCAAAACTCTAGTAGCCTCATTAACATTCAGGGCCTCAAACCCTTGGCTCATTGTCTCATGAATTTCTCCGTCCATCTCAATATACTTGTAAGTAGCTAGATGACTGACGAAGATATCCTCCTCACCACAGATGGTGATAATCTGGCCCTCTCATTCATACTTTAGTTTCTGGTGAAGGGTCGACGTTACTGCGCCTGCAGCGTGAATCCAGGGTCGACCTAGCAGACAGTTATAAGCAGGTTGTATGTCCATCACATAGAAAATGGTTTTGAAGACTTGGGGACCAATTATCACCGGCAACTCAGCCTCTCCCGGCATAGACCTTTTAGAGCCATCAAAAGCCCTGACTATAAGATTACTTGGCCTAAGAGCTATCCCATCATACTCAAGCTTGACAAGGGCCTTCTTGGGTAGGACATTGAGTGAGGACCCAGTGTCTACAAGCACGTGAGATAAGACAGCTCCTTTGCACTCCAAGGTTATATGCAAAGCCTTGTTGTGGAGACGTCCTTCAGAAGTTAAATCAACATCAGTGAACCCTAGCCCATGGCTAGTGTTGACATTTGATACCACTGTTTCCAGCTGATTTACAGTGATCTCTTCTGGCACGTAGCCAGCGTGCAGAACTTTGAGGAGTGCATCCCGATGGGCCTCGGAACACAACAACAATGATAGGATTGAGATCTTTGAAGGAGTCTGGTGGAGCTGGTCCACAACTTTATAGTCACTTCTTTTGATGATTCTCATAAACTCATCCACATCTTGATCGAAGGATGACTTCTGAGTTTCCTTGGGTGCAGATTCTTCTGGTATCACACTCTTCCCCTTTGCCCTGGCCATAGCCTCTGCCTCTGAATTGGTTCTAGGGACTTGAGATGCAAATAGACTTCCACTTCGGGTGAAGCCTTCGCCTCCCCCAACATTGTCCACTTGGGGAGTGAGTGTTGCACCCCAAAATTTGCCCTCCACAAGACAAGATATTGTGTACTAAGAGGTTCACAATACATCTCATGAGGTTCACAAGGTTCACAAGATTCACAATTAGTCAGAAAGTTTGACAATTCCCTCAGACAATGCATCATCCTAAGGAATGCATCTTAAACTAGGGTTTTGACTTTCATCAGGATAAATGGACTTCCAAGACTTCAAGTGAGCTTCATAGCATCCTATATGTGTTTAAGAATCCCCATGTCAAGTTTCAATACTTTCCCAAAAGATTTGCTCAGTCAGATGATCAGATAGGTTAAAATCAGTCAAAGTAGTTAAAAAGTCAAATTGAGGTCAACTGTGGTCAAACCAAAGTCAAACTTCATGTTTTTTTGCCAACATCAAGTATATGAAGTAAAATTCATCATTTGATCAAGGGTTAATCATGATTCATCAAGGAGATTTCAGATCATTAAGAATCAGGAGTTTCTAAATTAGGGTTTTCATAGGAAAAGTCAACTGAACTTTGACCAGCCATAACTTTCACATGCTTCATCAAAATTTTTCCATCCAAAGCTCATTTTGAAGGAAATTGAATTCTCTACAACTTTGTGTCTCACACTCCAAGCCCAAAAATGCTTCATTTGGAAGGTATGAGCTAAGACATTATAGGTCCTTTTAAAAGTCAACAAAAAGTCAACAACTTCCAAAGAGCATAACTTGAGAATGGTAAAAGATATGGACATGAGACCAAAGAGTTTGGTTAGAGGACTCTTTAAGTTTTCCAAAATGTCCAAGAACACCTCCATAGCATTAAAATTGAAGGATTTGTGCCCTTGCAAAGTTGGGAAATGTTTTAGAGGTTTATGAAGTAAATGGGGTCTTAAAACCATAATTCTTCAAATGGGCTGACTTTTGTGATCCAATTGATTCCATGACATCATGCACGAAATTAAATTAATATTTTCATAATTTTATTCATTTTATTTTTATTTATTATGATTTTTTATATTAAAAGTCATTTTAAATTCAAATAAAATATAAAATAGTGAAGATTTAAATTGATTTGTCTTCTAGAATGTCATAAATTTTATTTGGACTTGATTGATACAAGAGTTATGAAGATCATCCTAAAATAGCAAGCTTATATCAAGAATATTCAAAATTTAAAAGCTAATCTTTTTCAATCTCAAACTATCCAAATATCCATCAAATTGTTAAAGTTTCTGACCTAATTCATTGTACCATATATAAACAACACAAAGACAAGCGTTGGTCACGAATTTGCAGCCTCCAAAGTCATCTTCAAACTTCACAAAATCCATTCAAAACTCAAATTCGGTTTCTTCATTACAAGGTTTTTTAAGGTATTTTAAGGACATAGGAAGGATCCTTGGACTTCACTGATCATGTATCAATACTCATATGCATCCAAAACCTCATGAATGGCTCAAACCGAATCCAACTTTTAACACTTTTATGATTTTTTCGTTCTTATATATATATATATATATATATATATATATATATATATATATATGCAATATAAATTGAATTTGATCATGGTTTTGTGTTTGTGACAAGCTTGTGATTGTTTCTGGGCGATTCAATTTGATTTTTGGTACAAGATTGAAGAATCACCATTGTTAGGGTTTTTCGGCCAGTTTAGGGTTCATCGATTTGTTAAATATAAATGAATTTTGAAGACGTGGTTGTGTTGTATGAACCTCAGGGAAAGTATTGCACTTATCAATTTCATAAAATTTTGTTGTTTGCTTGGTGTTTGATAATTCGCAAGGTTTAGTATGCAGGAAGAATCGCAGCAAAGTTCGCATGAAAAATCGCAGGAAAACCTGCGAATTCAGGGAAGAAGATGAAGTTGACTGGCGCGAAAAACAAATTCAAAAAATTAACTTATTTTATTATGATTTTGTTCTGGTTATATTCCACAAACGAGCGCGTGGCTCAGCTAGTTTTATACATAAGCGTTTGAGGTCAAGGACCAGGGTTCGATTCCTTGGTCATTCATTTTTTGTTTAAAATTCATTTGATTAACATGTTTATTATATTATTATCATCACTTGTTCTATGGTCACGCTGCCTACGCAGCCCAACTGGTTGAAGGCTGGTGGTGGATGCTGGGAGACCTGGGTTCGACCCCAGGCTCCAACAGGTGAGTTTTATTCATTTTTTTTTATTTTACTAATTGTTTTCTATTTTTAATATATATATATATATATAATTAATTGTATTAATATTATTTAAAGATAATTAACATTGTTCAAATTCTTTCTTTAACAAAATAAAAAACCCAATAATTTTCTTTATTATTCCATTTATATTTTTCTTAAAAAATATTTGTAAATGAATTAATTAATATTTTGAATATATAAACCCTAGTTTTATTTTCTAATAATCCTAACCCTAATATTTTTATATATAAAACCCTAATTATTTTTAAACCCTAATTTATTTTCTAAATTCTAAAAACCCTAATTTCTTTTAAAACTTTAATTTCTTATTATTATACTTAGTAAATAATTCTAAATTAAATCATTAATCATATTTATTTTGTAAAGAAATTTATTATTATTTTATTTTCATATCAAAAAATTATAAAAAAATGTTTGTTTAATTTTAATTATCATGTATATATTTTATATTTTGTACTAACCTTTTCTTCTTATTATTATTATCACTAACCATTTTATTTTAATTGTTTATTATATAATTATTATTTAATTTGCTTTTATTATAATGTAATTGTACAAGCCATGTAATAGTTGTAGTATTTTTTATTGTTTATTTATTTATAAATTGCTATGGTTAGTAAATTAGGGAGTGAAAATATGTTTGTATTTTAAAATCAATTTAGATAACTAATTATAAGATAAATAGTTGAACTTGTACACGCACTCACGTAAGTCGATCTTTGATCGCCATCTCACTTCTTAAGGATACCTCTCATGTTGCCTAAATAAAAAGGTCAAGTAAGGTGTATAAAGCAATGTCCCTTCTTCTAAAAAATATCATCTTGTCCCTTTACGATTATAAGATCAAGTCCCTTCGAGGTTGCCTTCGTAAATGATCTTGTCCCTTTCGAATAAAAGATGATAAGCCCCTTCGTATTGCTAAGACACCTTACAGTTGCCTAATCACAGATGACCCTTCACATGTCCCATACAACATCCAAGGTAATGACTACCTATTCCTTAATAATAGGGATAGTCTTACCATTGAAAGAACATATAAGAACAGTAAAGATTCAAATTAGGGTAGGTTCCTCTTAAGTACTTGCTCACTCTTTCAAAAAAAAACATTTCATAACCCTTCACATTTTCAAAACAAAGTCTTTATATATATATATCCGTACAAGGATCATTATAAAGTACTTAAGAAAATTTTTAATCACACACTACACTTCTCAAAACAGTTTAAAGTGAGCTAAGTAACTAAGAGCCCATGGATAACCATGGATGTAAAGGGTTCTAACACCTTCCCTTTACATAACCTACCCCCGAACCCAAAAATCTTTTAAGGTCTTTCCTGTTCTTTTATGCCCTTTTAGTTGAGGAAAAATAGGAGTCGTCAAAGACTCGTTGCACGTCTTCATAATAGCTTCAAATAAATTAAACACACTTTCCTTGTCACGTTCGTGACATGGGCGTAACGGTCTGATTCTTCAATTCAAGCGCGTCACGATCGTGATAAGGTTGTGACGATCGTGAGACCTCAAAGTAGCGTGTCACGATCGTGATAAGGTTGTGACGACCATGAGTGTAACAAAAAATGCAGATTTAGCATAATTGTTCTCTTCATCTTCTTTTCATGCTAGATTTGGTTCATTTGATCTTTTTCTTATAGTTTGGCTCTAGACATGTTATACCTGCAATGTGACATAAAAAAATCGAACAATCGGGAGTTAATAGTATCAATGTGCGATAAAACAGACTTAAAACGTAGTAATAAAGTGATACGATTTCTCGTTATCAGAATATATGCAATGTCTTCTATTAGGCTCATGGGTGATCCCTCCTCTACAACATTAATCCTTGGGCCACTGTGACTTGGCATAGGATTCTTCATTACATTTGGAGGAGGTGCAAAGTTCAGGGCTTTTGAATCCACCAGATCCTGAACTTTCATATGCACGGCTCTGCATTTCTCTGTAGAATGACCAGGTGCATTGGAATGGAAAGTACACCTAGTATTAACATCATAGTTTCTTGGAAGGTTTTGAGGATCGGGTGGAGCCAATGTCCTTAACTCAACCAGATTGAGCTTCAAGAGTTGTGGCAATAGTGTAGCATATGGCATAGAAATGGGGTCAATTACTCGGTTGACCTGAGATGGACGTTGTTGAAATGGGCGTTGTTGTTGATTGTTGTTGTTATTATTGTATGATATTTGTTGTGGAAATTGTTTTTGTTGCGAAAAGTGTTGTGGTGGTTGAACATACTGAGGAGGTGGAGCAGTGATGGTAACAACAGCAATTGTTCTGGGCATGTATTGGGGTCTCCCCCTTCCCATGTGAACTGAGTTGGTCTCACCAGATCTACGGGGCCCAGCAAATGGTTTTCTTGTACTGCTGGAACTGGCACCGTTATCTGAGATCTTCCCCATCTTCAAAAGACTCTCAATTCTCTCACCAGCTATAACTACATCAGCAAAACTGGTGGAAGAGAAAGCAGCAAGTCTGTCAATATATGTTCCTTGAAGAGTGTTCATGAACATGTCAGCCATTTCTCTTTCAGACATAGGTGGTTGGACTGCATCAGCAAGTTGCCTCCACCTTTAGGCATATTCCCTGAAGCTTTCTCGGGAGGATTAAGACATTCCCATAAGGAGGGTCCTGTTAGGAGCCATGTCCAAGTTGTATTGATACTGTCGGATAAAGGCTTCAGCCAAGTCTTTCCAGTTTCTTACTGTGGCTCTTGTCAGGTGGGAGTACCATTCTCGAGATGCCCCAGTTAGACTATCCTCAAAGTAAAACATCCACAGCTTTTCGTCCATGGTGTATGCTTTTAACCTTCCCAAGAATGACTGAAGGTGGGTGCGTGGGCAGAATGTGCCATTATACTTTTCAAAGCACGGGGGTTTGAACTTGTGAGGAATTCTCACCCCTTCCACCAATCCCATGTCCATCACATCAAAGCCTAGGGAATTCTGGGATTCAAGAGACCTCAGCTTCTCAGCAATCTCATCCAGCCTTCGGTCGTAAACTTCATCCCCAACCCCAATAACTGTGAACTGCTCTTCTTGAGGATCCTCTTGCAAGATCCTACCTCCAGCGGTGTGTCCTTGGGTATTCCTTATGACTTTAACATCTAGGTTTAGATGAGGCCCAAACTCTGGTGGGTCAATGTGTGGCTGCCCGCGATCATTGTTACTAGTACCTCCTATACCTGGATGGTGTTCATCGGGAGTTTGTCTTTCCACCAACTCCCTTAGCCTTTCCTGGCTCTAAGCTAAGCCAATCATCACAACCATGAATTGGGTCATCTGATTTCTCATCTCAACCCTTTCATTTGCCATTTGGGTCCTTACTTCATTCAAGTCTTGTTGTACTTGATCCATCTGAATGCCCGGAAGGTTGTTTCTCGTCGGGTACCGGTGTATTCTGTTGACAAGGAACACTCTTCTGCGAGCAATGTTTCCTGAAACCACAACAAAGTGAGAAACAACAATAAAACAAAAACCTACAAAACAAATAAAATGTTAGTATGCAATGCAATATGCTTATTTATCTTCCAAGGGTATCCGGTTTGGTTCTTTGGTTTTGACCTTTTCAGACCTCGAGGAAATGCTGATGATGTTGAGAGATAAAGCCCACCAATAAATAATACAAACTGATATATTACAAAAGATGAAAATACATAGTTTGATTACAATACATGCCCATGGTGGGTAAAAATACAACAACAAAAGAAAAGTACAACAAAAGAAAATAAGTACAAGAAAAAGAATCAGACATCCAATCCAAAGTCATCCTCCTTGACTTTCTTCAGGAGGGCCTCAGTCACTGGACCCACTGGGTGCTCTGTAACAGTCTGATGAGGAGGTTCCTTGTAGCAATGGCACTGGTCATCTTCTTATGCTTATCCTAATCCTTTGACCTCTTCAACTCCGCCCGGAGTTTCAATTCAGATATTTCCTTCTGAGCTACCAACAAAGCTTCCTGATGCTTCTTCTCACTAGCCTCCAACTGCTCTATCTTAGCCTGAGTCCTTTGGTTTTCTTGTGCACGTGCTTCAGTGATCCTGATCCACCTAGCCTGGCTTTCCTCAAGATAATGTTATGCCCTAGCCTTCTGAGTCTTTGATTCCTTGCAGGCATTCTTCAGTACTAATTCCCCTGCTCTTGCCTTCCTGATGTAGTCATCCCTCTTCTCAATTTTGGTCAAATGCTCAACCTTGAGCCTTTCCAATCTCTCATTATCCAGACGGCTGTCATTTCTCTCCCAGAGAGTCTTCTTCAGGGCTTCAGCTAGCTGAGTGTTCCTCTCTTTTAGCTTTTCAAACTCTTCCAGGCTGACAGTTGATGCAGGTTGCACTGTAGAGGGTCCAGGTGTATCTTCCAAGGTGAAAGGCATCCGGGTGATCTGAGCTCTAGTGCGGGACCAGTCAGAATATTCTGCTGAAGCAATGTTGTTGCACTTGTCAAGGATGGTTGTCCCTTTAGTCTGGATGTTGTCCCAAGCCCAGGCAGCTTGTCTGACAACAACAGAGTTAGGTTGGATTTCACAGTAGAGAGTCTCATCCAAATCTTGTCCCCTGGGAGGATGAACCAAAGCATATCCCAATTGTCTCTTAAACAGTAAAGGGTTGTAGTTGATGCAACCCTTCACTCCTATTAGAGGCACATTAGGATACTGCCCACAGCTAGTGATAATGTCCTTGCCTTTGGTGCTCTGAGTGCACCATCTGATGTCGTCTGATGTCAAGGCAATGAACCTCTTAGCCCAATTCTTCTGCTGATGTGGGTTCAAAAAGGCATCTGATTTTGGCAAGTGTCTGAGCAGCCAAGAGTAGCACAGAGGAGCACAGCATCTGACCAGCTTTCCTCTTTGATTTTCATTCCTCTGATGTACTGAGTAGTAGAAGTCTCCCAGCAAGGTAGGAACAGGGTTCCTCAACAGGAACAGGTGGATGGCATTCTTACTCACAAACTTGGGCTCATCTGCAAACAATATAACCCCATATATACTAAGGGCTAAAAGTGCACAGACAACCTTCCATTCTCCTACTGCAGCCTTCAGGGTGGCCTGAGAGATCAAGAAGTCTAGGTGGAGGCCTGGAACTCCAGCCTTGGTTGTCATGTTCTGCTCAATGAGGGAAGACTCCAAATGCAATGCCCTGGCTATATCTTCATTTCTAGGAGCAACCATCTCTGGGTTGAAAGGAATCCCTCTTCTGATAGGAACTCCAATCAACAAGGAAAACTCTTCTAGCAAAGGTCCCATCTGGAAATCAGGGAATGTGAAGCATCTGAGTGGAGGATCATAGAACTGCAAGCATGTATGGATCATGCTCCTCTGAGATGCATCAAGATTCATGACCATGTCCAATATGCCCCCATAATACTCTCTGAATAGTGGGATATGGTCAGGTGTGATGAAGGACTGGACCTGCCTGATGCTAGTCAAGGTGGGCTCAAAGAAGTGGTAAGAGATGTTGCTCTTTCTTGAAGTGTCCATGGGTGCTGATGAAGAAGCGGAAAACAACTGCTGATGAAGGTCACTGACTGAGATGCTGGAGGTGGGTCACTGATGCAGATAGCTGGAGGAGAATCACTGACAAACTGATGGAGATTGTTGGAGAAGAAAACTGAAGCAGTCTGAGTAGCAGAAGGGGTCAAAACCAAACCAAATATGAAGATGGATACCCTGTAAAACAAATAAGCAAATGTTAAATGATGCAGAAATGATGTATGCAAATGATATGCAAAAGGGTTTGTGATCAAGAGTTTGATCTGTTTATCTGCCTTGGTAAAGGTCCATGTATGTTCAAAGGTCCGGATGGAGGCTTAGAAATCACGTAACCAGGTGGGGGACTCAAATAAAGAGTCACATGTCTGGGGTAACCACAAGAACTGTCCAAAGTTAAGCATTCTTAAAACAATACAGTAACAGGGTATGATGTGGCCAAGGGTTACTGCAAACCTGTAAACAACCCAACCCCCTCACATCTAATGTTCTATAACAAGGATCCTCAGACTTGGATCAGTTATGAGAAGTGTAAACACTTCTAACCCGGAAGTACAGTGTTTATAATAACCATAAAAGATCCTCCTCTAATTCACCTCAGATGCTGAAGGTTAATATAAAGGTCATCCAGACTTAGCAGGATTCCCAGATAGCCCTAGCACTACAGGAAATCTGTAGCACAGAGTTCTCAAGCACAAACCCACGTCTGAACCGTGTTTCATATTCCCGCACCAGACCGAAATGGAATGGGAAAGAATATGAAGCCACTCTAGCCTATGTGTCACTCAGGTCCCAGGTATAGGACCTTAATCACTCAATGAAACCCCACCCACCAAGGAAAACCATATCCAACACAGTGATAATGACAGTATGAAAACGCATAAAACTGTAAAGGAAAGCAATAAATAAAGCTGTACAGAAAGAAATAAAGCAATAAATAAGCACAAGTAGCACATAACACCCCCATAAACACAAAACAAACAAGCGCTAGGAGGAACCCACAAAAAGAACCAGAAGCCCTGGTTGCAGTATAAGGTTCCCTAGCAGAGTCGCCAAGCTGTCGCTCCCACCAAATGACACCGGGTCAGATAGGGTACAGACGCGAACGGTCGGCGAAAGGAGAAATGAAGGAGAAATGAAAAGAGTCTCCATCTAGGCATTTGTATCCCGAAGGAAAGGTAATGCTGCATAAACCTAAGAAAAGATATGGATAAGACGGTCGCGAACTAGAGAAACTGAGAAAGGGGGTTGGTTACAACCTGGGAAGGTATTAGCACCCAGATTGTCCGTCGTACTCGACGGGATCCACGCTTGAAAGATTTGTGTTTAAAGGGGTAGTGTTAGTGTTATCTGTGTGTAAGAGCTGGAAAAGAATGTACAAGTGTCAGTGTAAGAAAGTGGAGTGAATTGCTCAGGAATGAGGCTTAAAAGAATAATGCTGGAAGAGGGGGGAAGAGACATAGACTTTTGTTCGATAACAGTTAAGTTATGCCTATGTATCCTCTCGTGCAATGAGGAAGTCAGAACATTGTAGTTCGACTCAAAGAGACTGAAAGATAAATTGACTGATGAACTGCTTGCTTGTCTATGCTCAAGTGTATGACCTGTCTGGCTCAGGTGCTAACTGTCTTACATTAGACGGAAGAAGCGAGTTCTCGTTTGTGAGTAAAGATGATAAGAAGAGAATCCCGGAGGAGACGATTATTGTTTGTTTTTTGTGTTTTCAATCCTTTATTGCTTTTTTGGTGTTTGTCCTAAGTTAATGAGCTTAAGCCTAAACCAAGGGTTAGTAAACTCATCATATCCTCCCTTTGGATCAGGGATAATGAGAATACCTTAAGTATGATATAAACACCTAAAACTTAATTACCATGATGTAGGATTAAGATCATTAACCTACTTGTGATTATTTAGATGTTTTTGGTGTTTTTGTTTAGTGTTAAGTAATGAGTTTAAGCCATAATCAAGGATTAGTGAACCCATTACAACATCCTAATAGAAGGATAATAGATAAGCACACTTAAGCTGAGGAAGATACCTCAACTTAATCCATGATTAGGGATTAACCTCATGACAAAACAAAGCCTTCATTAAAGTGGATTTTATTTAATGGTAAGATTAAGAAGTGGATTTTATGGTTTGTAAGACAACTTGAGGGGGACTTGTCCATTAACACTAGGGTTAGTCCTTCTTAACCAATTAAGGAAGAACTAGAACCCTAATGCAAGGCCCAAGTTACAAGTTATTGTCTTAGTGATTATTAAGATGGATTGATTAAGAGATTTAAACAAATTAAGGGTTTAACACTTAGGATTAAAGTTATACACTCCATCCTAAGAGAAGGATGTAGGCATAACCTTAATCACAAAGCCTTAAAACCTTAAAGGTTTAGTCTCTGGTTAGGAGATGATAAGAGAGACACAAAAGAAGACACAAAGTTAAAACTAAAGGGGGACTAATCAAAACCCTAATCATTTTCATGCTTGGATTTTCCTATGGTTTGTAAGGCTTACAAGAGATCTTCAGAGAAGCCACCAATGGAAGAAGCAGATGAAAGGAGGAGAAGCAGAAGAAACAAGTTAACTTACTTCACTGAAGAAGATAAGTTACTTGAAGAAAGAAATTGAGAGATAAACATGAATGAGCAAGCTCACTCTAAAGCAAATGAAAAATGAAGCAATGAATGCAAAAGAAGAATGAGAAGAGAAATGAGAAGTGAAGGCAAATTCACTTCTCAAAGTACTTACCACCTAAAATGGTTAGCATAAAGGAAGGAATGAAGTGAAAATGAAACAAATGCAAGGATGAAAACCAAAACCAGAAGCATAAACATGATGTAAATGATGCTATGAGATGATGCAAAGACATGTCAAGAGTTGTGAATGTTCATACAAGGGATAAGAATGCAAATGAAGCATGAAAGAAGCATGAAAGCACATGAAAGTTCATGGAATGAAATGAATGCATAACATGGCAAATGAATGAATAAATGATCAAGCATGGTTCTAATATGTCCTATGATGTCTTATAAGTCATGTTAATGCATGAAATGTCATGGCAAGTTCATGAATGAGTGCTTATGCAATATGTATGCAAATGAACATGAGAAATTAGGGTTTTAATGCAACATGAGATGCAAAAGTCAAAAATAGAAGCAAAACACAAGATAAAAAATTGAAAATGCATTCAAGGGAACCCTAACCCCATATGATATCACACCCCAAAGGAGGTGACCTAACTCTTAACCTAAAGGAAGTTGTGATTTTTCTAAGTTATCTAGGGTTTCAAGGTACCTAATGGGGAAAAATGAAAATCAAATAAAAAATGTAAATGAAATTTATGACAAAAATATGCTAGATACTACATGTCAAATGAAGATCAATGAAAAAAGAATCAATGTCATACCATTCATGGTTAGGCAGAAAAGAATTCTTGAAGTTAGGGTTCAAAAATGGAAATTTTATGAACCCTAAATTCAAGAAAAATGTCAAAGATGATCCAAAACCAAGAATAAATGTGTATGAATGGCATGACAATGTTTCTAAATGTCCTAAGATGCAATGTGAAGTTTTTGGGATTTTTAGAAACCGAAATGATATTTTAATTAATTAATTTTTATTAATTAATTAAAATAAACATTTAAATATTTTAAAAATGATTTTTTAATGCAAAAAATAAAAATAAAAATGTTTTCTGGTTAAGAAAAATATTTGAAGTAAAAATGCAAAAGGAAAATATTTTTGGAAATTTCTAACTATTTTAAATTAAATATGCAAAACAAATGAGAAAAAATGAAATAAAAATAAAATAAAACAGAAGTATGATGATCTAATGGTCTGGATTCAAAGCTGGGGGATCTGTGTTGACTACGCGCCACATCTAAAGGCTGAGATTCAAATTCAGTTAATCTTAATTAATTAATAAATTAATCCTAAATTAAGCTAAATGAACTAATCTGGACCTTCCATCACACGTGGGAAACAAACATCCAATGACCTACGTTTAAACTTTGCCCTAACCCTAATTAGACACTTAATCACTTTCAGGTGGCCGGATAAGACCTCCGGTCATCTTCTCCGGCCAGCTCCTCCCTGAGCAAACCCAAAACTTCACCACTAGGTCATTTCTGGAGCTCTAAAGCTCCAGATCAACTCCTCTCACCCTCCTAAACTCAAATCCACTCTCAAAACAAATTTATCATGGCTCATAAACAAGATTCGAAGGAAAACTCAAAAACTTGAAAAGTTTCAGAAGCTCAGTAAATGTTCAATACACAACCATTTTCAAAACTAAAAGTATCAGCATGATCAACACAACATAATGGACATTGTAAGAACTTAAAATAACATTTCTGGAAAAAAGTTTGAAGAGGTTACCTGAGCCTGAGCTTCCTTAGTTTGGAGCTTTCTGGTCACCTCTCTAGTGCAAACTCACTCCAATCATCCTTCTGAAGAAGCTTTGAGGCTTGGAAGGAGTTTGTTTTGGCTGGTTTGTGTGATTGCACTTCATCTGGCCAAGAATCGTGTTTTAGGTTAAGGGTGCTTTGAGGCTAGTTTGATGGTTGCTTTGTGTTCTATAGATGATTTTGAGATGAATGGTGAATTTGTTTGGGGTTTTAGTGGCTGAGTTATGAAATTCGAAAGCTTTTTGCAAAATGAGGTGATTTTGGGAACTTGAGGATTCTGAGGTTTCAGCTTGCAATGTTGTGTGTTATGATCTGCATTTGGTCCACATAAAAAGTTGTGATAGGTCAGAGAAGTGGTTGTGGCCTATGGTGATTGGTATGGGCAAGTTGCCAAAATGTCACCATGACTTGTACTTGAGGTATGGGCATTCTTGCAGCTGGCTTTTTGGCTTGTCTTGGTGCAGCTGAGATCAAGGAGGTCCATAGAATTGGTTTTGAGGCGATTCAGCAAGTGGATGAAAGGTTATGTGCCCTTTTGCAAATTTGAGAAAGTTTGGCCCCTTTGTAATTTCTTCATGGGCAAGGCATGAAAACTTGAGATTCTTTGGGCAATTCTGAGTTTTAGGCAATGCACTAGGTTGGTATGATGCTTAGAAGTGTGTTTGAAGTCACAAAATAACTTGGCAAGTGGTTTTGCAAAAATCCCTCTTTGGTGCATTCTTGAAAATTATGTGATTTTTGCTAACTTTGACAAGCCATAACTTGAGTTCCATAATGAATTAGGACTTGTTCTTGTACTATTTGAAAAGGGAATGATCCAATCTACAACTTTCATGACCAACAATTTTTCATTTGAAGCATTTTTGGTTGAGAAAGAGGAGGTTTAAAAACTTTCCCAAAATGGAAAGGTTACATTACAAGTCATTTCCATTTTTGGCAACTTTTGGTTTAGCTCACTTTTCTTCAATTTTGTGAACTTCCAAGCACTTCAATGATCAAATAAATATCATATAACTTCAATTTGATGAAGAATCCACTTTGGTTCCATGATTGGGGGCCTCAGATGCCCTGATTTTGCTCTGACTTGCTCAAGAAGTTACCCAGTGAACAAATGACTTCCACAATGAATTTCTTCATCAAACTTGGTACACATGATACTTATAACATATTGAGACCCTTAGAAACAAGAATGATCAAAAAATTTGGAGTTAAGGCCTCTGAAACCAAAACCCTAAGTTCAGGTCATCTGTATAGTGAAACCCTAGCTCTACTTCCATGCTTTGCAAGTTCTTGTGATTCTTTGACTTCCTTGATCTTTGAGGGATATAAGATGATGATTAAACATACATGGACCCTCTTGGAGTGATTGAAGACATTTGGAGTGGCTCAGATGGATCCTGGATTGCTCAGATCACAAACCTTAGATGCAGATGAATTTGAACTAATGCAGTGAAACAAAAATGCAATATGAGATGATATGTTTAAACTAATGCAAATATGAAAGATCACAAGCCATGGTGTGAACTTAGTGAGGTCAAATTTGGGGTGTTTACAACAACACAGAAGGAAATCTTCGAGTTGAAACTCCGGGCGGGTTTGAAGAGATCAAAGGACCAAGACAAGTATAAGAAGTTGACAGGTGCTATTGCCACCAGGAACCTTCTTATCAGGACCATCACAGAGCACCCAGTTGGACCAGTGACTGATGCTCTCCTGAAGGAAGTCAGGGAGGATGACTTTGGGTTGGATGTTTGATTTCTTTATATTTGTATTTTATTTTGGTTATACTTTTTGATGATTTTGTTGTATTCTGACCCACCATGGGAATTTTTTGTAATCACAAACTATGTATCTTTTCATTTGTAATATAAGGTTTATGTGTTACTTGGATTATCTTTTGGACTTCATTTCTCTTCAACATCATCATTCCTCAAGGTCTAGAAGGTCAAAACCAAAGAACCAAACCGGATACCCTTGGAAGACAAATAGGCATACTGCATTGCATTCTAACTTCATTATTTGTTTTGTAGGTATTTTTGTTGTTGTTTTCTCACTTTGCTATGTGTTTCAGGAAACATTGCTCGTAGGAGGGTTTTCCCCATCAACAGATTTCACCGGTATCCAACCAGAAACAACCTTTCGAGCTTACAGATGGACCAAGTTCAGCAAGATTTGACTGACGTGAGAACTCAGATGGCTAATGAAACGACTGAGATGAGGGCTCAGATGAACCAGTTCATGGCAGTATTGACTGGGTTGGCTCAGAGCCAAGAAAGATTAAGAGAGTTGGTCGAGCGGCAAACTCCCTAAGAGAATCATCCAGGTACAGGAGGTACCAGTAACAATGATCACGGGCAACCACGAACAGATGCGCCAGAGTTTGAGCCTCATCTCAACCCTGAAGCCAATGCTATCAGGAATACTCAAGGAAATACTAGAGGTCGTGCCTTACAGGAGAACCCTCAAGAAGAACATTTTACAGTAATTGGTGTTGGGATAAAGCCTATGATCGTCGTCTGGACGAAATAGCAGAAAAGCTGAGGTCTTTGGAGTCCCAAAACTCTCTAGGATTTGATGTTATGGACATGGGTTTAGTTAAAGGAGTCAGAATTCCTCACAAATTCAAGCCCCCTTGCTTTGAGAAATATAATGGAACCTCTTGTCCACGTACTCATCTGCAGTCTTTTTTGGGAAGATTGAAGGCTTATACCATGAACGAAAAGTTGTGGATGTTCTACTTCGAAGATAGTCTGACCGGGGCATCTCGTGAATGGTACTCTCACCTGTCCAGAGCAACAGTCAGAAACTGGAAGGATTTGGCCGAAGCTTTCATACGCCAATATCAATATAACTTGGACATGGCTCCCAACAGGACACTCCTAATGGGTATGTCATAGTCTTCAAGAGAAAGCTTCAGGGAGTATGCCCAAAGATGGAGACAACTTGCTGCTGCTGTCCAGCCCCCAATGTCTGAAAGAGAGATGGCCGACATGTTTATGAACACCCTATAGGGGACATACATTGACAAACTTGTTGCTTTCTTGTCCACCAGCTTTGCGAATGTAGTTATAGCTGGTGAGAGAATTAAGAGTTTGTTGAAGATGGGCAAAATTTCAGGCAACGGTGCTAGTTCCAGCAATACAAGGAAACCTTTTTCAGGACCTCGTAGGACAGGTGAAACCAACTCAGTGCATATGGGCAGAGGTAGACCTCAATACATGCCAAGATCAGTGGCTGATGTCACCATTCCAGCTCTAGCACCTCAACAACAGTATCCTCCACAACCACAACACTTCCCACCGCAACAACAATTTCCTCAACAGAGATCTTATAACAATAATTATCAGCAACAACGACTGTTTCAACCAAGGCATTCACAGGTCAACAGGGTTATCGATCCCATTCTGATGCCCTATGCTGCCTTACTTCCACAATTGTTAAAGATTAACTTGATTGAATTGAGGACTCTGGCTCCACCAGATCTCCAAAACCTTCCAAGAAACTATGATGTTAATGCCCAGTGTGCCTTCCACTCAAATGCACCTGGCCATACTACAGAGAAGTGCAGAGCCTTGCACATGAAGGTTCAGGATCTGATTGATTCTAAGGCAGTTAACTTTGCACCTCCTCCAAGTGTTACCAAGAATCCTATTCCTAGCCATGGTGGGCCTAGGATAAATGTTATTGAGGAGGATCAACTGATGAACCTAATTGGCAATGTTGAAAGCATTCAGACACCTCTGGCTGAGGTTAAAGCCCAACTTTTGAAATGCCAAGTGTTCCCGGGTTGTGAGGCCCATTGTGAAGCTTGCAAGACTTCTATCAACGGTTGTGCAAATTTGAAGACCGGTATCAACAATCTTATCAAATAAGGCACCCTACAGATCACTACAACAATCCTAACTCCTACAACATCAACAACCATTCCTTCTACAACATCATAACACATCATTCCATCAGATATCACTCCTACAACTTCAACAACAATCACTCCAACGGATTCTTCTACAACATTAACAATTATCCCTTATTCAACATCAACAAAAATCAGTGCAACACATCCTTCTAAAACAACAACAACCACCAATGAAGATATTTCCACAATGACTATTTACTATGATCCTATAATAATCCCCATTCCAGATTCTTTCAGCAACTCACAACAACATCTCCATCAACATCAGCAACCTTCATCACCAGCACCATCTCCGGACAGACCACCTGTTATAATTTATTATGAACCTCAAACTATCTCAATTCCTTCTTCCGCAGCAATCAGTCTGGTTACTATCACGGTACCAGGACCAGTTCCATATGACAGCAGCAGTGTCGTGCCTTGGCACTATGGCTCAGATTTGTATTACGACGGAAAGAAAGTCACTCTTGACATTTCTACACCATAGATTGATAATGTGGGGGGAGGCGGAGGCTTCACTCGAAGCGGCCGTCTCTTTGCCTCACAACTCCAAAGAACTAACACTGAAGCAGAAGTTGCTGCCAAGGCTAAGGGCAAGAGTGTGGTGCCTGAAGAACCTATTGCCAAGGAAGCTCAGAAGACATCCTTTGACCAAGATGTAGACGAGTTCATGAGAATAATCAAGATGAGTGACTATAAGGTTGTGGACCAGCTCCATCAGACCCCCTCCAAAATCTCTATTCTATCACTACTGATGTGTTCTGAAGCCCATAGGAATGTACTTCTCAAAGTTCTGCACGCAGCTTACGTGCCAGAAGAGATTACGATTAATCAGCTAGAAACAGTGGTTTCAAATGTCAATACTAGCCATGGGCTAGGGTTTACTGATGCTGATCTAACTACGGAGGGTCGTAACCATAATAAGGCTTTACATATCACCTTGGAGTGTAAAGGTGTTGTTCTCTCTCATGTCTTGGTTGACACTGGGTCTTCTCTCAATGTTCTTCCGAAGAAAGCCTTAGTCAAAATGGAATATGATGGTCTTGCTTTGCATCCAAGTAACCTGGTAGTGAGAGCCTTTGACGATTCTAAAAGATCGATTCTTGGGGAAATTGAGCTGCCTGTGGTGATTGGCCCACAGATCTTCAAAACTATCTTCTACGTGATGGACATTCAGCCTGCATATAGTTGTTTGTTGGGTCGGACATGGATTCATGCCGCTGGCGCTGTAACGTCGACTCTTCACCAGAAGTTGAAATACGAATGTGAGGGTCAAGTCATCACAATCTATAGGGAAAAGGATATCTTCGTCAGTCATCTAGATACTTATAAGTATATTGAGATGGACGGAGAAATCCATGAGACAATGAGCCAAGGGTTTGAGGCCCTAAATATCAATGAAGCAACAACTGAAGTGTCTGGTACTTTAATCTCCTCTTATAAGCAAGCTCGGAAGGTTGTTGAAGACGGGAATGCCCAGGGCTAGGTCAAGTTGCTGCAAGTTCAGGTCAAGGAAGACAAGTTCGGGTTGGGTTACAAACCATCCCGACAGGTCCAAGAGGAGGTTGCTGAAGCTCCCAAGTTTATCAATGGGGGAATGCTAACCCCATATGCAATCAACAATGTGGAAGACGAGGCTGAAAGTGACTTCAACCTGGAGAGCTGGATTCGTCCATGGGTCCTAGGCCACCAAGTCCTTAACTGGTCTTCCCAGGAAATTATTAGGATTACTTCTGCAGAGTAATTATTATTTTCTGTTTAAGCATGCATCAAGTCCTGCATCTTGCCTAAGGTGTCAGGACTCATTTTGTAACAGGGACATATTTGTATTTTATGCAAATGAATGATTAATGAACAAATGGACATCTTTTGCAAACGATCTTCTTTTTCGCTCACTGTTTTTCATTTTTGTTATCTTCGCACAAAGAAATAAATGGAAATGTTTTTCAATAATAACTCCATTCACAATTTTTCTAAACAAGATTAAAATCAATCACTAAAATGAAAAAATCTCAACCCTTGTAGAGATAATCCTCCAGATTGCACCGACAACAGCACTGCTATGACCTTGTATGACTTCGACAATCCAATTAATCAAACAGATGAAGAGGTTGATGAAGACTATGATTTGCCTGAAGAGTTGGCTAGGTTGTTGAGGCAAGAGGAAAAAGTGATTGCTCCTCATCATGAGGAGGTTGAAATTGTCAATCTTGGTATCGAGGAAGATGTGAAAGAGGTGAAGATCAGGGCTAGTCTGCAAGCTCCAGTGAAAGAACAGCTCATCAGTATTCTTCGGGAATATGTTGATGTCTTGGTCCTATCAAGATATGCCGCATCTAGATACGGATATTGTCATGCACAGATTTCCTCTGAAAGAAGATTGTCCTCCAGTCAAACAGAAGCTACATCGTACTCGCCCAGATATGGCCATGAAGATAAAGGAAGAAGTACAAAAGCAGTGAGACGCCGGTTTTCTCGCTGTAACTAGTTACCCGCCGTGGGTTGCTAACATTGTACCCGTACCTAAGAAGGATGGCAAGGTGAGTATGTGTGTTGATTACCGGGATCTGAACAGAGCGAGCCCAAAAGATGATTTCCCATTACCTCACATTTATGTATTGGTAGATAACACGGCTCAGTTTTCGGTATTTTCCTTTATGGATGGATTTTCTGGATACAATCAGATTAAGATGTCACCTGAAGACATGGAGAAGACAACTTTCATCACACCTTGGGGCACGTTCTACTACAAGGTAATGTCGTTTGGTCTGAAGAATGTCGGTGCAACGTATTAACGGGTTAGGGTAACATTATTCCACGATATGATCCACAAAGAAATCGAATGCTATGTGGATGATATGATTGCCAAGTCCCTTACAGAAGAAGATCATCTGGTGAATCTGCTGAAATTGTTTAAGTGTCTGAGGAAGTATCAGTTGAAGTTGAACCCTAACAAATGCACATTCGGGGTGCGTTCCGGTAAGCTGCTGGGTTTTATCGTAAGTGAAAAAGGAATTGAGGTTGATCCCGACAAAGTCAAAGCTATTCAGGAAATGCCTGCACCTAAGACTGAGAAAGAAGTTTGAGGGTTCTTAGGTAGATTGAACTACATCTCAAGGTTTATATCTCATCACACTGCAACCTGTGAACCCTTGTTCAAGCTGTTAAGAAAGGAACAAACAATCAGGTGGAACGATGAATGTCAGAGAGCTTTTGACAAGATCAAAGAATATCTGCAAAAACCTCCAATTCCCATGCCTCCAATCGAAGGAAGACCTCTAATCATGTACCTAACAGTATTAGAAGAGTCAATGGGGTGTGTGTTGGGCCAACATGACGAGTCTGGTCGAAAAGAGTATGCAATATACTACCTAAGCAAAAAGTTTACCGGCTGTGAACAGCGTTATTCACTGCTCGAGAAAACTTGATGTGCTTTAGCGTGGGCTCCTCTCCGACTAAGACAGTACATGTTGACTCATACTACCTTGTTGATTTAAAAAATGGATCCACTCAAGTACATATTCGAGAAGCCAGCACTTACCGGAAGGGTTGCAAGATGGCAAATGATTCTAACAGAATACGACATTCAATACACCTCTCAAAAAGCCATCAAAGGCAGTGTATTGTCTGACTATCTGGCTGAGCAACCCATTGATGACTACCATCCCATGAGATTTGACCTCCCTGATGAAGACATCATGTTCTTAAAAGCAAACGATTTTTGAAGAGCCAGTTCACACTGAAGGGCCTAACCCAGAACAAGCATGGACTATGATGTTTAATGGGGCAGTTAATTGCAACGGTCGTGGGATTGGTGCAGTGCTTATTAAACCTAAATGAGTCCATATGCCTTTCTCGGCAAAACACACCTTTGCTTGCACTAACAACAAAGCAGAATACGAAGCTTGTATCATGGGTCTTGAGGAAGCCATTGACCTCAAGATCAAAACCTTGAATGTATTCGGAGATTCAGCTTTGGTAATCAATCAGACCAACGACAAATGGTACACTCACCAGGAGCATCTGATTCCCTACCGTGACTATACGAGGAGATTGTTGACCTTCTTCACAACAGTTAAGCTTGAATACATCCCTCGAGATGAGAATCAGTTTGCAGACGCTTTGGCTACCATTTCATCCATGATCAAAGTACAAGCTGCTAATTATGTACCTCAGATTTTGGTATCCAGACTGGACAGACCGACATATGTATTCTCTGTGGACACTGTCGCTGATAACAAGCCTTGGTACAATGACATCAAATGCTTCTTGGAGAATCAGACATACCCACCTGGGGCATCGTCAAATGATAAGAAGATATTAAGAAGGCTAGCCGACATTTTCTTCCTCAACGCTGATGGATCATTATACAAGCGAAGTTTCGACATGTTCTTGCTCAGATGTGTTGACAAGAAGGAAGCAGACCTACTGATGCACGAAGTACATGAAGGTTCTTTCGGTACCCATGCCACAAATGCCAGATCTACGCAGACAAAGTGCATGTGCCTCAGAATCCTTTGAATGTAATGTCTTCACCTTGGCCCTTCGCCATGTGGGGCATTGATATGATTGGAAAGATTGAACCGACTGCTTCAAATGGTCACAGATTCATCCTGGTAGCCATTGTTTACTTCACCAAATGGGTTGAAGCAGCTTCATATGCAAATGTCACCAGGCAAGTGGTAGCTCGATTTCTGAAAAGGGATATCATCTGTCGATATGGAGTCCCCGAGCAAATCATTACTGACAATGGTTCCAATTTGAATAACAAGATGATGGCAGAACTTTGCTGGGACTTCAAAATTCAACATCATAACTCTTCTCCTTATAGGCCAAAGATGAATGGCGATGTTGAGGCCGCTAACAAGAATATTAAGAAGATTGTGCAGAAGATGGTAGTCACCTACAAAGACTGGTACGAAATGCTACCATTTTCCTTGCATGGGTACCGAACCTCTATCAGAACATCTACTGGGGCAATGCCTTATCAGCTTGTGTATGGTATGGAAGCAGTCCTACCCGTTGAAGTTGAACTACCCTCCTTACGGGTAATGATGTATTTGAAATTGGATGAAGCAGAATGGGTCTGGTCTCGGTACAATCAACTGAATCTGATTGAAGAGAAAATATTAGCTGCCATTTGTCATGGGCAGTTATATCAGAAGCGAATGAATAAAGCCTTTGATCAGAAAGTCAGACCTCGAGAATACCAAGTGGGAGAGCTTGTTCTGAAAAGGATCCTTCCTCCTTATAAAGACCACAAGGGCAAATGGACACCAAACTATGAAGGTCCCTATGTGATAACAAAATTCTTCTCGGGTGGAACACTAATGCTCGCAACCATGGATGGTAAAGAGTTCCCGTCTCCTATGAATTCAGATGCAGTTAAAAAAATACTTCGCATAAAATGACCCGCTGGACATAAAAACAGAATGTAAGTCCAGGCAAAAAGAGGGCATCCCGGCGAGTCAAAAAAAGAATAAAAGACTCGGGCAAAAATAAGGGAAAAATCAAAAAATGTACACCCGCTGAGTTGAAAAGCCACATCGGACAACTCAGGCAAAAATGGGTATCCCGGTGGATCGAAAACCCGAAAGGGCGATCCATGCAAAATTAGGGAATAAGCGAACAACCGCATTCTGAATTCATCTGTATCACTCACAACAGGGCAAGCTCCGAAAGGAAAAAGCGTCGGTCAGAATCAACCTTCCTCAGAAAGCGAGATAAGAAGAACGTCAAGGTCATACGGGTCATAGCAAAGGAAGCTCACTGGAGCGTCATTTTCAACGTTGCAAACACTTTTATTTTCTCAATTTACAGCAATCTCCTCCTTTCAGGGGATTCGCTTCTTTGACTGTATTTGCATATTCAGGGCATGCAAATCAATAAAATCAGAATTTTCAGTCACACTCTGTTTTTTGTACATTTTTGTTTTTGTTTACAAAATGTCCAGAGTTCATAATACAACACTTGCTTAAAACGTATAAGCCATTTTTAATAAATGCTTGCAGGAAATATGTTACTTTCAGGTAAAACTAACTCCTATGACGGAATCTGGTTGAGGATACCTCGGGACACTTGTGCACTTTCCTTTGCCTTGACAAGTTGCAGGTACACAAGGTAAACCATTTCACAGCATGGGGCATATCAAGCATAGTATCCCCAGCCAAGTCAGCAATCACATCATTAGCAGAACTGCTTGACAAAGAATCTCCTCGCAAAGTTTCATCATCCCAAAGGATCCCTTGAGGAGTTCATCAATCCCCAACATGTCACTTCCCATAATTTATCCCCTCCCCCGAGCGGGACCTCCCGAGCAGTGCCTGATGGCTTCTTCCACAGCAAAGTGGTCAAAAAAAATTTCCATTCCCCATCAGAAGTGCCAGAACTTGCTCATCCTCAGCAGAGTCGGTGGAATTGATTCCCCACAGAGTTGCCTCCCCCAATAGAACAATACCTGACATACTTCCCCAGCGGAGTTGCTAAAACTTCCTCATCCCCAACAGAGTTCTTCCTCCGGACAGATCAGCCAATGATCTCTTTCCCCAACTGAGTTCTTCCTCCGGACAGATCAGCCAATGATCTCTTTCCCCAACTGATTTCTCCCTCCAAACAAATCGCACAGAGATCTTTCTCCCCGCAGGATCTGGATCTCGGATCAGGTTTCTCATTTGCATAATCATAGCATTTCACATCATTTTTCCCCAAAATAAGCGTAGAATTTCGTCTAAAACGGAGCATTACGGCAAAAATCAAACATCTGCATGATCATAAGCCAGGTTTGAGCCAGTCACATGTAAATACCATCATCACTTCACCAGCAATATACAAAACTCATATCCCCTGCAAATAAAAGCCAAAGCATCCCCTTTGCACTTTCAAATACAGATGCCTGTTTATATTTATATATGCTCTTTTCGACACTCGTTCGTGTCATCTTTCCCCAGTAAGGTCGCCAGAATACCTTCTACATTCTCAATACAAATATTTGTTCATATTCTTTTCGGCACTCGTCCGTGTCATACTTCCCCAGCAAGTAAAAAAAAAACTCGTCCGTGTCTTGCACATATGTCCTTAGTATATCATGCTTATACGTACTTATACAGCAGTCTTCGATACTCGTCTGTATCTTGTATATATCGCCCCTCAGCATATTCAACACTCGTCCGTGTTCCTTGCTTAACCGATTGATACTCGTCCGTATCATCATCCCTAAAGCACGTATCAGCGTTTGCTTCTATCGATACTCGTCTGTATCGTGGTCCTAAGGATGCTCGTCCATATCATTAATCTATACACACTATCAAACACTTATGCCATTTATTTCAAGACGTAAGCACTCGTTCTTGTTTACCATTCCCCAATAAGTCGCCAACAAAGAAACTTTCTCCTATCCGACATTCGTCCTATGTCGTGATACTTTCGACAATCGTCCCCTGCCAGGTGATCATCTTTCACCTTTATATGACCGTCCCTCATCCTTTCCCCAGTGGAATCCCCATTGTTGGAACTTTCTATCCGGAATTCGTCTTATGTCGCGATATCTTTTTAGCAGCCGTCCCCTGCTAGGTGATCTTCCTTCACCTTTTGATGATCGTCCCTCATCATTTATTCGATGGCCGTCCCCATCGTTGATCTTTGTTATTCGACATTCGTCCTATGTCGAGATAATCCCCAACAGAGCAGCCGTACCCTGCTAGGTAATCGTCCTTCACCTCTTGATGATCGTCCTTCATCATGCTTTTCCGATGGCCGTCCCCATCGTTGATCTTTTCTATCCGGCATTCGTCCTATGTCGAGATAAAGAGAAGTCGTCCCCTGCTAGGTGATCGTCCTTCACCTTTGATGACCATCCCTCATCAATATTCTTTAACCCGATGGCCGTCCCTGTCGTGTTCCCACTTCCATTTCCTGATGATCGTCCTTCATCAACTTTTACCCGATGGTCGTCTCCGTCGCATTTTCCTTAATCCTCCAGCATGATGGTCGTCCCCGTCATTGCTTTGCTTACCAATTTACCCCCATCAGTCGTCCTCTACTCGACGGTCATCATCCGTCGTGTCATTTGATACTCATACTATACTATCTTTTACAATTTATATCCCTTTTCTTCTTCTCCCCAGCGAGTGCAAATTTCTGATTGTCTTTGGTATTCAACTACAAGTTATCTTGTTTGTCTGTTAAGTCAGGAGCTTACGTCCTGCACAACTAACTCATGCTTGAATAGGGGCAGCTGTAAACACCCCAAATTTTCCCTCACTCTTTCTCATACCATGGCTTGTGATCTTTCATTTTTGCATAAGCATAGACATACCATTGCATATTGCATACTTGTTTCACTGCATGGTTTCATATCATCTGCATCTAGGGTTTGTGATCTGAGCAATCCAAGAAATGATCTGAGCCATCCCAATGGTCTTAAAGCTTTCCAATATTGTCCATGTGTGTTCCATTATCATAATATGCTCCCCAAAGTTCATAAAAGTCAAGGGATCACAAAGAATGGCAAAGGCATAGAGGCAGACTGGAGATTTCCTGCACATATGACCTAAAATTAGGGTTTTGGTTTCAGAGGCCTTAATCCCAATTTTTTTGGTCATTCTTGTTTCTAATGGTCTTAATATGTTATAAGAATCATATGTACCAAATTTGATGAAGAAATTCACTGTGGAAGTCATCTGATCATTGGGTAACTTCTTGAGCAAGTAAAGTCAAAATCAGGGCATATGAGGCCTCCCTCAAGGGCACCAAAGGGTCACATTTATCATTTCGAATCTCTATGATCTTTATTTGATCTTAGAAGTGGTTGGAAGTTCACAAAGTTGAAGAATTTCAAGCCAAATGCAAACTTGCTATTTTTGGAAATGACTTGTAATGGAAACTTTCCGTTTTGGGAAAGATATTCAACCTATTCTTTCATGACTAAAAATGATTCAAATGAAAAATTCTTGGGCATGAAAGTTTTAGATTATGTCTTCCCATTTTCAAAAAGTACAAGAACATATCTTGATTCATCCTAGAACTCAAGATATGGCCTTTCAAAGTTGGCAAAAATCCTATAATTTTCAAGTTCATGCCAAAGAGGGATTTTTGCAAAATCAAGTTTCAAGCCATTTCATGACCTCTAATCAACTTCTAAACATCATACCAACATAATGCAACCCGTTTTGATCAAGATTGCACCAAAATTCACAAGTTTATATGCCTTGTACTTCAAGAAACTCCAAAGAATGAAAATTGCATAAACTATGAGAACTCTTGATCAAGGCCATCCAGTTGCATTCTATTGATCCAAAGGCTCACCATGAACCATGCTGAGGCAATCTAGCCACAGAAATCACATATGCACAAGCACATACCTCAAGTACACATATGTTGACATTTTTGCATTTTAAGCCATACCAATCCCGCAGTGCCACAACAACTCTTCTGGCCAATAACAATTGTTTATTCAAGCCCTAAGCACTATAAATGGACACCCTTCATGGCCTGAAATAACACACAAGTGCAGAATCCAAAAATTGCCTTGAAACTTTATCTCTTTGAAACACACAATCCAGCCAACAAAAACCAAAATTTCTTTCACCATTCAACTCCTCATAGCCTGAGGATCATTTTCCACCCATCATCATAGCCTGAAACAAGCCCAAACACAAACACGATTTCTGCTTTGTCAAAACTGAAACTCATAAACCAACCACTCTAAACTCATTTCAAGCTTGCCAATAGCTTCAGGAGGGCCCAGAAAGTTCCATCTCAAAGAACTTCAACTCAGGTGACCTTCATGAACTTTTTTTCCAGAAGCATGATTTTAAGTTCTAAAATGATTCCCCATGCTTCCCTGATCACACTGATATGATTAGAATTGGAAATAGGTTAGAAATGAGGATTTCATGATGTTCTGAAATTTTTGACCTAGAACTTGATTGCTTCGATTCAGCTTGATGATGCATGATAAATGAATTTTGTTTGTTGATTAGTGATGTAGGATGTTAGGAGATTGTTTCTGGGCAGAAAAATTGAGGTTTATAAGCTTAAATAGGAAGTTAGCATTTTGGTTGGTCGGAGAAGATGACCGAAGCAATTTTTCGGTCATCTGAAAGTAATTAGGGTTAGGGTTCCCCAGATTTCACAGCAGCCATTGGATCATGATTAGTTTAGGAGCGAGCGGTCCAGATTGCACCATTAATTTTAATCCTGATTAATTAATATAAAACTTAATTAAAAGGCCAGATTAAATGAGAGCCCTCAGATCACGCGCGAAATGCAATTTCAAACTTGAGCCTTAGATCTTTCATACCCTTGGTCAATGTGACTTCTCATCCTGGCCCTCCATCCACCTCCCACGCAATCTGAGCCACTCTTTTGAATTACTTTCAATTTTATTTTATTTTATTTTGCTTTCTTTTCTTTTAATTATTAAAAATAGCAAAAATAATTTAAAAATTCTGAAATTTTTTATCATCACTTTAATTAATTTTCAGAATCCAAAAATATTTTTATTTTTATTTTTTCATTAAAAAATGCATTTTTAAATAATTTAATTGTATATTTTAATTAATTAAGTCCATTTAATTAATTAAAAATACTTTAAAGTATTTAAAAATCACAAAAAAATTCAGAGAGGTTTCTTAAACATTTAGAAACATTTTCAAACTCACCATACAAATTTATTTTTAGGTTTGATTCCATTTTTACAATTTTCTTTGAATTAGGGTTCTTAAAAATCATATTTTTAACCATAACTTGAAAAACTCATTTCTGCCTAACCATGATGAGTTTGAACTCGATTATTTTTGCATTGTTTCACATATTACATATAGTTTTTAGGTTATTTACCTCATGATTTTATCTTGCATTTTCAATTTGATTTGCATTTTCCCTTTAGAAGCACCCAAAAACCCTCGCAAACTTAGGAATTTCATAACTTTCACTAGGATTAGCTCCTGACTTTCTCCTTTGGGGTGTGATCTTATATGGGATTAGGGTTTGTTTGAGCTTGATTTCAATTTTTAATCATGTTGATTGCTTCTGTTTTGGTCCTATGCATCTCATGTTGCCTTAAAACCCTAATTTTACATCTTCATTTGCATTCTCCTTTGCATATCATCATCATATGAACTTGCCATGACATTTCAAGCATTTGTATGACATCTTAGACATCTTAAGACATGCTTGAACATTTCTTGATCATTTCTTCATTCATTTTCTATGCTTTGCATCCATTACATTTCCTGAACATCCATGTGTTTTCATGCTTCTAAACATGCTTCCTTTGCATCTCATCTTTGTATGATCATTCATATGCATCTTGTATGACTTTGAATCATCTCATATGCCTTTTACATGGCATTTTTACTTCTGACTTTGGTCTTTACATCTCATTTCACTTCATTCCCTTTTGCCTTATGTCTTATGCATTCATACTAACATTCCAGGTACTTTGGTAAGTTATTTGGGAGGTGAATTTGCCTTCACTTCCCACCTCTTCTCATCTCTTCATATGCATTCTTATTTTTCTTTGAAGTGGACTTGCTTCACTTATGTTCTCTCCTTCTTACTTTCTTTATTTTAAGTTACTTATTTTCTTCATGAAGTAAGTAACTTATTCTTCTTCTTCTTTCTCTTTTCATCTGCTTCTTCCATTGGTGGCCTTAAAGATCTTTCCTTTTAAGCCTCACAAACCATAGGATATCCAAGCATGATAACTTTTAGGGTTGTATATAGTTATCCCCTAGTTTTTTACCTTTGAGTCTCCTTGAGTCTCTCTTCTCATCTCTTAATTAGAGGCTAAACTCTTAAAGCTTTAGGACTTTGGAATTAGGGTTATACCTGTATCCTTATCTTAGGATGGAGTGTATAATCTTAATCCTTAGTGTTAAGCCTTTAATTTGTTTACACCTCTTAATCAAAACACATTAATAATCACTAAGACTTTATCTTTTAACTTGGGTCTTACATTAGGGTTCTATCTCTTCCTTATGGTTAAGAGGGACTAACCCTAGTGTTTAATGGACAAGTCCCCCTCAAGTTGTCTTACAAACCATAAAATCCATTTCTTAATCTCACCCTTTAACTAAAATCCATTTAATAAAGGTTTGTTATATAATGAATTTAATCCCTAATCATGGAATAAGTTGAGGTATCTTCCTCAGCTTAAGTGTTCTCATCTATCATCCTTCTATTAGGATGGTGTAATGAGTTTACTAGTCTGTGATTAGAGATTAAACTCATTACTTAACACTAAACAAAACCCAAAAAAAACATCTTAATAATCACAAGTAGGTTAATGATCTTAATCCTACATTATCATGGTAATTAAGTTGAGATGCTTATCTCATACTTAAGTATGCTCATTATCCCTAATTAGGGAGGATATAATGAGTTTACAAGCCCTTTATTTTGGCTTAAGCTCATAATTTGATGCAAAACACCAAAAACAATAAAAAACTGAAAACACAAAAACAAACAATAATCGTCTCCTTCGGGATTCTTTTCTCATCACACTCATTCACAAACGATAACTTGCTTCTTCCGTCTAATGCAAGACAGTTAGCACTCGAGCCATATGAGTCATACACTTGAGCATAGATAAGCAAGCAGTTCGCAGTCAAAATCATCCAGTCTCTTTGAGTCGAACTACGGTGTTCTGACTTCCTTATTGCACGAGAGGATACGTAGGCATAACTTAACAGTTATCGAACAAAAGTTTCTTTCTCTTCCCCCCTCTTCCAGTATTATTTCTAAGCCTCAGCTCCTGAGCAATTCACCCTTTTGCACTGACACATGTACTTTCTTTCTCTAGCTTTTACACACAAATAACACATACACTTACCCCTTTTAAACACAATCTTGTTAGCGTGGATCCTGTCGAGTACGACGAACGATCTGGGTGCTAATACCTTCCCAGGTCGTAACCAACCCCCTTTCTCAGTTTCTCTGGTTCGCAACCGTCTTATCCATATCTTTTCAGATTTATGCAGCATTACCTTTCCTTCGGGATAAAAATGCCTAGCTGGAGACTCTATTCAATTCAACCTCATTTTCTCTTTCGCTGATCGTTCGTGTCTGCACCTTGGGACCTAGTGTCTTTTCAGGGGAGCGACACCAGCCATTGGATCCTTTCAATCACACGCTCCTGAACTTGCCAGCACATTAATGAATATGCTCCCAGTCATGTGACTTTGTCTCTTATCCTAGTTGACTTTGACTTCCCCAGGTGTACGCGCGTGTGTGATAAGTGTGGTAGTCAGTGCCTATTGTCCATTGGATTTGTGTATTTTTGAATCTTTTTGACCTTGACTTGATCCAAGGGCCTTCAGTGAAGTCAAATAGTTGACTGAAGATTCACCATAGCCTTGTAAACCAACGCACCAAAACTTGTGCCTCAGCTTCTAATAGCACCCCCAGCGTATTTTCACCAAGCCCATTTCAGGTTTTTTTGTTGCTATTCCTACCCCCAGACCCATTTCCTTATTTCTTTTAATTTCTTTTCTTTCTTTTATTTTCATTTTATTCCAATTCCATTTTTGATTTTAAAAAATAGCAAAAACTTCATAAAAATTCCCAATTAATTCATGAGAGATCCTTGAATTTTTTCGTAATTATCCATTATTTTTGTTCATATTTTTCATTTTTATTTTAGTCAGAATTAATTTCTTAAATGAATTAAATTCTATTTTTCCATCTTGTACAATTTATTTCTTTCAAACCATAAAACATAAAGAGACCATTCCTCTTGCATTAACCAGTAGACTCATCAAGGTTCTTCACCATATTTTTGTTTTAATTTTTAGGTCCTTTTAAGCCATGTTTTGATCTCATTCTTCCACACACATGTCCATAAACCATAATTCACTACTATACACCATTTGAATCCCCAAAAATGAGAATTTTTAGAAGATTTTTGTATGCAACTTACCCTCTGGATTTTGTATTCAAGTGTCAAGTTTCATAATTTTTCATGATCATTTGCTATTTTTTAGGTTACTTGGTTCACAAGTCATGTTTTTTGGTCCTTCCACTCCTCCCCTTTGATCACATTGGTGTAAAACCCTTATGTTCTGACCCGGCCCAATTCCTCTTATTGGGCCAAAAAGGACTGATCCAATTACCTTGCTCGACGTCGAGCACAATCATGAAAAGTGGTCCTCAGTCGACCACCAATGATCCGGTCACAAAAAGACCCTCTAACGGCCAGTATTGATCGTTTCCTATCTTCACGGACCCCTCGATCCGCACCTCACAAAACGAACCAATGATCTTCTAGTTGGTCCCTTATATAAACTCTCTCATTCGAGAGGGTCAGGTATTGAAATCTCAACCCTAATACTAGTACTTGCTCACTCTTGCTCGGTTACTTACTTTAGCATCGGAGTGCCTTGCAGGTACACCCCTTTTTCTCCTCATACGACCATATCCGTCCGCTCTCGAGACCAGCCGCATCGGATCCTGATCTCCAGGTACGATCAGGTGGCGTCGTCTGTGGGAAGCTGATTTCCCCGTTCTTCTTTCAAGATCCTCAAAGAACCAAAGTTTAACAAAATCCATGGCTTCTCGGGACAACCAGGAGAATCGATCAAACGATGGTATGATTCTCACACAACGTGAGAGCAACATCCAGCCTCCTCTGCATGACGAAACGGTGCAAGACCGTCCGGAAGGAAGGGCGACGTCACCTCCACCCGATCGCGACCAACCCTTGGAGAGTCGCCCGAAAACTCTTTTTCCTTCAACCCCTTCAGGGTCGGATTTCGCCGCATTGGCCGAAATCCTAAATCAAACGAACTTGCTGCTCCTCACTCATGGCGAAAAGATCGCTCGACTCGAGGATAATTCTCGGCGACCTCATTCTCCCAAGAGACCCCAGAGGGAGCATTTTACGTCTCCTACGAAGAATAAGAAGAGAGGGCACACAGACGAATCGACAGGCAACAAACGCTTTCGTCATTCTTCCCCACAACCCTCTCCTAAAAGAAAATCAAGAAGGAGCAGATCAAGATCCGCCTCCCCTCGAAGAACAAAGAAGCATGATCACAGATCCTCACCACTTATTTCCAGTGACGACGAGGACACGCGGGGTCCCCTATCATATGAAATTATGGCAGCCAAGCTCCCAAGAGGCTTGGAGAAACCCCCTCCGTTAGGCTCGAACGATGGAACCACCGACCCAAACGAGCACATCGAGAACATCGATGCCTTGCTCGACTATCGAGGCGTACAGGGAGCGATTAAATGTCGACTCTTTCCCACGACACTGAGGAAAGGGGCAATGACATGGTATAAAAGCCTTGAGGCTGAATCTATCACATCATGGAAACAACTTGGACGCACGTTCTCCAGGCACTTTACTGCGTCAAGACGAAACCCTAAGACGGAGGCTTCGCTCGAAGCAATAATCCAGGGGAGGGACGAGCCTTTACGAACTTACATCGAAAGGTTCAATAAAGAGGCGGTCCAAGTATCCATGACCGACGACATGAAAAAATACTTGCTGGAATGAGGGCTGCGTCCCTCGACCGATTTCCATCGGGCGATCAGCATTGAAACCCCGGCCACCCTCGACGCGTTCCTGCTAAAAGCCCAAGCTTACATCCAATATGAAGAGAAGCAGGCGGCCAGTTCAGTAAGAGACGCTCGACGCCGTGAAGACACCAAACCACACCGAGTTGATGAACCTTCGACATCTCGTCGGGGAGGAGACAAAAGAAAGGATGATCGCTCCCGTGAACCGCGGGAGCACTAAGGACCTATTGGTCGGTTCCACGAATACACGCCTCTCCTAGCCTCCAGGGAGAAAATTTTGTCTGAGTGCGCCAATTCAGAATTCAAACAGGCAGGCGTACGCTTTCCAAGGCAGCAACCTAGCAAGCCCGGCACGGATAAAACGAAATACTGCAGATTCCACAAGAGTCACGGCCACAACACAGAGGATTTCATCCACCTCAAAGACGCGATCGAAATCCTCATCAAAGATGGACATCTGAAGCAGTTCACCAAGTCCAGAGACAACCCTCGACAGGATACACAAGAGACCCAGAAGGTCGAGGAAGCCGTACCCATCCCTACAGATGCTAACATGCAGGTCGCCCTGAGCATTTATCGCCCGGAAGATTTCTTTCTACCAGATCACACCAAGAGTCCAGGGTACTTCTCCTCCCATAGTCCATGGGAAACCTTTCCTTCAGCAATGGTCATATCAGGAGGAGGCTTCGACAAAATCACGGTCGGTTCCGTGAAGAGAAAATTCGATCAGTTAATCGCCAAGGGGCCCGCACAAAACGCCACCTTGGATCCACCGAGGGAGGGTTCCATACCCCTTGCATTCTATCGGGAAGAACTCCTAGGAGGAGCACCCAATGCTAGCATCCCTTTACTCATCCGAGCGCGCATGGCGAACTTCGATGTAAGGAGGATATTAGTGGACCAAGGTAGTTCATGCGACATCATGTACTCCCAATTGTTTTCAACACTTCAACTGAACGAAACACATCTAACTCCATACGTCGGATCAGACCTGCAAGGTTTCAACGGAGCAGTATCCCGACCATGGGGTTATGTCGACCTATTTGTCACCTTCGGGGCGGGCGAGACAGCCAGGACGGTTAGGGTCCAATTCCTTGTTGTGGATTGCCCGTCGCTGTACCAATGCATATTAGGACGACCAACTTTGTCCGAGTTAATGTTGTGCCGTCCACCTGAAGATGAAGTACTACACTACTTCAGGTAGAGTCGCCACATTGCACGGAGACGTCGACGCTGCCCGCAGATGTTTCGAGGCAGCATCAAAAGGTCTCAGCTCGATATCATACCAACCAAGTCCCCCGACATTGGATTCGCCAGATGTGCCCAAGGCTTTCCCTCAAGTTGATTCGATCGACCTAGACTGCAGGTTTTCAGATAGTAGCGAGAGCGTCCAGAGACCAGCAGAGGCCTTATCCCGACCAATACCGGACGGAGATTTCGAACTAATTCCCTTGGGAGAGGACCCAGCCCGGTGTGTCAAGATCGGGGCACATATGCCCGAATTAGTGAAGCGACAGTTGGAAGCTTGCCTCAAAGGGAACGCAGACTTATTTGCCTGGAGCGCCGCAGAAATTCCAGGGCTCGACCCCGAAACAGCTTGTCACCACCTCTCCATCGATCAAACACATAAAGCGGTCGCTCAACGCAGGAAAAAGCAGTCGACCGAGAAGACCGAAGCTGCCGAATCTGCTGTTAAAGACCTCCTAGAGGCTAAATTTGTAACGGAGGCCAGGTATACAACCTGGCTCTCAAATGTTGTACTTGTGAAAAAATCTAGTGGAAAATGGAGGATGTGCGTTGATTATACCGATCTCAATCGGGCATGCCCGAAAGATGCTTACCCTTTACCTAACATCGATAAATTGGTCGACAATTCGTCCGGATACAAATTATTATCCTTCATGGACGCATATTCGGGGTACAATCAAATACCCATGGCCGTGTCTGACAAAAAATACACGGCCTTCATGACCGAATCGGGCAATTACTTTTACAACGTTATGCCCTTCGGTCTAAAAAACGCAGGAGAAACATATCAGCGCATGATGAATAAAGTTTTCCGAGCCGAAATCGGAGACATGCTCGAAGTATACATGGACGACATGATCGTCAAATCTCAACGAGAAATGGACCACGCGTCCCATTTGCGAAAAGTGTTCGACCAGGCACGAAAGTGCAAAATGCGCTTCAACCCTGAGAAATGCACCTTTGGTGTCCGTGCGGGAAAATTCCTCGGATTCTATTTGACTGAACGAGGCATTGAGGCGAATCCCGATAGGTGTCGAGCGTTCGCGGAGTTCCCAACTCCCACGTCCAAAAAATCCATACAATCACTAAACGGGGTCATTACCTCCCTCGCTCGATTCGTGGCAAAATCAGCTCAACACGCTCTCCCCTTTTACAAACTCCTCCATAAAGAGGCAACTTTCGAGTGGACGGCGGAATGCGAGCTAGCACTATCCCACCTGAAAAAAGCATTAAGTGAACCTCCAGTCTTATCCAGACCAGAAGACGGGGAGACACTGTATCTCTACCTTGCGGTCGCGAACGAAGCAGTAAGCGCGGCCCTTGTGCGCGAACGACCCGAAGGACAAAAACCTGTATATTTCACGAGCAAAGCACTTCACGGCCCAAAAATTCGGTACCTTCAGATAGAAAAGGTCGCATTGGCCCTCCTTCTCGCAGCTAGAAGGCTACGCCATTACTTCCTGGCTCACACCATCATCGTAAGGACCGATCAACCCATAAGACAGTTGCTCGGTCGACCAGACATGGCCGGCCGAATGTTAAAATGGTCACTAGAACTATCCGAGTTCGATATCAAATTTGAAGGAAGACAGGCTCTCAAAGCTCAAGCGCTGGCCGACTTCGTGGATGAACTTACTTTCACCGAGCAAGACTCGAAAGCTTTGTCCAGGTGGGTTATTTTCGTGGACGGTGCATCTGGCCCGACGGGCAGCGGAGCCGGTATCATTTTGGAAAACGAAGAAGGGAACGTCATCGAAGTGTCCCTGACTTTATCTTTCCCCACTTCTAACAACCAAGCAGAATATGAAGCCTTCCTGGCGGGCATACGGCTCGCAACCGATCTGGAAGCAGAAGAGATCACAATCTGCACGGATTCCCAATTGGTTGCAAGCCAAGTCCGGAGGGATTTTCAGGCCAGAAGTGATAACATGTCCGAATATCCTGCCCTCGTAAAAGACGAAATAAAACGGTTTAAGAGTGTGGAAGTCAAACACGTTCCGCGGGAAAACAACGCCCGCGCAGATATCCTGTCCAAATTGGCGAGCACTAAAAGGAAAGGAAACAACAAGTCCGTCATACAGAAATTGCTCCCCCGACCAAGTATCGGGCACTCATCAACCTGCGTACACATTAACGTCGTGGGCGACACGGGTTGCTGGATGACCCCAGTGTTCAACTATCTAACCAAAGGAGAGTTACCAACCGACCCAAAAGAGGCCAGTACTATACGACGAAGGGCGTGCTCATACTCTTTAGTAGGTGGACGCATGTATCGTCGAGGATTCTCTACACCCCTCCTCAGATGCGTAGAGGAGGAAAACATTCCACACGTACTGAGGGAAGTCCACGAAGGAATCAATGCACAGCATCCTGGCGGACGTTCTTTAGCTCGAAAAATCCTGAGGGCAGGATACTACTGGCCCACCCTCCAGCACGATGCAAAGGAGCATGTGAAGAGGTGCGACAAATGCCAACGACATGGAGACGTGCACGTAGCACCTCCATCCGAGCTAAAGTCGTTATCGTCACCCTGGCCGTTCGCGTGGTGGGGAATGGACATTTTAGGACCATTCGTCGTTGGGTCTGGTCAGAATAAATACTTAATTGTAGGCGTCGACTATTTCACCAAATGGATAGAAGCTGAGGCCCTGGCCAAAATCACTGCACTCAATATACTTCGGTTCTTAAAAAGAAACATCCTCGCCCGATTCGGGGTACCCCTCGCCATCGTGACCGACAACGGGACTCAATTCACAGATAAACACTTCAAAGAATTCGTTGCATCAATGGGAACGAAACAACACTTCGCTTCAGTCGAGCATCCTCAAACTAACGGGCAAGCAGAAGCCGCGAACAGGGTAATCCTAAGAGGTCTGAAACGAAGGTTGGACGAGCATAAGAAACACTGGGTCGAAGAGTTACATAGCGTACTGTGGGCATATAGGACCACACCCCACTCAACGACCGGAGAATCTCCATTTCGATTAGCATATGGGACCGAAGCAGTGATCCCGATAGAAATGCATGTCCGATCGAGGCGCACCGAATTCCCCATGGAACAAGATACCAATGCTGAAGCTATGAGAGACGAGCTCGACATGGTCGAAGAAGTTCGATCGGAAGCTGCTCTTCGAGAAACCATTCTCAAACAAAAGATAGCTGCGCGGTATGATTCTAAGGTCATAAGGCGAACGTTCGAAGTAGGCAGCCTTGTCCTTAGAAGAAACCACAGAGATCCCCGCGAGGGAAAACTAACGCCCAACTGGGAAGGCCCGTATCGCGTTCGAGCAAAGACCGAGAACGGTGCTTATTACTTAGAAAACCTACACGGGGAAGAACTCGCTCGGCCTTGGAACGCCGAGAAACTCAAACAATACTACAGTTAAATCAGTCACTTTACTCAACTCCCAAGTGAGGAGAAAGGGAGACTAACGAAAAACTGCGTGCCTAGGTACGAGCACGACAACCCAAATATAACAAAATCAAGCAAGATCTCTTTTCGAGCAAAAGAGAAGCTTGTCGCACGAACGGATACTCAAACGAGTCCGACGTCGCCTAAGTACCACGACCAGGTAGAACCCCAGCTCGCGATGGGACGTTCACGCCACGGAGCCCGGGCCATTATCTTGGTCCGAGCACCGATCGAGAGTAAGACTCTCAATTACTGATTGGTCCCCCTAACCAACAGATCTTCCACACTTTCCCGTATCTATTCAATTACTTATAATTAATGCAAAAACGCACGATGAACACTTAGTAAAAATAACAACTAAACTATGTCCTCCGACGGACGCATTACTACGAGCAAACAAAGTATATAACCGACCACCAAGGTCAAACACATGACATTTAAAAAGAAATGCGACACCAAAGGGCCGACTTGTTCGGAATTACAAATAAAGGGGGCCACGCCCCCCCCAAAACAGTGCATTTTTAAATTACAAAGGCACAATGGCCATAAGTTAATTATCATCGCCCACCGGGCGGCCTTCATCTGCACAAGCTTCCTCTTGACCCAGCTGCTCTTCTGGTTGGTCAGGCTGAGCAGTCGACCCCAGCTGAGAATCTGCCACCACCAAGTCAGAGGGAACCACTATTCGACCATCCACCACCTTGTAGAGATAATTCATACGACCAACATCCAAGGCTAGGTCAGGGTGGAGAGCTTTCACTTGGTCCACCGCATTCAGGAAGCTAAACTCAGTTGATGCGTTCAGATCTTCAATATCTTGGTCGATCCGAGCAAGGAACTGAGCCCTCGTCACCAAATGCTTGGTATCCTCGTCCTCGTCCTCCTTGGGGCAGAAGGCATCCTTCAGCTTCTTGTTCTGCTCAAGCAACCTCTTCTTGTCAACCTCCAATTTGGCGATGACCGCGGCTCGTTCGATCGACTGTGTGGTAACCGTTTTAACCTCCTCTGTGGCCGCTGTCAGTTTGGCCTCAGAAGCAGCCAGCTGCTCCCTAAGCTTGCTGTTCTCCTGCTCCAGCATAGGAGCCCCCTCGGCCGTCAGCCAGGCCATTGTCAGGACCCGCATGACTGCGCTCGCGTCCTGAGCCAGAGAAAGCCGCCGAGCAGGACGGTCCATCCCCTCCAGAAATAGAGAATCCGCCCGATCCACCTCCATACTGGTCCCCTCGAAGAAGTTGCGAACAACAAAACATGGGGGTATCCCATGCTTTGGTTTTGGGGGAGCACCGGCCGTCAGATCCACAGTGGCCGCTGATTTGTACTTCTTCATTAGAGAGCCAGTAGAGGCGCCCGGAGAACCTTGGACCAAAGGACCCGAACCCGAACCACTAGCTTCGGTCAGCCTGGTCTGCACGACCCTTGATCGTTTCCGTTGCTGCTGAACCAAGCGCTCGTGAATTTTATCCAGAGGATTTGTCAAGGAACCTGAAAAGAAGAATAAAATCACATTAGTCACGAGCAACAAAAATTAAACCAAGATGTTAACGAGCGCAAGTAAACAGATACCAAAAAAGTCGGACACTTCCTGCCCGTTACGACAGGCCAGCAATTCAGTAACATTAATCAGGGGACGCTCCAAAGCTTCCCCTCCATCGTGATCGACCATAACCATCCCGTCTCCGTCTAACAGAGGGGTCGGAGTAAAGGAGGCTATTAATTTCCTAAAGGCCTCGAAACTGGCCGCGTCGTCATCATTTAAGGTGTCCCCCACTTGAACGAATTCCCCCACGGGTCTTTCATAATGAGCGTGACTCCAAGAGAAGGGAAACAACCACAACCTCCTCGGAATCACCTGACCTTGATCGTCAAGCTTGGGCTCGTCGTTTTCATCAGTATCTATCCCAAGAAAACTCATAGCCCTCACGGCCGCCTCGCTCGCAGGCTTTATCAAGAAATAGTCAGTTTTGAAGGCCCGAATGGACTCTAAGTGGGCTTTAAAGATCTTGGTCCGTTGCTTGAAGGACACGAACCCCTTCCGGTCGGTCCCTCGCCCAACTTGGCGCTGTAAGGAGAAGAGGCAGAAGAAGAGAGGAAGTGTGGCTCCAACGCCCAGGAAAGCGCACGTCATCTCGAACGCCCTCAGGAATGCGTATGAGTTGGGGTGCAACTGAGAGGGAGCTACACAAAGATGTCCGAGCACAGCACTCACGAGGTCGCTGAAAGGCAACGTCACCCCCAGAACCGAAGTAGCGTATTCATACATGGAGAACGCCCTACCGCGAAAATCTGAGAAGATACGGTCGTCGTCTCCCGGGCAGGTCACAACCCAATCAGCTGGATCCCCAACAACTGGCAGCGGCTCCGATCGAGGTCTCGAGAAGGAAGACACCTTGTCCAGCAAATCTTCCATCACCCATTCTTCGGGCGAGACCCTCGGCTGGGCAGGACACTGAGGCGATTCTGTCGACTGCCCCGTAATGCTTGTATCTGAACTGTCCGAAGAGCTTCCTGAGTCTGAAGGTATGGACGCAGACGACCCCGAATTCCTCGAGGACGTATCCTCAGAAAGTACGTCCAGCGGATTCACGAACGAGTTTTCACCTGAAAAGCATAGGAAAGGCATCAGTGAATTCGATTAAGAATATCAAATCCACCCTTCCACCGCTCGACAAGTGAAAGGGCGCGCCTCAGCTCAGAAACTATGTCCCGAGCTGTAGCCCTGGCTAACCATTGCTCGGAGCAACAGCTGACGCCCAACAGTGTAGATGACAAAAATCTATCCAAAAAATCCAAAGTCTAAGTCGACCAATACTTCCGTCGACCCTAAAGTTAGGGTTGACAGCCGACCAGCTACGGTGGCAGAAGTTTTAAGGTTTACTAATCCTAAATCTAAAAACTACCGGTAGAATTGTCCTAAACCGCATGCATTCTACAAAACCTACGCTATATACACCTAAAGGAAAGAAAAGGAACGGTACCTTGAGCTTGAGAAGACATTCTTGAAGAAAGTGGGCTTCTGTAAAGGGTGGTCGGCAAGAAACGGCGGTGGTCGACGGATGAGACAACGGCGGCTGAACGAGCAGAGTCTTGAGAGAGAAGATGAAACGAAAAGGTCAAAATGGGCCATGAGAATCCTATTTATAGGAAGGAAAACACGTGCGCACGTGCGTGATCCCTATACGCTAGCCCCTAGACTAGCCGTCAAATCATTAATAGGCGCGAATATCCAGATATTCCAGCTTTTCGTTTCACATTCTTCTGCCGAGCAACGCATCGTTTGCCCGTTCTCAGAAGATCGACAGCGTAGGTCCTTGACCATCATATTACACTTCGCCGAGCACAATATCGCTCTTAAGTCACTGCTCTACAGCACGAGCAATGACTTGGGGGGCTCCTGTTCTGACCCGGCCCAATTCCTCTTATTGGGCCAAAAAGGACTGATCCAATTACCTTGCTCGACGTCGAGCACAATCATGAAAAGTGGTCCTCAGTCGACCACCAATGATCCGGTCACAAAAAGACCCTCTAACGGCCAGTATTGACCGTTTCCTATCTTCACGGACCCCTCGATCCGCACCTCACAAAACGAACCAATGATCTTCTAGCTGGTCCCTTATATAAACTCTCTCATTCGAGAGGGTCAGGTATTGAAATCTCAACCCTAATACTAGTACTTGCTCACTCTTGCTCGGTTACTTACTTTAGCATCAGATTGCCTTGCAGGTACACCCCTTTTTCTCCTCATACGACTATATCCGTCCGCTCTCGAGACCAGCCGCATCGGATCCTGATCTCCAGGTACGATCACCTTATGATATTGCTTTGAGGTCCTAACCTTGATTCTCTTATGTCATTTAGGATTGGTATAAGTGTTGAGTACAATCATTGGGTCCTCACCTTTAATTTTTAGGCTTGCCTTGAGTCCTAAGTCACACTTGTCCCATTTTTAACCTAATCTCCTTCCTCCTTCCATTTTAAGCACTTCAAAATATTCTTGCACATGATTTAAATTCATTTTATCTTTGTTTTAAGTCTTATAAAGGTTTTTTGATCATTCATACTTGTCCATCCCATGTTAGAACCATTTTTCTTCCTTTTGAACTTCATTTACCACTTAAAAGACTTTGAAACCCTAATGTGCACACTTAGCCTTAGGATGCTTCTTAACCCATCATTTGTGATTTTTTTACAAAGATAATTCCCACTTTATTTTATTGTCAAGCCCCTGGATTTTGTAGGGGGAAGTCAAATCACTTTGGTCTTTTCTTGAATTTTTTTAAGTCTTTTTGTTTAACATTTAGAACCATGTTTCCATATGCATTCTCCCACCTTTCAATCTAATGTGTGAATACCCTTAACTTGAATCTCTTATTTTCCATTTGAGCTATTAATTTCTTCACTTCCCATATAATTCTAAGTTCTGAATTTGTCATTCACCCTTAAGTTTAGGAGTTGTTGGTTTAGTAAACACTTAGGTTACCTCTCTAACCTCATTCTTAGGGTTTAGTAGTACTTTATAACATAGTTTTAACTCTAACCCTATTAATCCATTTAGTTGCTTTTGAATTGATGTAGCTAATGACTTTTTAAGTTTGTTATCTTATAAGGTGCCTTAGGCTTAGGTATTAACCTTAGGAGTTCACTAACATCTTTCTTAAGCTAATGTGAGTTGTTTGTGAGATTTGCCATCTCATAATTGTTCATATTTCTTCCTCATGCTAATGTTTGTTTTATAGGAGGGGAAGATGAGGTAATCACTTCATTCCTTTTCTTTTATCCATTTAATTGATTTTGTTTTAGCACCTTGGTGCTTTGTTCATAGGTCCCTTTTGTTCCTTAGATTCAACTTAACTTCCTTAGGAAGTAAGTTGAATTCTAACTTGTTTTTCTTTTCCTTAGGTTAGAATACCTCATTAACCAAAGGCTCACCTTTTGTACATAATAAGATGACTTAGGGTTGTGTCTTAGTCCCCCATTAGCTTTGACCTTTTGCTTTTTGAGTCTTCTTATCTCATCTTCAAACAAAATCAAAAACACTTAATAAAGGTATGAAAGAATCTCTTGTGCATAGCCTTATTCCATGGGGCACTTACATTAATTCCATTTTGGAATAGTGTAGGCTTGTCTAGCATGATGTACAAGTCTTATCAAGAGGTTGTCTTCACAAAGAAAAATCTAAAAGATACTTCTTCATAAAAGCTACAAAAACATGTAATAAGTTCAATAAGCTAGTGAACTTAGACCCTAACCCTTGGAAACAGGTCTTGGATAAATTCTCCTTGCTTGGTGTGCTTGTTCTATTATTCCATCTTGGAATGTAGTGGCAAGTACACATTCCATGGAAAAGAGTTTGAATTCACTTCCTTGTTCCAAATTCACACAAATTCTCATAAAAGACTAAAACAAACAATAAGCGACTATCCTGCGAGAACTTCTCTTTCTCATCTCATTCATTCTGAACGCGAACTCGCGACGACTTGTCTCACATGTAAGACAGTAAATGCACGCGTACCAGACGAGCCTGCAACACCTGAGCATAGACATACGCAGTTCCAGCTATAAAAAACACAAACAAATAGTTCTCGCCTTAGTTGGGCGAACTACGTCGACTCTGATCCTCATTTTCCCGATGAGGTACATAGGCAGTGGGGTAGGGCCCATTCGAGGACATTCTTTATTTTCCCTACATTTTCCCCATTCTTTCTTTTTGTTCTCTTTTTGTTCCATTTCTCATTTCAGTTCCAGTTTCCAATTAGCAATCCGTTTGTTCAGCAGTAGTTATATTCTTTTACCCTTTGAAATAGACATGCAAACGTGGATCCCGTCTGGTACGACAGACGATCTGGGGTGCTAATACTTTCCCAGGTCGTAACTGACTCCCGAACCCAGATCTTTAGTTTGCAGGACCTTGTCCTTTCCTTCTTCCTCAGGTTTGTGCAGCATTACCTTTCCCGTTCCTTAGGGATAAAAATTCCTGGTTGGCGACTCTACCTTTTCTGCGCAAATTTCGCGTTTGTACTAGGATGAAAATCCCGGGAGCGACAGCTGGCGACTCTGTTGGGGATCGAACCCAGAATCTCTGGTTTCCCTTGTAGAGTCAATCCTAGCGCCTATTTGTTTTTGTTTTCTTAGGGTGTTTATATGTGTGTGTTGTTGTGTTTATTTACTGTTTTCGTTTAGAGTTTATTTTACAGCTTTATTTACTGCTTACTGTATTTATTTTCACATGCATCATATACTGGACTGTTTTGGTTTCATTTTTTCTATGGGATGGGATTTGTTACTGTGAGATAATCCAAATACCCGGCTTGAGTGCACCTAGGACTTAGAGTGGCTCCACTTTGGCTTCATGTCATTTTGCCATGTTGGTATTAGTGAGTTCCACGCCTTGACTTGCGACCTTTCTAGGAAATGTATTGATGTCGGAATATTTCTGGGGAAATACACAACCTTGATAGTTATGTGCAGTCAGGGGACCGATCATTGAGAACCTTTGTGGAAACATCCCTCTCCAGTGATGACAATGGCAGACCACATTTGTTGGCAAACCCACATGCATCCGAGGGCCCACTGGGAACTCGCATTGGATGGCCTGGTTCTCTCATAGGAATCCAGTTAAGGCAAATTGTTCGTATGACAATAGTATTGTACCCTTTGGGATGAATGTACTATTGTTTCTCGATCAGTGCTTGAAGCTGGGGACTTGTGAGGGATGCTTGTTTCCTTGGACTCAGCTGAGACCTCCCTAAGTAGTACATAATGCAAAACCGATTCCCTGATTTGGTCATGAGCCATTTCTCAGAAATGGTGAACGTATTATTGCTATTCGACTTTGAGAGTCCGTGATGTTGACCTGAATAGCACACCCGTGAGATTGGGAGGAATTTACAGGATTGCAAGAGCCTTGACCTTCAACATACCCACTGTACCAGCATTCTTCAGTATTATGATTTGTTCTGTTACACATGGGTTATGAGATCTGAAACTCTTATCAGAGAGATACTTGTGATGATGTTGTGACCCTGCACAGACACTTGATTACGTGATTCACACTACACAGACACATCACTGATTACATGCCTTGCCTTGCATAAACATCATAACATCATTAATCATTTGTGTTCTTTTTATTCTCAGGGTTTATATTACTTCCTATTCCCAACCATACTGCTGCTTCAAGAAGGAGATTCCAAGGAAAATAAATGTCCACTATACTTTCCCACAACCAGAGACGGGGGTATTCAGAAGTTGATTAGCTTGATGGGTAACAAAGTTCTTGATGATTTCAGAAGGGAGTTTGGAAAGATCCTGGATTATGTGAGCAAGCCAACAATTGACCAGAGGGATAGCTTGCATTCTCTGTTGCAGTTCTATGATCCACAGCTGAGGGGCTTTGTTTTTTCTGATTACATCTTGGCTCCTACATTAGAAGAGATATCTAGTATCCTCAGGATTCCCATCAAGGATGTGTCGCTCCCGGGATTTTCATCCAAGTACAAACGCGAAAGTGGCGCGGAAAAGATAGAGTCGCCAGCCAGGCATTTTTATCCCGAAGGAACGGGAAAGGTAATGTTGCATAAACCTAAGGAAGAAGGAAAGAAGAAGGTCCTGCAAACCAAAGATCTGGGTTCGGGAGTCGGTTACGACCTGGGAAGGTATTAGCACCCCAGACCGTCTGCCGTACCCGACAGGATCCACGCTTGTTTGTTTGCGTCAAAGGGTGAGAAAAATATGATTGCTGCTGAATAAAACTGTTGACTAGAACTAGAATGGGATGAGAAAAGGGATAAGAAAAGAGAATGGAAAGAAAGAGGGAAATGTAGGGAAAATAAAGAATGTGCTCGAACGGGCCCTACCCCGCTGCCTACGTACCTCATCGGGATAATGAGGATCAGAGTCGACGTAGTTCGCCTAACTAAGGCGGGAACTATATTTGTGTTTTTTAGGATGACGTTGCCATAGCTCTAGCTCAGGTGTTACCGGCTCTGACTCGAGGGTGTTTACCGTATCGCTGTTTGAACTGTCGAGGCAAGTTGCATTTGTCCGCAAAGATTAGGAGATGAGAAGAAAAGACGCGATGTCTTTGTTGATTGTCTTTTATGAGAAGTGTTTTGGAGTTTATTGTTTGTGAAGATAGTCTTATGATTAGACTTGTACATCATGCTAGACAAGCCCATACTATTCCAAGATGAAATGAATATAAGTTCCCCATGGAATAAGGCTATGCGCAAGAGACTATTTCAATCTTTTATTAAGTGTCTTTTAGATTTTGTTTGAAGATGAGAGAAGAAGACTCAAATCGAAAAAGGACAAAAACTAAGGGGGACTAAGACCAACCCTAAGTTATTTATTATGCACAAAAGGGAGATCCTAATGGTTAGTGAGGTTTTCTAATCCTAAGGAAGAAAAGGAAAAGAAAGAAAAAAAAGGATGCAACTTACTTCCTAAGGAAGATAAGTTGATCCTAACAAAGGGGGAATCCTACCAATCACAAATATGGAAGGAAAAAGGGAAAATAAAATGCATAAAGAAATGCATAAAAAATAAAAGAATAAGGTATAAGGAAACATACCTTTCCCTCCCTACAAAACAAAGATTAATGTTGCATTTTATTAAAAATAATAAAGCAAACATACACTAATTAAATCCTAAGGCAACTTGGACCTAAACTAGACTCAATCTTAAGTTTAAGGGTGTCTACATTATGCTAAACTAAAATTCAGCAACTATTTATTGCACTCAAACACACAATCAGCTATGAAAAAAATACATAACACAAATCAGTTTTTTACAGCCAGCATGCAGCATGAAAGGGTAGGTGTAAAAGGTCAAATACAACATGCAAACAAACAAACAGCATGTATTCTACAACACCTATATGCAAAAACAGCTATGAAATGCAAAATCTAGATTTGATTATTTTCATTTTTTAATGCACAAACTCAATCAAAAATGCACCAAATTCATCATGAACATGCATTTGAACATAGATCAACATACACAAATGAAAGAACATGAACATTTTTGAAGGATTATGCAAGAATGCATCACATGGTTGATTATGCAACAAGTAATACAAAATGTGGCACATGAACATGCATATGAACATGATGATCATTGATTATGAACATACAATATGATAGATCAACAAGAATGCCAACCTCAATGCAAAATTCAGAATTGAATTGATATAAATGATATGATCAAGCATGCGATCAAATGAAACCAAATGTACATACATACATGATTATGTGAAATGCAACCAAATGGACATACATACATGATTATGTGAATTGCAACATACAATGATATAATGAAATGCAAAATGATTTAATGCAATGCAAAAGATGTAAAAACAGAATGCAACATGATTATTACATACCTAATGATGCACAAACATAGCAAGAAAATTCAAGAAATCAAGCTATGCACAAAGGAATACAAAAACGCATAATACGCGATATGAACGGAAACGTGTCGAAACGACTCGAAATGGGGGAATGAGCTAGTGGAAATGGACCCAAAAATTCCCTAAAATCAATACCTAAACATGTATAAACATTAAAGGCACTAGAAACAAGGACTAAGCTATCAACTAAGCCAAGAATCCAAAAATCAACAGCGTTAACCAGTTAACCAAATGGTTAACCGGATAACGGACCTAAAACTGCCCTGTTTGTGGCTGAAATGCAAGCGTTAACCGGTTAACCAAATGGTTAACCGATTAACACTGATCCAGAATGTGAAAAAAAGTTAAGAAATAAGTGCTTTTGGCCACAAACTCACTTCTAATGATCCCTAACATACCTAGGAACATGCTAACACTAATTTCTACTTAATTGGGGATTATTTACATATGATAGAACCTATGACTATCTACACCTTAAATTCTAATCCATTACGAATCATAAATCTCAAGCAATACATAACGGAAACGAAATCGATCGCAAGCAAAACGAAAAGCAATTAAAGAATGCCGACATGGCGAGATGAAGAGAATAACTTAAAGTAAAAGTGATTTAGATCACCAACCTACGAAGCAGAGAAATGCTTCGGTAATTGTTGCAAGAATCGGAGCTTGATCGAAGAGAAAACCAAGAAAACCGTGAATCCGCAAAATAAATGTGTTCTTGATGCTTGAACCTTCGTGCACTTTCGATAAGCCGAAATCCTCACAAAAATCAGTAGCTTCTTCTTCCATAATCCATAATCAATGAAGGTTGGAGGCTATGCTTCAAAATCTTCAAGTTTCAATGTGAAACTCGAAGAGCTTATTTAAAAAGCTTTGGTGAAAAAGGGAAAATGGAGGAAAAGTGAGAGAGAAAAAGTGATTGTGAGAGAGTGAAAAATTTGGAAAATTGTGGGAACCCCTTGCATTGAAGTGATTAATGAATATATAGAGGCTAGGCTTGGAGCTAGGTTTGGGAATGGATTTAGGTTTGGGGCCCAAAAATTAGGCTTGGGATCCAAAATTATGCTTTGGTAGTTAGTTAGGGTTAGGGTTGGAGAGGGAATATTCCTTGGAATATTCCTTGGAATATAATATTCCTTGAAATATTCCATGGAATACTCTAGAAGATGGTAGAACATGGTAGAAGTTTCCAAGGGAAATTGAGTGAAATTGAAGTGGAAAAACAAGAGGGAAAGAATGAAAGGAAGTGTGGAAGGAAAGTGGAAGGAAATGGGAAGGAAAAGGGAGGGAAACGTGAAATCTCACCTTTTGTTGGTTAGCTTGGAAATGGTCTGTATTATTTTTGGGATATTATTTTTCTCTTGAACTCCAATGTTTGGCAAGCCTCGATCAACCACCCACTTCATGCGTATGCAAAGGATGATGATTTATTTATTTATTTATTTTTCAAATGCGATGCAATGATATGCGGAATGATGCGAGAATGAAGCGTAAATCGCTCGAGGTTGATAATAAATAAGAGGGAAAATTTTGGGGTGTTACAGTTGCCCCTATTCAATCACTGTAGACTTGAATGGATGATAGCAGTTGCTCTCAGATGTTTGAAGTATGCAGGGATTGAATACTAAAAACAACCAGAAAATTTGCACTCGGTGGAAGAGAAAAGGGAAATAAACCCAACCATCTGAACTCTGCTTGTGGAGAACTCGGATACATTGCTCAGCTACGGGAGACTTTGAAAATTCGCCACACTACGGGGGCACATTGCTCAGCTACGGAAGACTTTTGGAAAATTTGCCACGCTACGGGGGCACATTGCTCAACTACGGGAGACTTTGGCTCACTACAGAAGACTTTTGCTCACTACGGGAGACTTCCAGAAAATTTTCCACACTACGGGGGCACATTGCTCAGCTACGGGAGACTTCAATGTTTTGCCACACTACGGGGGCCGCTGCTCGCTACGGGAGACTTCTGCTCACTACGGGAGACTTTTGCTCACTACGGGAGACTTTGGAAACTCGCCACACTACGGGGGCACATTGCTCAGCTACGGGAGACTTCTGCTCACTACGGGAGACTTTGGCCCACTACGGGGGACTTTGGAAACTCGCCACACTACGGGGGTTGCTGCTTGCTACGGGAGACTTTAAGAATTCACCACCCGGAGGATGGACTTTGGCCAGCCTGCGGCTGAACTTTAAAAATTTTCCACTCAGAGGATGGACTTTGGTCAATCTGCGGTTGGACTTTGGATAAATTGCCACGCTGCGGGTGGACTTTGGATATCAACCTTGGATTTAATACACACATGCTGAATTGTATGACATGATGCCCCATGACACTGGGGGATAGGTACAAAGTGAATTCCTGACACGGAAATAACAGATCCTTGCTGACTCTGCGGGATACAGATGATTGTCAATATTTCTGCTGGAGAAGGGTTTGACTAGCTTGTCTCGACTTATTACCTTTGCCAAAAATAAATTGGACTTTAGATTTGAAGACACTTCTAGGGGATGCCTCAACTGGTGGGGATTGAATCTCACCCCACAGATTTCGCTGGGGAATCGACAACTTTTCGACTTAGTTGGGGGAAGACCTGTCAAGGCTCTGCTGAGGAGAACTCTCTTGTCTACCTGAAATTTTCCAAACCTCTATGGGGAAGGGAACCATTTAGCTAACTGCCGGGAATTTCTGGATTCTTGTAAGAAGTGCTTCACTACAGGAAGAACTCTCTTGCTAGGGATGATCCTTATTGCTCTGCTAGGGAAGAGAAGGATTTGGTTTGAGATTTGCTGGGAAATAAGATCAAGGAAACCTGCTGAAGAAAAGTTTGACGACTTTACTGGGATAACTTCCATGCATCTGTTGGGGATAACGAAACTGAACCGCATCCTGCTAAGGAGGAAAGATTTCAAGTAGTCTCGTGCTAGGGATCATTTGCTTTGATTAGGGCTTTACCTTAAGAGGATTTTACAAAAGACTTGGTGTCTTTAAACTCTTCAGGAGTATAATTGCCCCGGTATTCTGAACTCCCGATTATCTGTCTTCGGGAAAGAATGAATCCTCATGCGATTGGGGGGGTGACTTGCCCTAGCATGAGTCCTTGACTAATTGCTCTGGGAGAGATTTGAATCTCGAAGTAATTGCCCCAGTTTGGCTGACTCTTGAGGATATTGCTTGACATAACTGCCCCAGATTGGTTGGCTCTTACCATGACTGGTTGGGAAAGTCCTTACTCAATGGAGCTTTCTCGAAAAAGTGCACCTCGACGTGACTGTCTTTCAGAAGCTTTAGACTTCTTAACTTGGCAAGCTTAAGCTTCTTGACTAAATTTCCACATGTGAGATTTTCATGATGCCAAACAAATGTATGCAAGCAGAAAATATTTATTCTGAGAATGAAAATTCTAATGCAACACACATGTTAATCTTGAAGTTTTGAAAAGGTGTCGCAAACCTTTATGAGCGAATCACTGGTTAAGATGCGACAATATTTTTTGAAGAAATGAAAGTATGTACATGCAATACCAACAAGTATCTTTTAGCACAACTCATAGTAGTCAGGAACGCGGCCTTGTGGTAGTACGCTCTCAAATTAATCATGTTTCAGTTAGGACTTTTGAGGGTTGTATTGTGGCCTGGTTCACGGTTATAGAAACAAAGGAAATAGGCTCGAAGTTTATTTGTGCCCACCCCTCTTCATGATGTTCTCCATTCCTATGTTCAGCTAATCTTCTTAAGCGCTCACCTTTCATAAGGGTTTTGTGTCGGTTAAGGAAACATTGCTGCTAACAGTTTAAGCACCAATCAGGTTGTTATTTGGAGTCAGTCACCCCTTCGTCTTTCGTGTCTGTGCCACGCGACTTTGTTCTTGCTCGAGGATCTTTCTTGTGTAATCCTTTTCGTCTTTCGTTTTTGCGTTATTTTGCTTATCCCAAACTTTTGCCTGGACTGATTCTTGTGAATCTTTGATTGTGAAGTCCAGCGGGATGCCCTAACTTTTTCCTAAGTCGCTTGTTTTCAAGTTTCGACTTAGCGGGCTTTTTCATTTCTTTTTTTTTGAACAAATCGTGTGACACTGTTTGTCTTGATCGCTTTGCGAGGGTTGTGACTGCCTCATTCTTTGGTCAGTGAAGGATAACCATTGTGGCTTCCAACCTCTGGACCTCTTGATTTGGATAACCATTGTGGTTTCTGGTCTTTGGACCTCTTGATTAGCATAGTGGAATGTAATGGATCCTCAAATACACTCCTTTATGAAAGCCTGAACACTTGGTCCGACTAGCTGACAATCTACCCTGCCCCTGGGTTACATGTGAGGGTTTTTCATGCGAGAAGAAACTCCTACTTCAAGGCTCAAAGGGGTTAGCGAGGGTCTATCTCCCTTATATCTCCAGTGTTTAAGGAATTGAAACAAAGCCTGTACATCGTCAACAGGGTCTTATTCGAGAGCACACAATTAGAGATTTTGCGTTTTTGTTTCGTCATTCTCCTTCACAAGGTTTAAGCACGACAATTGGTATTACAATATACACATACAAAATTATAAGTGAATTCAAATGAATTACTTCAAGAAAAACATGTGAGTTTTATTATTGATAACATTCAAAAGCAAACAACTTTCATACATGTATACAAATATTTTGAAAATAAAAGGAACTACAAATGGAAATACAGTAAAGAAGCTGAATATTGCCGTTGTTGAGGAGGCCTTACTCTGTCTGGACCTGTCAGTCTTGGATACTTTCAGTGATCAATAGTTCTTTGTAATCTTCGATTTGCAGCCGTATACTCAACCATTGCAATCATACCTCTTCTTCTAGTTATTCTGACTCGAACACGAGACATCTGAAAGAATAAGTGAAGCTGGAGAGTAAAGTTGTCTTATAAGGTTGCTCGTAAAGACCTGGCGATCTTCTGCCTACGTATCTCCATTGACCCATGACCAATGAAGAATCAGAGCGGCGTAGTTCCCCTTAATAGGGATGAAAATGTATTGAAGAAAAAAAAACAGTTGTCATTGCTGAGAGTATCTGAATACTGATGGCTTTATTTGCTTCCTGAAGATTCCAACTTAACGTGGACCATCTGGTAAAACAACCGTGACACCGGCTCCGTTGTGATTAGGCATTGGATTCTGGAGTACATTTGGGTGAGGCGCAAAATTGATCGCCTTGGACTCAATTAGGTTGTGTACCTTGTTCTGAAAAGCCCAACATTTCTCAATATTGTGCCCCTGGGCACCCGAATGGAATTCGCATCTGGCATTTGCATCAAAATTCTGAGGCAGATTATCAGGAGAAGGAGCTCTCATGGTACGAAGCTTGGCCATGTTCAACTTTAGCAGCTCTGGAAGCAATACAGCATATGGGCATGGGATGGGATCAAGTTTGCGGTTTCTCGCTCTTGTTCTTTCCTGATTTAGTCTCTGTGCCTGATATTGCTGACCTTGAGGTTGTGGTTGAACCTGTGGCGTAATAGTCACTACAGCTGTTTGGTAGTAACCTTGAGAACAACCTCTGTCTTGACCCCTATACACAACATTGATCTCGCCTTCTCTTCGTCTTTGGCCATTGCCAAAAGGTTTCTTCACACCAGAAGAACTAGCACTGCTTGCATCCTGAATCTTTCCCAATTTCAGAAAGTTTTCTATCCTTTCTCCAGCGATGACAATATCAGAAAAACCAATGGACGGACAAGCGGCCAGACGATCAAAGTAAACACCTTGCAAGGTGCCCATAAACATATCGGCCATTTCCCGATTGAGTAATGGAGGTTGAACTTGTGCGGCCTGCTCACGCCACCTCTGGGAATACTGCTTAAAACTTTCTTTAGGTCCTTGAGACAAGTTCTGCAACTGAGTGCGGTTTGGAGCCATATCAATATTGTATTGATACTGCTTTAGAAAAGCTTCAGCTAAATCTTTCCAGCATCGGATCGAGACCCTGCTCAGCTTCATGTACCAGCACAATGAAGCTCCAGATAGACTATCTTGGAAGAAATGCATCCAAAGTTTCTCGTCATCATTGTGAGCCGAGATTATTCCAAAGTATGCATGAATGTGAGTTCTAGGGCACGTGCTGCCATTGTACTTGTCAAATGATGGCACCTTGAACTTAGGAGGGATTCTGACTCCTGGCACTAACCCAAGACTGGTTACATCGACGCCCAGGGAATTCTGACATTCCATGGCCTTAATCTTCTCTGCCAGCTCTTCATACCTTCGATTGTTGACCTCATTCATATTATCCATATCAGCATCCAGTATAGTGAACTGGTCTTCCTGAGTGTCTTCATTACGGGCCGCAGTCCCATTTAGATTCGGCCCTCCGTTACGGGCAGCGTTAGGATCCACATTATCAGTCGGTGTTCCAACATTAGCATTCCCATGGGGTTGCTCAACCATCAACCTGAGACGCTCTTGATTCTGAGCAATACCGGTCATCATGTCCATGAACTGATCCATCCTCTGTCGAAGCTCATTGAGATCAGTCTGCATTCGTTCAGCCATTCTCACTCGGTTTCTTTTTGTTGGATACCGATGAACGTGTTGACCAGCTATATTGCCTGAAGTTGAATAAGTTAGGAAGTCTGAATAACCTGTAAAAAATGCAAAAAATGAAACTCATGCAGTAAATGCATATGATATGTTCATGAGGATGCGACATGCGACCCTGCAAATGAGTAAGCATGTGTTATTGATGCAAGCATGCAAAGGATGTTATGCAATGCACTGGCATGTGGTCAAAGGTCTGGCGATCACTGGTCTGGCGTTGGTGCTGAGAAGACAGTCATGTGCTGGTGTAGAGTCATAATAACAGTACCACCGAAATCCCGGATTTCAAAACCAAAGGACCATGTAGAACCTGATCATAATACTGAACAATGCTGGCAAAGTGGGTATGTTGGAAGTTTCAGGGTTCCTGCAAACCTGTAAACCCCTCCCATCTCACGGGTATGCTACTCCGAGTCAACATCACAGACTCTTAAAGCCGGATAGCAATAATACGTTCACCATTTTTGAGAAATGGCTCAAGACCAAGTCAGGGAATCGGTTTGGCATTATCTACTAACCAGGGAGGTCTCAGTTGAATACAGGGAAAACAAGCATCCCTCATAAGTCCTCAGCTTCAAGCACTGAATCGAGAAACAATAGTACATCCATCCCGCAGGGTACAATACTATCGTCATACGAATAGTTTGCCTTGACTGGGTTCCTATGAGAGAACCAGGCCATCCTATGCGAGTTCCCAGTGGGCCCTCGGATGCGAGTGGGTTTGCCAACAAATGTGGTCTGCCACTGTCATCATTGGAGAGGGATGTTTCCACAAAGGTTCTCAATGATCGGTCCCCTGACTGCACATAACTATCAAGGTTGTGTATTGCCCCAGAATGATTCCGACATCAATACATTTCCGAGAAGGTCGCAAGTCAAGGTGTGGAACTCACTACTACCAATATAGCAAGATGCCATGAAGCCAAAGTGACTGTCCACTCTAAGTCCTAGGGTGCACTCGAGCCCCGGTTACGAGCTCATCTCACAGTAACCCCATCCCAAAGAAAAAATAGAAACCAACACTGCCAGACAGTAATGCATGGAAAATAAATGCCGAAAGCAGTAAATAAAGCTGTAAAATAAACTATAAACGAAAACAGTAAATAAGCACAACAACACACACATATAAACAACAAAAGAAACAAAAACAAACAGGCGCTAGGATTGACTCTACAAGGGAAACCAGAGATTCAGGGTTCGGTCCCCAGCAGAGTCGCCAGCTGTCGCTCCTGGGATTTTTATCCAAGTACAAACACGAAAGTGGCGCGGAAAAGATAGAGTCGCCAGCCAGGCATTTTTATCCCGAAAGAACGGGAAAGGTAATGTTGCACAAACCTAAGGAAGAAGGAAAGGACAAGGTCCTGCGAACCAAAGATCTGGGTTCGGGAGTCGGTTACGACCTGGGAAGGTATTAGCACCCCAGACCGTCCTCCGTACCCGACGGGATCCACGCTTGTTTGTTTGCTTCAAAGGGTGAGAAAAATATGATTGATGCTGAATAAAACTGCTGACTGGAACTAGAATGGGATGAGAAAAGGGATAAGAAAAGAGAATGGAAAGAAAGAGGGAAATGTAGGGAAAATAAAGAATGTGCTCGAACGGGCCCTACCCCGCTGCCTACGTACCTCGTCGGGATAATGAGGATCAGAGTCGACGTAGTTCGCCTAACTAAGGCGGGAACTATATTTGTGTTTTCTAGGATGACGTTGCCATAGCTCTAGCTCAGGTGTTACCGGCTCTGACTCGAGGGTGTTTACCGTATCGCTGTTTGAACTGTCGAGGCAAGTTGCATTCGTCCGCAAAGATTAGGAGATGAGAAGAGAAGACACGATGTCTTTGTTGATTGTCTTTTATGAGAAGTGTTTTGGAGTTTATTGTTTGTGAAGATAGTCTTATGATTAGACTTGTACATCATGCTAGACAAGCCCATACTATTCCAAGTTGGAATGAATATGAGTGCCCCATGAAATAAGGCTATGCGCAAGAGACTATTTCAATCTTTTATTAAGTGTCTTTTAGATTTTGTTTGAAGATGAGAGAAGAAGACTCAAATCGAAAAAGGACAAAAACTAAGGGGGACTAAGACCAACCCTAAGTTATTTATTATGTACAAAAGGGAGATCCTAATGGTTAGTGAGGTTTTCTAATCCTAAGGAAGAAAAGGAAAAGAAAGAAAAAAAAGGATGCAACTTACTTCCTAAGGAAGATAAGTTGATCCTAACAAAGGGGGAATCCTACCAATCACAAATATGGAAGGAAAAAGGGAAAATAAAATGCATAAAGAAATGCATAAAAAATAAAAGAATAAGGTATAAGGAAACATACCTTTCCCTCCCTACAAAAAAAAGATTAATGTTGTATTTTATTAAAAATAATAAAGCAAAAACATACACTAATTAAATCCTAAGGCAACTTGGACCTAAACTAGACTCAATCTTAAGTTTAAGGGTGCCTACATTATGTTAAACTAAATTTCAGCAACTATTTATAGCACTCAAACACACAATCAGCTATGAAAACAATACATAACACAAATCAGTTTTTTACAGCCAGCATGCAGCATGAAAGGGTAGGTGTAAAATGTCAAATACAACATGCAAACAAAACAAACAGCATGTATTCTACAACACCTATATGCAAAAACAGCTATGAAATGCAAAATCCAGATTTGATTATTTTCATTTTTTAATGCACAAACTCAATGAAAAATGCACCAAATTCATCATGAACATGCATTTGAACATAGATCAACATACACAAATGAAAGAACATGAACATTTTTGAAGGATTATGCAAGTATGCATCACATGGTTGATCATGCAACAAGTAATACAAAATGTGGCACATGAACATGCATATGAACATGATGATCATTGATTATGATATTGCAATATGATATATCAACAAGAATGCCAACCTCAATGCCACATTCAGAATTGAATTGATATAAATGCTATGATCAAGCATGCGATCAAATGCAACCAAATGTACATACATACATGATTATGTGAAATGCAATATACAATGATACAATGAAATGCAAAATGATTTAATGCAATTCAAAAGATGTAAAAACAGAATGCAACATGATTATTATATACCTAATGATGCACAAACATAGCAACACAATGCAAGCAATCAAGCTATGCACAAAGGAATACAAAAATGCATAATACACGACATGAACAGAAACGCGTCGAAACGACTCGAAATGGGGGAATGAGCTACTTGAAATGGACCCAAAAATTCCCTAAAATCAATACCTAAACATGTATAAACATTAAAGGCACTAGAAACAAGGACTAAGCTATCAACTAAGCCAAGAATCAAAAATTCAACAACGTTAACCGGTTAACCAAATGGTTAACCGGTTAACGGACCTAAGACTGCCCTGTTTGTGGCTGAAATGCAAGCGTTAACCGGTTAACCAAATGGTTAACCGGTTAACACTGATCCAAAATGTGAAAAAAAGTTAAGAAATAAGTGCTTTTGGCCACAAACTCACTTCTAATGATCCCTAACATACCTAGGAACATGCTAACACTAATTTCTATTTAATTAAGGCTTATTTACATATGATAGAACCTATGACTATCTACACCTTAAATTCTAATCCATTACGAATCGTAAATCGCAAGCAATACATAACGGAAACGAAATCGATCGCAAGCAAAACGAAAAGCAATTAAAGAATGCCGAAATGGCGAGATGAAGAGAATAACTTAAAGTAAAAGTGATTTAGATGACCAACCTACGAAGCAGAGAAGTGCTTCGGTAATTGTTGCAAGAATCGGAGCTTGATCGAAGAGAAAACCAAGAAAACCGTGAATCCGCAAAATAAATGCATTCTTGATGCTTGAACCTTCGTGCACTTTCGATAAGCCGAAATCCTCACAAAAATCAGTAGCTTCTTCTTCCACAATCCACAATCAATGGAGTTTGGAGGCTATGCTTCAAGATCTTCAAGTTTCAATGTGAAACTTAAAGAGCTTATTCAAAAAGCTTTGGTGAAAAAGGGAAAATGGAGGAAAAGTGAGAGAGAAACAGTGATTGTGAGAGAGTGAAAATTTTGGAAAATTGTGGGAACCCCTTGCATTGAAGTGATTAATGAATATATAGAGGCTAGGCTTGGAGCTAGGTTTGGGAATGGAGTTAGGTTTGGGGCCCAAAAATTAGGCTTGGGATCCAAAATTATGGTTTGGTAGTTAGTTAGGGTTAGGGTTGGAGAGGGAATATTCCTTGGAATATTCCATGGAATACTCTAGAAGATGGTAGAACATGGTAGAAGTTTCCAAGGGAAATGGAGTGGAATTAAAGTGGAAAAAAAAGAGGAAAAGAATGAAAGGAAGTGTGGAAGGAAAGTGGAAGGAAAAGGGAAGGAAAAGGGAGGGAAAGGTGAAATCTCACCTTTTGTTGGTTAGCTTGGAAATGGTTTGTATTATTTTTCTCTTGAACTCCAATGTTTGGCAAGCCTCGATCAACCACCCACTTCATGCGTATGCAAAGGATGATGATTTATTTATTTATTTATTTTTCAAATGTGATGCAATGATATGCGGAATGATGCGAGAATGAAGTGTAAATCGCTCGAGGTTGATAAAATAAGAGGGCAAATTTTGGGGTGTTACAGGATGGTGTTCCTTACTATGGCTTAGAGAAGGCGCCTTCATGCAAAGACATAGCTGATACTTTTCATTTGGATTTATCCAAGGTCAGTAGAGGGCTGGATTGCAGCAAAGGTAAAAGACTTCTCTTATACTTTCTTATCCAATAAGCTCAGGATCTAGCCTCAGAAAACAAATGGGCTAAGTTCAGCATTTTACTTGCTTTGATAGTGTATGTAATTAGTTTGTTTCCAGGTGAGAAAGGATTAATCAGCATGGAGGCTATCACCATCTTTGTCAGAAGAAACCCAGTGCATACCTTGTTGGATGACTCTTACTATGGGGTTCACCACAGGAATGAAAAAAGGATGGGACATGTGAATTGTTGTGCTCCCTTGTTTGTTGACTGGTTTGTAAGGCAACTCCCTAAATCAGGGCCTTTCCAGGATTTGAAACAATCTTGGAAGTGGTCCAAAAGATTGATGGGCTTAACCTCAGTTGAAATTTCTTGGGAATGCAATAGGGATCTTGTAGGAAAAGAGATTTTGGTTAGTTGTGGGAGTCTCCCAAATGTTCCCTTGATAGGAAGGAAAGGTGGAATCAGCTACAATCTTATCCTATCCAGGAAACAATTTGGCTATCCTTTAAGAGTTGTACCTTTGATTGAAGAGATGAATGAGTCACTATACTTTCCAGCAAAAGGTAACCTGAAGATGAGTTTGCTAGCATCCCAAGCTTGGGAGGTTAGAGTGATGAAGGGGAAGAAAGACTTTGGGAGAGTAGATCCCAAGACTTATGATCCTTTTGCCACCTGGTTGGAAGATCGTTTAGAGACTTTGTTGCTCCCATTCTTTAAGGAACAACATATCTACCTTAAGGAGGTAGAACCCACAACTTCAGTTCCTCTTCAGGAGTATCAAAAATTGGAAGTCTTGGTTAAGCAACTCAGGTTGGAGAATCAAGTAGCCAACAACTCATGCCAGAAGTTGAAAATGCAAAACCAGAAATTGGAAGAAAGTGCTCACAAAGCTGAAGAAATGGTCAGGCTTAAGCGGCAAGACTTTCAGGAGAGGGAGCTTTATTTAAAGAAAAGGGGATTAGCTGAAACTCACAGGGCATACCAGCACCGAAAAGATAAGAAAGAGTTGAATGAAGCTAATGAAGCTATCACCTTATGGAAAGAGAAATGGGAAGACAACTTGAAGAGGCAGACGGAGCTGGAAGTCAAGTACAAGTTAGAGATCAAAGGCCTTCAAGATTCTGTAGCTGAGTAGGGAAAGCTCCTTCAAAAGGCCTATCACCAGGAGGAAAGTCACCTTCAAGATATAGAAAAGAGTCATCAAGCAGTGAAGGAAGCTCAAAAAGAGATAGAAGAGTTAAAGCTAGCTGATGTCAAGAGGACCAAGACTAATTCCATCACAAGCCAGGAAAGTGAAAAGGTGTTCCTACAACAAATTGAGGAATTACATGCCTCCTTTGACCTTAGGGATATCCTGATTCAAAAGCTCATACAAGAACCATCACATCCAGATATAGCTCAGTTGCTGCAAGGTGTCAAGCGTCTTAGTTGGAGATTGCAGGATGTGGATTTTCCTAGGCTTTAGTCTTGTAATCATGTGATTTGGATTACCCACAGGCTTGTTGTGGGAATCCTCTCTCTTGATGTAATTTTTTCTCTTTGATGTATGAACTTGTACCCCATGAAAGCTTTGCTATTCCAGTGTTCTTTTGATTTACCTGAAGTCTCTGGTTGATTATCTGTTGTACGGACACGAGATATTAAATATTGCCACTTCACATCTGAATGTCACACAAGGTCTTCTTTTCTCAACACCGGAATGGGAAAGTAAACAAAACCTTGAGGATAAAAGGAACACACTGCATTGCATACATATCATGTGCCTTTTTCTTTATTTTTGCAGGTTTCTCCAGGTCGCTTAACTTATCTATATTTCCAGGAAAAAATTGCGAGAGCTGCTAAGACCTGACACCTCCGACAAAATATTCCTCATCGTTACGTAACACGCAACAACCAAAGGACTATCATGGACACTATGCAAACTGAGCTCAATGAATTCCGCACCAAGATGGGGGAATTTATGGTTATGATGCAAGGAATGGCCCGAGGACGGCAGGAGTTAAGGAATGCCATACAGGGGCTCAACCTTCCTCAGACTGACCCTCCTGTAGTCACTCCAGGGGTTCAAGGGAATCCTCCCAACACCAACAATGGAACATGTGGACCTCTAGTACCAGAGCCTGGCACAACAACCTTCATCCATGTGCAAGACCGACAAGAGGATCAATTTCCTTCCTTTAACAATGATATGGGATTTGGTGTGGAAGGAAATTTTCAAGACTTTTTGCTGCTAGTTGAGAAGGTCAAAGCCCTTGAGTGTAGAGACACTCTTGGGATAGATGTATCGGATAGAGAGTTGGATCAAGCAGGGAAAGATCCAGAATGGTGGTGCTTCAGCTTCCGGTGTCAAGAAACATTTCATGAAGAATAGGAAAGGAGAGACTGGGGCAGTGTATACATAGAGAAGTGCATGTAATAGAGGTGTTTATCAGCAAGTGGCTTCTGTCACTATCTCAGCTCAGCCTAATCAACAGCAAGTTCAACAACTGCAACAGCAATGCCAACAGGGTTATCAGCAACAGAGGGATCCCCGTCCCTATTATTCTCAGAAGACCAGGGAAAGGTATTTTGAAACTCCACCTATGTCTTACTCATAGCTCTTGAAGAATCTTCTCCAGCTCCAAATGATCCAACTCAGAACTTTACAACCTCCGAGGCCGGGGCAACTCCCCGAAGATTATGATGCAAACGTCCGATGCAAATTCCACTCCGGAGCCCCCGGTCATACCACAGAAAACTGCAAAGCCCTGAAGTATGTAGTCCAAGACTTGTTAGATTCCAAAGCGATTAACTTCGCTCCCACTCCGAATGTGATACAAAACCCCATGCCTCCTCATGGAAGTACTGTTGGGGCAATTGATGATGGAGAGGGTCGGAATTTGGTGCATGATGTCAATGACCTGCAAACTCCGTTGAGTACTGTTAAAGCTTGTTTTGCCCATAAGGGTATCTTTCCATATTATAAAAATGATTGTCCAGACTGTGCTAAGACTCCTGATGGTTGTGAACACTTGAAAAAGGGAGTACAGAGTATGATTGATGAAGGGGTCCTACAGTTTGATAAAATGGCAAAAGAAAAAGAAGTTTCTACAGTAACCATTTTCTATGATCCATCCCAAGTTCCTCCTCAAGCTAGAGTAGCACCAATAACTATCACTACTACAGGGCCAGTGATGTACCAGAGTGATAAGGCCATCCCTTGGCATTACGGAGGTGAAGTATATTGTAACGGCTAGAAGCAAAATTTGGCCACACCTAGTATATCTCCAACTTAAGTAGAAAATGTTGGAGTAGGAGGTTTTACTAGGAGTGGAAGATTGTTTGTGCCAGAGACACTGAGAAATAATGTGATACCACCCAGAAACACTGCAGAAACCCAAGCTAAGGCCAAGGGGAAGAAACTAGTAACTGCTAATGAGCCCACATAAGTGGTTGATCCAGACATTACATTTGACAAAGAAGTTGAGGAGTTTTTGAGGATCATCAAAAAGAGTGATTATAAAATCGTGGACCATTTGCAACAGACTTCATCAAAGATTTCCATCTTGTCTTTGTCAATGTGTTCCGACTCTCACAGGAAAGCTCTCTTGAACATCCTGAACAAAGCCTATGTACCTCAGGATATCTCGGTGAACCAATTAGAAACTGTGGTATCTAGTGTCAACGCCAGTCATGTATTAGGTTTTAATGACATGGATCTAACATCTGAGGGTCGTGCTCACAATAGGGCACTGTATATTTCTTTGGAGTGTAAAGGTGCAATGTTATCTCATGTAATGGTGGATACCGAATCATCACTAAATGTTATTTCCAAGAAGGCATTAATGAAGTTGGATTATGACGGAGTGATTCTGAAGCCCAATGACCTGGTGGTTCGAGCGTTTGATGGATAGAGAAGATCAATGTTATGGGAAGTGGACTTACCGATCAAAGTAGGCCCACAAATCTTCAATGCCATATTCTATGTAATGGACATACAACATGCATATAGTTGTTTACTGGGGAGGCCCTGGATACATTCGGCAGGGGCAATATCGTCCACGCTTCATCAGAAATTGAAATTCGTCTGGGAAGGGCAAATCGTAACGGTCTGTGGAGAAGAGGATATATTTATCAGTCATCTGGCTTCATTTAAATGTGTAGAGATGGACGGTGAGATAGTTGAGACTCCGTGTCAGGATTTCGAGCCCCTGAAGGTTGAATTAGCATCTTCATCAGCAGCTTCTTCTGAAGAATCAAAGAAAGGGGTTTCCATAACTTCTTATAAGTAAGCTCTGAAGGTAGTGGAATCAGGAATGCGAGAAGGCTGGGGTAATCCAGTGGAAATATCAGAAAAGAAGGACATGTTTGGTGTTGGCTACCAGCCTGGGTGGTCATCATCTGAACAGGGCGCTAGAGGTCGTCAAGGCCCGATTACCTTCACGAGTGCATGAATGGTTGATTATGGGAGTATCAGTGCAGTGCAAGATGACACAAGTGATAGTGATTGTGATTTGGACAGGTGGATCCAGCCTTGTGCTCCAGAGACTCAGCTTAACAATTGGTCATCTGAAAGGCTCATTTCAGTCACTTCCTTTGAAGAGTAATGATTTTTGCTTTTGTCTTTCCTGTACTCAAGCACTATGTCTTGCTCGGGGCATAGTAGCTTATTGTAAGGGTTCTTTTGTTCCTAACACGATACCATAATCATTAATAAAGTTGACGTTTTGCATTCATCCATGTTGTTCCTTGTTTTTCATTTTTTGCTTTTGTTTTCAAAAAGAAAGAAAAGTTTTAAAAGTGGCAATGTTTTTCATTTTTCAAACTCTTTCTAAAGCCATGCATGAATCATCATTCATGTAGGTCCTCTTCACCGGACCTTATCAATGACGACCCTGCTATGGCTAATTATGACTTTGGCAACCCGATTTACCAAGCCTATGAGGAAGGTGAAGAAGATTACGGACTACCTGAAGAGTTAGCCCGATTACTGAAACAGGAGGAAAAGATGATTCAGCCGCATGAAGAGGCCATTGAAGTGATAAATATGGGTACCGAAGAGGACAAGAAAGATGTAACAATTGGGGCTGCATTAGAAGAATCTATCAAGAATCATCTAATCGCCATGCTTCGAGAATATGTTAATGTCTTCGCCTGGTCTTACCAGGACATGCCTGGTTTAGACACTGACATTGTGGTACACAAGTTGCCTTTGAGAGAAGACTGCCCGCCAGTGAAGCAAAAGTTGAGGCGCACACGCCCTGATATGGAAATCAAGATCAAAGAGGAAGTACAAAAGAAATTTGATGTTGGATTCTTAGTTGTGACTAGTTACCCTCCTTGGGTTGCCAATATTGTGTCGGTCCCTAAAAAAGACGGTAAAGTCAATTTGTGTGTAGACTACAGGGATTTGAACCGAGTCAGCCCCAAAGATGACTTCCCTCTGCCTCATATAGATGTGCTTGTTGACAGTACTGCTCAATTTTCTGTGTTCTCTTTCATGGACGAGTTTTCAGGTTATAATCATATTAAGATGTCTCCCGATGATATGGAAAAGACTACCTTCATCACGCCTTGGGGCACCTTCTGTTATAAGGTCATGTCGTTCGGTCTTAAGAATGCTGGAGCCACTTACCAACGAGCGATGGTGATGCTATTTCACGACATGATTCATCATGAGATTTAGGTCTATGTTGATGATATGATAGCAAAATCCCAAACAGAAGAAGAGCACTTGGTCAATCTAGCAAAGTTGTTTGACAGACTCCGAAAGTTCAGATTGGGGTTGAATCTAAACAAGTGCACCTTCGGGGTCCGTTCCGGCAAGCTACTGGATTTCATTGTTAGTGAGCAGGGAATTGAGGTTGATCCAGCCAAAGTAAAATCCATCCAGGAGATGCCTGAACCAAGAACTGAGAAACAAGTACGTGGTTTCTTAGGGAGACTAAACTATATTGCACGGTTTATCTCGCACCTAACTGCCACGTGTGAGCCTATCTTCAAACTTCTGTGGAAGAATCAGGCTATCAAATGGAATGAAGAATGTCAACAAGCCTTTGACCGAATCAAGGAATACCTGTTAGAACCTCTGATTCTCATGCCTCCAGTGCCAGGGAAACCCTTAATAATGTACCTTACCATACTCGAAGGATTGATGGGATATGTGTTGGGTCAGCAAGACGAGTATGGTTGAAAAGAGCATGACATTTATTACCTTAGCAAAAATTTTACCGATTGTGAGACACGCTACTCACTACTCGAGAAAACTTGATGCGCTTTAGCATGGGCTGCTCACCGACTAAGACAGCACATGCTGACTCACACCGCCTTCCTAATTTCCAAGATGGATCCTATAAAGTATATCTTCGAGAAGCCGTCTCTAACAGGAAGTGTAGCTCGATGGCAGATGATTCTAACAGAATATGATATCCATTACACTTTGCAAAAAGCAATCAAAGAGAGTGTATTGTCAGAATACCTGGCTCAGCAGCCAATTGATGATTATCAACCCATGAAATTCGAGTTTCCGGATGAGGACGTCATGTTCCTCAAGTTGAAAGACTCTGAAGAACCACTTCCGGAGGAGGGGCCAGACCCTGAATCCAAATGGAAGTTGATGTTTGACGGAGCTGTGAACATGAACGAAAGCGGAGTAGGTGATGTCATTGTCTCACCATAGGGTGTTCATATGTCTTTCGTTGCTCGGTTGACTTTCGAATGTACCAACAATGAGGCAGAGTATGAAGCTTGCATTATGGGGGTTGAAGAGGAAATTAACTTGTGAATCAAGAACCTCGAGATCTTCGTAGATTCTGCTCTGGTAGTGAACCAAGTCAATGGCAAATGGTTAGTTCATCAACCTCACTTGGTTCCTTACAGGGATTATACCAGGAGGCTGCTAACTTTCTTCACCAAAGTCAAGCTGAGTTATATTCCTCGAGATGAAAATCAGTTTGCTGATGCTCTAGCAACTTTATCATCCATGATTAAAGTTTTCCAAGAGAATTACATGCGTCGAATCATAGTCCCTCGTCTTGAAAGACCTGCTTATGTCTTCGCAGTTGATAGTGGTGAAGATAACAAACCTTGGTATCATGATATCAAGCATTTCTTGAAGACTCGAGAATACCCGACTGGGGAATCTAGTAAAGACAAGAAGACTCTCAGAAGGCTAGCAGGTGGATTCTTCTTGAATCAAGATGATGTGTTATATAAGCGAAACATCGACATGGTTCTGCTCAGATGCGTGGATAGACACGAAGCAGACCTGTTGATGCAAGAGGTTCATGAAGGCTCCTTCGATACCCATGCTGGAGGACATGCAATGTCTAAGAAACTGTTGAGATCGGGATATTATTGGATCACTATGGAATTTGATTGCTGTAAATATTCACGTAAATGTCACAAGTGCCAGATCTATGCCGATAAGGTTCATGTACCTCCGAACCCATTGAGTGTCATGTCTTCACCTTGGTCGTTTTCCATGTGGGGCATTGATATGATTGGCAAGATCGAGCCAACAACTTCTAACGGTCACCGCTATATCCTGGTTGGCATAGACTATTTTACGAAGTGGGTCGAATCGGCGTCTTATGCCAATGTTACAAAAAAAGTGGTAGCCCGATTTATCAAGAGATATATTATTTGCCGGTATGGAATTCCCGAAAGAATCATTATAGATAATGGTTCTAACCTCAACAACAAGATGATGGCTGACTTGGTTCAGGATTTCAAAATAGAGCATCACAACTCTTCTCCGTATCGCCCAAATATGAATGGCGTCGTCGAGGCGGCCAACAAGAATATCAAGAAGATCATGCAGAAGATGGTTGTGACATACAAAGATTGGCATGAGATGCTACCGTTTGTGCTACATGGGTACCGAACGTCAGTACGTACCTCAACGGGGGCAACCCCATTTTATTTGGTGTATGGTATGGAGGCAGTCCTACCAGTCGAAATTGAGATCCCCTTATTGAGATTAATGATGGACATTAAGCTAGATGAAGCTGAATAGCTCCGATCCAGGTACAATCAACTGAGCCTCATCAAAGAGAAACACCTAACAGCTGTATGCCATGGACAATTGTATCAATGGCGCATGAAACAGACCTTCGATAATAAGGTACGACCTCAAAGGTACATACCAGGTGACCTGGTACTGAAAAGGATTCTTCCTCCTCTCAACGATCATAGAGGCAAATGGACACCCAATTATGAAGGACCATTCGTGGTTAAAAAGGTTGTCTCAGGTGGAGCCTTGATGCTAACAACCATGGATGGCGAAGACTTCCATTCCCCTGTCAACGCATACGCAATAAGAAAATACTTAGTGTAAAAAGACCCGCTGGATAAAAACAGAATAAAGATCCAGGCAAAAATGGGCATCCCGGCGAGCCAAAAACAGAATAAAAGGCTCGGGCAAAAATTAGGGAAATATTGAAAAAAAATGTACACCCGCTGAGTTGAAAAGCCACATCGAACAGCTCAGGCAAAAAAGGGTATCCCGATGGATTGAAAACCCGAAATGGAAATCCATGCAAAAGAGGAACTAACACAAACGATTGTGGTCTGCAAGATCTGTAATCCATCTACAACTAAGTTTATTTTAAGGGTTGAGGACTAGTCTAATCACCTTTCTCAAGGGGCAGAGCAAGCAGATAGTTTCGAAGATATACGAGTCATAGCCGGGTCGAAACTTGATGAGATCCATTTTTCACATTGCCAATAGGGTAGTTTGTTTTCTTTTTTGGCTATTTCCTCTTTCCAGGGAATTGCCTCTTGATGTAATGCCAATTCATGGCCTTGTTCCGAATCAATAAAAATTCAATTTCAGTCAACTTGTGACTATTGGCTTCTTGTTTTTGTTTTTCATCAAGCATTGATTGATTGCAAAAACTTCCAGCAAACTGTGATTTATATTGTGTTGTGAACATTCAAATGCTTTCTAACTCATGCAGGAGGACAGAAACATCTAATACAACTCTAAAAAGGGTGTTAAGTGGTCGGGATGACGTTTCATACCATAAGCCTGGGGCATACAGGTCCAAATTAACTCTCTATGTTGCAGGCACTATCAGTTGTGTTTACGCAGGTGTAGGTACATGTGTTGTTAGCATAGCTAAAGCAGATTTCTAGGAGGAATATCTCAACAATATACTTGAACAAGAACAGGTGTCTTCCCGTGTGTCTCATGTTATCCCCAGTAGAAGTGAAGTTGAAAATCTTCCCCAGCAGTAATGACAAAAGATGTTTGTCCTCCCCAAGCAGAGGTTTTCCTTCCGTACATGGGCAATCCCTAGTAGTACTAGGAGTGTTTTCTTCTCCCCAGCAGGTTGCTTCCTCAGTAGGTTATACCTCTGGTTCCCAGCCAAGTCAGGAGGTCTTCACTTCCCCATCAGAGTGCAAGAAGAGTTCATCTGCAGCAGGGTCTTGGTTCTCCAATCTCAAAGTCCAATATATTTTTGGCAATGGCAGAAGTTCAGAGTCGGCGTATCATTAACAACATTCTTCGTGGAGTTGTTTTCTCTTCATGAGGATTAACTAGATCATTGCAGTGATCATCAGTTCTCCCCAGTCAAGCCATCTGGAATACTTGCAATCTCCTTGTCAAGAGATCTCTTTTCATTCGCATATGCATAATCATCATTGTATTTTCATCCTCCAAAGCGTAGCATTTCCATCATCATGGAGCATTACGCCATAAATCCAAACATGTGCATGCCAGCATGGGCCAGTTTTGAGGTATATTACATACGACCCGAAAACACATCTTCTCAACCTGAAGTCCCCCCACAGAGGATACTTATACCATTTTCCAGGAATTTTTGTCTTTCCAAGTCAATGTTTGTCTCCATTTCTGTGGCTTGATTCGCTCAGCAGTTGCGTTGTTAAGCCCTGTTTTGTACAACAGGCTCCCATTTTGTGGCTTGATTTGCTCAGCAGTCGCGTTGTTAAGCCCTGTTTTGTACAACAGGCTCCCATTCTGTGGCTTGATTTGCTCAGCAGTCGCGTCGTTAAGCCCTGTTTTGTATAACAGGCTCCCATTTTGTGGCTTGATTCGCTCAGCAGTCGCGTCGTTAAGCCTTGTTTTGTACAACAGGCTCCTATTCCGTGGCTTGATTCGCTCAGCAGTCACTTCGAGTTCTGTTTTGTATAATAGTCTCGTTTTAAGCCCTGTTTTGTACAACAGTCTCACTTTCCGTGGCTTGATTCGCTCAGCAGTCACTTCGAGTTCTGTTTTGTATAATGGTCCCGTTTTCAAGCCCTGTTTTGTACAACAGGCTCCCTTTCCGTGGCTTGATTCGCTCAGCAGTCACGTCGCAGGTTATTATTATATGCAACGATCTTATTCCACCTGGTTCTATTCCCGCTACCTATTCAGAGGTCAAAACAAAAAAATAATAAAAAGTAGATGACACTTCCCTCATCCACAGAGTTCAAATTTCCAGGTTTTATTCGAGTATTCAATCACTCCATACCTTGAACGTCTAAAAGCTGTTGCGATTATCCGCTCAGGGTTGTAGATGATTGAATATGGGCAGCTGTAATACCTCAAAATTTGCCCTCTCGTTCCCTCAACATTTTGCATAGCATTTAGCATAAACAAAATCATGAAATAACCAAAAACATTGCATCATGTGTATCATGGTTGAGGCATAGGTATGTGATCTTTGATTGGAGCAATTGAAGGCTATACAAAGGCAACCAAAGGGCCACAAAGCTTATCAAACTTGTAAAAAGGGTTCACAACATCCCACAAGTCTTCATTTGAAGCCACAAGCCATGGAAATATTTGAATTGATCAGAGGAGGCAAACAGTGCAACATCTCCTGATAAAAGGGGCCAAATTAGGGTTTCACTTCTACTGGGTTTCTCCATGAAATTTTGATTCAAAGTAGATTCCATTGTCTTATATATGATGTCAAGTTCCTAGGGTTCAAATTTCGTCCATAGAAACATTTTGGAAGAGGTTCAATTGGCCAGATGACTAAAAATCAGGGATTTTGGGAAAACTCAACCATGCTGAAGAAAAAGTCAACTCCTGACTTTTTAAGATCAAAATCATGAAATTAGGGTTACAAGGATCCTATGGTTCAATTTTTATCAAAAAAATGATGGATGAATCAAGAGAAATCAAGAAAACCAAAACCTACCATTTTTGGAAAATTAGGGTTTCCAAAAATGGCAAGTTTTGGCCATTTTTGCAGCATCTTCAAGAGAGGCCTTCTCCCAAAATATGAGGGCTATCAAAATTCTACCTTTATCCAATTAAAGAGGGCATCCTAAGCTTCAAATACATAGGTGGAACTCTTTCATAGCATCAAAATTGAGTGAGATATGATCATTCAAAGTTGGTGCAAATCAAGGCAAGCTAGGGCAAAAAATCAAGGCAGACCTTGCCTCCTGCGCGCGCCAGGCAAGGCATTTCATCAAGCAGGTGGTGGGTCACAATGCAAGTCAATTTTCCCTGTGTTATAGGCCTCAAATGATTTTTCTTTGAACTACAGAGTTGTTCATTGCCATGTTTCCAATAACTTTGATGTTCAAAGATTTTTCATTTGATCAAAGGATTAAGAGATATGGGAGGGCAAAGAGTGAAGGTTGAAACTGGCCAGGCACAAGCCCTAGGGCGCAGGGCAAGGCAAGAGTTTCAGGCTTGTTTTGAAGTATCATGACATGATATTCAATGACATGTTTGAGGTACTTAGAGGCATGGTCTCATCTTGGTATGATCTTTAAAAATGTTGTATGAAGTTAGATCTTTGATTTAAGCACGAGAAATCCATGAAATGGTTACTTGAGCATGAAGAAACTTGACATTGAAGATCATAAATTGCAATTTGGTTGCTTGAGGTCTAAGGCAATTGATTTCATGCTGGATTCAATTCAGTTTAGGTGTGTTTGCCTCATTTAACATGTTTTGATCATTTGGCCTTGCATTAAACCTCAAATGTTCACATGGCTGCATGATCACCTTAATTGTAATGCATCCCATGAAGAATCAAACAAAATAAGAAACATGCATTGTCATCAAGCATGTTGCATCATTGATCAGCTCAGCTTCATCTTTCATCACAATTTATCTCACCATAAGTTCCATGAACACTCCTGCATTGGATCTAACTCGAGCCAGTTCAATTACACCATGCATCACTTGTTTCAGCTTGCATAACAAACTTGACTCAGTAATAACAAACTTAACTCAGTTAACCAAGGTTCTAACCCTGGTTCTAACTGTTTACTGAGGGTTAAGATCAGTATAAAGGCATAGGATCCAACTGAATTGAATCGCTCGCCATTTTTTGCTCGAATCTCTTCTAGAACCTCTGAACTTTCTCTCTGCATTTTCTTCACAGTTTCATTGCATTTTGGATTGATCAAGCTTCATCCTCCATCCATATCCTTCATAATTTCATGGATAATCATCATCCTCACCTTGAGCATCATTTCCAAGGCTGAATTCAGTGATAGCATCAAGATTGCACCAGGCACGATCTCTGCATTTTGTTCCAGTTCTTAGTGATTTCAATCCACAGTATTGCAATCCTCAGCAATCCATCATCATCTTCATCTTTTGCACACTCTCCATGGCTGAATCGGTTGGAATCTTCAAGAACAAGTTCCATTGAGTTTCTGCATTTTCAACAATTCAGTAAGAATTCATGCATTTCAGAGTGTTTATTTCACTCTCTGAAGATCAAGATCAATTGGAGAAGGCACAGGAACCTCCTCTCTGGTTTTCTTCAACACTTGAAGCTCTGCAATTCACAGGTTTCATCTCAATATTCACTGGCTTGTTTTCTTATCTTCTTGATCATTTTGTGTGGTGTGAAGCTTGATAGAAGCTATGAATCATTTGGCTAGTTGATAGGCCTCTTACAGGCTTAGATTCAGTTTTTAGGCTTGGGTTTCTTTGCTTCGATTTAGCTTGTTTGTGGAAGATAAATATTGTTTGAGCATAGATTATGAACCTACTCGGTGAGGTGAGTAGAATGGTGGTCTTAGAATTCATTTTCATGGAGATTATAGGAAGCCCTAATCAGAGCTGGTTGGAGAAGATGACTGGAGACTAGCTCTGGTCACCTGAACAGGAACCCTAGAATTAATCTCAGGTTAAGTCCTAGCCATTGGATCCTTTCAATCCCATGCTCCTGAGCTTTCCAGCACATTAATGAAGATGCTCCCAGTAACGTGAGTCTCTCTCTCTCTCTCTCAGCCTAGTTGACTTTGACTTCTCCAGGTGTACGCGCATGTGTGATAAGTGTGGTAGTCAGTGCCTATTATCCATTGGATTTGTGTATTTTTGAATCTCTTTGACCTTGACTTGATCCAAGGGCCTTCAGTGAAGTCAAATAGTTGACTGAAGGTTCACCATAGCCTTGTAAACCAGCACACCAAAACTTAGGCCTCAGATTCTAATAGCACCCCCAGCGTATTTTCACCAAGCCCATTTCAGTTGTTTTTGTTGCTATTCCTACCCCCAGGCCCATTTCCTTATTTCTTTTAATTTATTTTCTTTCTTTTATTTTCATTTTATTCCAATTCCATTTTTGATTTTAAAAAGTAGCAAAAACCTCATAAATATTCCCAATTAATTCCTGAGAGATCCTTGAATGTTTTCCTAATTTTCCATTATTTTTGTTCATATTTTTCATTTTTATTTTAGTCAGAATTAATTTCTTAAATTAATTAAATTCTATTTTTCCATTTTTTGACCAATCATCTTGTACAATTTCTTTCTTTCAAAACATAAAACATAAAGAGACCATTCTTCTTGCATTAACCAGTAGACTCATCAAGGTTCTTCACCATATTTTTGTTTTAATTTTTAGGTCCTTTTAAGCTATGTTTTGATCTCATTCTTCCACACACATGTCCATAAACCCTAATTCACTACTATACACCATTTGAGTCCCCAAAAATGAGAATTTTTAGAAGATTTTTGTATGTAACTTACCCTCTGGATTTTGTATTCAAGTGTCAAGTTTCATAATTTTTCATGATTATTTGCTATTTTTTAGGTTACTTGGTTCACAAGTCATGTTTTTTGGTCCTTCCACTCATCCCCTTTGATCACATTGGTGTAAAACCCTTATGTTATTACTTTTAGGTCCTAACCTTGATTCTCTTAGGTCATTTAGGATGTGTATAAGTGTCGAGTACAATCATTGGGTCCACACCTTTAATTTTTAGGCTTGCCTTGAGTCCTAAGTCACATTTGTCCCCTTTTTAACCTAATCTCCTTCCTCCTTCCATTTTAAGCACTTCAAAATCTTCTTGCACATGATTTAAATTCATTTTATCTTTTTTTTTAGTCTTATAAAGGTTTTATGACCATCCATACTTGTCCATCCCATGTTAGAACCATTTTGCTTCCTTTTGAACTTCATTTACCACTTAAAAGACTTTGAAACCCTAATGTGCACACTTAGCCTTAGGATGGTTCTTAACCCATCATTTGTGATTTTTTTACAAATCTAATTCCCACTTTATTTTGTTGTCAAGCCCCTGGATTTTGTAGGGGGAAGTTGATAACGAGAAAAAGTATCGTTTTATTGCTATGTTTCAATGTCGTTTTATCGCACATTTGCCGTTTTAACACCCGATTCCTCGAGTTTTCTTTATCATTTTGCAGGTATATCAATTACAGAGCTAAATCATGAGCCACAAGTGAAATGAGCAAAAACAACCATGAAAAGAAGAAGAAAAGAGGAATTCTGCATAATCTGCACTTTTTGTAACAGTCACGACCGTCACCTAGGAGTCACGACCGTGACACGCTAAAAGGAGTAGTCACGGTCGTCACCAATCCCTCACGACCGTGATGCGCGTAAGACAAGGGAGACGAGCGTGACACCCTTGTCACGAACGTGACAAGGGGAATTTAGGGTAACTTGCTGAGACTTGGTCATGTACGTGTGTGTTACGTGAATTCAAAGTTCCTATTCTCCCGCAGACCAAGCCATGCAACTTCTCCCTGGATTTTCTCAGCATTTACGAAGCCCATGCAATTATTCCAACTGCCAAGCCCAATTATGATTCTATAAATAGCTTAGTTTCAAAGAACAATTGACAGCGTTTTATTTTTACTTTTCTTGCGGAAGCTCTACCGTATTTTCATTGTACCCTGTTCATTTATTTTTCCAGCATTTATTTGTTCTTGTTTTAGTTTATATATCCCAACCAAACTATATAACAATTTCCAACATTAGGAAATTGTTATAATTTAATTTCTTTCAAAGCCTTCAGAATTTCTTTCAGTAATTTTTATTTCCGATTCCGATCCGTACTCCGAACTTGCCAGCTTGTTGAAGAAGGAGTCTAGCATTTTAATTGTTATTCAGGTTTTTATTTAAATTGCGTTTATATTAATGTTAAGCATTTATTTTTCTGTTATACATATTTTATTTTGTATTCCTCTGTTTCTGTCTCTGTCTGGTTCAACAATCATGAGTAGCTAAACACCTTAGAGCGGTATGTAATTAAAATCAACTAAATCGGTAAAATCAATTCTAGGCTTAAAATAATTAAGAACTTAGAATTCTGGCTGTGACTTTTTATAATAAAATCAATCTTTTTGTTACGAGAGTAAGGAAAGTGTAATAGGTTAGGTCAAGACCACGAGAGTGTGAGATTTTCACCAGATAGCTAAAGTTAGGCATTTAATTTAAACACAGCGAGAGCGCTTTAAAATGAATTAGAATTACTAAGTTTCCAAAAATTATTTCTAAACACTTATGGGCTAGCGAGAGCAGGCATAGGGCTTTAGGGGTAAGATCTGAGATAAGACCACGAGAGTGTGAGTTAAAGATATTTAAACTGGTAACCTCTACAGAATAGACTAAGTGAACCATCTTTATAAGCCTAGGTTAGATTGACCCGCCTAAGTTAACATAATTACATACCGACCGCCTTAGTATTATTTTATTAAACTTAAATTTAATTCCCGCCTTTAATCCTTAAAAACAACCAAAAATCGTGACAACCATTCACCTTAGCTAAACTAGTAAATCCTCTAGCACTAAGTAATCATAGAGTCCCTGTGGATCGATAATCTTAAATATTACTTCGATAGGCTGTGCACTTGCAGTTAAGATACCGCTAGACACATATTAGAGTACGTCTTTAGCCCATCAAGTTCTTGGCGCCGTTGCCGGGGACCTTAGTTTAGTTACTAGTGCACTTTAGGGTAGCATTGTCTAGACTAAGGTAACAACTATTTTCTATTTATTTTCTAATTTCCCGAGTGTATGCCAAGTACTCGCTCTCAAGGCGAAAACTTGCAACCTCTAATCCCAGAATCGGAACGCTTCTTACACGTAAGAAGACGAATATTCGATTACGAACAAAATTACAACATTCCAGATCTTCAATTAGATCCACCTAAACCAGTCGTAACATCAAAGGACGCAGAGATGGGTGAAGAACAGAATCACCCACTCAAATATTACGCTAGTCCTTCACAAGCTAAACCGCATTCCAGCATTGCCGCACCGGCCATCAACCGAAACGATTTTGAACTGAAACCCTCGCTAATATCAGCCGTGCAACAAAATCAATTCGCCGGAAATCCTACCGAGGATCCGAATCTTCATCTTTCGATATTTGTGCAATACGCAGATACTGTGAAAGCCAATGGAGTTACCCAAGAAGCTATCAGACAACGTCTTTTTCCTTTTTCACTTCGAGACAGAGCGAGAGCTTGGCTTCAATCTCTACCTTCGAATTCAGTAACTAAGTGGGAGGAACTAAAAAGAGTTTTCTTGACCAGATATTTCCCACCTAGCAAGACAGCTATGCTAAGAGCTCAGATCAACGGATTTAAGCAAAAGGAAAACGAATCACTTTTCGAAGCTTGGGAACGCTATAAGGATATGCTGAGACTTTGTCCACATCACGGATTTGTAGAATGGATGGTCATTCATACCTTCTACAATGGACTCTTGTACAATACAAGAATGACAATTGACGCTGCCGCAGGCGGTGCACTAATGGACAAAGAATATAACGATGCTTATGCACTTATCGAGAGTATGGCTCAAAACCATTATCAATGGGGAAGCGAGAGAATTGCAACTGAGAAACCAACAAAAGGAGGTATGTACGAAGTGAGTAGTATGGACCAAGTCAATGCAAAGTTTGACCAACTAAACCAAAAGATCGACAACTTGGCCATAACACCAACAGCCACCGTGGCTGCAGTAACACCTAACTGTGAGTTATGTGGAGTTCCAGGACATGAAGTTCCTGATTGTCAACTATTAACAGGAATTCCCACAGATCAAGTGAATTATGCTCAAGGAAACCCGTACTCAAACACATACAACCCAGGTTGGAAGAATCATCTGAACTTCTCCTATAAGAACAACAATGCTTTATACGCACCAGGTCAAGCACCAGCTACACCACCAGGATATCAAAAGACTGCTCATGTCCCTAGAAAATCGAACCTTGAATTGATGATGGAAAACTTCATAGCTAACCAATCTCAAACAAACAAGGACTTCTTAAACCAAAACATACACACTAGTGAGCAGATTAAGCAATTAGTAAGCAAGGTAGATGCATTAGCTACACACAACAAAATGCTTGAAACTCAGATTTCACAAGTAGCTCAACAACAAGCACCTACCGCTGCACCAGCTGGAGTATTTCCTGGACAACCTCAACCTAATCCGAAAGGACAGGCCAATGTTGTGATATTAAGAAGTGGCAAGGAACTTGACGGACCTACCGATCCAAGACTTGACAATCCAGCCATGTACCAAAAACCGGATAAACCGACTGAAATGGTGAATGATCCAGAAGAAAAGGAAGATGATAACCAAGAGGCAGTGGAGAAAGAAAAGCCTTATGTGCCTCCACCATCCTATAAACCACCAATTTCGTACCCTCAGAGATTAACCAATTCCAAGACGATGGGCCAGTTTAAAAAATTTGTTGAACTTCTGAAACAATTGAATATTACTATTCCATTTACAGAAGCTATCACTCAAATGCCCTCGTATGCTAAGTTTTTAAAAGAAATCTTATCCAATAAGAAAAAGATAGAGGATAACGGAACCGTTACACTTACTGCTGAGTGTAGCGCCATAATTCAGAATAATATGCCTCCTAAGCTAAAAGATCCAGGAAGTTTCTCTATACCCTGTGTAATAGGAAAATTTGTCATTGACAAAGCTCTATGCGATTTAGGAGCCAGTATCAGTGTTATGCCCTTAACAATTTGCAGAAGGCTAGACATGGGAGACCTAAGACCAACTAAAATGTCTGTTCAACTAGCCGACCACTCTATTAAATATCCTGTAGGCATACTAGAAAACGTCCCAGTACGTATAGGACAATTCTATATTCCTACTGATTTCATAATCATGGACATCTCTGAAGACTCCATTACACCTATCATACTAGGAAGACCATTCTTAGCTACCGCCGGAGCTATTATAGACGTAAAGAAAGGAAAGCTAACCTTTGAAGTAGGTGAAGAGAAAGTTGAATTTATTTTAACACAATTCTTACAATCACCAACTATAGAGGATACATGCTATCTATTGGACGTAATTGACGAATGTGTAAGAGAAATGGAAATGAAAGAAGCTACCTATTCTGAAATTATGAAAATTCAAATCCCTCCGATTTTCGAAGATGATAATTGGCGTGAACCATATCAGGATGATAGTCTAAGCGAAAGTTTAGCACTTACACCGGATCCCATGCCAAGTAAGGATAAACCTACATTAGGGTTAAAAACTTTACCTAAGAACCTAAGATACGAATTCTTGGACACTGAATGTACAAGACCAGTTATAATAAATTCCAGTTTAGGAACAATTGAAACAAATAAACTTTTAGATGTCTTAAAGAAATATCCAACTACATTAGGATATAACATATCTGATCTCAAAGGAATATGCCCTTCAATCTGTATGCATCGTATTCTGCTAGAAGAAGATTGCAAAACCTCCAGAGAATCTCAAAGAAGAATTAACCCAATCCTTAGCACTGTAGTAAAGGAAGAAGTTAAGAAACTACTAGATGCCGGAATAATATATCCAATCTCTGATAGTAAATGGGTTAGTCCAGTACATGTAGTACCAAAGAAAGGAGGTATCACTGTTGTGAAAAACGCTAAAGGAGAATCGATATCACAAAGAGTAGTGACAGGACATAGAGTGTGCATCGATTATCGTAAACTAAACAAAGCCACTCGAAAATATCATTTCCCACTACCTTTTATAGATCAAATGTTAGAACGATTAGCCAAGCATTCATATTTTTGTTATCTTGATGGTTACTCAGGATTTTTCCAAATCCCTATCCACCCAGATGATCAAGAGAAGACTACATTCACATGCCCTTATGGAACGTTCGCTTATAGACGAATGCCCTTTGGATTATGCAACGCTCCTGCAACCTTTCAAAGATGTATGATGTCAATCTTTGCAGATTTTATAGAAAACATCATGGAAGTGTTCATGGACGACTTCTCTGTATGCGGGCAAAGTTTTGAAGGATGTCTATCAAATTTAGAAATGGTATTAGAAAGATGTGTAAAAGTAAACCTCGTGCTTAACTGGGAAAAATGTCATTTTATGGTCAGAGAAGGAATCGTTCTAGGACACGTTATATCTGACAAGGGAATTGAGGTTGATAAAGCTAAGATAGAAGTCATAAAAGATCTTCAACCCCCTAAAACCGTTCGAGAAATACGAAGCTTTTTAGGACACGCCGGTTTCTACCGACGATTCATCAAAGATTTCTCGAAGATCACTAAACCTCTTACCGGTTTATTAATGAAAGACGCTGAGTTCATATTTAATGAAGATTGTCTTAAAGCATTCGAAACTCTAAAAACAGCCCTCATCACCGCACCAATCATGCAACCCCCTGACTGGAGATTACCTTTCGAAATCATGTGCGATGCGAGTGACTATGCTGTAGGCGCAGTTCTAGGCCAGAGGAAGGACAAGAAACTTCATGCGATTTACTATGCCAGTAGAACCTTAGATTATGCTCAGATGAACTACGCCACTACTGAAAAAGAATTGTTAGCAGTTGTCTTTGCGCTTGACAAATTCCGTTCTTACCTAGTGGGAGCGAAAATAATCGTTTACACAGACCATGCTGCTATCAGATATCTATTAACTAAGAAAGATGCTAAACCAAGACTCTTGAGATGGATTCTACTCTTACAAGAGTTTGATCTTGAAATAAAAGATAAGAAAGGTACTGAAAACGTCGTAGCGGACCATTTATCTAGAATAGAAGGTATTAAACCCGAACAAGTGCCGATTAACGATGATTTTCCGTATGAACAGCTGATAGCACAAATAGGAAGCGACCCAATTCAGTTAGACATAGATGAACCAGAACCCGTGGAAACAATCCAAACAACTGTAGGACTGCCATGGTACGCTGACATTGTAAACTACCTAGATGCAGGAGCTCTTCCACCTGATTTAACCTATCAGCAGAAAAAGAAATTCTTTCACAATCTCAAACATTACTATTGGGATGAACCATTATTGTTCAAAAGAGGACCCGATGGAATCTTTCGTCGATGTATTCCCGAAGAAGAAATAGAAGATGTCATTGCTCACTGCCATTCATCTCCTTATGGTGGACATGCAAGCACTTCCAAGACTTGTGCAAAAATCTTACAAGCCAGCTTATTCTGGCCTAATTTATGGAAAGATGTCCACATCGCTGTTATGAATTGCGATCGGTGTCAACGCACCGGTAATATTTCAAGAAGAGATGAAATACCTCAAAAAGGAATATTAGAAGTAGAAGTCTTTGACGTCTGGGGAATAGATTTCATGGGACCATTCCCATCATCTTTCGGTAATAATTACATACTCGTAGCTGTCGATTACGTTTCAAAGTGGATTGAAGCTATAGCTTCTCCTACAAATGACACACGAGTAGTAATAAAGATTTTCAAAAATATAATCTTTCCCAGATTTGGTGTGCCTAGACTCGTCATAAGTGACGGTGGCTCGCACTTCATTTCAAAAATCTTTGACAAATTACTATCTAAATATGGAGTCAGACACCGTGTGGCAACACCATATCATCCACAAACAAGTGGACAAGTCGAAGTCTCAAACAGAGAAATTAAACAAATCTTAGAAAAGACTGTCGCCATATCTCGGAAAGATTGGTCATCTAAACTTAATGAAGCTTTATGGGCTTATAGGACAGCTTACAAGACACCCATAGGAACTACACCTTTCAAATTAGTTTATGGAAAGTCTTGTCATCTCCCGGTAGAACTAGAACACAAAGCATATTGGGAGATCAAAACTCTCAATATAAACTATAATGCTGCAGGAGAAAAGTGAATCCTAGATATTAACGAATTAGAAGAGTTAAGGTTAGATGCTTATGAGAATGCTAAGATATATAAAGAAAGAACTAAGCGATGGCATGATAAACGCCTATCTAGGAAAGAATTTAGTGTGGGAGACGTTGTACTCCTCTTTAATTCAAGACTTAGGCTCTTTCCTGGAAAACTAAAATCTAGATGGTCATGACCCTTTGAAATAACTAGAGTGTTCCCGAGCGGAGCGATAGAAATTAAGGGTAGGAATAGTGAACCGTTCACAGTAAACGGACAACGTTTAAAACATTACCATAAAGTTGAAAATAGAGATTATGCAAATTGTCTAAGGCTTTTAGAGTTGTCCACTAATTTCCCTGATTAATCTAACCTAAGCATTACGTCAGGCTTTTGACGATAAAAACAGCGCTTAGTGGGAGGCAACCCATTTAATCATTTAACCATTTTGATCATTTTATTATTTTGTCATTTATCATTTTATTATTCATTTATTTGTTTTGTCATTTTATTATTGTTTTATTTCATTATTATTATTATTGCTTTTATTTATGCATTTATTTCCTTATTTTAATTTTTAATTTTTAAATCACCTTTACAGATTTTCTAAAGTCTTTTCCACTTTTCTTCTCCCCCTGATTTGTTTCCTCCGTATTTACACTAACTATGGCTAACCAACCGATAAACCTTATGGAAACCAAATTTAGAGGTAGGAACCAAAGAATGAAATTTGAAGAGTTATCACAGAGACCAATGGATTTGACTTTGTACCCGGATGATCTGACTATGGAAACCTTAGGTATACATGATAGCATCCTATACTTGTTTAACCGACTTGGATGGGAGAATGCACTGATTAAACAAAAGTTTGTGACTTACCGCGAGCTCACCCTTGAGTTCCTTAGCTCCTTAGTTTACTTACCCGAGCGCGGTTTTGGATTCAGGAAAGGATTTATCAGTTTCCGCCTATTTGGAATAGAATATGACTTTAACCATAGAGAACTAGCTGACTTATTAGGATTCCCTAGTGGACCCTTTGCTTTTACTACCACACAGGTAGAATTGATGGACATTGAGCTGGACTTCTTTTGGGGAACCTTAATTGGAAGCTACCATCCTGAACCAAATAACATGCACAATGATGAGATACATAACCCTGCTATCCACTATTTCCATAAGATCCTTGCCCACACCTTCTTTGGAAAAGAAGAAAACCTTACTGGAGTATCTAAAGATGAGATATTCATTATGTCATGTCTGACTAATGGACAGCCAGTCAATGGTGTACCTTTCATGATGCAAACCTTCACCCGAATCCAAGAAGAACCTGATCTACCCATATTAGTAGGAGGTCTAGTCACCATGATTGCTGATGCCTTAGGACTTAGATACCAATTACACAGGTGTAACCGTTTAGGTACAATCCGTCCTATGAATCTGAACTTTTGCTTTAACCGCCATATCATAAGAAATTTAGGACAACCACCTTTCGAGTACCTAATCAGGAATGAAGTAGTAACCCTTTTCACACTACCAAACCATGCTAGAGTCAGTGTTCATAATAAAGATAATTGGCTTTATGAGCTTACCCCTCCTGACTATCCATCTACTCCTGAAACACCTCAATCCTACAAGATAAGGGATGATATAATGACCGATGTAGAAAGTGACCCTGAGACGCCTCCTGGTTACCATGACATTGACCACACTGATGAAGTGATTGAAACCCCTGAAGTGAATCAAGTAGAATATGCTGACAACTTAAAGAAAATCATGAATACTCTTGAAGTTTACCAAGCCGATATAAATACTGTTAAGGATGAGATTAAAAGCATGCGATTGGACGTTATAGGTTTAACTGACATAACGTGTGAGCAATTCTACCACCTGAACTCTGCAATTGAAGATTTGAAGAAGCACTTTTGAAAATGCTGTAGTGATCTAACTTATTTTACTTATTGTTTTCGTTTCTAGTTAGTTTAACATTTCGCAAACATTCTCGTACCATATTTTTATTAATGTAATTTCCCTTCAATTATATCAAAAGCAAAGTATTTCTAGTTTTACAAATTTTTCCAATTTAATCAATTTCTATGCTTTCAATCCATTTACTGTTATATTTAAATTGATTAATGTTTTATAAAATTTCTCGTGTGATGAAATTTACTAATTTATGTTGATCTAAAAATATTATATATTGTTTGTGTTACAATTAAATGAAAAGTGATCATAAAAGAAAGAAAGATTGTATTGGACGTGAGAGATAATTCATTCTGGAAGAAAAAAATTCTAAGTTTTAATCCCTCACGGTCGTCATCAACCTCTTACGATCGTGACAAGCTAATTAGCGCGTCACGACCGTCATCAACCCTCACGACCGTGATGACCCCTGTTATAGGAATTCTGAGAAACATAATTGTTCTTCTTCGAAACCTCTTCTTTTTCAACTTCCACAACATTTAGAAACCCCCCATTATCTCTTCCAAGTCCCGTAACCTCCCATTACCCTAATTAAACTCCATTAACCTCTCCATTTAATCCAAACCTATCACATTCACTTTTTTCACTATAATCTGAACCATTTTCTTCACATTTTTCACTTTTCTCAAAAACCTCAAAAACCTCTCATCTCCCATTCCCGTACTTGCATGCAATGGAAGAAATTCAGTTTAGAGATGGTGAGCATGGAGAAAATCAGAGACAGAAGTTCATCAGGTTCCAGAACCGTGGTGTTCAACCCACTCGATACGTCGACACTGACTGTTTGAGGGAGTTGGGACTACTCAACAGTGTGAAGCTCCTGCTTCGGAAGGTTGGTTTGTGGCACCTATGCAGTCAACCCCAGCCTACATTCGAGCTCCTGACATTGGAATTTCTGAGTTTGTTTCATTATATCACTCCTACCGGTTCACAAAGTCAACTCACCGGCGTTGCTAAGTTCAAATTGCTCGGCCGCGAGTTCGAAGTTACACAAACAAGGATCGCCGAGCTGCTAGGTTTCGATCACGGCGATGATGCTCATCTCCGCGTGCCGGACAACTTCAGTGAAACCGCTTTCACCTTATGGCACGACATCACCAACACCCGTGCCACTGCCTTTCAGAGCCTGAATGCTACGCATATCCATAACCCGGTGATCCGATACTTTCATCGCATCATCTGCAATACCATTTTTGCAAGAGAGAGCAATCACAAGCTTAACTCCAAGGAGCTCTTGTTCTTGCATTGTGCCTTAAATGACGAGCGCATCAATGTTGCCCCATTCATGTTGTCCCATATCCAGTCCATAGCGCAAAGAGGCGCAACCCCCTTCTACATAGGCGGGATTGTCACCACCCTCGCCATTCAGCTGGAGCTTGGTGACTTGGTTATCAATTTGCCTCGCAGAGCCGCAGAGTTCCTAACGAAGAATTATTGCAGGTCCGCCCACTTGATTGCTCAGAGAGAGGATGGCAGGTTTAGCCCTGTTATCCAATGCACTGTTTATCACCACATCATCTTGCTGTGCCGTGACCGCATCGATCCGTCCAACTGAGCCAACTGGCTATTTGTTTTACCGGATGCTGCCGGCCACGCCCCCATTATTGATGAGCAGGCCGATCCACCAGTGGACAAGATGCAAGACACCATGGATGCAGCTGAGCCTGTCCAGGACATTCCAGAGTCCTCCACCCGACAGCCACCTTCACAAGAATTCACACTTGAAGATGTCCTCCGTGCGATTCATCAGCAAAATCAGATGAATGCCGCATTGGAGCGAAGGCAAAAAGAGCAACACGATGCGTTACTTTCAGCTGTTGCCGCTAACCAGAGGACGACTGATGAGAAGCTCGGAGAGATCTTTAGCAAGCTAGAGTCTTTGCGCATTGATATCATTGCTCTCACCGGCACCGGTTCTGATCCTGAAGCGACTCCGACCAGACGCTCCCGCACCAGAAGCCGAGGTCGTGGTCATCAGCAGCCTTAGTTTTAGTTTTTGTTTATGTTTTTTCCATTTCCGTTGTTTGTATTGTACTTTACCCGCTATTATATCACAACATTGGGGACAATGTCTGATATAGTGTGGGAGAGGTACCTTTCATTTTTCCGCATTTCCCTTTCCGCATTTTCCATTCCGTTGTATTTCCTTTTCGTATTTTAATGAAACAGAGCAATATTTGTGCTATTTTCTTCAGTTTCGAATTCTCCCCGTTTATTTAGCCATACCGGAAAAAAAAACTTTTTAATTTTATCTTCGCATTACCTGACTTACCTACAAAATCATAGTTAGGAAGCTGAGAACGATTCAACAAGATCGATACAATCTTGACACCTTAGATTCCCCATTTAAGCATTTCGTTCCGATAATTGTTACAACTACACCTTAAGTTTCTGTTCAAAAGTAACCCCTAGTAGTTTATACTAGCAGTCAGCACCGTCTGAACACAAACCACGTGGGGAGCCGATGAACATAAGTGTTTGATGCCTAAATCTATAATGATCCTTCATATCTCGATGCCAATGAAAAGAAAATGCACCAAAGTACACGGTCGCATAAAAGAAACGAGAAGTATGAAAAGGAGTCCATTGCGGGTTGGTTCAGAGGTACCTGGTTTTGAACTTGGTAGGGCGTGCTACGGCTCGATCCCCCACAACCTCCAAATCGGATAATGTATGTAGGGTTACCACATTCGTGTACCAGACCCCGTGCTTATAAAGGATCAAAGTCACTAACCGGCTACTCCACTACGTGCGTGCTAAGGCAAAGGGCTTAATGTGATTGCGCTAGAATGAAACCGGGTGAAATAAGATTGAAGGACTCTAGGTGGAATCGTAACGCAATTACCGAATGTTTCGTTTAACGGGAAGTCGACGACTTAGCTTGTTGCTTGTGTCATTAGTGTATCGTTAGTGTTTTATTCTAATACCGGTTTATCTGACAAAAACGATTCCTCGTATGGTTTGTTATGTGTGTGCGTCGATGAAAGCTTGTCCGACAATTTTCAACCGACTATTTGCTTGAGGAAAAGCAAAGGTTTAAGTTTGGGCAAGTTTGATAACGAGAAAAAGTATCGTTTTATTGCTATGTTTCAATGCCGTTTTATCGCACATTTGCCGTGTTAACACCCGATTCCTCGAGTTTTCTTTATCATTTTGCAGGTATATCAATTATAGAGCTAAATCATGAGCCACAAGTGAAATGAGCAAAAACAACCATGAAAAGAAGAAGAAAAGAGGAATTCTGCATAATCTGCACTTTTTGTAACAGTCACGACCGTCACCTAGGAGTCACGACCGTGACACGCTAAAAGGAGCAGTCACGGTCGTCACCAATCCCTCACGACCGTGACGCACGTAAGACAAGGGAGACGAGCGTGACACCCTTGTCACGAACGTGACAAGGGGAATTTAGGGTAACTTGCTGAGACTTGGTCATGTACGTGTGTGTTACGTGAATTCAAAGTTCCTATTCTCCCGCAGACCAAGACATGCAACTTCTCCCTGGATTTTCTCAGCATTTACGAAGCCCATGCAATTATTCCAACTGCCAAGCCCAATTATGATTCTATAAATAGCTTAGTTTCAAAGAACAATTGACAGAGTTTTATTTTTACTTTTCTTGCGGAAGCTCTGACGTATTTTCATTGTACCCTGTTCATTTATTTTTCTAGCATTTATTTGTTCTTGTTTTAGTTTATATATCCCAACCAAACTATATAACAATTTCCAACATTAGGAAATTGTTATAATTTAATTTCTTTCAAAGCCTTCAGAATTTCTTTCAGTAATTTTTATTTTCGATTCCGGTCCGTACTCCGAACTTGCCAGCTTGTGGAAGAAGGAGTCTAGCATTTTAATTGTTATTCAGGTTTTTATTTAAATTGCATTTATATTAATGTTAAGCATTTATTTTTCTGTTATGCATATTTTATTTTGTATTCCTCTGTTTTTGTCTCTGTCTGGTTCAACAATCATGAGTAGCTAAACACCTTAGGACGGTATGTAATTAAAATCAACTAAATCGGTAAAATCAATTCTAGGCTTAAAATAATTAAGAACTTAGAATTCTGGCTGTGACTTTTTATAATAAAATCAATCTTTTTGTTACGAGAGTAAGGAAAGTGTAATAGGTTAGGTCAAGACTACGAGAGTGTGAGATTTTAACCAGATAGCTAAAGTTAGGCATTTAATTTAAACACAGCGAGAGCGCTTTAAAATGAATTAGAATTACTAAGTTTCCAAAAATTATTTCTAAACACTTATGGGCTAGCGAGAGCAGGCATAGGGCTTTAGGGGTAAGATCTGAGATAAGACCACGAGAGTGTGAGTTAAAGATATTTAAACTGGTAACCTCTACAGAATAGACTAAGTGAACCATCTTTATAAGCCTAGGTTAGATTGACCCGCCTAAGTTAACATAATTACATACCGACCGTCTTAGTATTATTTTATTAAACTTAAATTTAATTCCCGCCTTTAATCTTAAAAACAACCAAAAATCGTGACAACCATTCACCTTAGCTAAACTAGTAAATCCTCTAGCACTAAGTAATCATAGAGTCCCTGTGGATCGATAATCTTAAATATTACATCGATAGGCTGTGCACTTGCAGTTAAGATACCGCTAGACACATATTAGAGTATGTCTTTAGCCCATCAGAAGTCAAATCACTTTGGTCTTTTCTTGAATTTTTTTAAGTCTTTTTGTTTAACATTTAGAACCATGTTTCCATATGCATTCTCCCACCTTTCAATCTAATGTGTGAATACTCTTAACTTGAATCTCTTCTTTTCCATTTGAGCTATTCATTTCTTCACTTCCCATATAATTCTAAGTTCTGAATTTGTCATTCACCCTTGAGTTTAGGAGTTGTTGGTTTAGTAAACACTTAGGTTACCTTTCTAACCTCATTCTTAGGGTTTAGTAGTACTTTATGGCATAGTTTTAACTCTAACCCTATTAATCCCTTTAGTTGCTTTTGAATTGATGTAGCTACTGACTTTTTAAGTTTTTTATCTTATAAGGTGCCTTAGGCTTAGGTATTAACCTTAGGAGTTCACTAACATCTTTCTTAAGCTAATGTGAGTTGTTTGTGAGATTTGCCATGTCATAATTGTTCATATTTCTTCATCATGCTAATGTTTGTTTTAAAGGAGGGGAAGATGAGGTAATCACTTCATTCCTTTTATTTTATTCATTTAATTGCTTTTGTTTTAGCACCTTGGTGCTTTGTTAATAGGTCCCTTTTGTTCCTTAGATTCAACTTAACTTCCTTAGGAAGTAAGTTGAATTCTAACTTGCTTTTCTTTTCCTTAGGTTAGAATACCTCATTAACCATAGGGTCATCTTTTGTACATAATAAGATGACTTAGGGTTGTGTCTTAGTCCCCCATTAGCTTTGACCTTTTGCTTTTTGAGTCTTCTTATTTCATCTTCAAACAAAATCAAAAACACTTAATAAAGGTATGAAAGAATCTCTTGTGCATAGCCTTATTCCATGGGGCACTTACATTCATTCCATCTTGGAATAGTGTAGGGTTGTCTAGCATTATGTAAAAGTCTTATCAAGAGGTTGTCTTCACAAAGAAAAATCTAAAAGACACTTCTTCACAAAAGCTAAAAAAACATGTAATAAGTTCAATAAGCTATTGATTTTAGACCCTAACCCTTGGAAACAAGTCTTGGATAAATTCTCATTTCTTGGTGTGCTTGTTCTATTATTCCATCTTGGAATGTAGTAGCAAGTACACATTCCATGGAAAAGAGTTTGAATTCACTTCCTTGTTCCAAATTCACACAAATTCTCATAAAATACAAAAAACAAACGATAAGCGACTATCCTGCGGGAACTTCTCTTTCTCATCTCATTCATTCTGAACGCGAACTCGCAACGACTTGTCTCGCATGCAAGACGGTAAATGCACTCGTACCAGACGAGTCTGCAACACCTGAGCATAGATATTCGCAGTTCCAGCTATAAAAACCACAAACAAATAGTTCCCACCTTAGTTAGGCGAACTACGTCGACTGTGATCCTCATTTTCCCGATGAGGTACGTAGGCAGTGTGGTAGGGCTCATTCGAGCACATTCTTTATTTTCCCTACATTTTCCCCATTCTTTCTTTTTGTTCTCTTTTTGTTCCATTTCTCATTTCAGTTCCAGTTTCCAGTTAGCAATTCTTTTGTTGAGCAGCAGTTATATTCTTTTACCCTTTGAAACAGACATGCAAACGTGGATCCCGTCGGGTAAGACGGACGATCTGGGGTGCTAATACCTTCCCAGGTCGTAACCGACTCCCGAACCCAGATCTTTAGTTTGCAGGACCTTGTCCTTTCCTTCTTCCTCAGGTTTGTGAATCATTACCTTTCCCGTTCATTCGAAATAAAAATGCCTGGCTGGCGACTGTAAACACCCCAAATTTGCCCTCACCCATTCACACCATGGCTTGTGATCATTTCATATGCATAAACACAATCATAACACATCATACCACATTTTTGATTCACTACATAGATTCTAAGTCATCTGCATCTAGGGTTTGTGATCTGAGCAATCCAAGAGCTTCTTGAGCCACTCCAAAGGTCATCAATCACTTCAAAAGGGTCCATGTGTGTTCTTATATCATATTATATCCTCTCAAAGTCTAGAATGCCAAAGAATCACAAGAACTGGGATTGGTATGGAAGCAGAGCCAGGTTTAACTGCACAGATGACCTAAAATTAGGGTTTTGGTTTCAGAGGCCATAACTTCAAATTTTTTGGTCATTATTGTTTCTATTGGTCTCTATATGGTATAGGGAGTATGCATATCCATTTTCATGAAGAAATTCCATGGGGAAGTCATCTGATCAAGAGTTGACTTTTCAGACAAGTCAGTGTAAAATCAGGGCATCTGAGGCCCCCAATGACCCAACCAAGGGGTGATCTTCATCATTTTGAGTGTATATGATCTTTATTTGATCATGGAAGAAGGTTGAAGTTCACAAAATTCAAGAATTTGAAGTTTTTGCAAAGTTGACTTTTTTTGGGCATGGTTGACTTTTAATGAAATGTCATTTTATGCAACTTTTTCAACCCTCACTTTTTGATCCAAAAATGATTCAAATGGAAAAACTTTGGTCATGAAAGTTGTAGATTAGATCTTTCCCTTTTCAAAAAGTACAAGAACATGACCTAATTCATTTTGGATCAAAAGTTATGGTGTGTTAAAGTTGGCAAAAATCACTAATTTTCAAGTTATGCATCAAATGAGAAATTTGCAAAATCTTGTACCAAAGGCATTTGTGACTTCTAGTTGATATCGAACCAATACACAAACATCACACAAGTCCTAAAATTCAGATTGGACCAAAGAAATCACATGTTTCATGGTTTGTAAGGCAAGATATTTTCATAGAAAGCAAAAGTGAGCAAGTTGCAAAAACCATCATCACACCTCATCCACTTCCTGCCTTGGATACTGAATCACACTAGCCTTTCCCTCACACCATGCTGCGCCAGACAAGCCCTTTGTACTTGGCTAGAAGCTGCCCATGCCCTCTATTACAAGAAGTTGACATTTTGGCAAAAGCTAGCACACCTATCACAAAAGCACAGGTCACATCCTCTGACCAATTGCATTTGTTTATACAAAGAAGAGGCAAGCCAAACCAGCCAACACACAAGCCTGAAGCACACTAGAACTCAGCCTCCTCATTTTCACTCCCTTGAGCAAAAACCTTCGAATCTCTTCATACAAGCCACAAACACTCAAACAAGCTTCACCAATCATCTCACCATGCTTCACTGAACATAAACCAACACTCAAAACAGCCTGAAAGCCACTGAATCAAAAACACGATCCTCACCTGACCTTGAACAGAACTCAAGCAAACTCTTCAATTAGCCCAAATAAACTTCATACAAGCCTGGCAAACACTTTGGAGAGGTCATTGGAGTTGTTTAGAAGCAAGAAACTGGCCCAGAAGCTTCTATTTTGAAAGCTTCGAATCAGGTAGCTATGGCATTCCATTTTCCAGAACCTCTATTTATTGTTTCTAATTGATTAAGCATGTTTCACTGATCACACTGAGCTTGAAATTATTGAAAATGGTTGAGAAATGAAGTTGTATTGCTTGTCTGAAATTTTGGCAGTTTTTGTTCTTAGCTTCGATTCATGGTTATGGCTGGAAATAAATGAGAAATGAGGTTAGGGTTGAGTTTAGGAGAGTGAAAGGAATCAATCTGGAGCTTTAGAGCTCCAGAAATGACCTAGAGAGTGATTTGGAAATTCTCAGGGAGGGAGGTCACCGGAGAAGACGACCGGAGTTCGTCTCCGGTGACCTGAGAGTCATTAATGTGTAATTAGGGTTAGGGCTTCAAGTTTAAATTTCAAGCGTTGGATGGGTTGACTAAGTCTTTTCCCGCGTGCATCCAATGGCTCAGATCATGTCATTAGTTTTAATTAGGTTTAATTTAATTAATTAAGTGAGATTAGCCCAGTTTGAATGTGATCCATTAGATCTGGCGCGCAGTCAACAGCTTCATTGCCAGATTCAATCTCACCCTCTCATTTAGCATACTTCCATTTATTTTGATTTTTATTTCATTTTTTCTCATTTAATTTGTACAATTTATTTAAAATAGCAAAAATCATTTAAAAATTATGAAATTTTTCACCAAGAGTTTCATTAATTTTTAAAACATAAAAATATTTTTATTTTCATTTTTTGCATTTAAAAAGTATTTTTTAAATATTTAAAAGTTTCTTTTTTATTAATTAATGAGAATTAATTAATTAAAAATACTTTTAGGTATTTAAAAATCACCAAAAAATTCATGAAACCTTTAAAAACATTTAGAAACATTGTCCAACCTTCAAACCAAATTTCTTTTTTGATCTTGATGCATTTTAAAAATTTTCCATGGAATTAAAATCATTTTTATGCATTATTTTGATCCAAACTTCCAAAAATCATTTCTGCCTAACCCTAAAGAGTTGGACCTTGATTCTTTTTGCATTGCATTGTGTTTAGCATGTAGTTTATGAGATTAAATGGCCATGATTTGATATTTCATTTTCCATTTGTTTGGTAATTTTCTTGTTTAGGAACCCTAAAACCCTAGAAAACTTAGGAAAATCATAACTTGAATTTGGTTAAGAGTTGAAACTTCTCCTTTGGGCAGTGGGTTAGTATAGGATTAGGGATCCTTTGAGTGCATTTTCAATTTTTTATATTGATGTTTGCTTCTGATTTTGGTTTGTGTTTGTTGTATTGTTCATAAACCGTAATTTGGGCTTCCATATGCATCCATCTTGCATTTGCATTCATGCCTTGACTTGCCATGACATTTTATGTTTCCATGTGATTCATTTAACATCATAAGACATATTTAAAGCATGTTTGGTCATTGCATCTTGCATTTCCCATGTTGTATGCCATTTGCACTTCATGACTTTTCATGTATGTTCATGTGTCTTAACTTGCTTCATTTGCATCCATAAGCTTGTATGATCATTTCCATGTGCTGCCTCATGTTTGTAGCATCTCATAGCATCATTAACATCATGTAAATGCTTCTGGTTTTGTTTCTCACCATGTCACCTCATCTCACTTTGCATTGCATTGCATCTCCTTCACTAACTTTTCAGGTGGTAAGCTATCTTGAGAAGTGGATTTGCCTTCACTTCTCATAACTTCTCTTCATTTATTTTATGCATCCTTGCTGCATTTTTATGTGTGTTTGAGTTTGAGCTTGCTTATCCTTCTTCTTCCCACTTTCTTTCCTCAAGTGACTTGACTTCTTGAATGAAGCAAGTTGCTTTGCTTCTCCTGATCCTTTCATCTGCTTCCTGGTGGTTCCTCTGAAGATTGCTCTTGTAAAACTCACTAACCCTAGGAACAACCAAGCATGACAATGATTAGGGTTTTGATTAGTCTCCCCACTTAGCTTTTACCTTAGTGTCTCTTGAGTCTTCTCCTCTCATCTCATAAACAGGGACTAAACCCTAAAGGCTTTAAGACTTTGTGATTAAGCTTATGCCTGCATCCTTCTATTAGGATGGAGTGTATAACTTTAATCCTAAGTGTTAAACCCTTAATGTGTTTAAATCTCTTAATCAATACATCTAATAATCATCAAGACATCAAGCTTGTAACTTGGGCCTTGCATTAGGGTTCTAATTCTTCCTTAACTGGTTAAGAAGGACTAACCCTAGTGTTAATGGACAAGTTCCCCTCAAGTTGTCTTACAAACCATAAAAATCACTTCATCATCATATCATTAAATAAAAGCCACTTAACCAAAGGCTTGTTTTGTCATGAGTTTAATCCTTAATCATGGATTAAGTTGAGGAGCATTCCTCAGCTTAAACACCCTCATCTATTATCCTTCTATTAGGATGGTGTAATGAGTCTGTTTAATCCCTGATTATGGCTTAATCTCATTACTTAACACTAAACAAAAACAACAAAAACATCTAAATAATCAACAAGTAGGTTAATGATCTTAATCCTACTCCATGGTGATTAAGTGTGAGAAGCTGACTTCACACTTAAGGTATTCTCATTACCCCTAATCAGAGGGAGGATGTGATGAGTTTACTCAATCCATTGGTTTAGGCTTAAGCTCATTAACTTATGACAAACTTTCAAAAGCAATAAAAGACTGAAAACTCAAAAAAAAAAACAATAATCGTCTCCTCCGGGATTCTTTTCTTATCATCTTCACTCACAAACGAGAATTTGCTTCTTCCGTCTAATGCAAGACAGTTTGCACCTGAGCCAGACAGGTCATACACTTGAGCATTGACAAGCAAGCAGTTCATAAGTCAATTCATCTTTCAGTCTCTTTGGGTCGAACTACGGTGTTCTGACTTCCTCATTGCACGAGAGGATACGTAGGCATAACTTAACAGTTATCGAACAAAAGTCTCTGTATATTCCCCCTCTTTCCAGCTTTATTCTTTTAGCCTCATGATCTTGAGCATTTCACTTTTGTTCTTACACTGACACTTCTCTTATATACTTCACACTTCTTTTACACTGACACTTGCATCCTTTTCCAGCTCTTTTACACACAAATTGCACTGACACTACCCCTTTAAAACACAAATCTTTTAAGCGTGGATCCCGTCGAGTACGACGGACAATCTGGGTGCTAATACCTTCCCAGGTTGTAACCAACCCCCTTTCTCAGTCTCTCTGGTTCGCAACCGTCTTATCCATATTTTTCTAGGTCTATGCAGCATTGCCTTTCCTCCGGGATAAAAATGCCTAGCTGGCGACTCTATTCATCTCCAGTGAGTTCACTGCTGTGTGTTCTCATTGTCCCTTTCGCCGACCGTTCGCGTCTGTACCCCATTTGACCCGGCTTCATTTGGTGGGAGCGACAGCGACTCTACCTTTTCTGCGCCACATTCGCGTTTGTACTAGGATGAAAATCCTGGGAGCAACAGAATCCATTTAATTTCTCTTTGCACCCTCTGTTTTCATATTCTCATCCTGTTTGTGCCATGATGAAAGGGAGGTGGGCTTTGGGTCAATTCTCTGCTATTTGATATCACTGAATTTCCAATTGCACCCCCTGTTTCTTTGTTTTTAGAGAGTTTTGTTAAGTGATTTTTCTTATAAAAAATTTGTTAATTAATTTTCTTGTCAACCATTTTTGTGGATTAACATCTTGATCCTTTTTTTTTGACAATTTTTAATTAGAATTTTTCATCATGATTTTAATGATGGTTTAACTATCTGGGGGAGCTTTCATGCTAGGCCCTCAAGAAGCGAGTTCTTGGAGACTAACACTAATAACTGGCAATTCTAACCTAGGTGTTCCCTATTCTTTTTCAAAGCTCGGCTTTTACTTGTGATATAATCCCAAAATGCCATAGACAAGTATAATAATAAGTAATAAGAGAAAGCGAATAAAAGAACAAATAAACAAACATGAATAATAAACATAGAGAAGACAAAAAGACCAGATCAACAAATAAACACACAGTTAGGTAAGTTAGGCTCGACCTCTCTAGTATGGAGTTGTCCCCAGAAGAGTCGCCAACTGTCGTACCTCAAAAAATATGATCCTCGCGATGGGAAGCGAAAAGAAACAACAGAGTCGCCACCTAATTATATTTATTATAATTAAAGAAAAGGGATATATAGATACAACCTAAATAGGATAAGAAATGGTCAACGAAACCAAATTCTAAGTTAGCAAGTCGGTTACGCAAGGGGAAGGTATTAACACCCCTCACGTCCATTGTACTCAACAGGAACCTCTTAGTCTAATTATGCGATTAAGTGTTGATATAAGTCTTTGTCTTCTAAATAGTTTGTTAAAATGTTTGTTCTAATAGATATTATTATTATTGTTTTTATAACGGAGAAAAGATTAAATTTTTTCTTATTGTGCTCGCGAAGGATTAAAATCCATGTGCCTACGTATTCCCTTGTGCAATGGGAAAGTCAGAGCTTCGTAGTTCGTGCAACTACGGTTTGTGTTTTTTAATGAACAATTGTTTGAAACGCTTTTTACTGCTAAGCGTTGGCTTTTACTCGCGGTGGAGGCTGAAGCGCTAGCTTGTTTGTGAGATAGAAAGATTTAAACAATGTTCGTTTAGAGAAAGATATTTGATCTTACTTAAGGTGTTTTAAATGAAAGGGCGAATGAACCACAACGCGTGGGGCTAGCCCAGGAGTGACTTCATTCAAGAACCCGAGGAATGCTAGATTCCTGAGTTCAGTTCTTCGTTAATTAATTAAGAAAAATGATTTGAATTTGTTGGGTGGATTTTAAGTTGTATTTTGAAGAAAGAGACAAGTCGTCATCTTTAATGGAGATGTCTCGCTTATTCTACCACAAACATTTAAGGAATGAAATCGAAAGAAGCTTTAAACTTGGATACGGTGATCGACAAGCAATGCCACATTCTTTCTTTGAGAAATAAAATCGGAAGAAGCTTTAAACTTGGATACAGGGATCAGCAAGCAATGCCACATTCTTCCTTGATAGAAATTGTTTGATAAAATTTATTTGTTTGTGTTTGTGGGGTTAGGAGGAATACCTTTCCTACAGAGATGAATCATGTCTAATATTTTGAGTTGTTAAGTTTAAGTGTTTTGATACGAAAGGGCGAATGAACCACTGAAGGAAAATTGCGATCTAAACGCAGCGGAAAACAAAAATTTTCCTTTAGTGATCCTTACGAATGAGCATGGTCAGTGATAGAATCGTTACCTCTTTGTGGCGATACAGATCTTTGATGCAGCGATCACAAGCGTTGATGAAGTGCAACGCCTCTACTCAGTCCACACGAACAGCTTCCGGTCACAGTGCTAGCTGCTTACGAACGGAATTATTTGAGTGAGAAAAGAGAATCAAAAACGAAATTGCATCAAGTGAAAGCTTCATCACAAGGGTTCCTTTTATAGACTCTCTTGTGGGCTGCGGGCTAAAAGCCCAATTCACATGATCCATAATAATATTATATATTATTATAATAACTATTATTATAATAAATATATTTATTTTATTATTATTTTATAACCATTATAAAATAACAATAATTATTATTATATTATCCGAATTTCTATTTTCACTTAAGTGCACCGTACCTTACGGTGTTCCTTTGATTTCTCTATCTCTCATCAAACTGTCCTTATGTGTGTGACCCTGTAGGATTTCGTAACGTTGGTAATTATATTAAATTATATATTTAACATAATAAACAGTGAGCGGTATCTAGCAACACATCACTGCTACCCAAGTCACGAAAATGTCATGTGATCTGACAAAACCTTTTTCGTGATAATATATGTTTGTACAATTACCCTTTTGCCCCTATGTCTATATTGAACACAAGGCATACACTGTGTCATCCTTGTCCAGTTCAATATTGGGCCCTTAGACATTTCTCCTGTTATGCAGGATTGGCAAATTCCATCTAGGACACTCATGTCCCTCAGCATGCTTCGTGGAGTGCCCATCAACTGTCTTTATGATCATCCAGTTACGGATAATGTTTGATCAGCAATAAAGCACCCGACTCTACATCTAGGGTCCATAGTGGTTTCAGGTCGAAGGGTGGTAATACACCATTATCACCATGAGAATAACTTATGACACTTTGCATAACATACTATGTAGTATTCTCATAGCGGGTCAATCCGGTATAAATATTACTCCTAATATTTATACCTATGTCAAGACTTGATAACTCTTTATCCATGATGCATGAGATGTGATCATCAGTCTATCTTCATAATAGTCTCAATGCTTTAATGTTATCCCACTTTGCAATAAAGCTTGACTACGGATATTTTAAGAATAATGTCTTTATGTTTAATGGGATCTCATGATTAAGTCACACTTAACATTTCATTAAACAGACTAACTATTCTAGGGACTTTATTATTCTAAAAGACAAACATAATAAAGAAATGCCTTTTATTATTAAACGAATAATCCGATACAAGTACCAAAAAGTATTGCCCTCTAGGGCTTACACCAACAATCTCCCACTAGCACTAGAGCCAATTAGGCATACCCTTAATACCCATAGATCTAGTATGACCATCATGCTTCTGTTGCGCAAGAGGCTTTGTTAATGGGTCAGCGATATTGTCAAGTGTAGGTACTCTGCATATCTTCACATCTCCCCGATCGATTATCTCTCGAATGAGGTGATAACGCCTAAGTATGTGTTTGGATCGTTGGTGAGATCTAGGCTCCTTAGCTTGTGCGATAGCACCATTGTTATCACAATATAAACCAATGGGATCCATAATTCTAGGGACTATGCCAAGTTCACTAATGAACTTCTTGATCCAAACAGCTTCCTTTGCTGCATTTGAGGCAGCAATATACTCGGCCTCAGTTGTAGAATCAGCAACTGTTTCCTGCTTTGAACTTTTCCAGCTCACAGCGCCACCATTGAGACAGAACACATAACCAGATTGTGATCTAAAATCATCCTTATCTGTCTGGAAGCTAGCATCAGTGTAACAAATTACATCAAGCTCTTCCTGACCTCCATATATCAAGAATGAATCCTTAGTCCTTCTCAAGTACTTAAGGATATTCTTGACAGCTACCCAGTGAGCATCACCGGGATCAGATTGGTACCTACTCGTTGCACTTAATGCATACGAGACATCTGGTCGAGTACATAACATGGCATACATGATAGATCCTATTGCAGATGCATATGGAATCTTATTCATGCGATCCCTTTCTTCCTTAGTTGAAGGGGATTGTGTTTTTGATAAACACAGACCATGTTGCATAGGTATGAATCCTTTCTTGGAATCATGCATATTAAAGCGTCTCAACACTTTATCTATGTATGTACTCTGACTTAGGCCAAGCAGTTTTTGTGATCTATCTCTATAGATCCTAATTCCTAATATATAGGCTGCTTCACCTAGGTCTTTCATAGAAAAACAATTCCCTAACCAAGTCTTCACTTGTTGCAAGGTAGGGACATCGTTTCCAATGAGTAATATGTCATCTACATATAATACCAGAAACACGATCATGCTCCCACTAACCTTCTTGTAGACACAAGGTTCATCTTCATTTTTGATGAATCCATATTGTTTTACGGTTTCATCAAAACGAAGATTCCAGCTTCTGGAAGCTTGCTTCAATCCATAGATTGATCGCTGTAACTTGCATATCTTTTGGGCTTCTTGTGGTATGTCAAATCCTTCAGGTTGTGTCATGTACACATCCTCAAGAAGATTCCCATTAAGGAAAGCAGTTTTGACATCCATCTGCCATATTTCATAATCATGATATGCAGCGATGGCAAGTAAAATCCGAACAGATTTAAGCATTGCAACTGGTGAAAAGGTTTCATCATAGTCAACCCCATGAATTTGTTTATAGCCTTTTGCAACCAGTCTTGCTTTATAGGTATGTACCTTACCATCCATGTCAGTCTTCTTCTTGAAGACCCACTTGCATCCTATAGGGTTAACTCCTATAGGAGGTTCTACCAAGGTCCAAACCTGGTTTGTGTACATGGAATCCATTTCAGATTTCATGGCTTCTAGCCACTTCTCAGACTCAGGACCAGTTATGGCCTCTTTGTAGGTCACAGGCTCATCTTGATCCATGAGTAATACATCACCCTGATCACTTATGAGATATCCATATCTCTCAGGTTGGTGACGTGTCCTGCTTGACCTACGCTGGTCTTGTTCTACTTGAGCAGGTTGCTCTTCCACAACTACTTGTGTTTCCTGCTCTAGTTCCTCCATAGGTGTTTCAATGTTTTGTGATTCTTGAATTTCTTCAAGCTCTATTTTCCTCCCACTGTTTCCTTTGGAAATAAAATCCCTTTCCAGAAAGACTCCAGTTCGAGCGACAAACACTTTGCCCTCAGAAGGATTGTAGAAGTAATATCCTCTTGTTTCTTTAGGATACCCCACAAATAAGCATTTGTCAGATTTGGGCTCAAGCTTGGTTGAAATTTGTCGTTTGACGTAAACTTCGCAACCCCAAATCTTCATGTAAGACATATGTGGTTTCTTACCACTCCATATCTCATATGGTGTCTTATCAACCTTTTTGGATGGAACACGGTTAAGTGTGTAAGCTGCTGTTAATAATGCATGTCCCCAAAAGGAGTCTGGAAGATCGGCGTGACTCATCATGGATCGGACCATGTCTAACAAGGTTCGATTTCTTCTCTCAGATACACCATTCCATTGTGGTGTTCCAGGAGGAGTAAGTTGGGATAGAATCCCATACTCTTTTAGATGGTCATCAAATTCTAGGCTTAAATATTCACCGCCTCGATCTGATCGAAGAACTTTAATATTCTTACCTAGTTGGTTTTGTACTTCATTCTTGAATTCCTTGAACTTTTCAAAGGACTCAGATTTGTGTTTCATTAAATACACATATCCGTATCTACTGAAGTCATCAGTGAAAGTGATGAAGTACTGAAAACCTCCTCTGGCTGGTATGTTCAGTGGTCCACATACATCAGTATGTATGAGTGCCAAAAGATCACTAGCCCTTTCACCTTTTCCTGTGAATGGGGACTTTGTCATCTTTCCAATTAAACAAGATCTGCATGTCTCATATGATTCATAATCAAAAGAGTCCAAGAGTCCATCTTTATGGAGTTTGGAAATGCGTTTTTCATTTATGTGGCCTAATCAACAGTGCCAAAGGTAAGTTGGATTCAACTCATTAGGTTTCAACCTTTTAGTATTAATGTTATAAATTGGCATTTCAAGATCAAGGACATATAGTCCATTATTCATTTTTGCAGTAGCATAGAATATATCATTCAAATAAATGGAGCAACAATTGTTCTTTATTATGAATGAAAAACCAAACTTGTCCAAACAAGAAACGGAAATAATATTCCTGCTAATTGCAGGTACATAATAACAGTTCTCTAACTGAATTATTAAACCACTAGGTAAAGTTAAAACATAAGTTCCTACAGCTAAAGCAGCAACCTTTGCTCCATTGCCAACTCGTAGGTCAACTTCACCTTTTGCCAAATCTCTACTCCTTTTTAGCCCCTGCACATTAATACAAATGTGAGAACCGCATCCAGTATCTAATACCCATGATGCAGAAGTAGATAAATTAATTTCAATAACAAAAATACCTGAATTTGAAGTCTCTACTCCATTTTTCTTATCTTCCAGGTACTTTGGGCAATTTCTCTTCCAATGTTCGGTCTTACCGCAATGGAAGCAAGTGCCCTCCTTTGCTATTCCTCCACTAGGCTTCAAAATAGGAGGAGTGGGTTTGGGTTTGGCAACTTCCTTGCCTTTCCCTCTACCACCCTGTTTGATGGGCCTCTTGTTCTGTTTCTTTCCATTACTGACCATCAGAATGGATTTCCCTTTTGTCTTCATATTCTGCTCAGCAGTTCTCAACATGCCTAGCAGTTCTGGAAGACTTTTGTCCAAGTCTTTCATATTGAAATTCAGGACAAACTGACTGAAGCTCTCTGGCAACGATTGCAAGATCAGATCAATCGCAAGTTCTTTTCCAAGGGGAAACCCTAATCTGTCAAGGTTCTCCACATACCCAATCATCTTGAGTACATGGGGACTTACAGGGGCTCCCTCAGCTAACTTGCTGTTAAAAAGGGACTTTGAAACCTGAAACCTCTCATTTCTTGCTTGCTCTTGATAAAGCATTTTCAGATGTCCGATCATATCGAACGCAGACATGTTCTCGTGTTGCTTTTGCAACTCAGAGTTCATGGTAGCAAGCATGAGGCAAGCGGTTTCATTGGCATCATCGAAATGCTTCTTATAAGCATCTCTTTCTGCCTTTGGTGCAGAACTAGGAGGTTCCTCCTCAGGAACTGGTGTCTCCAAGACATACAACTTCTTATCGTGCTTGAGGACAATCCTCAGATTACGGTGCCAATCCAGGAAATTTGTCCCAGACAATTTTTCCTTATCTAGGATGGATCGCAAAATATTGTTCGATGTGTTTGTTGTCATGGTAATCTACAAGAGAAATATGAAAATATAAGTATCATTAAAACAACATATTTAATTAGGCCTTTAATCAAATATGCTCCCACTATTTTATTCAAAACAAATGACCCTCATCATTTGATTCGGAAAATCCCGTTGGAAGACTTTCTAGTGGGTCGAGATCCATGTTTCACTTTGTTTTAAGTCAGCGTTAGGCTGATTACACAAAACTAAGTTATTTAGGTAGGAACTCCTTCCAATTGTATCTCATACAACTCTCGGATATTTTCAATTGGGTGAATAACTCCTTATTCTGATCCATCACATGAATCATTCCCAATTCTTGCTTCTAAACATGTATAATCTTATTATAATTTGTTTAGTTAAGTTTGACCCATTGTTTTAGCAATTGGATATTACAATTATCCCATCACACCTTACTAATATAGAACATGCACCTCGCGTAGGCGAAACCTACAATGCTCGATACTAGTCTTGATGAGTGCTAAAAATTGGAAAGCATAAACTTAATATTTAATTTTGAGGGAATTTGTTATTAGTTTGATCTCACCGGCTTAACATGCAAAACGTCTCTCACATGCATCAACATACAATTACATGCATCAACATACATATAAAAAGATACAATTATGGCCCCTAACGCAATTGTTCTCTCAAGCCAATGAGAGAACCTAAGCTAACCTAATAACGATCTAAGCTTCTCCAAGCATGATCTCCAAGGTTATCCTCCTTTAATATTGAATACTTCCTTTTTTCTTCATAACATAATATTACATTACATATAAGAAAACTCGTTTTACATACGAGGGAGTGAGATGAGAAAAGAAGTTACATAAAGAGATTGAGAGAGAGGCACGACTCGCAGGCCGTATTTAAAAATCCCAAAACAATAATAAAGGATAAACTAAGGCCATAACTGATCACCACAAATAAATAATAATAAACACACTTTTATTATTAGTTTAAAATTCCGATAATTAAATAAACTAAATTAAATTTCGGCTGATTGATCACACTTTGCAGACTTAGCCGGGGTATTTCACGTCGTTTCCTGCACAACTTTTGTGCATTTACAACCCCAACCGGAAAAGTCTGCGGCAATACAACACTTGTACTGCCATTAATCCTAATGCAACAATTTCATGCCGTCAAACACAACTTGATTGATAACTCAATATGATAGATCAACATGTCATTGCTTCACCATACTAACGTCGGATTCCGAAGCGAATGAAAATGATGATCTTTCAAAAGAATTACAATCCTTATGTGATTGAATGGATGAAATCAAAACAGTATATCCCATATACCATCTTTGCATCAGAATTTCTTATATCTTATATAAAAGTGATCGATCTAATTGTGTAACCTATGGATGATCAATGTATCGCACAACTTCACCATACTAATGTCGGTTTCTGAAGCATAATCAACATCAATCATCCAAATCGTACACAACAGATGCCAAATTTAATTAATCGTTTATTGTTAAATTCATTCTGTGTTTTAATCGAATCAAATACAGAAAAGACGAAAATTTAACAGCTATCAGATCCATGGTTTCGTAAGTGGCTCTGATACCACTGAAGGAAAATTGCGATCTAAACGCAGCGGAAAACAAAAATTTTCCTTTAGTGATCCTTACGAATGAGCATGGTCAGTGATAGAATCGTTACCTCTTTGTGGCGATACAGATCTTTGATGCAGCGATCACAAGCGTTGATGAAGTGCAACGCCTCTACTCAGTCCACACGAACAGCTTCCGGTCACAGTGCTAGCTGCTTACGAACGGAATTATTTGAGTGAGAAAAGAGAATCAAAAACGAAATTGCATCAAGTGAAAGCTTCATCACAAGGGTTCCTTTTATAGACTCTCTTGTGGGCTGCGGGCTAAAAGCCCAATTCACATGATCCATAATAATATTATATATTATTATAATAACTATTATTATAATAAATATATTTATTTTTTTATTATTTTATAACCATTATAAAATAACAATAATTATTATTATATTATCCGAATTTCTATTTTCACTTAAGTGCACCGTACCTTACGGTGTTCCTTTGATTTCTCTATCTCTCATCAAACTGTCCTTATGTGTGTGACCCTGTAGGATTTCGTAACGTTGGTAATTATATTAAATTATATATTTAACATAATAAACAGTGAGCGGTATCTAGCAACACATCACTGCTACCCAAGTCACGAAAATGTCATGTGATCTGACAAAACCTTTTTCGTGATAATATATGTTTGTACAATTACCCTTTTGCCCCTATGTCTATATTGAACACAAGGCATACACTGTGTCATCCTTGTCCAGTTCAATATTGGGCCCTTAGACATTTCTCCTGTTATGCAGGATTGGCAAATTCCATCTAGGACACTCATGTCCCTCAGCATGCTTCGTGGAGTGCCCATCAACTGTCTTTATGATCATCCAGTTACGGATAATGTTTGATCAGCAATAAAGCACCCGACTCTACATCTAGGGTCCATAGTGGTTTCAGGTCGAAGGGTGGTAATACACCATTATCACCATGAGAATAACTTATGACACTTTGCATAACATACTATGTAGTATTCTCATAGCGGGTCAATCCGGTATAAATATTACTCCTAATATTTATACCTATGTCAAGACTTGATAACTCTTTATCCATGATCCATGAGATGTGATCATCAGTCTATCTTCATAATAGTCTCAATGCTTTAATGTTATCCCACTTTGCAATAAAGCTTGACTACAGATATTTTAAGAATAATGTCTTTATGTTTAATGGGATCTCATGATTAAGTCACACTTAACATTTCATTAAACAGACTAACTATTCTAGGGACTTTATTATTCTAAAAGACAAACATAATAAAGAAATGCCTTTTATTATTAAACGAATAATCCGATACAAGTACCAAAAAGTATTGGCCTCTAGGGCTTACACCAACAACCACAACATGCGGGGCTAGCCCAGGAGTGATTTCATTCAAGAAACCGAGGAATGCTAGATTCCTAAGTTCAGTTCTTTCGTAAATTAATTTGAAGATTTCCGGTATTTTAGGAACGAGAGGGCGAATAAACCACAACTCGAAGGCTAGCCTCAAGAATGATTTATTCAAGAACTAAGTGGAGTGCTAGACTCTAGAATTCAATTCCTCCGTTATTAGATATGTGGATTAAATGTTTGCGTTTGTTTTTGATGATTTAGGGTTTAAAATTTAGAAACGAAGGAGTAAATGAAACACAACTCGAAGGCTAGCCTCAAGAGTGGTTCATTAAAGAACCCAAGGAATGCTAGATTCCTGAGTTCAGTTCCTCGTTAATTATTAAGTTTGAAAAGTTAGATGGTGAGGCGCAAAGCACTCGACTTACGGGTGAAATGCAAATGGAGGTTGTTTGTTTGATTGATTATGCGGATTCAAATCCTAGTCCCTGAGGGTGCTCCTAGTAATACGAAAACCCTAATCGAAAGAAATGTGCAAGTGTGCGAGTGAAATAAAAGCAATAAATACCGAGAAATAAATAAGTTGCGTACAATGTAATCGGGAGAGGGATACAAAATAATTTACACGGGATTGCGATGAAATAAAGGGTCTCATTGTAATTTGCCCAAGAGAAAGCGTGTGTGCAGTGTATGAATTAATCGGAGGCGTTGAAACTTAATATTGTATAAAATGCGAAAATAAAATAAATAGAATAAATAGACTAAATAAAATAAAATAAACTATGGAATAAAAATAAATAAAATAAAATGGCCTCATATTAGTCACAATTTGTCAATTTATCGAAATCGACTTAATCACAGCTTTTTATTGTATCATCGGCCCAAAAAAATGAGTAACCATCAATAAATCATTAGTAAAAACAAATGGCATAAGAAAAATAAAATCATAAACTAATTAATTTTTTTAGGGGATTTTTTTACTATTTCCATAAAGATATTTTTCTAAGCAACAAAAAAATGGTTAAAATAATAATAAATAAAAAAACTAGAAAAATAAATGAAACAAAATAACAACCAAAAGGGGGGGCCTGGATTCCCGGAGGTGTGTGTCGCTCCCGACAAATGAAAATGGATCATATGAAGGTACAGACGCGAACGGTCGGCGAAAGGAACAATGAGAACACACAGCCGTGAACTCACTGGAGATGAATAGAGTCGCCAGCTAGGCATTTTTATCCCGGAGGAAAGGCAATGCTGCATAGACCTAGAAAAAGGTGGATAAGACGGTTTGCGAACCAGAGAGACTGAGAAAGGGGGTTGGTTACAACCTGGGAAGGTATTAGCACCCAGATTGTCCGTCGTACTCGACGGGATCCACGCTTAAAAGATTTGTGTTTTAAAGGGGTAGTGTCAGTGCAATTTGTGTATAAAGAGCTGGAAAAGGATGTACAGGTGTCAGTGTAAAGAGATGTGATGTGTATAAATGTACAGTGTCAGTGTAAGAAAAGGAATAAGATGCTCAAGATCATGAGGCTAAGAATAATGCTGAAAGGAGGGGGAATGTACAGAGACTTTTGTTCGATAACCGTTAAGTTATGCCTACGTATCCTCTCGTGCAATGAGGAAGTCAGAACACCGTAGTTCGACCCAAAGAGACTGAAAGATGAATTGACTTGTGAACTGCTTGCTTGCCTATGCTCAAGTGTATGATCTGTCTGGCACAGATGCAAACTGTCTTGCATTAGACGGAAGAAGCAAGTTCTCGTTTGTGAGTGAAGGTGATGAGAAAAGAATCCCGAAGGAGACGATTATTGTTTGTTTTTTGGAGTTTTCAGTCTTTTATTGCTTTTGAAATTTTGTCATAAGTTAATGAGCTTAAGCCTAAACCATTGGGTTAGTAAACTCATCACATCTTCCCTCTGATTAGGGGTAATGAGAATACCTTAAGTGTGAAGTCAGATTCTCACACTTAATCACCTTTGGTGTAGGATTAAGATCATTAACCTACTTGTGATTATTTAGATGTTTTTGGTGTTTTTGTTTAGTGTTGAGTAATGAGGTTAAGCCATAATCAAAGATTAAACAGACTCATTACACCATCCTAATAGAAGGATAATAGATGAGAGTGTTTAAGCTGAGGAAAGCTCCTCAACTTAATCCATGATTAGGGATTAAACTCATGACAAAACAAGCCTTTGATTAAGTGGATTTTATTTAATGATATGATGATGAAGTGAATTTTATGATTTGTAAGACAACTTGAGGGGGACTTGTCCATTAACACTAGGGTTAGTCCTTCTTAACCATTTAAGGAAGAATTAGAACCCTAATGCAAGGCCCAAGTTACAAGTGTGATGTCTTGATGATTATTAAGTGAATTGATTAAGAGATTTAAACACATTAAGGGTTTAACACTTAGGATTAAAGTTATACACTCCATCCTAATAGAAGGATGCAGGCATAAGCTTAATCACAAAGTCTTAAAGCCTTTAGGGTTTAGTCCCTGATTATGAGATGAGAAGAGAAGACTCAAAGAGAGACACAAAGGTAAAACTATGGGGGGAGACTAATCAAAACCCTAATTCATTGTCATGCTTGGTTGATCCTAAGGTTTGTGAGGTTTTCAAGAACAATCTTCAGAAGAACCACCAGGAAGCAGATGAACAAGATCAAGAGAAGCAAAGTGACTTGCTTCATTCAAGAAGTCAAGTCACTTGAAGAAAGAAAGTAGGAGGAAGAAGAATGAGCAAGCTCAATCTCAAACACAAATAGAAATGCAGCAATGGATGCAAGAGAGATGAAAAGAAAAGTTATGAGAAGTGAAGGCAAATTCACTTCTCAAGTTTACTTACCACCTGAAATGTTAGAAAGAAATGCAATGCAATGCTAGATGGGATGAAATGGTATGATGCTAGACCAAACCAGAAGCATATTGGTGATGAAAATGATGCTATGAGGTGCTATGAACATGAGGCAAGGCATGGAGATGTTCATGCAAGATCATGGATGTAAAGGATGCAAGTTAAGGAGAATGAACAATCATGGAAAGTTATGAAGCATACAAGACAAATGACATGGCAAATATGCAATGCAATGATCAAACATGTTTTCTATATGTCTTAAGATGTCAAATGAATCATAGGCATGCACAAAATGCAAAGGCAAGTCATGTTATGCAAGAGAATGCAAGAGGGATGCAAGGGAAAGCCCAAATTAGGGTTTATGAATCAAACAACAAACAAAAACCCAAAACAGAAGCAAACCCTAAGATAAAAAATGGAAAATGCTGCCCAAAGAAACCCTAAACCTATAATGAACCACTGCCCAAAGGGGAACTCCCAACTCTTAACCAATCTCAAGATATGAATTTTCTAAGTTATTAGGGTTTTTTAGGGTCCTTAACAAAAGAAATGTCAAACAATTGGAAAATGCAAGATCAAATCATGGCCATTTTATCTTAGAAACTATATGCTAAACACAAAACAAAGCAAAAAGAATCAATGTCCAAACCTTCTCCAATAGGCAGAAATGAATTTTTGAACCCATGATCAAAATAATGCATAAAAAAATGATTTAATTCAATGAAAAATTCTTAAAATGCATCAAGATCAAAAAAGAAATTTGGTTTGAAGGTTGGACAATGTTTCTAAATGTCTTAGAACATTTCATGAATTTTTTTGTGATTTTTAAATACCTAAAAGTATTTTTAATTAATTAATTCCCATTAATCAATTAAAAATAATCTTTTAAATATTTAAAAATGCTTTTTTAATGGTAAAAAATAAAATAAAAATATTTTTGTGTCATAAAAATTAATAAAACTTTTAGGAAAAAGTTTCATAATTTTTATGTATTTTTTGCTATTTTATATTAATTATGCAAGTTAATTGGAATAAAATGAATTAAAAAAAACAAATAAAATGAAAGTCAAAGGAAAGGATGGCTGAGATGCAATCTGGGAGAGAGACAGTTGACTTGGCGCGTGATCCTGTGGCCCACGTTTAAACTGACTTAAACTTAATTAATTAAATAAATTAAAGTGATTAGGGTTAATGACTACATCTGGACCCTTCATGCGCGCGGCAAGTCAACGGGTCAGAGCAATCCTACGGGTGAAATTCAAACTAACATTAATGACCTGAGATTAGGGCTTAATGACTCAGGCTGCCGGAGAAGACTTCCGGTCGTCTTCTCCGGCCAGCACCTCACCTGAAAACTCCCCAACTCCCTCAAAACGTATCAAAAATGAAAACTAAGAATTGGGCAATGATCCTCACATCCTCACGAATCAAACCCCTATCCTAAAACAAATTTCTTCTTCCTAAACAAGCTGAATCGAAGAGAACAAGTTCTAGGGCACGCAGGTTTCAGAAGCAAATTAAATACTCAAATCAAAGCCATTTTCAAAACCAAGGACATCAGGATAATCAGTGAATCACATAGAACAAGTTTGTAACAAGAAAAATGATTTCTGGAAAAAATAATTTCAAGCTACCTGAGATTTGGAGCTTTCACCTGGATGACTTTCTGGCCTCTCCTTTCAGTACAAACCACTCTACTTGATGCCCAGATGATGTTTGAATGCTCAATGAGAGTTTAAGTTGGCTGGATAGTGAGTTTCGAAAGCTCCTGCTCAAGCTTGGTCAGAAATGGCAATGGAGTTTCTGGGGGTTTCAGGCCATTGTGAATGATGGTTTGTGATCCTGAGGATGAATGAAGAAGGTCTGTGGTGTTTGTTAGTGTGTTTGTGAACTATGGTGAGAGTTTCGAATGAAACTGCAAAATGAAGTGAGAAATGGCAGTGAGATGTTCAGGCTGTTTCAGGCTTGTGTTCTTGGTGCTTTGTGGTCTATGGAGCAAGGTGAGTTGAATGGTGAAGTTGGCTTGAGTGTTTTGTGGCTGTGGAGGCAGATTCGAAGACAAATGCAATGTGGTGTGTTTTTGTGAATGTCCTTGTGTGAAGTGTTTCAGGCCTGCTTAGTACATGGAATGGCTTGCAAAATGATATGTTATTTTAATCCAAGTGGCCAGAGGATGTGACATGGCCTGTGGTGATAGGTAAGTTTACTTTTGCAAAAAGGTCAACTTTTGTGTAAGGCAAGTATGGTGAGGTGCTAGGCAAGTACAATGGGCATGGGCTGCGCAGCATGATGAGTGTGTGAGGCTAGCTTAATTCAAGGACCAATGCAGCAAGTTGGTGAGGAGAAATGAGTGTTTTGCAACTTGGTTACTTTTTGCCTTTTCATGAAAATCTCTCATTACACAAACCATAAACATGTGAACCTTGGTCCAATTCTGATTTTTGTGACTTAGAGAATGCTTGTGTAATGGTTTGAAATGAACTAGAGGTCACAATTGGCTTTGGTTCAAGACTTTGCAAAATTTCCATTTGAAGCATGCCTTGAAAATTAATGATTTTAGCCAACTTTGCCTTGCCATAACTTTTGATCCAAGAAGAGTTTGGTCATGTTCTTGTACTTTTTGAAAAGGGAAAAATGAGATCTACAACTTTCATGACCAAAGTTTTTCCATTTGAAGCATTTTTGGATCAAGAATCAAGGCTTGAAAAATGACCTAAAATGATGCATCCTTGAAAAGTCAACTATGCCCAAAAAGTCAACATTTGCAAAAACCCTAAATTCTTGATTTCTATGAACTTCAACCTTCTTCCATGATCAAATAAAGATCATATACACTCAAAATGATGAAGATCACCCATTGGTTGGGTCATTGGGGGCCTCAGATGCCCTGATTTTACACTGACTTGTCTGAAAAGTCAACCCTTGATCAGATGACTTCCCCATGGAATTTCTTCATGAAAATTGATATGCATACTCCCTATACCATATAGAGACCAATGGAAACAAGAATGACCAAAAAATTTGGAGTTATGGCCTCTGAAACCAAAACCCTAATTTTCAGTCAACTGTGCAGTTTAGCCTGGCTCTGCATCCAATCAAACCCTAGTCCTTGTGATTCTTTTGAAGTTTTGACTTTGAGAGGATGTATTATGATGATTGAACACACATGGACCACTTTGAAATGATTGGTGGCCTTTGGAATGGCTCAAGATGCCTTGGGATTGCTCAGATCACAAACCCTAGGTGCAGATGCCTTAGAAACTATGCAGTGAATCAAAAATGAGATGTGAGATGATATGATTGTGTTTATGCATATGAGGATGATCACAAACCATGGTGTGAATGGGTGAGGGCAAATTTGGGGTGTTTACAGTGTGAAAGCAAGAATAGATCCATAGGCCGAAGGCCCAGGACAAAGAAACCAACAACCAAAAGTTATTTATTAAAACCAAATTAGATTATAAAAAAAAAGAAAAAAAGAAAAATAGCAATTAAAAAAGAAAAAGATCGGTTATGGCACACAAAACAAACTCGGTCTCTCTATGTTCGATTGGGTTTGGCTCTCTCGCACGATCTTCTTCCCTGTTTTTCGATTCTCTCCCTCGCGAATCTCATGGTTGCGCCTCTCTCTCAATCATTTGGTTTTGTGCGGTTCGCTCGCGGTTTCTCGCGGCGAATACTCATGGTGTTTTCGCGTTCTCATATCTGTTTTCACGGTGGCACGGTTTTGGGTTGCGGCGGCAGTGATTTGAAGGTTTTGTGGTTTGAAGAGGTTTCGGTGGGTTTGGGTTGTTGCGGCGGCGGTGATTTGAAGGTTTTGTGTGTCGAAGGTGGTTTCGGATTTGGTGGTGGTTACCTGCGTTTTTGTTGTTGATGGTGAAGGTCTCGATTGTTCTCACTTCATCTCATTCTCCGGTTTTCTGTTTGTTTGCGATTTAAGGTGGAAAAGTGGAGGTTCGAGAAGGGGTGGTCGCGGTTGGATTTCGCGGCTTAGTGAAGTGAAGGTGGTGGTTTTTAGGTTTTAAGGGTCGAATTTTACAGCGGTGGAAGCATTTTTTGAAGGAAGGTCGTGTGATGAAGTTTTATGGTTGTTTTTGTTCTGGTTTCTTTTGTGTGGTTGGGTTTATTTTCGTGTGGTTGCTGCTGGTTTTTTGTATGGTTCTCCCCTCTTTAACTGATAAACAATCCTTTATATAGTGATAGGATTAGGGTTTCTTAGGTTTGAAATTGTAAGACTTGCTAGATAAGTTTTGGACTGAGTTTTTTTGGGGGGAAAATCTGAGTTTGAGAGTGATGGGTGAGGGCAGGGCAGCTGCAGGTCTGTTGTTGTTTTGACTGCATTTTTTTGTTTGCTTGTGAAAAGGAAAAAAGTCTTTATTTCACTTCTGTTGTGAGGTCTTTTTTTTTAGATTCAAGGTAACAACAATTTTTTTCTTTTCAGGTCAATGAGCTTTTTGTTTGAAGTTTCTCCTCCCCCCCCCCCCCGTTTGGTTTCGTGGCCTGTTAATAAAGAAATGGTCCTCCTCTTTTTGATTTTTTTTCAAAGAAAACTCTACTTGTTATGTTGAATTGTCCTTCTTCACCTTTTGTGCAGGTTCTGAAAGTGCCCATTTTTGTGTAAATTTGGAGTTGTTGTAACAGCCTTGATGCAAATTGTGGAGGTAGCTTGTGATATTGTTATAGTAGAAAAAGAGACTTGGTCAAGGTTGTTTTGTAGTGTTTGGGGAATTGTTATGGAGTAAAAAAATAGATACCTCGGTCTTGTGGTTTGACTGATGGAGTAAATATTTTGGGACCAGATTAATTAAATAAAATAGCCTAATTACACTAGTCAAAAGTAACATCTAATTAAATCTAAACCAAATAAATTAGAGTAATTAAAAGTAACTAATTAAAAAAAGTCTAATGAAGATTAAAATAAAAATAAACTAAAATGGAACAACAAAAAATGAATTAAGCTAATTAACTAAATTGAAATTAACTTAGATTAAAAATGAAATGAAAGCTAGTTCTAAATCTAATATAAACTAAACTCTTATTATAAAATCAAACTTAAACTAAGAATTAGATTTAAAATTGAAATTAAATTCTAAAAATAATTTAAAGTGAACATTTGATAATAAAAAATATAAAATGAGAGAAAATATAATAAAATTCTAAGATTGAATCAAATTCTAAAATCTATATTAAAGTGGTTAAAACATAAATAAACATTCTAATTTAAAAATGAAACAAATTTTAAGATGACATTCGAAATGGTAAAATATATGATTAATGAAATGGACTAAAAAATGCAGAGATGACAAATTATTGATACTGCGATGGAAATGCGTTAGATGGAAGAAAAAAAAAGAAAAAAGTCCGGTCAAAATTTAGGGTGTGACATTGACCAAAAATCTTGAAGTTTGACTTTGAGTTGACCAGAGTTGACCTCAGTTAACCTTTTGACCAAGTTAACTGATTTTCAGGTATCTGAGCATTTGACTGACCAAACTTGCTGGGAAATATTTGAAATTTGATATGAGGATTCTTTAAGATGTATGGGATGTCATGAAGTCCATTTGAGGCCTTAGAAGTCCAATTTTCTTGAGGAACCTCAAAACCCTAGTTCTAAGATTCATTGTTCAGAAGGAGGCTTTGTCTAGTGAAACCTTCAATCCTTTTGACCAATTGAGAATCATGTGACTAATAAGAGACCTCTTGAAGTATATGATCTTGAATGTGGGATGGAAAATTTTGGGGTACAACTGTCATCATCCAACCTCGGCTTCCCAAGAGAGTCCTAGGGACAAAGCATGTAGGTAAAGGCCAGAGCAGCTTGAGAAGAAGTTTGATCATATTTTGATGTCGTACATGAAACAAGTTTCCTCATTTGCTCAGATTCAAACTAGTTGATCTAGTCGCATCAGAGTCATCTCCGACAAAGTTTCCTTTGGGGTTTCAATGTCGAATGCCATGTATGACTACCATTCTGGGGGCACCTGGCCTTTTAATTGAAGATTGCAAGTCTTTCAGGGGGAAAGGCAATGACAAGGTCGCAAATTTGATTGACTCCAAGAATATTGCGTTCACGCTAGGAAAAGGTGGGAATATGGAAAAAAACTATAATGGAATGAACATCCAGACTGTTGATTGCTAAAAGTCTCCGAGAGCATTAAATCCATACGGATTCAGGCCTCCTCAATAATTGCAACCACGATGTGAATACTAGATGCAAGTACTGCTCAGGGGCATTTGGGCATACCATTGACAACTGCAATGTGTTCAAGCACAAAAGTATAAAACTTGATCGGCTCAAAGGTCATCATACCAGATGGTCTGCCCACACATGGGAATCTTCTCAAAGGTCAAAGTCAATACTGGAGATGAGCCACTGATAGGCTGATGCTGGTGATGGAGGTAGCTGAAGCAGACAACTGATGAAGATAGCTGAAGCAGATAACTGATGAAACAGAGGTCTATGCAGATGAAGGGGTCAAAACCAAGCCAGATGTAATGTGGATACCCTGAAAAACAAATAAACAAATGTTAAATGATGCAAATGATGAGTATGCAAATGATATGCAAGGGTTTGTGATCAAGCTGGATCTGATTAACTGTCTTGGTATAAGTCCATGTATGTTCAAGAAGTCCAGATGGAGGTTCAGAAATCCAGTAACCAAGGTAGGGGGACTCAAATAAAGAGTCATATGTCCAGGGTTAAATCACAAGAACTGTCCAAAGTGAAGCACTCTTAAACAAAACAAGTATCAAGGTATGATGTGGCCAATGGTACCTGCAAACCTGTAAACAACCCAACCCCCTCACAGGTGGTGTTCTAAAACAAAGATCCTCAGACATGGATCAGTTATGAGAAGTGTAAACACTTCTAACCCAGAGGTACAGTGTTTACAATAACCATAAGAGATCCTCCTCTAATTCACCTCAGTTTCTGAAGGTCATAGTAAAGGTCATCCAGACTTAGCAGGCTTCCCAGATAGCCCTAGCACTACAGGAAATTTGTAGCACAGAGTTCTCAAGAAGAAACCCACATCTGAACCGTGTTTCATATTCCCGCACCAGACCGAAATGGAATGGGAAAGAACATGAACCACTCTAGCCTAGGTGTCACTCAGGTCCAAGGTATAGGGCCTCAAACTCTCAATAGAACCCCACCCACCAAGACAAAAAAAACAGATCCAGCAAGATGACAGTATGACAGTATGATGTATAAAGCTGTAAAGAAATCAATAAATAACTGTACATAAAGCAGTAAATAAAGCAAATATATAAACACAATTAGCACATAACACCCCAGTAAACACAAATCAAACAAGCGCTGGGAGGAACCCACAAAAAGAACCAGAAGCCCTGATTGCAGTATAAGGGTCCCCAGCAGAGTCGCCAAGCTGTCCCTCCCACCAAATGAGGCTAAGTCAAATGGGGTACAGACGCGAACGGTCGGCGAAAGGGAGAGAACACACAAGGGTGAACTCAGAAAGAAAAGAGTCGCCAGCTAGGCATTTTTATCCCGAAGGAAAGGTAATGCTGCATAGACCTAAGAAAAGATGGATAAGACGGTTGCGAACCAGAGAGACTGAGAAAGGGCGTTGGTTACAACCTGGGAAGTTATTAGCACCCAGATTGTCCGTCGTACTCGACGGGATCCACGCTTAAAAGATTTGTGTTTTAAAGGGGTAGTGTCAGTGCTATTTGTGTATCAAAGCTGGAAAGAATGCATGTGTCGGTGTAAAAGAAGTGAAGTGTCAGTGTAAGAACAAGAATACAATGCTCATGACTATGAGGCTTAAAGAATGATGCTGGAAGGAGGGGGAATATACAGAGACTTTTGTTCGATAACTGTTAAGTTATGCCTACGTATCCTCTCGTGCAATGAGGAAGTCAGAACACCGTAGTTCGACCCAAAGAGACTGAAAGATAAATTGACTGATGAACTGCTTACTTGCCTATGCTCAAGTGTATGACCTATCTAGCTCAAGTGCAAACTGTCTTGCATTAGACGGAAGAAGCAAGTTCTCGTTTGTGAGTGAATGAGGTAAGAAAGGAATCCCGGAGGAGACGATTATTGTTTGTTTTTGTGTTTTCAATCTTTTATTGCTCTTTGAAGTTTGTCATAAGTTAATGAGCTTAAGTCTAAACCAGTGGGTTAGTAAACTCATCACATCTTCCCTCTGATTAGGGGTAATGAGAATACCTTAAGTATGAAGTAAGCACCTCACACTTAATCACCATGATGTAGGATTAAGATCATTAACCGACTTGTGATTATTTAGATGTTTTTGTTGTTTTTGTTTGGTGTTAAGTAATGAGTTTAAGCCATAATCAAGGATTTAATGGACTCATTACACCATCCTAATAGAAGGATAATAGATGAGAACATTTAAGCTGAGAAAGACTCCTCAACTTAATCCATGATTAGGGATTAACCTCATGACAGAACAAAGCCTTTATTAAAGTGGATTTTAGTTAATGGTAAGATGAAGAAGTGATTTTTATGATTTGTAAGACAACTTGAGGGGGACTTGTCCATTAACACTAGGGTTAGTCTTTCTTAACCAATTAAGGAAGAATTAGAACCCTAATGCAAGGCCCAAGTTACAAGTTATTGTCTTAGTGATTATTAAGATGAATTGATTAAGGGATTTAAACACATTAAGGGTTTAACACTTAGGATTAAAGTTATACACTCCATCCTAATAGAAGGATGCAGGCATAACCTTAATCACAAAGCCTTAAAACCTTTAGGGTTTAGTCCCTGATTATGAGGTGAGAAGAGAAGACTCAAAGATGAAACAAAGGTAAAACTAAATGGGGGACTAATCAAACCCTAATTATTATCATGCTTGGTTGTTCCTAGGGTTAATGAGGTTTGCAAGAATATCTTCAGAGAAACCACCAGGAAGGAAGCAGATGAAAGGAGCAAGAAGCAAAGAGAAGCAAAGTAACTTGCTTCACTTAAGAAGACAAGTTGCTTGAAGAAAGAAAGTAAGATGAACATGAATGAGCAAGCTCAATCCAATACACAAGATAAAATGCAGCAATGATGCATAAGATAGATGAAAAGAGATTGTGAGAAGTGAAGGCAAATTCACTTCTCAGAACAACTTACCACCTGAAAAGTTAGCCAAAAGAAATGAAATGCAATGCAAATGAGATGAAATGCCATGATGCAAACCAAAGTCAGAAGCATTTACATGATGTTAATGATTCTAAGAGGTGACACAAACATGAGGCAAGACATGAGAATGATCATACAAGGCAATAGATGCAGATGAAGTATGCTTTGAACCATGAATGTACATGAAAAGTTATGAACTGCAATGGACATATAACATGGAAAATGAAAGATGCAATGATCAAATATGATTCTAATATGTCCTAAGATGTATTATGAATCATGTGGATGCACAAAATGTCATGGTGAGTCATTGGATGCAAGCAAATGAAAGGAGGATGCAAAGGAAGGCACAAATTAGGGTTACATGCATCATGCAAAGCAAAAATCCAAAACCAGAAGCAAATGACATGATAAAAATTTGAAAATGCAATCAAAGATACCCTAAACCTATACAAGCTCACTGCCCAAAGGAGAGGATCCAACTCTTAACCTAGTGAAAGTTATGAATTTCCTAAGATTTCTAGGGTTCTAAGGTACCTTATCAAGAAAAATTCTAAACAAATTGAAAATGAAAGATCAAATCAAACCAAATTTATTCTATAAACTACATGCTATGAAGAGTGCAATGCAAGAAGAATCATCATCCAACTCTCAATGGTTAGGCAGAATGAAAATTTCAAAGGTTGAACCAAAATATTGCCTTAAAATGAAATTAAATCCAATGAAAATGATCAAAAGGCATCAAGAACAAAAAAGAAATTTGGTTTGAGAGTTGGATAATGTTTCTAAATGTTTCTAAATGCAATGTGAATTTTTTGGTGATTTTTAAATACCTAAATGCATTTTTAATTAATTAATTTTCATTAACTAATTAAAAATAAACATTTAAATGATTTAAAAATAAATTTTTATGCAAAAAATAAAAATAAAAATATTTTTGGGTTTTAAAAATTTATGAAATCTTTGACAAAAATCTTCAATATTTTTAAATGGTTTTTGCTATTTTAAATAAAATGTATAAAATAAATGAGAAAAAAAAGAATTAAAACTGAAATTAATAAAAGTAAACGCAATGGAAGGATGGGATTGAATCTGGGTTTGGACTGGTTGACTGCGCGCCAGATCCAAAGGCCCACATTCAAACCTGGCTAAATTAAGTTTTATAATTAATTAAACTGGATTTAATTAATTAATCAGGGATTAGGGTTTAATGGCAAGATCCTGGTCACACACACGCGCGGGAGTCAACCCCAGTCTACCTCATCTACGGCCCAAATTCAAACTCCCATTAATGACACAATTAGGGCTAATGATTTTCAGGTGACCGGAACAGTGGTTCCGGTCATCTTCTCCGGCGAGCATAAACCCTAGAATCTTCTACAGGTCACTAAACATGAAATTTCTTCCACCAAAACAAACCTCTCATCAATCTAAACCTAACCCCTCATCTCAAATCCATTTATTTTCACTCACAAGCCTGAATCGAAGGAAAATATAAAACACGGGCAAACTTTCAGAACAACATGAAATGGTCATTTCTTGCGTATTTTCAATTCTAAACACATCTAGATGATCAGTGCAACATGTAGATTCATTTTGTAACAAGAAAATGAAGTTCTGAGAAAAAAGTTCTTAGGTTGTACCTGAGCTGGAGACCTTCGAAAGTGAGCTTTCAGAGCCTTCCTCTTGTGCAAATGGCCTCCTTTGATCCTCCTGAGGCTAATGGAATGCTTGAATGGGGTTGAAAGTGGCTAGTTTGAGAGGTTCAGTTCTGATATGGCAGGAAATGAGGTTCTTGTGTGTTGTGTTTCAGACCATTGTGAGGGGTGGGATCTGTTCTGTGGGTTGTGTGTGGTTGATTGGTGAAGGAATTATTGAAGTTTGATGGTTGTGTTGAGTGTTTCGAAGAGGGAAAGGTTTTGACAGATTTTTGTGTGTGCTGCAATGTGGGAGGATTCAGCTTGTGTATGGTGTGTTTTTGGGTTGCTTCATATCCACATATCATAATCTGGTTGGGCAGAGAGTTGGTGGTGGCACTGTGGGATTGGTATGGGCAAAATGCAAGAAAGTCAAGGTTTGTGTACTCTAAGCATGGCTCGGGTCAGAGGCAATCTTAGGGCTTGTCCTGCCTCAGCTTGAGTCAAGGATGGCCCTTGGATGATTCATGAAGGACTGCAGCATTTGGATCATAAGTTGGAAGGGTTTTTGCAACTTGACAACTTGTTACATTTCAAGATTTTTGGCCATGTACATGTGATAAGTCTTGCTGAATTTTTGGTGTGAGATGCCTCATGAGGTTATGGAAATATCTTGAAACCAGCTAGAGGTCATATAATCCCTTTGAGAATGATTTTGCAAGAAATCCCTCTTTGCACTTTCATGAAGAATGGCTTATGGTTACTTGAAAATCAAGTCATAGAAATGGGAAATCCCTTGGGCCAAACTGATTTTTAGGTCATGCATTGTATTTTTATGATGATTAGAGGTCACATTGAAGTCACATAAAGGTTGGCCATGAGAATTTGCAAGTTTTCCATTTTGTGCAAAAGTGAAATTTCAATGATTTTATCCCACTTTGCAAGGCCATAACTTTTGATCCAAAATGAATTAGAACAAGTTCTTGTACTTTTTGAAAAGGGAATGATCCATTCTACAACTTTCATGACCAAAGTTTTCTCATTTGAAGCATTTTTGAATCAAAAAGAAAGGGTTGAAAAACTTTCCCAAAATGGCAAGTTTCCATTACAAGTCATTTCCCAAAAAGGCAACTTTGCAAATGGCTTGAAATTCTTCAACTTTGTGAACTTCTAACATCTTCTTTGATCAAATAAAGATCATACACATTCAAAATGATGAAGAACACCCTTTGGTTGGGTCATTGGGGGCCTCAGATGCCCTGATTTTACACTGACTTGCTCAAGAAGTCAACCCTTGATCAGATGCCTTCCCCATGGAATTTCTTCATGAAAATTGATATGCATTATCCTTATGACATATAGAGACCAATAGAAACAAGAATGACCAAAAAATTTGGAGTTATGGCCTTTGAAACCAAAACCCTAATTCTAGGTCATCTGTGCAGTTAAACTTGGCTCTGCTTCCATGCCATTCTCAGTTCTTGTGATTCTTTGACTTCCTTGACCTTGTGGGGATATAATATGATGCTTGAACATACATGGACCCCTTTGAAGTGATTGATGACCTTTGGAGTGGCTCAAATGGCCCTTGGATTGCTCAGATCACAAACCCTAGATGCAGATGACTTAGAAGCAATGCAGTGAATCAAAAATGTGGTATGAGGTGCTATGATTAAATTTATGCATATGAAAAGATCACAAGACATGGAGTGAATGAGTGAGGGCAAATTTGGGGTGTTTACAGCCGCCCCTATTCAAACATGAGTTAGCCGTGCAGGATGTAAGCGACGGCTTATCATTCAAACAAGATAACTTGTGGTTGAATACCAAAGACAGTCCAAAATTTGCACTCACAGAATGAAGAAAAAAAGGGATATAGATTGTAAAAGGAATATAAAGTATAATTATAAAGTGCGGGCAACGGAGGACGACCGTCGAGCAGAGGACGACTGCTGGGGATAAAGCAATGACGGGGACGACCGACATGCTGGGGAAGATGCGGGAAATAAAGCAGTGACGGGGACGGCCGACAAGCTGGGGATATGAGAGATTATGATGGGGACGGCCATCAGGTAAAGATATAAGACTCCCTGGGGATTATAGGTAAACGAAATAAAATGATGAGGTACGGTCATCAAAGGTGAAGGACGATCACCTAGCAGGGGACGGCTGCTCTGTTGGGGATAAGATGAGGGACAGTCATCTAAGGTGAAGGACGATCACCGGGCAGGGTACGGCTGCCAAATGTACCACGACATAGGACGAATGTCGGGTAACAAGGTCGACGATGGGGACGGCCATCGGATAAGCATGATGAAGGACGATCATCAAGAGGTGAAGGACGATCACCTAATAGGGTACGGCTGCTCTCGGGGTTTATAATGACATAGGACGAATGTCAGATAACAAGATCAACGATGGGGATGGCCATCGGATAAGCGTGATGAAGGATGATCATCAGGAGGTGAAGGACGATCACCTAGCAGGGGACGGCTGCTCTGTTGGGGATAAGATGAGGGACAGTCATCTAAGGTGAAGGACGATCACCGGGCAGGGTACGGCTGCCGAATGTACCACGACATAGGACGAATGTCGGGTAACAAGGTCGACGATGGGGACAGCCATCGGATAAGCATGATGAAGGACGATCGTCAAGAGGTGAAGGACGATCACCTAACAGGGTACGGCTGCTCTCGGGGTTTATAATGACATAGGACGAATGTCAAATAACAAGATCAACGATGGGGATGGCCATCGGATAAGCGTGATGAAGGATGATCATCAGGAGGTGAAGGACGATCACCTAGCAGGGGACGGCTGCTAAAATCACGACATAGGACGAATGTCGGATAGGAAGGGGTTCTAATGAGATAGAGACTCCACTGGGGGTGATGAAGGACGATCATCAAAAAGGTGAAGGACGATCACTTGGCAGGGTACGACTGCCGCAAAGGTATCATGACATAGGACGAATGTCAGATAGAAAGGAAATAGTTTAACAAGTTGTTGGGGACCTTGCTGGGGAATAGTAAACACAGACGAGTGTTTACATCCAAGAAATGAGAGGTATAAGTGTTTGGGTACTGTGTATAGACTAAAGATGCGGACGAGCATCCTTAAGGCTATGATACGGACGGGTATCAAGTAGAAACAAACACTGACACATGCTCAGAGATGATGATACGGACGAGTATCGACTGGTCAACAAAGAACACGGACGAGTGTCTCTGAGGGGACTCTTCTGGGGAATAATAGACACAGACGAGTGTCTAAATTCCAAAAAGAGGTAAAAGTAACCGATATTGTGTACGGATTAAAGATGTGAACGAGCATCCTTAAGACTATGACACGGACGAGTATCAGTAGAAACAAACGCTGACACATGTTCAGAGATGATGATACGGACGAGTATCAACTAGTTAACAAAGAACACGGACGAGTGTCGAATCTGAGGGGGTATAAGTGGTATATACAAGATACGGACGGGTATCTGTATGAGTAAAACAGGAGTAACAAGTATGAGTGGTGTACAGACGAGTGCTTAACTTGCTGGGGAGAGCACGACACGGACGGGAGTCTGAAAAAGTGTATTATAAACAAGTGTATGTGTACCAAGGAAGTTGTGTATAAGTATCTGTGAGTGCAAAGGGAGCGCTTTGGCTTTCTACTGGGGATATGACACGGACGGGTGTCAGGAAGTATCTGTATCTTTAGGGAAAGTGCCTTGGCTTTCTGCCGGGGAATTTGGGGAAGTTTTCTGTGTATCGTTGATGGATTGTCAGTATTTACAAGTGTTTGATTCAGAACATGGCTTATGATTATGCAATATGTTTGATTTTTGCTGTAATGCTCCGTATTAGACGGAATGCTACGCTTTGTGGGGAGATATGATGCGAATGCTATGATTATGCAAAGATATCGATCCGGGACTCGGGTCCCGTTGTTGTGGAGATCTCCGGCTGATCTACTTGAAGGATATCCCAGCTGAGGATGAGATCATTGGTAGATCTGTCATGTATGACTCTGTATGGGGAAGTAGGTCACTGATAGACCTATCCTGGTAACGAGAGACCCAGCTGGGGTTTGCAGAAGCTTTCGTCACTCTGTTGTGAGATCTTCAGGTATTGCTTTGCTGGATAGGGGTTGAGACTCTGTGGGAATATGGTCCCTGGTTTTTTGCGCTTGGTTGAAAAGGAATGATGACTGGCAACTCAGCTGGGGAGTAAGCACCTCCGGTGCTAATTGGGAGATAGACCGAGTAGATAGTGATTTGCCAGCTTGCTGGGGTGAAACTTTCATGCCCCATGTTGTGCTTTGAATACCTGCAATCCTGAAAAGACAGAGAGACGCACAAGTAATCCCGAGGTATCCCTTACCGGATTCCATCATAGGAGTTTAGATACTCCCGGGAGTAAGTATATTTCCTGCAAGCACGTATTTTAGGAAAGACGCATCTGTATTTATGCGAATCCATATCTTAAAGACATCAGACATTTTTGCAAACGAAAGATAAAATGTACGAGACGAAACATGACTGAAAATCTGATTTTATTAATTCGAGTGCCCTGAATTGGCAAGATACAGTCATAGAAACAAATCCCCTAAAATGAGGAGATTGTTACAAATTGAGAAACAAAAGATGCTGGCAATGCTGATGACGCTTCAAGGAGCTTCCCTTTTGCTATGACTCGTATGACATTTGACGTTCTTCTCATCTTGCTTTCTAAAGAAGGATGATTCTGAACGAAGCTTGACCCTTTTAGAGTTTACCATGTTGTAAGTGATACAGATGAATTCAGGATGCAGTTGTTCGCTTATTCCCTTATTTTGAGTGGATCGCCCTTTCGGGTTTTCAATCCACCGGGATACCCATTTTTTTGCCTGAGTCGTCCAATGTGGCTTTTCAACTCAGTGGGTGTACATTTTTTTATTTATTTTCCCTTATTTTTGCCCGAGTCTTTTATTCTGTTTTTGACTCGCCGGGATGCCCTATTTTTGCCTGGACTTACATTCTGTTTTTATGTCCAGCGGGTCATTTTATGCGAAGTATTTTTTAACTGCATCTGAATTCACAGGGGACGGGAAGTCTTCGCCATCCATAGTACTGAGCATCAGTGCTCCACCGGAGAAAACTTTCTTTACTACGAATGGCCCTTCATAGTTCGGAGTCCACTTGCCCCTGTGGTCTGTATGGGGAGGGAGGAGTCTTTTCAGCACAAGATCTCCTACTTGGTACTCTCGGAGCCTGACTTTCTGATCGAAGGCTTTCTTCATTCTTTTCTGATACAGCTGCCCATGACAGATTGCAACCAATCTCTTCTCTTCAATCAGATTCAGTTGTTCGTATCGGGATCGGACCCATTCTGCTTCGTTCAGCTTAACATTCATCAGTACCCGTAGGGAGGGTAATTCAACTTCAACAGGTAGGACTGCCTGCATACCATACACAAGCTGATACGGTGTTGCCCCAGTGGATGTCCTGATTGACGTACGGTACCCATGCAAGGCAAATGGTAGCATTTCATGCCAGTCTTTGTAGGTAACCACCATCTTTTGCACAATCTTCTTGATATTTTTATTAGCTGCCTCGACAGCGCCATTCATCTTTGGCCTGTAAGGAGAAGAATTGTGGTGTTGGATCTTGAAGTCCCAGCACAGCTCTGCCATCATTTTGTTGTTTAAATTGGAACCATTATCAGTAATGATCCGCTCGGGCACTCCATACCGACAGATGATATCTCTCTTCAGGAATCGGGCTACCACTTGCCTTGTAACATTTGCATAAGAGGCTGCTTCAACCCACTTGGTAAAATAGTCAATAGCAACCAGAATGAATCTGTGACCGTTTGAAGCAGTCGGTTCAATCTTGCCAATCATATCAATGCCCCACATGGCAAAGGGCCAGGGTGAAGACATCACATTCAAAGGATTCGGAGGCACATGCACCTTATCCGCATAAATCTGGCATTTATGACACTTTCTGGCATACACACAGCAGTCTGCATCCATTGTGATCCAGTAATAGCCTGATCTTAACAACTTTTTAGCCATGGCATGCCCTCCTGCATGGGTACCAAAAGATCCTTCGTGCACTTCGTGCATTAACAAGTCTGCTTCTGTCCTATCAACGCATCTGAGAAGTACCATATCAAAGTTTCTCTTGTATAGGGAACCCTCAGTATTCATAAAGAAACTACCAGCTAGCCTTCTTAATGTCTTCTTATTATTGGAAGATGCCCCAGGTGGGTATGTTTGATCCTCCAAGAAGCACTTAATGTCATGGAACCAAGGCTTATCGTCTTTAACAACATCTGCTGAGAACACGTATGTTGGTCTGTCAAGTCTGGGTACTGAGATCCGAGGTACAAAGTTGGCAGCTTGAACTTTGATCATAGATGAAATGGTAGCCAGAGCATCTGCAAACTGATTCTTATCTCGAGGGATATACTCAAGCTTGACTGTTGTGAAGAAAGTCAATAACCTTCTTGTATAATCCCTGTAAGGTATCAGATGATCTTGGTTGGTGTACCATTTGCCATTGGTTTGATTAATTACCAGAGCTGAATCTCCGAACACAGTCAAAGTCTTGATCCTGAGGTCAATGGCTTCCTCAAGCCCCATAATGCAAGCTTCGTATTCAGCTTCGTTGTTAGTGCAGTTGAAGGTGAGTTTTGCCGAGAATGGCATGTGAACTCCCTTAGGTGTAATGAGTATTGCACCAACACCATGACCATTCATATTGACAGCCCCATCGAACATCATAGTCCATTCTTCTTCTGGGTCAGGCCCTTCAGTATGAACAGGCTCTTCATGATCTTTTGCTTTTATGAACATGATGTCTTCATCAGGGAAGTCAAATCTCATAGGCTGGTAATTGTCGCTCCCGATAAATGGGAATGGCCCCGGATAAAGGTACAGACGCGAACGGTCGGCGAAAGGAGGTGCGAGAACACACAGGAGTGAACTCACAGGGAATGAATAGAGTCGCCAGCTAGGCATTTTTATCCCGAAGGAAAGGTAATGCTGCATAGACCTAGAAAGATATGGATAAGACGGTTGCGAACCAAAGAGACTGAGAAAGGGGGTTGGTTACAACCTGGGAAGGTATTAGCACCCAGATTGTCCGTCGTACTCGACGGGATCCACGCTTAAAAGATTTGTGTTTTAAAGGGGTAGTGTCAGTGCAATTTGTGTATAAAAGAGCTGGAAGAAAGATGTACAGGTGTCAGTGTAAGAGAAGTGAAATGTGATATATACAGTGTCAGTGTAAAAACAGGAGTATAAAGCTCAAGATCATGAGGCTAAAAGAATGAAGCTGGAAGAGGGGGAATATACAGAGACTTTTGTTCGATAACTGTTAAGTTATGCCTACGTATCCTCTCGTGCAATGAGGAAGTCAGAACACCGTAGTTCGACCCAAAGAGACTGAAAGATGAATTGACTTTTGAACTGCTTGCTTGTCAATGCTCAAGTGTATGACCTGTCTGGCTCAGGTGCAAACTGTCTTGCATTAGACGGAAGAAGCAAGTTCTCGTTTGTGAGCGAATGAGATGAGAAAAGAATCCCGGAGGAGACGATTATTGTTTGTTTTTGTGTTTTCAGTCTTTTATTGCTTTTTTGGTATTTGTCATAAGAAAATGAGCTTAAGCCTAAACCAATGGGTTAGTAAACTCATCACATCTTCCCTCTGATTAGGGGTAATGAGAATACCTTAAGTGTGAAGTCAGATTCTCACACTTAAACACCATGGTGTAGGATTAAGATCATTAACCTACTTGTGATTATTTAGATGTTTTTGGTGCTTTTGTTTAGTGTTGAGTAATGAGATTAAGCCATAATCAGGGATTAAACAGACTCATTACACCATCCTAATAGAAGGATAATAGATGAGGATGTTTAAGCTGAGGAATGCTCCTCAACTTAATCCATGATTAGGGATTAAACTCATGACAAAATAAAGCCTTTATTAAGTGGATTTTAATTAATGATGAGATGAAGAAATGATTTTTATGGTTTGTAAGACAACTTGAGGGGGACTTGTCCATTAACACTAGAGTTAGTCCTTCTTAACCAGTTAAGGAAGAATTAGAACCCTAATGCAAGGCCCAAGTTACAAGTGTGATGTCTTGATGATTATTAAGTGAATTGATTAAAGGAGTTAAACACATTAAGGGTTTAACACTTAGGATTAAAGTTATACACTCCATCCTAATAGAAGGATGCAGGCATAAGCTTAATCACAAAGCCTTAAAGCCTTTAAGGTTTAGTCCCTGGTTATGAGATGAGAAGAGAAGACTCAAAGGAGACACAAAGGTAAAACTAAGTGGGGAGACTAATCAAAACCCTAATCATTGTCATGCTTGGTTGTTCCTAAGGTTTGTGAGGTTTACAAGAAAGATCTTCAATGGAACCACCAGGAAGCAGATGAAAGGATCAGGAGAAGCAAAGTAACTTGCTTCATTCAAGAAGTCAAGTCACTTGAAGAAAGAAAGTAAGAAGAAGAAGAATGAGCAAGCTCAATCTCAAACATATGTCAAAATGCAGCATGGATGCAAGAAAGAGATGAAAAGAAAATGTGAGAAGTGAAGGCAAATCCACTTCTCAAAGTTGCTTACCACCTGAAAAATTAGTGAAAGGAATGCAATGCAATGCAAGATGAGATGAAATGACATGATGCAAATCAAAACCAGAAGCATATATGAGATGATAATGATGCTATGAGATGATTCAAACATGAAACAAGACATGGGAATGATCATACAAGCTTATGGATGCAAATGAAACAAGTTAAGAACCATGAACATACATGAAAACTTATGGAATGCAAATGGCATACAACATGGCAAATGCAAGATGCAATGATCCAACATGCTTTCAATATGTCTTAAGATGTCAAATGAATCAAATGGAGGCACAAAATGTCATGGTAAGTCATGTTATGCAAGCAAATGTAAGATGGATGCATTTGGAAGCCCAAATTAGGGTTTATGATCAAAGCATCAAACAAAAACCAAAATCAGAAGCAAACATCAAGATAAAAAATTGAAAATGCATTCAAAGGATCCCTAATCCTATACTAACTCACTGCCCAAAGGAGAAGTTTCAACTCCTAACCTAATTCAAGTTATGATTTTTCTAAGTTTCCTAGGGTTTTAGGGTTCCTTAACAAGAAAAATGCCAAACAAATGGAAAATGAAAGATTAAATCATGCCCATTTAATCTCACAAACTACATGCTAAACACAATGCAATGCAAAAAGAATCAAGGTCCAACTCTCAAGGGTTAGGCAGAAATGATTTTTGGAAGTTTGGATCAAAATAATGCATTAAAATGATTTTAATTCCATGAAAAATTCTCAAAATGCATCAAGATCAAAAAAGAAATTTGGTTTGAAGGTTGGACAATGTTTCTAAATGTTTTTAAATGTTTCATGAATTTTTTGGTGATTTTTAAATACCTAAAAGTATTTTTAATTAATTAATTCTCATTAATTAATTAAAAATAAACTTTTAAATATTTAAAAATATTCTTTGAATGCAAAAAATAAAAATAAAATTATTTTTGGTTTCTGAAATTTAATAAAAGCTTGTATAAAAAATTTCAGAATTTTTGAATGAATTTTACTATTTTTAATAAATTGGAGAAAGAAAAACAAAATAAATGGAATAAAAATTAAGGAAAATGAAAAGTAAGCCAATCCAACGCATCAGATTCAAAGTTGGGGGGTCTGCTGTTGACTGCGCGCGCAAAGCAAGGGTCAGGATCATTTCTGGCTAAATCAGGTTTTATAAATTAATTAATTGGGATTAATTAGGTTAAGTGAGATTAGGGCAAAATGAATGCATCTGGGCCACACAAACGCGCGCCAGGTCAACTAAGTCAATGGATCTAACGCTTGAGATTCAAACTACACTTAATGACAGGATTAAACCCTAATCATTTTCAGGTGGTCGGAGAAGACCTCCGGTCGTCTTCTCCGGTGGGAACCCCACCTGAAAATTCCTAAAACCTTCAAAACGTAACTAAAATGGAATCTAAAAGAACAGAAATCCTTCCCAAACCTCACTGAATCAAAACCCTAACCCAAAACTCATTTATATTTCATCAATCACACGAATCGAAAGAAAACATTTCTAGGTCAGAAAGTTTCAGAACATGATTAAACCCTCATTTCTTCACCATTTTTAAAACTAAAGACATCAGAGTAATCAGTGAATCATGAAGAACAACTTAGGAACTTAAAAAATCATTTCTGGAAAAAATGTTCATGAAGCTACCTGAGTTTTGAAGCTTTCAGTTCGCAACTTTCTGGCCTCTTCTCTTTGTGCAATCAACTCCTTTTATGCTCCTGATGAACTCTTGATGCTTAGAGAAGGTTTGTGTTGGCTGGTTTGAGAGTTTGAACAGGTTCTGTTCAAGGTCAGGTGAGGATCGTGTTTATGATTCAAGCAGTTTAAGGCAAGGATGAGGGGTGTTTTGTGACCAGGATGATGAGTTGAGTTGATCTATGAGGTTTGTTTTAGTGTTTGTGACTTGTATGCTGAGTTTCGAAAGCTTTTGCTTTTGAGAGTGGAAATGAGAATGTGTTGCTATGGCTTGTTTCAGGCTTGCTGGTTATGTTCTTTGGCTTGCATTTTCTTTGTATAAACAATGGCTATTGGTCAGATGAAGTGACATGTCCTTTTGTGATAGGTATGGTTACTTTTGCAAATTGTCAACTTTGTGTAAGAGAAAGCATGGGTCATGTTCTAGACAAGTACAAGGGGTGTGGGCTGCGCAGCATGGTGAGGGAAAAGGCTAGGGCTGATCAGCAAAGTAGCTAGCAAGTGGATGCAATGCCATCATGAGTTTTTGCAACTTGGTTAGTCTTTGGTTTTCTATGAAAAAGTCTTGCTCCATAGGCCATAAACATGTGATCTCTTGGCCCATTCTGATTTTTAAGACTTGTGTGGTGTTTGTGTAAAGATTAGAGACCATTTTGAAGTCACAAATTGCCTTGGTACAAGAATTTGCAAGTTTTCCATTTGGTGCATAACTTGAAAATTTAGTGATTTTAGCCAACTTTGACAAGCCATAACTTTTGATCCAAAATGAATTAGGTCATGTTCTTGTACTTTTTGAAAAGGGAAAGATCTATTCTAAAACTTTCATGACCAAAGTTTTTCCATTTGAAGCTTTTTTGGATCAAAAAGTAAGGGTTGAAAAAGTTGCATAAAATGACATTTTCATTAAAAGTCAAACTTGCCCAAAAAGTCAACTTTGCAAAAGACTTGAAATTCTTGATTTTGTGAACTTCTAACATCTTCCATGATCAAATAAAGATCATATACAATCAAAATGATGAAGATCACCCCTTGGTTGGGTCATTGGGGGCCTCAGATGCCCTGATTTTACACTGACTTGCTTGAAAAGTCAACTCTTGATCAAATGACTTCCCCATGGAATTTCTTCATGAAAATTGATATGCATACTCCCTATACCATATAGAGACCAATGGAAACAAGAATGACCAAAAAATTTGGAGTTATGGCCTCTGAAACCAAAACCCTAAATTTAGGTCATCTGTGCAGTCAAGCCTGGCTCTGCTTCCATGCCATTCCCAGTTCTTGTGATTCTTTTAGAATTATTGACTTTGAGAGGATATAATATGATGCTTGGACATTCATGGACCCCTTTGAAGTGATTGATGACCTTTGGAGTGGCTCAAGAAGCTCTTGGATTGCTCAGATCACAAACCCTAGATGCAGATGACATAGAATCTATGCAGTGAAAAAAATGTGATATGAAATGCTATGATTAAACTTATGCATATGATCACAAGCCATGGTGTGAATGGGTGAGGGCAAATTTGGGGTGTTTACAGCTGCCCCTATTCAAACATGAGTTAGCTGTGCAGGATGTAAGCGACAGCTTAATAGGCAAACAAGATAACTTGTGGTTGAATACCAAAGATAGTCCGAAATTTGCACTCACAGAATGAAGAAGAAAAGGGATATAGATTGTAAAAGAAAATAAAGTATATTGTAAAGTATGGGCGACGGAGGACGACCGCCGAGCAGAGGACGACTGCTGGGTAAAGAGCAATGACGGGGACGACCGACATGCTGAAAAGTGCAGAAAGTAAAGCAATGACGGGGACGGCCGACATGCTGGGGAAAAGTGAAAAATAAAGCAATGACGGGGACGACCGACATGCTGGGGATAAAAAGGATTATGATGGGGACGGCCATCAAGATAAAGCTGAAAGATTCTCTGGGGATTAATGAAACATGACGGGGACGGCCACCGAGTTCATAAAGTAACCAACGATGGGGACGGCCATCGGGCTAAACTGATGAAGGACGATCATCAAGAAAAGGAAAAGGGACCACGACGGGGACGGCCATCGGGTTAAAGAATAAATGAAATAAACAGATGATGAGGTACGGTCATCAAAGGTGAAGGACGATCACCTATCAGGGGACGGCTGCTCTGTAAGGGTTAAGATGAGGGACGGTCATCTAAGGTGGAGGACGACCACCTGGCAGGGTACGGCTGCCGAAAATATCGCGACATAGGACGAATGCCGGATAAAAGGTCAACGATGGGGACGGCCATCGGACGAGCATGATGGAGGACGACCATCAAGAGGTGGAGGACGACCACCTAGCAGGGGACGGCTGCTCTCAAGGTTTGTCATGACATAGGACGAATGTCAGGCAACCAAAGATCAACAATGGGGACGGCCATTGGATAAAATGATGAAGGACGATCATCAAGAGGTGGAGGACGACCACCTAGCAGGGGACGGCTGCTAAATATCACGACATAGGACGAATGTCGGATAGAAGTTCCACGATGGGGACGGCCATCGGATGAGCAAGATGGAGGACGACCATCAAGAGGTGGAGGACGACCACCTAGCAGGGTACGGCTGCTCTCAGGGTTTATCATGACACAGGACGAATGTCAGATAAAAGGAAAATCTGTTTTGCTGGTGATTTACTGGGGAATAGTAAACACGGACGAGTATTTATATCCAAGAAAACAAAAGGTATACGTGTTTAGATGTTGTGTATAGATTGGAGATGCGGACTAGCATCCTTAAGACTATTATACGGACGAGTATCGGGTAGAAACAAATACTGACACTTGTTCAGAGATGATGATACGGACGAGTATCAACTGGTTAACAAAGAATACGGACGAGTGTTGAATCTGCAGGGACTCTTCTGGGGAATAGTAGACACAGACGAGTGTTTATATTCAAGAAGACAAGAGTGTTTGACACAGTGTATGGATTAAAGATGCGGACGAGCATCCTTAAGACTATGATACGGACGAGTATCATGTAGAAACAAACGCTTGACACATGTTCTGAGATGATGGTACAGACGAGTACCAACTGGTTAACAAAGAACAAGGACCAGTGTCGAATCTGTGGGGATATAAACAGTGTATGCAGGATACGGACGAGTATCTGTATAAGAGTAACATGAGTAGTGGGTATGAGTGTTTAATTTGATGGGGAACGTGACACGGACGAGTGTAAAAAGGAGAAAAGAAAAGTATAAACAAGTGTCTGATGTACAGAGTGTTTAAGTTGCTGTGCTGGGCAAATGACATGGACGGATGCCAAGGAAATGTATATAAGTATATGTGAGTGCAAAGAGGATGTCTTTGGCTTTCTGCTGGGAGTATGACACGGACAGGTGTCAGGAAGTATCTCTAATACGGGTGGTCTTGTTTGTAAAGAGTGTTTAGGCGACCTTACTGGGGAATGATGACACGGACGGGTGTCAAAATGAGTATATACTGGTGCTTGTTAATGTGAGGCAACTGCTTTTGCTGGGGAATCTGGGGGCTTTATGTATATTGTTGACGGATTATTATTCACAAGTGTTTCATTCGGACCGTGACTTATGATTATGCAACATGTTTGATTTTTGCCGTAATGCTCCGTATTAGACGGAATGCTACGCTTTGTGGGTGAATATGATGCGAATGCCATGATTATGCAAAGATACCAAACCGGGATTCGGGTCTCGATGCTGTGAAGATCTCTGGCCGATCTGCTTGAAGTGAACATCCCAGCTGGGGATGAGATCATTGGTAGATTTGATGAGATGTATTTGCTTGGGGAGATAGGCCACTGATAGACCCATCCCTGGTAATGAGGGGGCCCAGCTGGGGTTTGTAGAAGCTTTCGTTACTCTGTTGTGATTCCTTCATGCGTTGCTCTTCTGAATAGAGGCTGAAATTCTGTGGGGAAGTGGTTCCCTGGCTTTTGTACTTGGCTGAGGAAGAATGATTGGCAACTCGGCCGGGAGAAGCAATGAGTGGTAACTCAGCTGGGGAGAAAACACTCGGAGTGCTAAGAATGAGTGTTGATTTGCCAGCTTACTGGGATGAAGCTTACATGCCCCGAGTCGCGTTTTGGATACCTGCAATCCTGCAAAGATAGGGAAACACATAAGTAATCCCGAGGTATCCTTTACTGGATTCCGTCATAGGAGTTAGACGCTTCTGAGAGTAAGTACATTTCCTGCAAGCATGTAACTTTTATTTTTGAAAGTAAGCATCTGTATTCATGCAATCAGTTTTTTCTTAAGACATCAGACATTTTTGCAAATAAAAATGTACAAGACGAAACATGACTGAAATTCTGGTTTTATTAATTCATGTGCCCTGAATCGGCAAGATACAGTCAAAGAAACAAATCCCCTGAAATGAGGAGATTGTTACAAATTGAGAAACAAAATGCTGGCAATGTTGACGACGCTTTAAGGAGCTTCCTCTTTTGCTATGACTCGTATGACTTTTGACGTTCTTCTCGTCTTGCTTTTCTGAAGAAGGTTGATTCTGAAAGAAGCTTGATCCTTTCGAAGCTTACCAAGTTGTAGGTGATACAGACGAATTCAGAATGCAGTTGTTCGCTTATTCCCTTATTTTGCATGGATCGCCCTTGCGGGTTTTCAATCCATCGGGATACCCTTTTTTGCCTGAGCTGTCCGATGTGGCTTTTCAACTCAGCGGGTGTACATTTTTTTTTGTTTATTTTCCCTTATTTTTGCCCGAGTCTTTTATTCTGTTTTTTTTTTACTCGCCGGGATGCCCTATTTTGCCTGGACTTACATTCTGTTTTTATGTCCAGCGGGTCATTTTTATGCGAAGTATTTTTTAACTGCATCTGAATTCACAGGGGACGGGAAGTCTTCACCATCCATGGTGCTGAGCATCAGTGCTCCACCAGAGAAAACTTTCTTTACCACAAATGGTCCTTCATAGTTTGGAGTCCACTTGCCCCTGTGGTCTGTATGAGGAGGGAGGATTCTTTTCAGTACAAGATCTCCCACTTGATACTCTCGGTGCCTGACTTTCTGATCGAAGGCTCTCTTCATTCTTTTCTGATACAACTGCCCATGACAGATTGCAGCCAATCTCTTCTCTTCAATCAGACTCAGTTGTTCATATCGGGACCGGACCCATTCTGCTTCATTCAGTTTAACATCCATCAATACCCGCAGGGAGGGTAGTTCAACTTCAACAGGTAGGACTGCTTCCATACCATACACAAGCTGATACGGCGTTGCCCCAGTGGATGTTCTGATTGACGTGCGGTACCCATGCAAGGCAAATGGTAGCATCTCATGCCAATCTTTGTAAGTGACTACCATCTTTTGCACAATCTTCTTGATATTTTTATTAGCTGCCTCAACAGCGCCATTCATCTTTGGCCTGTAAGGAGAAGAATTGTGGTGTTGGATCTTGAAGTCCCGGCATAGTTCTGCCATCATTTTGTTGTTAAAGTTGGAACCATTATCAGTAATGATTCGCTCAGGAACTCCGTATCGACAGATGATATCTCTCTTCAGAAATCTGGCTACCACTTGTCTTGTAACGTTTGCATATGACGCTGCTTCAACCCACTTGGTAAAATAATCAATGGCTACCAAGATGAATCTGTGGCCATTTGAAGCGGTCGGTTCAATCTTGCCAATCATATCAATGCCCCACATGGCAAAGGGCCAGGGTGAAGACATTATATTCAGAGGATTGGGAGGCACATGCACTTTATCCGCATAAATCTGGCATTTATGGCATTTTCTGGCGTAGGCACAACAGTCAGCATCCATTGTGATCCAGTAATAACCTGATCTTAGCAGTTTCTTAGCCATGGCATGCCCTCCTGCATGGGTACCAAAGGATCCTTCATGCACCTCGTGCATCAACAAGTCTGCTTCTGTTCTATCAACGCATCTGAGGAGTACCATATCAAAGTTTCTCTTGTATAAGGAACCATCAGTGTTCAGAAAGAAACTACCAGCAAGCCTTCTCAAAGTCTTCTTATCATTGGAAGATGCCCCAGATGGGTATGTTTGATCCTCCAAGAAGCACTTAATGTCGTGGAACCAAGGCTTATCATCTTTAACAACATCTGCTGCGAACACATATGCTGGTCTGTCAAGTCTGGACACTGAAATCTGCGGTACAAAGTTGGCAGCTTGAACTTTGATCATAGATGAAATGGTAGCCAAAGCATCTGCAAACTGATTCTCGTCCCGAGGGATATACTCAAGTTTGACCGTTGTGAAGAAAGTCAATAACCTCCTTGTATAATCCCTGTAAGGTATCAGATGATCCTGGTGTGTATACCATTTGCCATTGGTTTGATTAACTACCAGAGTTGAATCTCCAAATACAGTCAATGTCTTGATCCTGAGGTCAATGGCTTCCTCAAGACCCATAATGCAAGCTTCGTATTCAGCTTCGTTGTTAGTGCAGTTGAAGGTGAGTTTTGCCAAGAAAGGCATGTGAACTCCCTTGGGTGTAATGAGTACTGCACCAACACCACGACCATTCATATTAACAGCCCCATCAAACATCATAGTCCACTCTTCTTCCGGGTCGGGCCCTTCAGTGTGAACAGGCTCTTCATGGTCTTTTGCTTTTATGAACATGATGTCTTCATCAGGGAAGTCAAATCTCATAGGCTGGTAGTCATCAATAGGTTGCTCAGCAAGATATTCAGACAATACACTGCCTTTGATGGCTTTCTGAGAGGTGTACTGGATGTCATATTCTGTGAGAATCATCTGCCATCTTGAAACCCGTCCGGTAAGAGCTGGCTTCTCGAAAATGTACTTGACTGGGTCCATCTTTGAGATCAATAAAGTAGTGTGGGTCAACATATACTGCCTTAGTCGGCGAGCAGCCCACGCTAAAGCACAACAAGTTTTCTCTAGCAGTGAATAACGTTGTTCACAGTCGGTAAACTTTTTGCTTAGGTAGTAAATTGCATACTCTTTTCGACCAGACTCGTCATGCTGGCCCAACACACACCCCATTGACTCTTCCAATACTGTCAAGTACATGATTAGAGGTCTTCCTTCAACTGGAGGCATAAGGATTGGTGGTTCTTGCAAGTACTCCTTAATCTTGTCAAAAGCCCTCTGGCAGTCTTCGTTCCACCTGACCGTCAGTTCTTTTCTTAACAGTTTGAATAAGGGTTCACAGGTTGCTGTAAGGTGAGATATGAACCTTGAGATGTAGTTCAATCTACCTAGAAATCCTCGAACTTCTTTTTCAGACTTCGGTACAGGCATTTCTTGAATGGCTTTGACTTTATCAGGGTCAACCTCAATCCCTTTCTCGCTTACAATAAAACCCAGCAGCTTACCAGATCGCACCCCGAATGTGCACTTGTTGGGGTTCAGCTTCAGTTGGTACTTCCTCAGACGCTTGAATAACTTCAGCAGATTTACCAGGTGCTCTTCTTCTGTAAGGGACTTGGGAATCATGTCATCCACATAACACTCGATTTCTTTATGGATCATATCGTGGAATAATGTCACCATAGCCCGCTGATATGTTGCACCAGCATTCTTCAGTCCGAATGGCATCACCTTGTAACAAAACGTGCCCCAGGGTGTGATGAAGGTTGTCTTCTCCATGTCTTCAAGTGACATCTTAATCTGATTATATCCTGAAAATCCGTCCATGAAGGAGAATACCGAGAACTGAGCCGTGTTATCCACCAATACATCAATGTGAGGTAATGGGAAGTCATCTTTTGGGCTGGCTCTATTCAGATCCCGGTAATCAACACACATTCTTACTTTGCCGTCTTTCTTAGGCACAGGTACTATGTTAGCAACCCACGGTGGATAGCTAGTTACAGCAAGGAACCCGGCGTCCCATTGCTTTTGTACCTCTTCTTTGATCTTCATTGCCATGTCTGGGCGAGTACGGCGCAGTTTCTGTTTAACCGGCGGGCATTCTTCTCTTAAAGGCAGCTTGTGCATAACAATATCGGTGTCCAACCCTGGCATATCTTGATAAGACCAAGCAAACACATCCACATATTCTTGAAGCAGGTCAATCAGTTGTTTCTTCACTGAGTCTTGTAAGCAGGCCCCGATTTTAACTTCTTTCACATCTTCACCTGTACCAAGATTGATCGTTTCTACCTCTTCCTGATGAGGAGTGATAACCTTCTCCTCTTGTCTCAACAATCTGGCTAACTCTTCAGGAAGCTCGTAGTCTTCTTCAACCCCTTCATCAACTTGATTGATCGGATTGTCAAAGTCATACGAAGTCATAGCCGGGCTGTTGTCGGTGCGTTCTGGAAGGCACTCTCTGCAAAGGTTCAGTTTGTTCATTTTAGTGATTGATTTTAATCTTGTTTAGAAAAGTGAAATAAAGTCGTCATTTTGAAAACATTGCCATTTATTTTTTGTACAAAAAGAAAAATGGAAAAACAGTGAGTGGAAAAGAAAAAGACTCGTTTGCAAAAAGATGTCTGATATTTCATTGATTAATCTTGTTGCACAAAAAATACAGATGGCCCGATTACAAAATGAGTCTTGTCATCTTGGGCAAGATGCAAGACTTGATGCATGCTTAAAATATACAGGAAATAATAATTACTCTGCAGGAGTAACTCTTATAATTTCCTGGGAAGACCAGTTTGAGATACTGCTCCCCGGGATCTTTGGACGAATCCAGCTTTCCAGGTTGCGTTCATCTTCCGACTCATCTTCCAAGTTGTTGACAGTATCGGGGGTGAGCATCCCCCCACTAACAAAGTTGGGCCTCTCAGCAGCCTCTGCTTGATCTTCTTGAGTTGGTTTGTAACCCAACCCAAATCTATCTTCTTTCTTCTCCACAGGCAACAGTTTGCCCCAGCCTTGAGCGTTTCCTTCTTCCACCACCTTTCGGGCCTGCTGGTAGGATGTCATGGAAGTCCCAAGTACAGCAGAGGTCTCATTAACATTCAAGGCCTCAAACCCTTGACTCATCGTCTCGTGGATCTCCCCATCCATCTCAATATATTTGTATGTAGCCAGATGGCTAACAAAAATATCCTCCTCTCCACAAATAGTAACGACCCGGCCCTCCCACTCGAATTTTAACTTCTGGTGAAGGGTAGACGTCACTGCGCCAGCGGCATGAATCCATGGTCTACCCAACAAGCAGCTGTAGGCAGGCTGAATGTCCATCACGTAGAAGGTCGTTTTGAAAGTTTGTGGGCCAATCGTTACAGGCAACTCAATTTCCCCCAGAACTGATCTCTTAGAGCCGTCAAAAGCTCTTACTACCAAGTTACTGGGTCGTAATGCCAATCCTTCATATTCCAGCTTCACAAGGGCCTTTTTAGGTAAGACATTGAGGGATGATCCTGTGTCTAACAGCACATGGGAAAGAACTGCACCTTTACATTCCATGGTAATGTGCAAAGCCTTGTTATGGTTACGGCCTTCCGTAGTCAAATCAGTGTTGGTAAACCCTAGTCCATTACTAGCATTAACATTTCCAACCACAGCTTCCAACTGATTGACGGTGATCTCTTCTGGCACATAAGCTGCGTGCAAGACTTTGAGTAGTGCGTTCCGATGAGCCTCGGAGCACATCAGCAATGATAGAATGGAGATCTTGGAAGGCGTCTGGTGAAGCTGGTCCACTATCTTGTAATCACTTTTCTTGATGATTCTCATGAACTCATCAACTTCTTGATCAAAAGGTGATTTTAAAGCTTCTCTAACAACCTGCTCTTCTTGCACCATGCTCTTCCCTTTTGCCTTGGCAGCAGCTTCTGCTTCGGCAGTGGGTCTTTGAATTTGCGGGGCAAAGAGACGTCCGCTTCGAGTGAAGCCTCCGCCTCCTCCCACATTGTCTATTTGTGGTGAAGAAGTTGATGATTCAAAAGTGATTTTCTGTCCTTCGCAGTATAAGTCAGAGCCGTAATTCCAAGGGATGGCATTACTGCTTTCATAAGGTACTGGCCCAGGCACTGTGACAGTGACTGGACTGATGGCAGCTGCAGAAGGGACTGTGATAGTCTGTGGATCATAATATATTGTGACTGGTGCTCTGGTAGGAGTGGCATTTTGTGAGTTGTAAGCAGAATCATTAGTGGGATCATAATAAATTGTAACTGTTGAAACACTTGCATTGCTTGTTGCTGATGTTGTACGAGACATTGTTGGAAGGATGGGTGTTGTTGTTGTAGGAGACTCTGAATGAAGGGGTGCTGAAGTTGTAGAAGGGATGTTTGCTGATATTTGGTCCGTTGAAGTAACAGATGAAGCAGTTGTTGATGAAACTGAAAAGTTGTTTGGAACAATGGTTGTTGCAGTTGTAGGAGGTTCTGGAACCGTTGTTAAGGAGATTGCTGGATTGGTAGGTATTGATGTTGTAATTTGAAGCAGGCCACTCTGGATGAGACCATCTATGCCATCTCTCAAGTTATCGCAACCATTCACTGAAATGTTGCAATAAGCACACCCTAGCTCGCATCCCGGGAACATTTGACATTCAAGGAGTTGAGCTTTAATCTCTACCAACGGTGTCCGAATCTGACCCACACTAGTTATCAAGTAAGACGGCTTGTCTTCTTCAATAGCATTGATTCTGGGACCTCCGTGGTGTGGCATAGGGTTTTTGTTAACATTTTGTGGTGGTGCAAAATTTAGAGCCTTAGAATCTACCAAGTCTTGTACCTTCATGTGCAAAGCTCTGCACTTCTCTGTACTATGCCCAGGTGCATTTGAATGAAAAGCACACCTGGCATTGGAGTCGTAATTTCTGGGTAGACTGGTAGGATCTGGAGGCGCCAACGTCCTTAGCTCAACCAGGTTGAGTTTCAGGAGTTGTGGCAGTAATGTGGCATAGGGCATAGGGATCGGATCGATCACCCTATTGGCCTGAGAGGGTCTCTGTTGGAACGGTCTTTGCTGATTGTTGTTGTTGGTGTTGCTGTTGTTATAATTTCTCTGAGGAGGATATTGAGTTTGTTGTTGATAATTTTGTTGCTGGGGTTGATAAGCCGGTTGAGGATGAATTGGAGCGGGAATGGTGACTGCTGCCACAGACCTATGAACATATTGGGGTCTTCCCCTGCTGGTATGGATAGCATTGGTTTCACCAGTTCTTCTTGGGCCTATAAAAGGCTTTCTTGAGTTGCTGGATGAGCTGGCACCGTTGTCAGAAATCTTTCCCATCTTTAATAGGCTTTCAATCCTTTCCCCAGCTATGACTACATCAGCAAAGCTAGTGGACGAGAAGGCAGCCAACCTGTCAATGTATGTTCCTTGGAGAGTGTTCATAAACATATCAGCCATCTCTCTCTTTGACATGGGTGGCTGGACAGCAGCAGCAAGCTGTCTCCACCTTTGAGCGTACTCCCGGAAGCTTTCTCTAGATGACTGTGACATTCCCATTAGGAGGGTCCTGTTGGGAGCCATATCCAAATTATACTGGTATTGTCTAATGAAGGCCTCTGCCAAGTCCTTCCAACACCTGATTGTTGCTTTGGTCAGATGTGAGTACCATTCCCTCGAAGCTCCGGTTAAGCTATCCTCAAAATAAAACATCCATAGCTTTTCGTCCATGGTGTATGCCTTCAGCCTCCCCAGAAAGGATTGTAAGTGGGTCCGTGGGCAGGAAGTCCCGTTGTACTTTTCAAAGCACGGTGGTTTAAATTTATGGGGAATCCTGACCCCGTCTACCAAGCCCATGTCCATAACATCAAAACCCAAAGAGTTTTGAGACTCCAGGGATCTTAATTTCTCAGCAATCTCTTCTAGCCTTCTGTCATAGGCTTCCTCCCCAGCTCCCATCACTGTGAACTGATCTTCCTGGGGGTCTTCTTGCAGTACTCTACCTGCTGTGGCAGTCCCTTGCACATTAGCAGGGATGTTGATCTCTGGATGCAGGTGGGGTCCAAAGACTGGGGGATTAACATGAGGTTGGACTCTCTCATTGTTGCTTGTCCCAGCAGTCCCTGGATGATGGTCTTCTTGATTCCTCCCCTCTACCAGTGCTCTTAACCTCTCTTGGCTTTGAGCCATATTATTCATCACCTCCATAAATTGTGTCATCTGATTCCTCATTTCTAGCCTCTCGTTGGCCATTTGAGTCCTGACCTCTGTAAGGTCCTGCTGTACCTGGTCCATCTGTATGCCCGGAAGATTGTTGCGGGTGGGATATCTGTGTGGACGGTTGAGTGGAAACCCTCGACGTCGAGCAATAGTTCCTGAAGTCACAACAGAGTTAGTAACAAATAAACAAAAACCTACAAAACAAGGTAAAAGGTTAGTATGCAATGCAGTTATGCTCATTTGTTTCCAAGGTATCCGGCTTGGAACTTGGTTTTGACCTTTCCAGACCCTTGAAGAAGATACTGCTGATGTTGCTTTGAAGAATTCAGATAAAACCAAACAACACATATATTACAAAAAGGTAAATGATACATAACTTGTTTTTACAATACACGCCCCCTGAGGGGTCAAAAGTACAACATAAAGAAAAGTACATGAAATGAAAGCAACAACAAACAAAAGTCAAACACCAAGACCAAACTCATCCTCCTGAACTTCCTTGAGAAGTGCTTCAGTCACAGGATCAGCTGGACGCTCTGTAAGATTCCTGATAAGGAGATTCCTTGTAGTAACAGCTGCAGTTAGCTTCTTGTGCTGACTCTGGTCCTTTGACCTCTTTACACCAGCTCTAATCTTCAATTCTGAGATCTCTCTCTGGGCTGCTGCCAGGGCTTCCTGTTGCTCTTTTGCACTAGCTTCCAGCTGCTCAATCTTGTTCTGAGTCCTCTTATCCTCCTGAGTGCGAGCTTCGGTGATCCTGACCCACCTAGCTTGACTCTCCTTGAGATACAAATCAGTCCTGGCCTTCTGGAACTGAGCTTCCTTGCAGGCATTCTTCAAGATCTGTTCTCCAGCCCTAGACTTCTTAATGTAATCCTCTAACTTCTCAATTCTAGTCAAATGCTCCACCTTTAGCTTTTCTAACCTCTCAATATCCAACCTACCATCACTCCTCTCCCAGAGGGTCTTCTGTAGAGCTTGAGTCAGCTTCTCATTTCTCTCTTTCAATTTCTCAAACTCCTCTAAGCTGACAGTTGCTGGAGGTGTTGTTGTGGAAGGTCCAGGCATATCTTCAATAGTGAAAGGCATTCCAGTAATTTGAGCTCTGGTATGAGACCACTCATAGTATTGAGCTGAGGCTACATTATTGCATCTTCCAAGAATGGTTATCCCCTTAGTCTGCACATTGTCCCAGGCCCAGGATGCCTGCCTGACAACAGCCAGATTAGGCTTGATTTCACAATAAAGGGTCTCAGTCAGATCCTGTGCCCTAGGAGGGTGGACTAATGCATAGCCCAGTTGTGTTTTGAATAGCAGAGGGTTGTAGTTGATGCAACCCTTCACTCCTATCAGAGGCACATTGGGAAATTGCCCACAACTAGTAATGATGTCTCTGCCCTTGGTGCTCTGAGTGCACCACCTGATGTCATCTGAGGTTAGAGCAACAAGCCTCTTAGCCCAGTTCTTCTGTTGGTGAGGGTTCAAGAATGCATCAGTCTTTGGCAAATGCTTGAGCAGCCAAGTATGGAACAAAGGAGCACAACATCTTACTAATCTTCCCCTTTGCTTTTCATTCCTTTGATGAACAGAGTAGTAAAGATCTCCCAGTAAGGTGGGTACTGGGTTTCTCAGGATGAAAAGATGGATTGCATTCTTGCTAACAAACCTAGGCTCATCTGCAAAAAGTATGACCCCATATATGCTAAGGGCCAACAAAGCACAGACTGCCTTCCACTCCCCCAAAGAGGCCTTCAAAATAGCTTGAGAAGTCAAGAAATCCAGATGAAAACCAGAGACTCCAGCTTTAGCTGTCAAATTCTGCCCAATCAGAACTGGTTCCAGATATAATGATTTTGCTATCTCCTCATTACTAGGGAAAGCCATCTCATGGTTGAAGGGGACTCCACCCCTAATAGGTACACCAATCAGTGATGAATACTCTTCCAACAAGGGTCCCAACTGAAAATTCTGAAAGGTGAAGCACCTCAGAGGGGGATCATAGAACTGCAAGCAAGTATGAATCAAGCTCCTCTGTGAAGGGTCCAAATCCATAACCACATCAAGGATTCCTCCATAATGTTCTCTGAAAAGTGGTATATGGTCTGGAGTAATCAGGGTCTGAATCTTCCTGATGCTAGCCAACTCAGGCTCAAAGAAATGATAGGAGATGTTACTCTTCTTAGGTGTCATATTGTTGAAGAAGAGTTGGGTCAGATGCTGAGAATAACACTGAAAATAGGCCTCTGACAGGCTGAGACTGGTGATGCAGGTGACTGAAGCGGGTAGCTGATAGCTGAAGTAAGCACTGATGGAGACAGGTCTATGCTGAAGAAGGGGTCAAAACCAAGCCAAGATGATAGGATGGATACCCTGAAACAAATAAACACATGTTAAAATGATGCAATGAGGATGTATGCAAATGATATGCAAGGGTTTGTGACTGAGCTGGATCTGATTAATTGCTCTGATATGAGTCCATATATGTTCAAGGAATCCAAATGGAGGTTCATAAGTCCAATAACCAAGGTGGGGGACTCAAATAAAGAGTCACATGTCCAGGGTTAAAAATCACAAGAACTGTTCCAACATGGAGTACTCTTAATCAAAACAAAGTAACAGGGTATGCTGAGGTCAAGGGTACCTGCAAACCTGTAAACAACCCAACCCCCTCACAGGTGAAGTTCTAAAACAAGGATCCTCAGACTTGGATCAGTTATGAGAAGTGTAAACACTTCTAACCCGGAGGTACAGTGTTTACAATAACCATAAAAGATCCTTCTCTAATTCACCTCAGTTTCTGAAGGTCAATACTAAAGGTCATCCAGACTTAGCAGGCTTCCCAGATAGCCCTAGCACTACAGGAAATCTGCAGCACAGAGTTCTCAAGAAGAAACCCATATCTGAACCGTGTTTCATATTCCCGCACCAGACCGAAATGGAATGGGAAAGAACACGAACCACTCTAGCCTAGGTGTCACTCAGGTCCCAGGTATAGGACCTCAACTCTCAATAGAACACCCACCCATCAAAGCAACAAAACAGATCCAGCCAGCACAGTATGATAATATGATGTATATAAAGCTATAAAGAAAGCAATAAAACAAACTGTACAAAAAGCAAAAATAAATACAAATACAAGCACAAATAGCACATAACACCCCAGTGAACACAAATCAAACAAGCGCTAGGAGGAACCCACAAAAAGAACCAGAAGCCCTGGTTACAGTATAAGGGTCCCCAGCAGAGTCGCCAAGTTGTCGCTCCCGATAAATGGGAATGGCCCCGGATAAAGGTACAGACGCGAACGGTCGGCGAAAGGAGGTGCGAGAACACACAGGAGTGAACTCACAGGGAATGAATAGAGTCGCCAGCTAGGCATTTTTATCCCGAAGGAAAGGTAATGCTGCATAGACCTAGAAAGATATGGATAAGACGGTTGCGAACCAAAGAGACTGAGAAAGGGGGTTGGTTACAACCTGGGAAGGTATTAGCACCCAGATTGTCCGTCGTACTCGACGGGATCCACGCTTAAAAGATTTGTGTTTTAAAGGGGTAGTGTCAGTGCAATTTGTGTATAAAAGAGCTGGAAGAAAGATGTACAGGTGTCAGTGTAAGAGAAGTGAAATGTGATATATACAGTGTCAGTGTAAAAACAGGAGTATAAAGCTCAAGATCATGAGGCTAAAAGAATGAAGCTGGAAGAGGGGGAATATACAGAGACTTTTGTTCGATAACTGTTAAGTTATGCCTACGTATCCTCTCGTGCAATGAGGAAGTCAGAACACCGTAGTTAGACCCAAAGAGACTGAAAGATGAATTGACTTTTGAACTGCTTGCTTGTCAATGCTCAAGTGTATGACCTGTCTGGCTCAGGTGCAAACTGTCTTGCATTAGACGGAAGAAGCAAGTTCTCGTTTGTGAGCGAATGAGATGAGAAACGAATCCCGGAGGAGACGATTATTGTTTGTTTTTGTGTTTTCAGTCTTTTATTGCTTTTTTGGTATTTGTCATAAGAAAATGAGCTTAAGCCTAAACCAATGGGTTAGTAAACTCATCACATCTTCCCTCTGATTAGGGGTAATGAGAATACCTTAAGTGTGAAGTCAGATTCTCACACTTAAACACCATGGTGTAGGATTAAGATCATTAACCTACTTGTGATTATTTAGATGTTTTTGGTGCTTTTGTTTAGTGTTGAGTAATGAGATTAAGCCATAATCAAGTATTAAACAGACTCATTACACAATCCTAATAGAAGGATAATAGATGAGGATGTTTAAGCTGAGGAATGCTCTTCAACTTAATCCATGATTAGGGATTAAACTCATGACAAAACAAAGCCTTTATTAAGTGGATTTTAATTAATGATGAGATGAAGAAATGATTTTTATGGTTTGTAAGACAACTTGAGGGGGACTTGTCCATTAACACTAGAGTTAGTTCTTCTTAACCAGTTAAGGAAGAATTAGAACCCTAATGCAAGGCCCAAGTTACAAGTGTGATGTCTTGATGATTATTAAGTGAATTGATTAAAGGAGTTAAACACATTAAGGGTTTAACACTTAGGATTAAAGTTATACACTCCATCCTAATAGAAGGATGCAGGCATAAGCTTAATCACAAAGCCTTAAAGCCTTTAAGGTTTAGTCCCTGGTTATGAGATGAGAAGAGAAGACTCAAAGGAGACACAAAGGTAAAACTAAGTGGGGAGACTAATCAAAACCCTAATCATTGTCATGCTTGGTTGTTCCTAAGGTTTGTGAGGTTTACAAGAAAGATCTTCAATGGAACCACCAGGAAGCAGATGAAAGGATCAGGAGAAGCAAAGTAACTTGCTTCATTCAAGAAGTCAAGTCACTTGAAGAAAGAAAGTAAGAAGAAGAAGAATGAGCAAGCTCAATCTCAAACATATGTCAAAATGCAGCATGGATGCAAGAAAGAGATGAAAAGAAAATGTGAGAAGTGAAGGCAAATCCACTTCTCAAAGTTGCTTACCACCTGAAAAATTAGTGAAAGGAATGCAATGCAATGCAAGATGAGATGAAATGACATGATGCAAATCAAAACCAGAAGCATATATGAGATGATAATGATGCTATGAGATGATGCAAACATGAAACAAGACATGGGAATGATCATACAAGCTTATGGATGCAAATGAAACAAGTTAAGAACCATGAACATACATGAAAACTTATGGAATGCAAATGGCATACAACATGGCAAATGCAAGATGCAATGATCCAACATGCTTTCAATATGTCTTAAGATGTCAAATGAATCAAATGGATGCACAAAATGTCATGGTAAGTCATGTTATGCAAGCAAATGTAAGATGGATGCATATGGAAGCCCAAATTAGGGTTTATGATCAAAGCATCAAACAAAAACCAAAATCAGAAGCAAACATCAAGATAAAAAATTGAAAATGCATTCAAAGGATCCCTAATCCTATACTAACTCACTGCCCAAAGAAGAAGTTTCAACTCCTAACCTAATTCAAGTTATGATTTTTCTAAGTTTCCTAGGGTTTTAGGGTTCCTTAACAAGAAAAATGCCAAACAAATGGAAAATGAAAGATCAAATCATGCCCATTTAATCTCACAAACTACATGCTAAACACAATGCAATGCAAAAAGAATCAAGGTCCAACTCTCAAGGGTTAGGCAGAAATGATTTTTGGAAGTTTGGATCAAAAAAATGCATTAAAATGATTTTAATTCCATGAAAAATTCTCAAAATGCATCAAGATCAAAAAAGAAATTTGGTTTGAGGGTTGGACAATGTTTCTAAATGTTTTTAAATGTTTCATGAATTTTTTGGAGATTTTTAAATACCTAAAAGTATTTTTAATTAATTAATTCTCATTAATTAATTAAAAATAAACTTTTAAATATTTAAAAATATTCTTTAAATGCAAAAAATAAAAATAAAATTATTTTTGGTTTCTGAAATTTAATAAAAGCTTGTATTAAAAATTTCAGAATTTTTGAATGAATTTTACTATTTTTAATAAATTGGAGAAAGAAAAACAAAATAAATGGAATAAAAATTAAGGAAAATGAAAAGTAAGCCAATCCAACGCATCAGATTCAAAGTTGGGGGGTCTGCTGTTGACTGCGCGCGCAAAGCAAGGGTCAGGATCATTTCTGGCTAAATCAGGTTTTATAAATTAATTAATTGGGATTAATTAGGTTAAGTGAGATTAGGGCAAAATGAATGCATCTGGGCCACACAAACGCGCGCCAGGTCAACTAAGTCAATGGATCTAACGCTTGAGATTCAAACTACACTTAATGACAGGATTAAACCCTAATCATTTTCAGGTGGCCGGAGAAGACCTCCGGTCGTCTTCTCCGGTGGGAACCCCCCCACCTGAAAATTCCTAAAACCTTCAAAACGTAACTAAAATGGAATCTAAAAGAACAGAAATCCTTCCCAAACCTCACTGAATCAAAACCCTAACCCAAAACTCATTTATATTTCATCAATCACACGAATCGAAAGAAAACATTTCTAGGTCAGAAAGTTTCAGAACATGATTAAACCCTCATTTCTTCACCATTTTTAAAACTAAAGACATCAGAGTAATCAGTGAATCATGAAGAACAACTTAGGAACTTAAAAAATCATTTCTGGAAAAAATGTTCATGAAGCTACCTGAGTTTTGAAGCTTTCAGTTCGCAACTTTCTGGCCTCTTCTCTTTATGCAATCAACTTCTTTTATGCTCCTGATGAACTCTTGATGCTTAGAGAAGGTTTGTGTTGGCTGGTTTGAGAGTTTGAACAGGTTCTGTTCAAGGTCAGGTGAGGATCGTGTTTATGATTCAAGCAGTTTAAGGCAAGGATGAGGGGTGCTTTGTGACCACGATGATGAGTTGAGTTGATCTATGAGGTTTGTTTTAGTGTTTGTGACTTGTATGCTGAGTTTCGAAAGCTTTTGCTTTTGAGAGTGGAAATGAGAATGTGTTGCTATGGCTTGTTTCAGGCTTGCTGGTTATGTTCTTTGGCTTGCATTTTCTTTGTATAAACAATGGCTATTGGTCAGATGAAGTGACATGTCCTTTTGTGATAGGTATGGTTACTTTTGCAAATTGTCAACTTTGTGTAAGAGAAAGCATGGGTCATGTTCTAGCCAAGTACAAGGGGTGTGGGCTGCGCAGCATGGTGAGGGAAAAGGCTAGGGCTGATCAGCAAAGTAGCTAGCAAGTGGATGCAATGCCATCATGAGTTTTTGCAACTTGGTTAGTCTTTGGTTTTCTATGAAAAAGTCTTGCTCCATAGGCCATAAACATGTGATCTCTTGGCCCATTCTGATTTTTAAGACTTGTGTGGTGTTTGTGTAAAGATTAGAGACCATTTTGAAGTCACAAATTGCCTTGGTACAAGAATTTGCAAGTTTTCCATTTGGTGCATAACTTGAAAATTTAGTGATTTTAGCCAACTTTGACAAGCCATAACTTTTGATCCAAAATGAATTAGGTCATGTTCTTGTACTTTTTGAAAAGGGAAAGATCTATTCTACAACTTTCATAACCAAAGTTTTTCCATTTGAAGCTTTTTTGGATCAAAAAGTAAGGGTTGAAAAAGTTGCATAAAATGACATTTTCATTAAAAGTCAAACTTGCCCAAAAAGTCAACTTTGCAAAAGACTTGAAATTCTTGATTTTGTGAACTTCTAACATCTTCCATGATCAAATAAAGATCATATACAATCAAAATGATGAAGATCACCCCTTGGTTGGGTCATTGGGGGCCTCAGATGCCCTGATTTTACACTGACTTGCTTGAAAAGTCAACTCTTGATCAAATGACTTCCCCATGGAATTTCTTCATGAAAATTGATATGCATACTCCCTATACCATATAGATACCAATGGAAACAAGAATGACCAAAAAATTTGGAGTTATGGCCTCTGAAACCAAAACCCTAAATTTAGGTCATCTGTGCAGTCAAGCCTGGCTCTGCTTCCATGCCATTCCCAGTTCTTGTGATTCTTTTAGCATTCTTGACTTTGAGAGGATATAATATGATGCTTGGAAATTCATGGACCCCTTTGAAGTGATTGATGACCTTTGGAGTGGCTCAAGAAGCTCTTGGATTTCTCAGATCACAAACCCTAGATGCAGATGACATAGAATCTATGCAGTGAAAAAAATGTGATATGAAATGCTATGATTAAACTTATGCATATGATCACAAGCCATGGTGTGAATGGGTGAGGGCAAATTTGGGGTGTTTACAGTAATCATCAATGGGTTGCTCAGCAAGATAATCAGACAATATGCTGCCCTTGATGGCTTTCTGAGATGTGTATTGGATGTCATATTCTGTAAGGATCATTTGCCATCTTGCAACCCGTCCGGTAAATGCTGGCTTCTCAAAAATGTACTTAAATGGATCCATCTTTGAAATCAACAAGGTAGTGTGGGTCAACATATACTGCCTTAGTCGGCGAGCATCCCACGCTAAAGCACAACAAGTTTTCTCGAGCAGTGAATAACGTTGTTCACAGTCGGTAAACTTTTTGCTTAGGTAGTATATTGCATACTCTTTTCGACCAGACTCGTCATGATGGCCCAGCACACACCCCATTGACTCTTCTAATACTGTCAAGTACATTATTAGAGGTCTTCCTTCAACTGGAGGCATAAGGATTGGAGGCTCTTGCAAGTATTCCTTGATTTTGTCAAAAGCCCTCTGGCAGTCTTCGTTCCACCTGACCGTTTGTTCTTTTCTTAACAATTTGAACAAGGGTTCACAGGTCGCAGTAAGGTGAGATATGAACCTTGACATGTAGTTCAATCTACCTAGAAACCCCCGAACTTCTTTTTCTGACTTCGGTGCAGGCATTTCTTGAATGGCTTTAACTTGATCAGGGTCAACTTCAATCCCTTTCTCACTTACAATAAATCCCAGCAGCTTACCAGATCGCACCCCGAATATGCACTTGTTGGGGTTTAATTTCAGTTGGTACTTCCTTAAACGCTTGAATAGCTTCAACAGATTTACCAGGTGGTCTTCTTCTGTGAGGGACTTGGCAATCATGTCATCCACATAACATTCAATTTCTTTATGGATCATGTCATGGAATAATGTTACCATAGCCCGTTGATAGGTTGCACCAGCATTCTTCAGTCCGAACGGCATCACCTTATAACAGAATGTGCCCCAGGGTGTGATAAAAGTTGTCTTCTCCATGTCTTCAGGTGACATTTTGATCTGATTATATCCTGAAAATCCATCCATGAAGGAGAACACCGAGAACTGAGCCGTATTATCCACCAATACATCAATGTGAGGTAAAGGGAAATCATCTTTCGGGCTAGCTCTATTCAGATCCCGGTAATCCACACACATTCTCACCTTGCCGTCTTTCTTAGGCACAGGTACAACATTAGCAACCCATGGCGGATAGCTAGTCACAGCAAGGAACCCGGCATCCCACTGCTTTTGTACCTCTTCTTTTATCTTCATTGCCATATCTGGGCGAGTACGGCGCAACTTCTGTTTTACTGGCGGACAGTCTTCTTTCAAAGGCAGCTTGTGCATGACAATATCGGTGTCCAACCCTGGCATATCCTGATACGACCAAGCAAAAACATCCACATATTCTCGAAGCATGTCAATCAGTTGTTCCTTTACTGAATCTTGTAAGCCGGCTCCGATCTTAACCTCTTTCACATCTTCTTCTGTACCAAGATTAATCGTTTCGACCTCCTCTTGATGAGGAGTGATAACCTTCTCCTCTTGCCTTAACAACCTGGCTAGCTCTTCAGGTAGCTCATAATCTTCTTCAACCCCTTCATCAACTTGATTGATTGGATTGTCAAAGTCATACGAAGTCATAGCTGTGCTGTTGTCGGTGCAGTCTGAAAGGCACTCTCTGCAAAGGTTTAGATTGTTCATTTTAGTGATCGATTTTAATCTTGTTTAGAAAAAGTGAAATGAAGTTATCATTTTGGAAAACATTGCCATTTTATTTTTGTACAAAAAAAATGAAAAACAGTGAGCGGAAAAGGAAAAGACTCATTTGCAAAAGATGTCTGATATTCATTGATTGATCTGTTTGCACAAAATTACAAGATGGCCCGATTACAAAATGAGTCTTGACATCTTGGGCAAGATGCAATACTTGATGCATGCTTAAAAATACAGGAAATAATAATTACTCTGCAGGAGTAACCCTTATAATTTCCTGGGAAGACCAATTAAGGACTTGGCTCCCCGGGATCCTTGGACGTATCCAGCTCTCCAGGTTGCGGTCGCTTTCCTCCTCGTCTTCCAAGTTGTTCACTGCATCCGGGGTGAGCATTCCCCCGCTGACAAAATTGGGCTTCTTGGCAGCCTCTGATTGTTCTTGTTGAGTTGGTTTGTAACCCAACCCAAATCTGTCTTCCTTCTTCTCCACGGGCAGCAGTTTGCCCCAACCTTGGGCAGTACCCTCTTCAACAACCTTCCTGGGCTTGCTGATAAGATGTCATGGAGGTTCCCAGTACAGCAGATGCTTCATTGATGTTCAGGGCCTCAACTGCACTAACATTGATGTTCAGGGCCTCAACTGGCTCATGGTTTTATGGATCTCTCCATCCATTTAAATATACTTATACGTAGCCAGATGGCTAACAAAGATGTCCTCTTCCCCACAGATGGTGATGACCTGGCCTTCCCACTCGAATTTCAGCTTCTGGTGAAGGGTAGACGTAACAGCGCCAGCGGCATGGATCCAGGGTCTACCCAACAAACAGCTGTAGGCCGGCTGAATGTCCATCACATAGAAGGTAATCTTAAAAGTTTGCGGGCCAATCATCACAGGCAGATCAATCTCCCCAAGCACTGATCTTTTAGAGCCATCAAATGCTCTCACCACCAAATTACTCGGACACTGAGTGAAGACCCAGTGTCCACCAATACATGAGATAGAACAACACCTTTGCATTCCAAGGTGATATGTAAAGCCTTGTTGTGGTTACGTCCCTCAGTTGTTAAGTCAGCATTGGTAAAGCCCAATCCATGACTGGTATTGACATTTGCTACCACAGTTTCTAGCTGATTAACAGTGATCTCCTCTGGCACGTATGCTGCGTGCATGACTTTCAATAATGCATTCCTGTGAACTTCAGAACACATCAACAGGGATAGTATGGAGATCTTTGAGGGAGTTTGGTGAAGCTGATCTACCACCTTGTAGTCACTTCTCTTTATGATTCTCATAAACTCGTCTACATCTTGCTCAAAATATGTCTTCTGAGTTTCTTTGGTAATTGGCTCTTCAGGTACCACACTCTTTCCTTTCGCTTTGGCAGCAGCCTCTGCTTCAGCATTAGGTCTTTGTACTTGTGAGGCAAAGAGGCGTCCGCTTCTGGTGAAGCCTCCGCCTCCCCCAACATTATCAATTTGTGGAGAAGAGGTTGAAGAATCCAAAGTGATTTTCTCCCCATTGCAGTAGAGGTCAGAGCCATAATGCCAAGGTATGGCATTGCTGCTTTCATATGGAACGGGTCCAGGCACCGTGATAGTAACTGGACTGACTACTGCAGAGGAGGGTACTGAAATGGTGTGCGGATCGTAGTAAATGGTGACTGGTGATCTGGAAGGAGGTGCCACTATTTGTTGTTGAAAGTTGTTGTTTGGAGGAACATTTGATGGATCATAGTAGATGGTGACTGCTGAGATATCTTCATTAATTTCTGCTGGTGTTGTAGAAGATTCTGCAGAATAAATGGATGCTGATGTTGTAGAAGAAAGGGTTGTTGACATTTGATTTGTTGAAGTGATGGACGGAGCCATTGTTGATGATATTGATGAATCGGTAGGAATGATTGTTGCTGTAGTTGTAGGAGAATCAGGAATTGTTGTCAAAGGAATTGCTGGATTTGTAGGCGCCGTTGTTGAGATCTGAAGGATTCCATCCTTGATAAGACCATCTATGTCGCTTCTCAAATTATCACACCCATTGACTGTAATGTTGCAATACCTACAACCGAGCTCACACCCGGGGAATATCTGGCACTCTAGAAGCTGAGCTTTAATTTCGACCAAGGGTGTTCGAATTTGTGCAACACTGGTTATCAATAAAGATGGCTTGTCTTCCTCAATGGCATTAATTCTTGGTCCTCCATGATTGGGCATGGGATTCTTGTTGACATTTGGAGGGGGTGCAAATTTGAGGGCTTTAGAATCCACCAGATCTTGTACCTTCATTTGTAAAGCCTTGCATTTCTCAGTATTGTGGCCAGGTGCATTGGAGTGGAAAGCACATCTGGCGTTGACATCATAATTTCTTGGAAGATTGAAGGGATCTGGTGGTGCCAATGTCCTTAATTCAACCAAGTTGAGTTTCAGAAGTTGTGGCAATAAGGCAGCATAAGGCATAGGGATAGGGTCAATCACCCTATTTGCCTGTGACGGTCTTTGCTGAAAAGGTCTTTGTTGTTGATTGTTGTTGTTGTTGTTGTTGTAGGTCCTCTGTGGCGGATACTGAACTTGCGGTTGATAATGTGGTTGTTGTTGTGGTTGATATGCTGGTTGTTGAGGAATCGGAGCTGGAATAGTGACAGCTGCCACTGATCTATGAACATGCTGAGGTCTGCCCCTGTTGGCATAAATGGCATTTGTCTCACCGATTCTTCGAGGTCCCACAAAAGGCTTCCTGGGATTACTGGACGAACTTGCACCGTTATCAGAAATCTTACCCATCTTCAGAAGGCTTTCAATCCTTTCTCCAGCTATAACTACGTCAGCGAAACTGGTGGAAGAAAAGGCAGCTAGCCTATCAATATAGGTTCCTTGCAAAGTATTCATGAACATGTCGGCCATCTCTCTTTCCGACATGGGTGGCTGGACAACAGCAGCAAGCTGTCTCCACCTTTGGGCATATTCCCTGAAGCTTTCCCTGGAGGATTGAGACATTCCCATTAGAAGGGTTCTGTTAGGAGCCATGTCCAGATTCTATTGGTATTGTCTGATGAAGGCCTCAGCTAGGTCTTTCCAGCATCTGATAGTAGCTCTGGTTAAGTGTGAATACCACTCCCTGGAAGCCCCAGTCAAACTGTCTTCAAAATAGAACATCCACAGTTTTTCATCCATGGTGTATGCCTTAAGTCTCCCCAGAAAAGACTGTAGGTGAGTTCGTGGACAGGAAGTTCCATTGTACTTCTCGAAGCACGGGGGTTTAAACTTGTGGGGAATCCTTACCCCATCCACTAACCCCATATCCATTACATTGAAGCCTAAGGAATTTTGAGACTCCAAAGATCTCAACTTCTCAGCAATTTCATCAAACCTCCTATCATAGACTTCATCCCCAGCTCCCATTACAGTAAACTTCTCCTCTTGAGGATCTTCTTGCAAGATCCTGCCTGCAGCAGTATTGCCCTGTACATTCCTTGGGATGTTGGCCTCTGGATCTAGATGAGGTCCAAATACTGGTGGGTTAACATGAGGCTGACCTCCCTCATTGTTGCTGGTTCCTCCAGTGCCAGGATGAGGTTCCTCGGGGTTTTGTCTTTCTACCAATGCCCTTAACCTCTCTTGACTTTGGGCCAAGTTAGTCATTACAGTCATGAATTGAGCCATTTGGTTCCTCATCTCCACCCTTTCATTAGCCATCTGAGTCCTGACCTCTGTCAGGTCTTGCTGTACTTGATCCATTTGGATACCAGGAAGGTTGTTGCAAGTAGGATACCGGTGCAGACGATTGAGAGGGAACACCTGGCGGCGAGCAATAATTCCTGAATCACAACAGAGTTAGAGACAACACAAAATAATGACAAAACCTACAAAACAAAACAAAAGTTAGTATGCAATGCAGTATGCTTATTTGCTTTCCAAGGTATCCGGCTTGGCTCTTGGTTTTGACCTTTCCAGACCCCGAGGAAGATGCTTTGATGTTGCTTGAGAAAATAAACTCAATGAAACAAACTAACAAATACATTACAAATGGTGCATAATACATAGTTTGTTTTTTACAACACATGCCCCTGAGGGGTCAAAATACAACACAAAAAGAAAAGTACATGAAATAGAAATGAACAACAAGCAAAGAAGTCAAACATCTAATCCAAACTCATCCTCCTTAATCTCCTTCAAAAGTGCTTCGATTACAGGACCAGCCGGATGCTCTATAATAGTCCTGATAAGAAGGTTTCTGGTGGTGATGGCAGTGGTCAGCTTCTTGTGCCTATCTTGGTCCTTTGACCTCTTCAGTCCAGCCCTGTGCTTTAATTCTGAAATTTCTTTATGGGCTGCTAGCAAAGCTTCCTGTTGTTTCTTTCCATTGGCCTCTAACTGCTCAATCCTGGCTTGAGTTCTCTTATCTTCTTGAGTACGAGCTTCAGTGATCCTGACCCACCTAGCTTGACTTTCTTGTAGATAGAGATCAGTCCTGGCTTTCTGCAGCTTGGCCTCCTTACAGGCATTCTTCAATATTTGCTCCCTATCTCTTGATTTCTTGATATAGTCCTCTGCTTTCTCAATCTTGGTCAGATGTTCCACCTTAAGCTTCTCCAACCTCTCAATGTCCAGACGACCATCACTCCTCTCCCAGAGGGTCTTCTTCATAGCTTGAGACATATTCTCATTCCTTTCCTTCAGCTTCTCAAACTCTTCCAGACTGACAGTGGCTGCTGGTTGTACTGTGGAAGGTCCAGGTGTATCCTCAATGGTGAAAGGCATCCCAGAAATCTGAGCTATGGCATGAGACCATTCATAATACTGAGCTGAAGCCACATTATTGCACCTCCCAAGAATGGCCATCCCTTTGGTCTGGATGTTGTCCCAAGCCCAGGATGCTTGCCTGACAACAGCCAGATTAGGCTTTATCTCACAATACAGGGTCTCAGCTAAATCTTGCATTCTAGGAGGGTGGACCAAAGCATAGCCCAATTGTCTCTTAAACAGCAAAGGATTGTAGTTGATGCAACCCTTCACTCCTACCAAAGGTACATTGGGGTACTGCCCACAACTAGTGATTATGTCCCTGCCCTTGGTGCTCTGGGTGCACCATCTGATGTCATCTGAAGTCAAAGCAATAAGTTTCTTAGCCCAATTCTTCTGTTGGTGAGGATTCAGGAAGGCATCTGATCTGGGTAGGTGTTTGAGCAGCCAGGTGTGAAATAGAGGAGCACATCATCTCACCAACTTTCCTCTTTGCTTCTCATTCCTCTGATGAATGGAATAATAGAAATCTCCCAGCAAGGTGGGTACTGGGTTCCTCAGAAGGAAAAGATGAATGGCATTTTTGCTGATAAACTTGGGCTCATCTGCAAATAGTATAACCCCATATATACTGAGGGCTAACAATGCACAAACTGCCCTCCATTCTCCCAAGGAGGCCTTCAGGATGGCCTGAGAAGTCAGAAAGTCTAAGTGTAAACCAGGGATTCCAACCTTTGTTGTCATGTTCTGCTCAATCAATATAGGCTCTAGGTACAGTGCCTTTGCCACTTCTCCATTGCTGGGAGAAGTCATCTCTGGGTTGAAGGGGACACCACCCCTGACAGGTACTCCAATCAATGATGAGAACTCCTCCAGCAGAGGTCCTAATTGAAAGTTCTGGAAGGTGAAGCATCTCAAAGGAGGGTCATAAAACTGTAGGCAGGTGTGGATCATACTCCTCTGAGAAGGGTCCAGGTCCATAACCATATCAAGGATGCTTCCGTAATGCTCTCTGAATAATGGGATGTGGTCTGGAGTGATAAGTGCCTGGACCTGCCTGATACCAGTCAACACAGGCTCAAAGAAATGGTATGAAATGTTGCTTTTCTTGGGTGCAGACATGAGTGCGGATGAAGAGCTGAAGACAAGTGTTGATGATGGTCAAAGTCAATACTGGAGATGAGCCACTGATAGGCTGATGCTGGTGATGGAGGTAGCTGAAGCAGACAACTGATGAAGATAGCTGAAGCAGATAACTGATGAAACAGAGGTCTATGCAGATGAAGGGGTCAAAACCAAGCCAGATGTAATGTGGATACCCTGAAAAAAAAATAAACAAATGTTAAATGATGCAAATGATGAGTATGCAAATGATATGAAAGGGTTTGTGATCAAGCTGGATCTGATTAACTGTCTTGGTATAAGTCCATGTATGTTCAAGAAGTCCAGATGGAGGTTCAGAAATCCAGTAACCAAGGTAGGGGGACTCAAATAAAGAGTCATATGTCCAGGGTTAAATCACAAGAACTTTCCAAAGTGAAGCACTCTTAAACAAAACAAGTATCAAGGTATGATGTGGCCAATGGTACCTGCAAACCTGTAAACAGCCCAACCCCCTCACAGGTGGTGTTCTAAAACAAAGATCCTCAGACTTGGATCAGTTATGAGAAGTGTAAACACTTCTAACCCAGAGGTACAGTGTTTACAATAACCATAAGAGATCCTCCTCTAATTCACCTCAGTTTCTAAAGGTCATAGTAAAGGTCATCCAGACTTAGCAGGCTTCCCAGATAGCCCTAGCACTACAGGAAATCTGTAGCACAGAGTTCTCAAGAAGAAACCCACATCTGAACCGTGTTTCATATTCCCGCACCAGACCGAAATGGAATGGGAAAGAACATGAAACACTCTAGCCTAGGTGTCACTCAGGTCCCAGGTATAGGACCTCAAACTCTCAATAGAACCCCACCCACCAAGACAAAAAAACCATATCCAGCAAGATGACAGTATGACAGTATGATGTATAAAGCTGTAAAGAAAGCAATAAATAACTGTACATAAAGCAGTAAATAAAGCAAATATATAAACACAATTAGCACATAACACCCCAGTAAACACAAATCAAACAAGCGCTAGGAGGAACCCACAAAAAGAACCAGAAGCCCTGATTGCAGTATAAGGGTCCCCAGCAGAGTCGCCAAGCTGTCGCTCCCACCAAATGAGGCTAAGTCAAATAGGGTACAGACGCGAACGGTCGGCGAAAGGGAGAGAACACACAAGGGTGAACTCAGAAAGAAAAGAGTCGCCAGCTCGGCATTTTTATCCCGAAGGAAAGATAATGCTGCATAGACCTAAGAAAAGATGGATAAGACGGTTGCGAACCAGAGAGACTGAGAAAGGGGGTTGGTTACAACCTGGGAAGGTATTAGCACCCAGATTGTCCGTCGTACTCGACGGGATCCACGCTTAAAAGATTTGTGTTTTAAAGGGGTAGTGTCAGTGCTATTTGTGTATCAAAGCTGGAAAGAATGCAAGTGTCGGTGTAAAAGAAGTGAAGTGTCAGTGTAAGAACAAGAATACAATGCTCATGACTATGAGGCTTAAAGAATGTTGCTGGAAGGAGGGGGAATATACAGAGACTTTTGTTCGATAACTGTTAAGTTATGCCTACGTATCCTCTCGTGCAATGAGGAAGTCAGAACACCGTAGTTCGACCCAAAGAGACTGAAAGATAAATTGACAGATGAACTGCTTACTTGCCTATGCTCAAGTGTATGACCTATCTAGCTCAGGTGCAAACTATCTTGCATTAGACGGAAGAAGCAAGTTCTCGTTTGTGAGTGAATGAGGTAAGAAAGGAATCCCGGAGGAGACGATTATTGTTTGTTTTTGTGTTTTCAATCTTTTATTGCTCTTTGAAGTTTGTCATAAGTTAATGAGCTTAAGTCTAAACCAATGGGTTAGTAAACTCATCACATCTTCCCTCTGATTAGGGGTAATGAGAATACCTTAAGTATGAAGTAAGCACCTCACACTTAATCACCATGATGTAGGATTAAGATCATTAACCTACTTGTGATTATTTAGATGTTTTTGTTGTTTTTGTTTGGTGTTAAGTAATGAGTTTAAGCCATAATCAAGGATTTAATGGACTCATTACACCATCCTAATAGAAGGATAATAGATGAGAACATTTAAGCTGAGAAAGACTCCTCAACTTAATCCGTGATTAGGGATTAACCTCATGACAGAACAAAGCCTTTATTAAAGTGGATTTTAGTTAATGGTAAGATGAAGAAGTGATTTTTAGGATTTGTAAGACAACTTGAGGGGGACTTGTCCATTAACACTAGGGTTAGTCTTTCTTAACCAATTAAGGAAGAATTAGAACCCTAATGCAAGGCCCAAGTTACAAGTTATTGTCTTAGTGATTATTAAGATGAATTGATTAAGGGATTTAAACACATTAAGGGTTTAACACTTAGGTTTAAAGTTATACACTCCATCCTAATAGAAGGATGCATGCATAACCTTAATCACAAAGCCTTAAAACCTTTAGGGTTTAGTCCCTGATTATGAGGTGAGAAGAGAAGACTCAAAGATGAAACAAAGGTAAAACTAAATGGGGGACTAATCAAACCCTAATTATTATCATGCTTGGTTGTTCCTAGGGTTAGTGAGATTTGCAAGAAGATCTTCAGAGAAACCACTAGGAAGGAAGCAGATGAAAGGAGCAAGAAGCAAAGAGAAGCAAAGTAACTTGCTTCACTTAAGAAGACAAGTTGCTTGAAGAAAGAAAGTAAGATGAACATGAATGAGCAAGCTCAATCCAATACACAAGATAAAATGCAGCAATGATGCATAAGATAGATGAAAAGAGATTGTGAGAAGTGAAGGCAAATTCACTTCTCAGAACAACTTACCACCTGAAAAGTTAGCCAAAAGAAATGAAATGCAATGCAAATGAGATGAAATGCCATGATGAAAACCAAAGTCAGAAGCATTTACATGATGTTAATGATGCTAAGAGGTGACACAAACATGAGGCAAGACATGAGAATGATCATACAAGGCAATAGATGCAGATGAAGTATGCTTTGAACCATGAATGTACATGAAAAGTTATGAAATGCAATGGACATATAACATGGAAAATGAAAGATGCAATGATCAAACATGATTCTAATATGTCCTAAGATGTATTATGAATTATGTGGATGCACAAAATGTCATGGTGAGTCATTGGATGCAAGCAAATGAAAGGAGGATGCAAAGGAAGACACAAATTAGGGTTACATGCATCATGCAAAGCAAAAATCCAAAACCAGAAGCAAATGACATGATAAAAATTTGAAAATGCAATCAAAGATACCCTAAACCTATACAAGCTCACTGCCCAAAGGAGAGGATCCAACTCTTAACCTAGTGAAAGTTATGAATTTCCTAAGATTTCTAGGGTTCTAAGGTACCTTATCAAGAAAAATTCTAAACAAATTGAAAATGCAAGATCAAATCAAACCAAATTTATTCTATAAACTACATGCTATGAAGAGTGCAATGCAAGAAGAATCATCATCCAACTCTCAATGGTTAGGCAGAATGAAATTTTCAAAGGTTGAACCAAAATATTGCCTTAAAATGAAATTAAATCCAATGAAAATGATCAAAAGGCATCAAGAACAAAAAAGAAATTTGGTTTGAGAGTTGGATAATGTTTCTAAATGTTTCTAAATGCAATGTGAATTTTTTGGTGATTTTTAAATACCTAAATGCATTTTTAATTAATTAATTTTCATTAACTAATTAAAAATAAACATTTAAATGATTTAAAAATAAATTTTTATGCAAAAAATAAAAATAAAAATATTTTTGGGTTTTAAAAATTTATGAAATCTTTGACAAAAATTTTCATAATTTTTAAATGGTTTTTGCTATTTTAAATAAAATGTATAAAATAAATGAGAAAAAAAAGAATTAAAACTGAAATTAATAAAAGTAAACGCAATGGAAGGATGGGATTGAATCTGGGTTTGGACTGGTTGACTGCGCGCCAGATCCAAAGGCCCACATTCAAACCTGGCTAAATTAAGTTTTATAATTAATTAAACTGGATTTAATTAATTAATCAGGGATTAGGGTTTAATGGCAAGATCCTGGCCACACACACGCGCGGGAGTCAACCCCAGTCTACCTCATCTACGGCCCAAATTCAAACTCCCATTAATGACACAATTAGGGCTAATGATTTTCAGGTGACCGGAACAGTGGTTCCGGTCATCTTCTCCGGCGAGCATAAACCCTAGAATCTTCTACAGGTCACTAAACATGAAATTTCTTCCACCAAAACAAACCTATCATCAATCTAAACCTAACCCCTCATCTCAAATCCATTTATTTTCACTCACAAGCTTGAATCGAAGGAAAATATAAAACACGGGCAAACTTTCAGAACAACATGAAATGGTCATTTCTTGCTTATTTTCAATTCTAAACACATCTAGATGATCAGTGCAACATGTAGATTCATTTTGTAACAAGAAAATGAAGTTCTGAGAAAAAAGTTCTTAGGTTGTACCTGAGCTGGAGACCTTCGAAAGTGAGCTTTCAGAGCCTTCCTCTTGTGCAAATGGCCTCCTTTGATCCTCCTAAGGCTAATGGAATGCTTGAATGGGGTTGAAAGTGGCTAGTTTGAGAGGTTCAGTTCTGATATGGCAGGAAATGAGGTTCTTGTGTGTTGTGTTTCAGACCATTGTGAGGGGTGGGATCTGTTCTTTGGGTTGTGTGTGGTTGATTGGTGAAGGAATTATTGAAGTTTGATGGTTGTGTTGAGTGTTTCGAAGAGGGAAAGGTTTTAAAAGATTTTTGTGTGTGCTGCAATGTGGGAGGATTCAGCTTGTGTATGGTGTGTTTTTGGGTTGCTTCATATCCACATATCATACTCTGGTTGGGCAGAGAGTTGGTGGTGGCACTGTGGGATTGGTATGGGCAAAATGCAAGAAAGTCAAGGTTTGTGTACTCTAAGCATGGCTCGGGTCAGAGGCAATCTTAGGGCTTGTCCTGCCTCAGCTTGAGTCAAGGATGGCCCTTGGATGATTCATGAAGGACTGCAGCATTTGGATCATAAGTTGGAAGGGTTTTTGCAACTTGACAACTTGTTACATTTCAAGATTTTTGGCCATGTACATGTGATAAGTCTTGCTGAATTTTTGGTGTGAGATGCCTCATGAGGTTATGGCAATATCTTGAAACCAGCTAGAGGTCATACAATCCCTTTGAGAATGATTTTGCAAGAAATCCCTCTTTGCACTTTCATGAAGAATGGCTTATGGTTACTTGAAAATCAAGGCATAGAAATGGGAAATCCCTTGGGCCAAACTGATTTTTAGGTCATGCATTGTATTTTTATGATGATTAGAGGTCACATTGAAGTCACATAAAGGTTGGCCATGAGAATTTGCAAGTTTTCCATTTTGTGCAAAAGTGAAATTTCAATGATTTTATCCCATTTTGCAAGGCCATAACTTTTGATCCAAAATGAATTAGAACAAGTTCTTGTACTTTTTGAAAAGGGAATGATCCATTCTACAACTTTCATGACCAAAGTTTTCTCATTTAAGCATTTTTGAATCTAAAAGAAAGGGTTGAAAAACTTTCCCAAAATGGCAAGTTTCCATTACAAGTCATTTCCCAAAAAGGCAACTTTGCAAATGGCTTGAAATTATTCAACTTTGTGAACTTCTAACATCTTATTTGATCAAATAAAGATCATACACATTCAAAATGATGAAGAAAACCCTTTGGTTGGGTCATTGGGGGCCTCAGATGCCCTGATTTTACACTGACTTGCTCAAGAAGTCAACCCTTGATCAGATGCCTTCCCCATGGAATTTCTTCATGAAAATTGATATGCATTATCCTTATGACATATAGAGACCAATAGAAACAATAATGACCAAAAAATTTGGAGTTATGGCCTTTGAAACCAAAACCCTAATTCTAGGTCATCTGTGCAGTTAAACCTGGCTTTGCTTCCATGCCATTCTCAGTTCTTGTGATTCTTTGACTTCCTTGACATTGTGGGGATATAATATGATGCTTGAACATACATGGACCCCTTTGAAGTGATTGATGACCTTTGGAGTGGCTCAAATGGCCCTTGGATTGCTCAGATCACAAACCCTAGATGCAGATGACTTAGAAGCAATGCAGTGAATCAAAAATGTGGTATGAGTACTATGATTGAATTTATGCATATGAAAAGATCACAAGCCATGGTGTGAATGAGTGAGGGAAAATTTGGGGTGTTTACATGGTGGAGCATCACAAAGCAAATATGGAAGATAAGCATTTATTTTTCTTATAGGATATTACAAGACCTTGCATGAAGTTTTTGTATTTCTTTTATATGAAGAATCGGTACTTCAATCAAGTAAGAAATCTCGACTTTCGACTTTAATGCATCATTCTAGTTTGTATGCGGCTCAGGATCATATAATGTAAGGTGCATATTAAGCCCTCCCACCTGAGGCACTGAATTTATTTGTGATTTATGATGATATGTGTCGATATCGGAACTTAGGGATTAGGTTACGGATTATAGAATTCGTTTCCTTTCACTTTCCCTTAAATCACCATTTTTTCCCGTTTTGTCGCAATTATTAAAAATAGTTTCGGATGTGATAAAATTCTGGGAAAGATTCATGAGTGATCCTCATCATCTTATTTAATATTTTATAATTTTTGTTTCCATTTTTGGATGGTTTTAGTAATTAATTTGGATTTTTCATTCCAAGTTGTCCCAAAATGAATGGTTTCGACATAAGGGACCGAAAGACATTTGTTCCAATAGGTGTGAGACCTATTTTTTGTGTGTGATTAACCACTGGAATTTGTGACATTTTTATGCTACTTAGGATTTTTTTTCATATGTATTTATTCCATTTTTGATCCACTTTGTAGAGTTGTTTTTCGGAGATCATGCCTTGTTATCTTTCCCATTGAAGGAATTGTTTTGGCACTTTGGTGCATAATTTTGTGAAATCCTTTTATACCATGTAAGTTACTGACTTAATAATTCTAAGGATATAATTTCATAATTTTTCAAGCCTTTTTTCTATATTTCATGTCACCTAGATTATAGGTCCGCTTATGTGTTTACTTGTGGCATATCCTAGGGGTTAGGAAGGCATTCATGCCATTGGTTTAAGATACTTTTTGGTAAATTTTAGGAGTTAATTATAGGTAACTTTTAGATCCTTAATTCCAGTTAGAGGTCACTTTTTGAACCATCTTCATTTGGTTTATTTTGGCGTTTCAAAGTGCATACTTACTTAAACTAGTTTAACCCAAACTAGTTTCTCTTTTCTTCCTAATGGTTAACACGAATTATGTGGGAATCATAAATGTTTATTCATTAATTCTAATTGAATCTATTACCTTTTATGCTACTTAACCATAATCATTTAATGCATATTCACATGGCATTCATTCTTAACTTGCATCCTTTGTGATCTTATGCGATGATTGCTACACTTCTTCCCATATCTTCTTATCCGTGCTCAATATGCTTAAAAATTTGCATCCATGATGGTATGTTAATTCATCTACATTCATAATAATTCACTAATTACTTTAATACTCATTTCATGTGTTAATTCATGCTTGTATGCCATATGCACTCATACTTCATCCATGAACCCTAACATGCATTCGTGTGAACTTATGTGAACTTTTTGTACATAGTTTGACATAGTTTGATCTTGTGATATATCCTAGAATACTTAGGGACCTATAGCATGTAGCTACTGACTTTAGAAGTCATATAACCTCTAGGTACCTTTATCTTTAGACTTAGGTCTTATTTTGAACCCTAGTTCCATTCTAGGACGTGTGTGGTACTTAATTGCCTTTATGCTTTGTTTGTGCTTTCAATATGCATTGTTAACCTAACATTTGTTTTGTAGGGATGTTGAGGTAAGCCTTGTTTATATAACTTCTTCCTCATTTTATTTATGCCTTCAAAATTGTATTTGCTTTAGCACTTGGTGCTTTGCTTGTATAGGTTTCCCCCTTTTAGAAACAACTTAACTTCCTTAGGAAGTAAGTTGAGTTATAAGATCTTCTTTTCCTTTTCACATTAGGATTATAGACCAAACTAACCTAGGTTCATCCATGCGTGACAACACTTAGGATTACTAGTCTCACTTAAGACTTTTACCTTTGGTTCTCTTTGCTTTCTTTCTCATCTCAAAGAAAAGTTACAAAAACACTTTAATAAAGGTTAAAGTAGTCTTAGATACAGAGACTTATTCCATGGAGCACTTGTATTCATTCCATCTTGGCGATAATACAAGTTTGTCTCTCATGATGTATAAGTCTAATCATGAGGCTAGTTTCACAAACAAAAACAATCAAAACACTTCTTTTAAAAGACAATGAATAAAACAACAAACGTCTTTTCCTGCGGGAATTCTTTCCTCATCTCATTCACTCATAACATGAACTCGCTTAGACATGTCTCCTTTCAAGACGGTAACACACTCGTACCAGACGAGCCTACAACACCTGAGCATAGGCATAAGCAGTTCAATCTCATAAAAAACACAAACAAGTTCCCGCCTTAGTTAGGCGAACTACGTCAACTCTGATCCTCATTTTCCCGATGAGGTACGTAGGCAGCGGGGTAGGGCCCATTCGAGCACACTATTTATTTTCCCTACATTTTACCCCTTTTCATTCTTTTTTCAGTTCCCTTTGTCATTCCAGTTCTAGTTAGCAGTTCCTTTATTCAGCAGTATCTTATTTCTCACCCTTTGAAACAGACAAACAAGCGTGGATCCCGTCAGGTATGAAGGACGGTCTGGGGTGCTAATACCTTCCCAGGTCATAACCGACTTTTGAACCTAGATATTTGGTTCGCAGGACCTTGTACTTTCCTTTTCTCTTAGGTTTGTGCAACATTAACTTTCCCATTCATTCGGGATAAAAATACCTGGTTGGCGACTCTACCTTTTCCGCACCACTTTCACATTTGTACTAGGATGAAAATCCCGGGAGCGACACCAGTAGGCCCTCGGATGCGAGTGGGTTTGCTAATAAATGTGGTCTGCCACTGTCATCATTGGAGAGGGTTGTTTCCACTAAGGTCCTCAATGATCGGTTCCCATATGCACATAACTATCGAGGTCGAATCCTGAAGTGGAGGAAATCCCCACACAGGATAATTCCAAGATGGTCGCACTCTAGTTATGGAACACATCGCCACTCATCATGGTGAGATACCATGGAAATACAATGTTTGTCCATGCTAAAGTTTAGGTTGCACTTGAGCCTTGGTATTGGGATCATCTCACAGTAACCCCATCCCGCTAAAGAAAACCAGCACATACCAGACAGTCCAGTATATATGATGCATGAAAAATAAATACTGAAAGCAGTAAATAAAGTTGTAAAGTAAAGCTAAACTAAAGCACACAACAACAAACAACTAAACACTCAAAGAAAACAGAAACAAACAAGCGCTGGGATTGACTCTCATAGGGGAAACTAGAGATTCTGGGTGTCATCCCCAGAAGAGTCGCCAGTTGTCGCTCCTGGGATTTTTATCCTAGTACATACGCGAAAGTGGCGCGGAAAAGGTAGAGTTTCCAGCCAATCATTTTTATCCCAAATAAATGGGAAATGTAATGCTGCACAAACCGAAGAAAAAAGGAAAGGACAAGGTCATGCGAACTAGAGATTCTGGGTTCGGGAGTCGGATACAAACTGGGAAGGTATTAACACCTCAGATCATCTGTCGTACCCGACGAGATCCACGTTTATTTGTCTGTTTCTAAGGATAAGGAATAAAAATGTTGTTGGATAAAACTGCTACTAGAACAGGAATGAGAGAGGGAACTGGAAAAAGAGAACGAAAAGGTACTAGAAAAATGTAGGGAAAATAAAGAATGTGCTCGAATGGGCCCTACCCCACTACCTACGTATCTCATGGGAAATGAGAATTAGAGTCGACTTAGTTCGCCTAACTAGGGGGCATATTTATTTATTTGTATTTTTTATGATTGGACTGCTTATGCCAATGCTCAGGTGTTGCATGCTCGTCTGATACGAGTGTGTTTATCGTCTTGCAAAGAGACACATCAAAGCGAGTCCTTTCATTTAGAGTAAAGGAGGTGAGAAGAGAATTGCGGAAGTAAAGACGCTTGTTGTTGGTTTATTTTCTTTTAAAAGAAGTGTTTTGATTTTTTGTTTATTGTATGCACAACACAAAAGACTATGATACAAGAGAGAATACTTTCCAAGGTCGCCCCCAATGGAACGTTTGCAAAGCATTATAGAAGAGTGGAGGAGACCTCCACTAGTCATTACCTATATAGCTTAAGGATTGTGGCATATTGTGCATACTTTCATTATTAAGTGTTTTTTTGCTTTTCTTTGAAGATGAGAATAGAGAAGACTCAAGTTGAGAAAGGGAAAACACTAAGGGAAACTAAGACTCGCCCTAGGTTATTATACAATGGAGATCCTAAGGTTAGTGAGGCTTGAATAACTCTAAACCTAGAGAAAGAGAATAAGAAGTTAGAAGACAACTTACTTCTCTAAAGAAGCTAGGTTGTTTCTAAGGAGGGAATGATGAAGTTAATCAAACAAAGCACAAAGTGCTAAGGCAATCACAACTTGAAAGCATAAAGATATGAAGGAAGAAGTTGTATGTGGAATACCCTCCCACACACATGACTCACCATAACCCCCTACAAAACAAATTTTAGATAAATATTGCATATTGGAAACATATGGAAAGCAAAAGCAAGGTAATGATCAAACAAGTCATGAAATGGCACTAAGAGTTCCCTAAGGCTAAGTCTTAAGAAAAAGGGATACTACATGATCAAAGAAATCTAAAGTCAGTAGCTAAAACCTAAGAATGTGTTCTAATGTTATAAGTTCAAACAACAACAAACTATGCCTAAACTATGCACTAAACACCTAAGAAGCTTAAGGTGAAGTTAGATGAAGAAGATTGAATGATTATGCAAGATGAACATGTGCTAAAGCATGGATAAGTGTCAAAGTCAGAACCTAAGATCAATTATAAGTGTCTTTAAATGCATATGAATGTGTATACAAAACATGAGATTGAGTACTCAAATGTAAGAGATTATATGGAGAAGAAGTGTGTCGCTCCCGGGATTTTCATCCTAGTACAAACGCGAAAGTGACGTGGAAAGGTAGAGTCGCCAGCCAGACATTTTTATCCCGAAAGAATGGGAAAGGTAATGTTGCACAAACCTAAGGAAGAAGGAAAGGACAAGGTCCTGCGAACCAAAGATCTGAGTTCGGGAGTCGGTTACGAACTGAGAAGGTATTAGCACCCCAATCCGTCCGTCGTACCCGACGGGATCCACGCTTGCTTGTTTGTTTCAAAGGGTGAGAAATAAGAATGCTGCTGAATAAAACCGCTAACTGGAAACTGGAATTGAAATGAGAAAGGAACTGAATAAGAATAAAAGGGGGAAATGTAGGGAAAATAAAGAGTGTGCTCGAACGGGCCCTACCCCGCTGCCTACGTACCTCATCGGGATAATGAGGATCAGAGTCGACGTAGTTCGCCTAACCTAGGCGGGAACTATTTGTTTGTGTTTTTTACAGCTGGAACTGCGTATGTCTATGCTCAGGTGTTGCAGGCTCGTCTGGTACGAGTGCGTTTACCGTCTTGCATGAAAGACAAGTCGTCGCGAGTTCGCGTTGTGAGTGAATGAGATGAGAAGAGAAGTTCCCGCAGGATAGTCGCTTATTATTTGTTTTTTGTCTTTTAAGAGAAGTGTTTTGAATTTATTTGTGAACGGTCTTGTACTAAGACCTATCCATCGCGGGAAGTATTTACACCTCGCCCCGAAACAGGACGCGTATAAACACTCCGCAACAAAGTCTCGTGTCGTACAAGATTGTTCGATTTTTATTAAGTGTTTTATTGCTTTTCTTTTGAAGGGAGAAAGAAAGACTCAAGTTGATAAAAGGAAAAATCTAAGGGACTAAGACTCAATCCTAATTTTGTTATGTATTTACAAAGTGGTCCTAATGGTTAGTGAAGTTTTCTATTCCTAATGGAAACTTAAAAAAACTACTAGAATTCAACTTACTTCTTAATGAAGTTAAGTTGATTCTAAGAACAAATGGAGAAGCCTATACAAGTTGTAAAATTAAAATAAGGCAAAGCAATGAAATCAAATATGAGAAATAACATTCTAAAAATGCCTTAAAGGCATGAATTAAAAAATAGTATATTTATTTATTCTACTTCTAAGTGAAATGAACTTTAAGCCTAAGTACTAAATCTAAATCAAACTTAATATTCATTCTAAAAAACAAATTAAACTAAATCTAAGTCTAATATTAAATTTAAATGCTAAATCTAATCTAGACTATTATTTTTATTGAACATTATTTACATGGCTTAAAATAATGGGAATTATGCCTAACTAAGCCTAAAACTAATATTCTAAAAAAATATTAAAACCTCTAGAAAAATTGTGAAAACTTAAACTATAGGGTCTTACCACTATCTAAAACATTATACTAAGAGGGATTCTAAAAAACCTTATTTTTTCTATGCCTAACAATTAATTATTTCCAGCTAAGAATTAACTACTAATTCCTAAGGACTACATCATTAAAACATAAGATAAAAGGTCCTAAAAAATCCCTAAAAAATATCCTAAGAAATATTATGAGTCTTCTAATTACAGAAAAAAGAATGGCTCAAAAAAGTTGCTGGAAGCTACTTAAATAAAATGAACAAAATCCAGCATAATCAAAAGAAATTCAATAGAACTAATTAATAGAAAAATTCATAATTAATTCAAAAATAATCAAATTTCAGAAAATAAAAATGTCATAAATTTCTAAATTGATTTATTAAGCCATTTAATTTTTTGGGGAATTTTCTAATGATTTTTATTATTTTTCATGAATTTAATTCTAACTATATTAACTTAAAATAAAATCTTAAAGAAAAAAGCAGAGGGGTGTTTTTAGTTATTTTTCTGGGTATTATTTTCCATGGGCCTAACAGAGGGAGTGTGAAGAGCAATGAACTTGGGCCCATTTTCGTTAGAACCAGGGAGGTGCTGGAAGTAGTTCTTTATGGTTGTTTTTCTAATGGGCCTGGAAACAGGGGTGTGTAGATAACAAACGTATCTAAGGCCCACACAGAAATGAAGGGGGTGCAAGAATTAAACATATTTTTTAATTAACTTAAAGAAATGAATTAATTTAAAAAATGAATTAGACTAAAGTTTTATTATAACATTTTTCTAAAAATCTTCTAAAATCTTAACTTAAAAATAAAATGAATTAAACTCATCTTAATATAATATTTTCCTAAAGATCAAAATTAAACTATAGTCTTAATACTTAATTTTGTAAACTCTTAACTTAGCATTTGATTAAACTCTTAACTTAACATTTGATTAAACTCTTAATCTTATCATTAAATATTTAAACGATGCATTTAATTGGGATTTACAATATTTTATTATCATTAATTTCCTAATAATTTTCTTATGAGATTTTTTTTATGAGATTTTTTAATAACAATTATTCTAATAATTTCCTTAATAATTTCCTAATAATTCGCAAACTGATTAATGAGTTTTTTATGAGATTCTATTTCTTTTCAAATTATCAATTAATGGTTTTTAACTGAATTAATGGTGCAATTAGTGAAGATTATGAATCTATTAATATTTTTCAAAATTCCTAATAAACTAGTCAAGTATAACTTAGAAAAGAAAATTAAAAGCTAAGATGAACTCTCCCCCCAAACACGTTTTGCCTTCTCTTTCTCTCCCACTATTCATCTTCCTCAACACAAACCCTAATTCACGAATCGGCGGCAGCGGCGGCGGACCCATCCGGCAAACCTTTCTCCCGAAAACCTAATACGAAACTCACCTCTCTCTTCTTCATCTTCTCCGCCCTCAACACCCTAACATCACCTCCTCCGCCATCTAGCCTATCCGTCTTCTCCTTTTCGAAACCACCACCATATCATCTTTTTCTTCACCTCTAATATTCATACAAACAAAAACTAAACCAAAACTAAACCTAAATCCTCAACAAGATCTTCCAATCATCACCTCTAATATTCAAACAAACAAAAAAAAAACTCAAACAATTTCGCAAATCGAACGCTTCATCTACTCTTATTACAGATTGGTGTTTGTGTACCTGTGAGCCGAGAAGAACAATACGCGGCGGTTACACGGTGAGTTCGTAGGCCGCGAATCAATGATATGTTACGAAGTCCTCGCGGTTGTGATTAATGGCCGGCCGATGATGAAGCTCGCAGGAGAAGATATTGGCTATGTCTGAGCTTCAGCTGGATCCTTCAAAATCAACTGTGTTGTTGCTTGATTTCGGATTTCGCGAATCCTGCGTCGATCTTTTTATGACCATTTTCAAATACTTTTGCAGGTTAATTCACAGAGATGCAAGGCCCGTTCTTGATTACCAATGCCGTGAGGTTGCCAAAGGACCAACAAAGGTTGGTGAATGTTGATCACAGACAGGGATGTTGAACAACACAAATTACAAAAGATTATCGACTCCGAGACGCTTTCGGTGGCAGCCGTAAGAGCTGTGTGATCACTGATTAAAGGTAGATCACAAATCTCCCGAATACAGTTCAAGCTTACCTTAGACTTGCGATTCTTTCTCCATTCTTTTTCTTGTAACAGACCCTGTACTATCTCTCATTTGCAGGAGGTATAATGCTGTCAATGGATTCGCGAATCATAGTGCTGCTCATTCATTCCTCTTTGCGACTTGCAACAATCACAATGTAGCATCATTGACCATGGTAGCCATTGCTTGAATCTTGTTTGTAAGGGAGGAGACTATGGAGACCAGGGAGAACGTGAGATAGAGACTAGTACTGATGAAACTGGGAGATTGAGGAGAGACTGAAAATGAAGGGTTTGAAGATTGTCTAAGAAAGCAAAATTGGCTGAGAAGAAATGCTTTATAGGAAATGCTCCCAGAAAGATCCAGAAGTTTCAGGTAGATTTTCTAGACTCTTCCAGTTAAGAACCTGTTATAATTCTGTTGTGAAGTTGTTTCTCCTTTCCCTTTTTTCTCTAGATTTTTGTTATGAAAAAAAAAACAGTTGTAGAGTTAGTTATGAATGGTTTTTGGATTTGGTTAAGAAGTTTGGGGTTATTGTTATATGTGTAACCGAATTCGGTTCTTGCAAAGTCCTTTTTTATTGATAAACTTTTCCATTTCTTTTATTATTCCTTAACACTTATGCCTTTGTGAACCAACATTCTGCTTATTGATAAACAAACTAAATCCTCTTGTTTGACTTGCTATTGCACTCTCCTGTATGCGAGATCCTCGAATTGCTGCTGCACTGGATTCTTAATGCACTAACTGAGCCTTTGCTTGCAGGTGGTAGCCCATTGAAGATTGATTTGGTGATAGCGTATGAAGTTAATGAAGATGAAGAGTGTTCAGGATAGATTTTTCCGAAGAGTGAAGACAGCTTTTTCTTTCAGTTATGGTTCTTTTGCAATTACGCTAGGTTGAAAAGTCGTAGAGGAATTGAAGAATGAATGACATTTTCTGTTATTTCTGCAATCTGAATTTCTTTCCTCTTTTTTTTGAAAGTTAGTTAGCTTTGATTTCTGTTATGCGGTTGAAATGAATTCAATCATGATTTTTCATTTTCGTTTTTGAACTGAATTTGGCGGAACTATGCAGGTTGAAGCATTGGTGAAGGTTATTGAGAGTTGAAGAGTTAGAGATTGATGAAGCTTGAGAGGGAGGGTGAGATTCTAAGTTTTTTCTTCAAGAGTGAATTGATAGGGATGAAGATTTATAATTGATAGATTTTTTGTCACTGATTTTTTCCTGCTGCCTTTTCCTTCTTTTCTTCTGTGAATTTACGGTTGGTTGTGGATAAATTGTAGTGAGTCGAATTGAACATGTTGGTATTGGATTCTGCAGGTTGTTGAATTTAATCGTGAGCGTCGTGCGATGCATTCTGGATTACAAATTGTTTTGAAGGTGCAATGATTCTTGCGGATGCTCGTTGCGGTTTCAAATTGGCATGAGCTCTGGTTCCGAATCCGTATTGATGAAGATTGGCGGTGTTTGGAAATGATTGATGAAGAATTATGTTTGGGAAAGAAATAATGAATGATGCAGGGACCCCATTTGTGATGACCTACCCTCTGAATTCTTCCATCACCTGTTTGTATTATAACTGCATTGTTGTAGTCGAGTTCTTTTTTTTTTTTGAATTTATGTTCTGATTTTGTTAACAAAATGTAACTGAGTTAAAATTTTGTTAACTGTTTTGATAATAAAATACTTCTCCCAATTCTGTTGGAAACCTCATGATAATTCTCCTTTAATTCTAAGATTAATAAAAGAATCTTTCCAATAATAAAAATGCAACATTTGAAATTTCAAATTCCAAATCTTGTACCATCTGAAACTTGTTTGAATTTTGCAAATGTGACCCTGGAATTCCGCCACTTGTGCATATCCTGCTTTGAGTCCTTGAAAACAATTGGATGCAACTTAACTTCGTATTAAATTTCCAAAATCAATCCAAATGCCTAATCTTAACGTGTTGCTTCTTGAGAATATTGATCTTTTTACACATCCTGAATTTGAATCAAACTTCGTATCCAAATCAAGCTTGAGTTCCTAATGAAACCCTAATCACATTCTCAAACCCTCATTAACTTACATTGCAAGTGACAAGCAACCAAAAACTAAAAGAAGGACCACCATTCCCTGATCACAATGAAATTATTAATGAAAATGTCTACAAACTCAGCTATTAACAAAAGCCTGGACTCTTCTCGAGATGCACATTGACTGCGAAAATAACTTGACATCAGAGCCATAATCCAATGATTTTTAATCAGAACATGATATGCGGAAAACCTAATCTCAGGATTTCAATTGATAATTGTCCTTCCATGAGTAATAACATCAATCCTCTTTGAGATATACACTGATAGTAATGAAATGAGTAGCCTGAGACATTGAAAGGAAATAGACCCTCAATTCATACCATTAACCTCCCAAACCAACGCTCTTGAATAATCCTCCAAATAAGGAAAACCATGAGTTTGATAGTCCTCTGAATAGGAATATGCTCCTAATGTTGGGAGCTTAGCCTTAGCCTTAACCCCGAACTCAATGATAGAATGAAACTTCAAACCAAACTTTACACGAGACGCTGTTTGATAGACTGATGAATTTCAACACACGACAACCTGAACTTTGAATATGCATTTGTTTAAGAAACCGTCCAGTGTCCCAAAATAAATCTTGCAGTTGCAAACATTCTTTTGATAGTTTGGCCCTAACTAGGTCACACTCCCATCTGAATCGAAACACAACTGAATAACCGCATTTGAAGTGGAATCATCATCCAGTGAATACCCTCTATCATTTCAATCTCTGACAGATAACGTATGAAACCCTAATTCCCCTGGGTCCTGATCCATGCCTTATGAAACAACGAAATGAACTACTATGATGTTAAGGAATTGATGAGAAATGCTGATGAATGCAAGATGATGAGCCAATAGAGGGAATAAATATGAGGGCAAATTTTGAGGTATTACAGCTGCCCCTATTCAATCATCTGCAGACTTGAATGGATAATTGCAAAGGCTTTTAGACGTTCAAGGTATGGAGTGATTGAATACTCGAATAAAACCTGAAAATTTGCACACTGAGGGTAATGGAAATGCCATCTGCTCATTTATTTATTTATGTATTTTTTGATTTTGACCTCTGAATAGGTAGCGAAAATAGAAACAAACAGAATAGAATCAATGCAATCACTGCGACTGCTGAGCGAATCAAAGCCACACCGAGGGTGCCTGTTATCGAAACAGGACTTAGCGCAACATCAACCGATTTGCGACTCAAATAAGATCAACCGATCTAACATGGAGATGGTATCAACCGATCCACCCCGGAAACGCGAGAATGTAATATCATCCGATTTACAACTCGAAGAGAAATGATATCAACCAATTCATAACTCAAATAAGATCAACCGATCTAACACGGAGATGGTATCAACCGATCCATAACCAAGAAACGCGAGAATGTAATATCATCCGATTTACAACTCGAAGAGAAATGATATCAACCGATTCATGACTCAAATAAGATCAACCGATCTAACACGGAGATGGTATCAACCGATCCATAACCAAGAAACGCGAGAATGTAATATCATCCGATTTACAACTCGAAGAGAAATGATATCAACCGATTCATGACTCAAATAAGATCAACCGATCTAACACGGAGATGGTATCAACCGATCCACCCCAGAAACGCGAGAATGTAATATCATCCGATTTACAACTCGAAGAGAAATGATATCAACCGATTCATGACTCAAATAAGATCAACCGATCTAACACGGAGATGGTATCAACCGATCCATAACCAAGAAACGCGAGAATGTAATATCATCCGATTTACAACTCGAAGAGAAATGATATCAACCGATTCATAACTCAAATAAGATCAACCGATCTAACACGGAGATGGTATCAACCGATCCATTATCTTCGCACTGAAACGAGACCATTGTACTTAAATGGAGACTCGAAAGGAATAGGATCGTTGCACTTAAACGAGAGCCCAAGACGCGACCGTTGTACTGAAACGGAGACGCGAAAAAAATGAGATTGTTGTACTGAAACAAGACTCAAAGACGAGACCATTGTACTTAAATGGGGACTCGAAAGGAACGGGATCGTTGTACTTAAACGAGAGCCCAAGACGCGACCATTGTACTGAAACGGAGACGCGAAAAAATGAGACTGTTGTACTGAAACAAGACTCAAAGACGAGACCATTGTACTTAAATGGGGACTCGAAAGGAACGGGATCGTTGTACTTAAACGAGGGCCCAAGACGCGACCATTGTACTGAAACGGAGACGCGAACAAAATTAGACTGTTGTACTGAAACAAGACTCAACTGGGGATAACAACAAGACTTGGTAAAAGTATCCACCCCGGGAAATGAAATTGCATTCTGTGGGTAACAATTCAATCTGATTGGAGATGTAACGGGTCTTATGTAATATACCTCAAAACTGGCCCATGCATATGTTTGGATTTATGGCGTAATGCTCCATGATAATGGAAATGCTACGCTTTGGAGGATGCAAACATAATGATGATTATGCGAATGACAATGCAAAGGAGATCTCCTGATAAGGAGACTGCAGGTAATTCCAGATAACTTGGCTGGGGAGAAACGATGATCACTGCATTGATCTGGTTCATCCTGATGAGGAGGAAACAACTCTGCGAGGAAAGCTGTTAATAATTCACTAGCTCTGAATAGCCGCCACTGCCAAAAATAAATTGGACTTTGAGATTGGAGTACCAAGACCCTGCTGGATGAGGGCTTTTCTTGAACTCAGATGGGGAAATAAAGACCTCCTGACTTGGCTGAGAACCAAAGGCATGACACTGTTGAGGAAGCAACTGCTGGGGAGGCAAGACACTCCTTATACGGCTGAGAATTGCCCCTGTCTGAAGGGAAACTTCTGCTTGGGGACGACACCCACTCTCTGCTACCTTGCTGGGTGAAATTTCAACTTCCACATGGCTGGGGATGACAGATAATGTCAATGATAAAGCTTCCCGCTGAAGATAAGAGCTCAAGTTGCCACTTGCTGGGGATAAGAGATAAATCCTCTCATGTTGGGAATGAGAGACGATGATACCCTTCTGATCAAGAAGTAACTTTCACTTTGCCACACAGCTGGAGAAGGGATTGTCTAATGAGACTAGCTAAGACATTTTGATCAATGAATCTTGCTGATGAAATAACTCTTGAAGTACTGCGCTGACAATGGCTTTACCCCTAGCCCCTGGTTGATAGGTCGTCAACTAATCATGAGTGAACAATGGTTCTTTACAATCTTCAACTCGCCTTCTACTAGGATCTATCAAAAGATAATGTCTCAAAAGGATTTTACAGAAAACTGGCATACGAGATGCCTCAGTGTCTTCAAACTCTTGGAGAGATTCGTCGGATCTCGAAATAATTGCCCCAGACTGCATGGTCTGTGCAAGAATTTGCCTCGCAAGGATTCATGAAGAACCTCATATCACTGTGAGATATTTTGCCCCAGTATATTGAACTCCGGATAAGTGCTTCTGATAAACCGTCTTCGGGAGAGAGTAACTTCTAGTGCTCTTGGGGTGGCCTGCCCCAGGACGAGCCTTGAAGTGATCACCTATGACTGACTGTGTTTTGAAGAAAACACCCATGCCAATTGTTCTTTGAAAGATTGGATCTCGAAGTAACTGCCCCAGTTTGGCCAAAATTTGAATAATGCTTCCACCTGATGGCTCTTTGAGAGATTTGAATCTCGAAGTGATTGCCCCAGCTTGGCTGAATTTTGAAGAGATTGCTCGACATGATTGCCCCAGATTAGTTGGCTCTTACCAGGAATGTTGGGAAAGTCCCTACTCGATGGAGTTTTCTTAAAAAGTGCACCTCGACAGATTGTCCTTCGGAAGTTTCAGACTTCTCAACTTGGCAAGATTAAGCTTCTGGATTGAGATTCCATATGTAAACTTTTATGATGCCAAACAAATGTATGTAAGCAGAAAATGTTTATTTTAAGAATGAAAATTCTAATGCAACACACATGTTAATTTTGAAGTTTTACTGAAAAAGATGTCGCAAACCTTTGTGAGCGGATCACTGGTTAAGATACGACATTAATTTTTGAATAATAAAAAGCATGCACATGCAACACCAACAAAGATCTTTCAACACCACTCATAGGAGTCAGGAACGCGATCTTGTGGTAGTACGCTCTCAAAAATAACCCTGTTTCAGTTCGGACTTTTGAGGGTTGTATCGTGGCCTGGTTCACGGTTATAAAAACAAAGGATATAGGCTCGAAATTTATTTGTGCCCACCCATCCTCGTGATGTTCTCCATTCCTATGTTCATCTAGTTTTCACAAGCGCTCACCTCTCAAAAAGGGTTTCGTGATGGTTGAGGAACCAATTACACTAACGGTTTAAGCACCACTCAGGTTGTTGTTTGGAGTCAGTCATCCCTTCGTCTTTTGTGTCTGTATCACACGACTTTGTTCTTGTTCAAGGATCTTTCTTGTGTAATCCTTTTCGTCTTTCGCTTTTGCATTATTTTGCTTATCCCTAACTTTTGCCTGGACTGATTCTTGTGAATCTTTGATTGTGAAGTCCAGCGGGATGCCCTAATTTTTGCCTAAGTCGTTTGTTTTCAAGTTTCGACTTAGCGGGCTCTTTCATCATTTTTTTTTATTCTTTTTTTTTGAACAAATCGTGTGACGCTGGTTGTCTTGATTGCTTTGAAAGGGTCGTGACTGCCTCATTCTCTGGTCAATGAGTAATAACCAATGTGGTTTCCGGTCTTTGGACTCTTGATTGGGATAACCATTGTGGTTTTTGGTCTTTGGACCTCTTGATTCGGTACAACGAAAGGTAATGGATCCTCAGATTCGCACTCCTTTTGAAATTTGAACGCTCGGTCAAACTAACTGACGCCTACCCTGCCCCTGGGTTAAGTGCGAGGGTTTTTTCATGCAAAAAGAAACTCCTACTTCAAGGCTCAAATGGGTTGGCGAGGGTCTATCTCCCTTATATCTCCGGTGTTTAGGATTTGAAATAATGCCTGTACATCGTCAACAGGGTCTTTCTCAAAAGCACACAATTAGAGATTTTTGCGTTTTCAGTTCGTCATCCTCCCTGATAGAGTTTAAGCACAACAGTTGGTATTGCAATGCACATACACGAAATCATGAGTGAACACGAATGGATTACTTCAAGAAAAACATGTGCATTTTATTATGGTTAACATTCAAAAACAAATAAGTTTCATGCATGCATACAAATGTTTAAACAAACAATATAAACTACAAATGAAAATGCAGTAAAGAAGCTGAACATTGCCATCATTGAGGAGACTTGACTCCGTCTGGACTTATTGCTTCTGAAGATGCCCTTGCAAACTAGGATGCCAATTTGATAAGGAGATTTCACTATGTGAGCAGACCTTCTGGCATGATGACCTTTGAGTCGGCCAAATTTTGCATCTTGTACTTGAACATATCACAGTTGTCAAACGGTATGCTTAAATGCCCTTGAGCGGTACTTGCATCTAGCCTTTACATTGTGGTTGCCATTATTGAGGAGGCATCCTCACTTTTACCTGGCGTGAACATAATAGTCTTGGAGTCAATCAAATTCGGGGCCTTGTCTTCACCTTTACCTCTGAAAGACTTGCAATCTTCAATTAAAAGGCCAGGTGCCCCAGAATGGTAATCATACTTGGCATTGAAACCCCAAAGGAAGCTTTGTCGGAGACGATCCTGATGCAGTTAGCTCAACCAGCTCGAATTTGAGTAAATAAGGAAACTTATTGCACGTACGTCATCAGAATATGATCAAACTTCTTCTCAAGTGGTTTTGGACCTTACCCGTATTCTCTGGCCCTAGGACTCTCTTGGGAAGCTGAGGTTGGATGCTGACAACGACATTTGGAGGGAAGAGGTTGATAATATGAAGTTGATAAATAAAGTTGCTCGGAAAGATCTTGCACGATCTCCTGCCTACGTATCTCCATTTACCAATGGAGAATCAGAGCAGCGTAGTTCCCCTCACTAGGGATGAAAATAGCTTTGTTCAGAATTTCTATAACCAAGCTCATCTGAGTCTTCATCTGGTTGACTTCCTCTTTCAACAACTTCTGATTCTGAAGTAAGGTTTACACCTCTGTCCTGAATGGCCTCAGCTGGGTCTTCCTTCGATTACCTCCGCCCGGAGTTGCTTCAAATGAGATTCAAGTTGTCCATTCTGATGAGAAATCAAGTCAAGAAAAGAATTTGTCTCTGAACACCTGTCAAGAATGCAAGGATGTATGCAAATGCCATGTTTAATTATTTCTGAGGAATCTAACTGCTTTGATTCAAGTTTTGACACAGACAAAGTCCAATGGCATGATTCAGATATGTGATCCTCGGAAATAACTGAACATGTGTGCAGAAATGCTATGATGTCATGTATGCAACAGGCATGTGATCAATAATCTGATGCTGGTGTTGAGCAGTGAACCAACTGTCTGTATAGAATCACAATAGCGACACCATCTCTGTATAGAACCCCATAACTGAGAACCCAATAACTGTAAAACTGGATCACATAATTGAACAATCACTGATGGTGTGGAAGTTGAACAACGAGCCAAGTGTCTGTGGAGAGTCATAATAACAGTCACAATGTCAAGGTCGCAATGGTAATCACAGTAACAATTTCTCTGAATAGAAATCCCGGATCTCAGAATCAAAGAACCATAGAACACTGAACAATACTGGCAAAGTGGGTATGTTGAAGTTTAGGGTTCCTGCAAACCTGTAAACCCCTCCCAATCTCACGGGTGTGCTACTCGGGTCAACATCACGGACTCTCAAAGCCGAATAGCAATAATACGTTCACCATCTCCGAGAAATGGCTCATGACCAAATCAGGGAATCGGTTTGGTATTATGTACTACGCAGGGAGGTCTCAGTTGAGTCCGGAAAAACAAGCATCCCTCACAAGTCTCCAGCTTCAAGCACTGAATCGAGAAACAATAGTACATTCATCCCGAAGGGTACAATACTATCGTCATACGAACAGTTTGCTTTGACTGAATTCCTATGAGAGAACCAGGCCATCCTATGCGAGTTCCCAATGGACCCTCGGATGCGAGTGGGTTTGCCAACAAATGTGGTCTGCCACTGTCATCACTGGAGAGGGTTGTTTCCATTAAGGTTCTCAATGATCGGTCCCCAGCTGCACATAACTATCAAGGTTGTATCCTGAAGTGGGGAAGAACCCCCACACAGAATAGTCCCAAGACAGTCGCAACCTGGGTGTGGAACACATCACCACTCATCATGTAACCATGCGAGCACAACGTGTCCACGCTAATCCTATGGTGCACTCAAGCCGGGTAGTTGGCTTATCTCACAGTAACTCCCAACCCACAGAAAAAATGAAAACCAGCACAGCCAGACAGTCCAGTATAATATGATGCATGGAAAATAAAATACTGAAAGCGATAAATAAATGCGGTAAAGTAAAGCTGTAAAGTAAAAACTGTAAATGAAAACAGTAAAGCTAAACTAAAGCACACAGCAACAAACATATAAACACCCAAAGAAACAAAACCAAACAGGCGCTAGGATTGACTCTACAAGGGAAACCGGAAGAATCAGGTTAATTCCCCAGCAGAGTCGCCAGCTGTCGCTCCCGGGATTTTCATCCTAGTATAAACGCGAAAGTGGCGCGGAAAGGTAGAGTCGCCAGCCAGACATTTTTATCCCGAAAGAATGGGAAAGGTAATGTTGCACAAACCTAAGGAAGAAGGAAAGGACAAGGTCCTGCGAACCAAAGATCTGAGTTCGGGAGTCGGTTACGAACTGAGAAGGTATTAGCACCCCAATCCGTCCGTCGTACCCGACGGGATCCACGCTTGCTTGTTTGTTTCAAAGGGTGAGAAATAAGAATGCTGCTGAATAAAACCGCTAACTGGAAACTGGAATTGAAATGAGAAAGGAACTGAATAAGAATAAAAGGGGGAAATGTAGGGAAAATAAAGAGTGTGCTCGAACGGGCCCTACCCCGCTGCCTACGTACCTCATCGGGATAATGAGGATCAGAGTCGACGTAGTTCGCCTAACCTAGGCGGGAACTATTTGTTTGTGTTTTTTACAGCTGGAACTGCGTATGTCTATGCTCAGGTGTTGCAGGCTCGTCTGGTACGAGTGCGTTTACCGTCTTGCATGAAAGACAAGTCGTCGCGAGTTCGCGTTGTGAGTGAATGAGATGAGAAGAGAAGTTCCCGCAGGATAGTCGCTTATTATTTGTTTTTTGTCTTTTAAGAGAAGTGTTTTGAATTTATTTGTGAACGGTCTTGTACTAAGACCTATCCATCGCGGGAAGTATTTACACCTCGCCCCGAAACAGGACGCGTATAAACACTCCGCAACAAAGTCTCGTGTCGTACAAGATTGTTTGATTTTTATTAAGTGTTTTATTGCTTTTCTTTTGAAGGGAGAAAGAAAGACTCAAGTTGATAAAAGGAAAAATCTAAGGGACTAAGACTCAATCCTAATTTTGTTATGTATTTACAAAGTGGTCCTAATGGTTAGTGAAGTTTTCTATTCCTAATGGAAACTTAAAAAAACTACTAGAATTCAACTTACTTCTTAATGAAGTTAAGTTGATTCTAAGAACAAATGGGGAAGCCTATACAAGTTGTAAAATTAAAATAAGGCAAAACAATGAAATCAAATATGAGAAATAACATTCTAAAAATGTCTTAAAGGCATGAATTAAAAAATAGTATATTTATTTATTCTACTTCTAAGTGAAATGAACTTTAAGCCTAAGTACTAAATCTAAATCAAACTTAATATTCATTCTAAAAAACAAATTAAACTAAATCTAAGTCTAATATTAAATTTAAATGCTAAATCTAATCTAGACTATTATTTTTATTGAACATTATTTACATGGCTTAAAATAATGGGAATTATGCCTAACTAAGCCTAAAACTAATATTCTAAAAAAATATTAAAACCTCTAGAAAAATTGTGAAAACTTAAACTATAGGGTCTTACCACTATCTAAAACATTATACTAAGAGGGATTCTAAAAAACCTTATTTTTTCTATGCCTAACAATTAATTATTTCCAGCTAAGAATTAACTACTAATTCCTAAGGACTACATCATTAAAACATAAGATAAAAGGTCCTTAAAAATCCCTAAAAAATATCCTAAGAAATATTATGAGTCTTCTAATTACAGAAAAAAGAATGGCTCAAAAAAGTTGCTGGAAGCTACTTAAATAAAATGAACAAAATCCAGCATAATCAAAAGAAATTCAATAGAACTAATTAATAGAAAAATTCATAATTAATTCAAAAATAATCAAATTTCAGAAAATAAAAATGTCATAAATTTCTAAATTGATTTATTAAGCCATTTAATTTTTTGGGGAATTTTCTAATGATTTTTATTATTTTTCATGAATTTAATTCTAACTATATTAACTTAAAATAAAATCTTAAAGAAAAAAGCAGAGGGGTGTTTTTAGTTATTTTTCTGGGTATTATTTTCCATGGGCCTAACAGAGGGAGTGTGAAGAGCAATGAACTTGGGCCCATTTTCGTTAGAACCAGGGAGGTGCTGGAAGTAGTTCTTTATGGTTGTTTTTCTAATGGGCCTGGAAACAGGGGTGTGTAGATAGCAAACGAATCTAAGGCCCACACAGAAATGAAGGGGGTGCAAGAATTAAACATATTTTTTAATTAACTTAAAGAAATGAATTAATTTAAAAAATTAATTAGACTAAAGTTTTATTATAACATTTTTCTAAAAATCTTCTAAAATCTTAACTTAAAAATAAAATGAATTAAACTCATCTTAATATAATATTTTCCTAAAGATCAAAATTAAACTATAGTCTTAATACTTAATTTTGTAAACTCTTAACTTAGAATTTGATTAAACTCTTAACTTAACATTTGATTAAACTCTTAATCTTATCATTAAATATTTAAACGATGCATTTAATTGGGATTTACAATATTTTATTATCATTAATTTCCTAATAATTTTCTTATGAGATTTTTTTTTATGAGATTTTTTAATAACAATTATTCTAATAATTTCCTTAATAATTTCCTAATAATTCGCAAACTGATTAATGAGTTTTTTATGAGATTCTATTTCTTTTCAAATTATCAATTAATGGTTTTTAACTGAATTAATGGTGCAATTAGTGAAGATTATGAATCTATTAATATTTTTCAAAATTCCTAATAAACTAGTCAAGTATAACTTAGAAAAGAAAATTAAAAGCTCAGATGAACTCTCCCCCCAAACACGTTCTGCCTTCTCTTTCTCTCCCACTATTCATCTTCCTCAACACAAACCCTAATTCACGAATCAGCGGCGGCGGCGGCGGACCCATCCGGCCAACCTTTCTCCCGAAAACCTAATACGAAACTCACCTCTCTCTTCTTCATCTTCTCCGCCCTCAACACCCTAACATCACCTCCTCCGCCATCTAGCCTATCCGTCTTCTCCTTTTCGAAACCACCACCATATCATCTTTTTCTTCACCTCTAATATTCAAACAAACAAAAACTAAACCAAAACTAAACCTAAATCCTCAACAAGATCTTCCAATCATCACCTCTAATATTCAAACAAACAAAAAAAAAACTCAAACAATTTCGCAAATCGAACGCTTCATCTACTCTTATTACAAATTGGTGTTTGTGTACCTGTGAGCCGAGAAGAACAATACGCGGCGGTTACACAGTGAGTTCGTAGGCCGCGAATCAATGATATGTTACGAAGTCCTCGCGGTTGTGATTAATGGCCGGCCGATGATGAAGCTCGCAGGAGAAGATATTAGCTATGTCTGAGCTTCAGCTGGATCCTTCAAAATCAACTGTGTTGTTGCTTGATTTCGGATTTCGCGAATCCTGCGTCGATCTTTTTATGACCATTTTCAAATACTTTTGCAGGTTAATTCACAGAGATGCAAGGCCCGTTCTTGATTACCAATGCCGTGAGGTTGCCAAAGGACCAACAAAGGTTGGTGAATGTTGATCACAGACAGGGATGTTGAACAACACAAATTACAGAAGATTATCGACTCCGAGACGCTTTCGGTGGCAGCCGTAAGAGCTGTGTGATCACTGATTAAAGGTAGATCACAAATCTCCCGAATACAGTTCAAGCTTACCTTAGACTTGCGATTCTTTCTCCATTCTTTTTCTTGTAACAGACCCTGTACTATCTCTCATTTGCAGGAGGTATAATGCTGTCAATGGATTCGCGAATCATAGTGCTGCTCATTCATTCCTCTTTGCGACTTGCAGCAATCACAATGTAGCATCATTGACCATGGTAGCCATTGCTTGAATCTTGTTTGTAAGGGAGGAGACTATGGAGACCAGGGAGAACGTGAGATAGAGACTAGTACTGATGAAACTGAGAGATTGAGGAGAGACTGAAAATGAAGGGTTTGAAGATTGTCTAAGAAAGCAAAATTGGCTGAGAAGAAATGCTTTATAGGAAATGCTCCCAGAAAGATCCAGAAGTTTCAGGTAGATTTTCTAGACTCTTCCAGTTAAGAACCTGTTATAATTCTGTTGTGAAGTTGTTTCTCCTTTCCCTTTTTTCTCTAGATTTTTGTTATGAAAAAAAAACAGTTGTAGAGTTAGTTATGAATGTTTTTTGGATTTGGTTAAGAAGTTTGGGGTTATTGTTATATGTGTAACCGAATTCGGTTCTTGCAAAGTCCTTTTTTATTGATAAACTTTTCCATTTCTTTTATTATTCCTTAACACTTATGCCTTTGTGAACCAACATTCTGCTTATTGATAAACAAACTAAATCCTCTTGTTTGACTTGCTATTGCACTCTCCTGTATGCGAGATCCTCGAATTGCTGCTGCACTGGATTCTTAATGCACTAACTGAGCCTTTGCTTGCAGGTGGTAGCCCATTGAAGATTGATTTGGTGATAGCGTATGAAGTTAATGAAGATGAAGAGTGTTCAGGATAGATTTTGCCGAAGAGTGAAGACAGCTTTTTCTTTCAGTTATGGTTCTTTTGCAATTACGCTAGGTTGAAAAGTCGTAGAGGAATTGAAGAATGAATGACATTTTCTGTTATTTCTGCAATCTGAATTTCTTTCCTCTTTTTTTTGAAAGTTAGTTAGCTTTGATTTCTGTTATGCGGTTGAAATGAATTCAATCATGATTTTTCATTTTCGTTTTTGAACTGAATTTGGCGGAACTATGCAGGTTGAAGCATTGGTGAAGGTTATTGAGAGTTGAAGAGTTAGAGATTGATGAAGCTTGAGAGGGAGGGTGAGATTCTAAGTTTTTTCTTCAAGAGTGAATTGATAGGGTTGAAGATTTATAATTGATAGATTTTTTGTCACTGATTTTTTCCTGTTGCCTTTTCCTTCTTTTCTTCTGTGAATTTACGGTTGGTTGTGGATAAATTGTAGTGAGTCGAATTGAACATGTTGGTATTGGATTCTGCAGGTTGTTGAATTTAATCGTGAGCGTCGTGCGATGCATTCTAGATTACAAATTGTTTTGAAGGTGCAATGATTCTTGCGGATGCTCGTTGCGGTTTCAAATTGGCATGAGCTCTGGTTCCGAATCCGTATTGATGAAGATTGGCGGTGTTTGGAAATGATTGATGAAGAATTATGTTTGGGAAAGAAATAATGAATGATGCAGGGACCCCATTTGTGATGACCTACCCTCTGAATTCTTCCATCACCTGTTTGTATTATAACTGCATTGTTGTAGTCGAGTTCTTTTTTTTTTGAATTTATGTTCTGATTTTGTTAACAAAATGTAACTGAGTTAAAATTTTGTTAACTGTTTTGATAATAAAATACTTCTCCCAATTCTGTTGGAAACCTCATGATAATTCTCCTTTAATTCTAAGATTAATAAAAGAATCTTTCCAATAATAAAAATGCAACATTTGAAATTTCAAATTCCAAATCTTGTACCATCTGAAACTTGTTTGAATTTTGCAAATGTGACCCTGGAATTCCGCCACTTGTGCATATCCTGCTTTGAGTCCTTGAAAACAATTGGATGCAACTTAACTTCGTATTAAATTTCCAAAATCAATCCAAATGCCTAATCTTAACGTGTTGCTTCTTGAGAATATTGATCTTTTTACACATCCTGAATTTGAATCAAACTTCGTATCCAAATCAAGCTTGAGTTCCTAATGAAACCCTAATCACATTCTCAAACCCTCATTAACTTACATTGCAAGTGACAAGCAACCAAAAACTAAAAGAAGGACCACCATTCCCTGATCACAATGAAATTCTTAATGAAAATGTCTACAAACTCAGCTATTAACAAAAGCCTGGACTCTTCTCGAGATGCACATTGACTGCGAAAATAACTTGACATCAGAGCCATAATCCAATGATTTTTAATCAGAACATGATATGCGGAAAACCTAATCTCAGGATTTCAATTGATGACTGTCCTTCCATGAGTAATAACATCAATCCTCTTTGAGATATACACTGATAGTAATGAAATGAGTAGCCTGAGACATTGAAAGGAAATAGACCCTCAATTCATACCATTAACCTCCCAAACCAACGCTCTTGAATAATCCTCCAAATAAGGAAAACCATGAGTTTGATAGTCCTCTGAATAGGAATATGCTCCTAATGTTGGGAGCTTAGCCTTAGCCTTAACCCCGAACTCAATGATAGAATGAAACTTCAAACCAAACTTTACACGAGACGCTGTTTGATAGACTGATGAATTTCAACACACGACAACCTGAACTTTGAATATGCATTTGTTTAAGAAACCGTCCAGTGTCCCAAAATAAATCTTGCAGTTGCAAACATTCTTTTGATAGTTTGGCCCTAACTAGGTCACACTCCCATCTGAATCGAAACACAACTGAACAACCGCATTTGAAGTGGAATCATCATCCAGTGAATACCCTCTATCATTTCAATCTCTGACAGATAACGTATGAAACCCTAATTTTCCTGGGTCCTGATCCATGCCTTATGAAACAACGAAATGAACTACTATGATGTTAAGGAATTGATGAGAAATGCTGATGAATGCAAGATGATGAGCCAATAGAGGGAATAAATATGAGGGCAAATTTTTAGGTATTACAAAGTGAAACAAGTATCACATATGATTAACAATGATGCAAGTTAAGGATGAATGACATATGAATATGCATGAGATTATTATGGGTCAGTAGCATAAAATGTGTGTTATGCAATTATAAGGAATGGATAGGAATTTATAATTCATACATAAGTCATATTAACGATTAGGAGAGAAGAGAAAGAAGTTTAGATTAAACTAGTTCAAATAAGAATGCATTTGGAAACACAAAAACAAACCAAATGAAGATGACTCAAAAAGTGACCTATAATTGGAATTGAGGAACTAAAAGTGACCTATAATTATCTCCTAAAGGTTACCCTAGAGTATCTCAAGCAAATGGCATGAATGCCTTCCTAACATCTAGGATGTGAAACAAATGAACACATAAATGGACCTATAATCTAGGTGACATGAAAAATATAAAAAAGGCTTGAAAAATTATGCAATTTAATCCCCAACATGGTGAAGTCAGTAGCTTACATTGTCTAAAAGTAATTCACAAAACTATGCACCAAAGTGCCAAAACAATTCACTTAATGGGTGAGATAACAAGGCATGATCGCCAAAAAACAACTCCACAAAGTGGATTCAAAATGGCACCAAAAATTATGCAAAAAAATGCCCAAGTAGCATCAAAATGTCACAAATTCCATATATTAATCACACACAAAAAATAGGTCTCACACCTATTGGAAAAAATTGTTTTCGGTCCCTCAAACCAAAACAATGCCTTTTGGGGATAACTTATGATCAAAAATTCAAATTATTTACTAAAACCATCCAAACCTAGAATAAAAAAATATATAAAATTAATTAAAAGTATAAGGATCACTTATGAATTTTTCCAGAATTTTATCACACCCGAAACTATTTTTAAAAATTGCGACGAAACGGGTAAAAAATGGTGACTAAGGGAAAACGCGGTGAAAGCGAATTCTATCATTCTTAACCTAATCCCTAAGCTTCGATATCGTCACACATCAACATGAATCACAAATAAATCCAGTGCCTCAGGTGGGAGGGCTCAATATACACCTGACGTTATATGATCCTAAGCAGCATACAATTAGAATGATACATTAAAATGGAGAAAATCGAGATTTCTTACTTGATTGAAGTGTCGATTCTTCACATAAAAGAAACCCAAAAAGTTCATGCAAGATCTTGTAATATCCCATAAGCAAATAAATTCTTATCTTTCATAATCACTTTGTGAAGATCCACCATAATCGAAATCAATCCAAATCGATCAAAAAAACGTGAATACTCACATCAAAATTAATCCATAACCATAATTAAAATTACCAACAAAAATTCTAATTAAAAATTAGAAAGAAATGGTTCTAAGATGTTAATCCATAAAAATTAGTTGACAAGAAAATTAATCATGTTTTAACAAGAAAATTAATTAAAAACAATTCTAAAGAGAAAGGGGGTGTATCAGAAATCCAGTGGGTGCCAATAATACTTTCATGGAGGCCCAATCTCACATGAAGCCCGCAGGGAGGGGTATTGAAGTAACACATGGAGTGTGAATAAAGGATCTATGGGGTCTTGGCCCATTTTCCATATACATGAGTGCAGGAAGGGGTATGTTAGGAATTCCGGGGTTATAAATAGATTAACGGATATGGGCCTTAGGAGCCCGGTTCCCATGGAATTCCTTGGAAGGCTTTACCATATACCCCTACATCCATACCTTTACCCCTACAATTTTTTCAAAATGCCCATTTTAACCTTATTATATTTTATTATATTATTATTTTATTATTTTATTTTATTACCATTTGTGTCAGACCGTCAGATTATAGAAAAAAGTGGTCCCAAAAAACACGTTCCGGAAGACTTTTAAGATGAGTTCCAGTACGTTAATTAACATACCGGAAGACTTTGTTTAAGTCTTCCGGTATTGTAATGTTTGCTCACCGGAAGACTTAATAATGTTTCGGAACGTAACACTTTTATTAAGTCTTCCGGTATACCTGAATATGTGTACCGGAAGACTTTATGTAAGTGTTCCGGTATTGTAAGTGATACAATACCGGAAGACTTACATAAAGTCTTCCGGTTTGTAATTTTTTTTTTTTAATTCTTTTTTTAAAAAAAATATTTTTATTTCGTAGGTGCAGTACTATACGAAAAAGAACCGATATGTGTGAATACATCAGATGTATTTACAACGTCAGAGAGATTTGGTACACGAGATGAGGTGATAAGATGGGTTAAAGACACCGGATTACGAAATAAAGTGACGGTCATCATCACTCGTTCAGATACACGAACAGGCAAGAGAGGAAGAAGTAACAAAATAATATTTGGTTGCGATAAAGGTGGGAAATACAAGGATATTCGTAGTGGAATAGAAAGTGCGACCAAAAAATGCGGATGTCCATTTAAGATCAGGTCAACTCCGACAAAAGATGGATCTGGATGGAAGATTGATGTAAAATGTGGTGTTCATAACCATGATTTACCTGATAGATTAGAAGGTCACTCATTTGTTGGTAGGTTGACAGCGGATCAGAAGCAACATGTTGCTGATTTAACAAAGAGAAAGGTTGCACCTAGAAATATATTGCATTCCTTGTACGAGCGAGATCCAGATTGTGTCACTCGGATCACGCAAATATACAAGCAGAAGAGTATGATGGAAAAAGAGATAAGAGGTCCTAGAAGTGAGATACAACATTTGTTTAAGCTTATCAAGGGTGCAGGTTATGTTTATTGGAGTAGAAAAAGAGATGACTCTGAAGTTATTAAAGATATATTTTGGGCCATCCAGATTCAGTTAAGTTGTTGAATATGTTTCCTACTGTGTTAGTTATGGATAGCACTTATAAGACAAACAAATACAGGCAACCTTTGTTTGAAATTGTTGGCATGACATCAACCGAGTTGACTTTTGCTGTCGCATTTGCGTATATTGAGTCTGAGTAGACTGAGACTTTTTGTTGGGTGTTAGATAAGCTTAAACAATTGTTTGTGAAGAAAGATTTATTTCCACAAGTGATGATGACAGATAGAGATCTTGCTTTGATGAAAGCCATTGAGACTGTGTTTCCACGGACAAATAATTTGCTATGTCAGTTTCACATTAACAAAAATGTTGGTGCAAAAAGGAAACTATTAGTGGCTCCTGATATGCAGGAGTCAATTGGCAAATTATGGACGGATGTTGTATGAGCTAGTGATGAGGTTGAGTATGCTCAACATTTAAAATAACTTGAGCAAGAGTGTGTTTATTGTCCTAAATTTTTTGAGTACGTGAACGACACATGGTTGACACCACATAGACAAAGGTTTGTTTGCGCATGGATTAATCGAGTCCTACATATGGGTAACACGACGACTAATCGGTATGTTTTAATTTAGATCCCAAAATATACTTTTTGTGAATTTTGTATTTTTCTTACTTAGTTTAAATATGTATTATTATAGGGTTGAGTCTGCTCATTGGAAGTTAAAGCAGATGTTGGGAAACAGTATAGGTGACATGGTCAAATGTTGGGAGGCCATGAATGACAACTTAAAGATACAAATTAGCAACATTCGAGCTTCTTTTCAAAAGAGTGTGTATGAAGTTTCACATGTCTATTCAAGTCCATTTTACACATATTTACGTACTTCAGTGTCGCGAGCTGCATTGAGGCGCGTTGCTGAAGAGTTAACTAGAATTGATTATATTGGAACTAACAAGGACAAATGTCGATGTACTCTTAGAACAACCTATGGATTACCTTGCGCGTGTGAGTTGGCAGGGTATAGAATTAGTGGTATTCCGATACCAATTGAGGTTGTGCATGTACATTGGAAGAAACTAAGTATGGAAATTAAGTTGGAAGAAGACTTATATGTGGAATCAGATGTGGGTATGAAATCTGCAATGGATGAGTTATGGAAAAGGTATAGGTCACAAGATGTTGTTGGAAGAAGGGCATTACATAGTAGGGTTTATGAACTTGCATTTCCCACAACGACTTCTTTGTTAGCACCACCTGAAAAAATAAAAACAAAAGGTGGAGTCAAGAAAAAAGACAAAAAACCTGAAGGGTATGTGTAAACACCCCAAATTTTCCCTCACCCATTCACACCATGGCTTGTGATCTTTTAATATGCATAAACACAATCATACCATCTCATAGTACATTTTTGATTCACTGCATAGATTCAAAGTCATCTGCATCTAGGGTTTGTGATCTGAGCAATCCAAGAGCTTCTTGAGCCACTCCAAAGGTCATCAATCACTTCAAAGGGGTTCATGAGTGTTCTTATATCATATTACATCCTCTCAAAGTCAATAATGCCAAAGAATCACAAGAACTGGGATTGGTATGGAAGCAGAGCCAGGCTTGACTGCACAGATGACCTAAAATTAAGGTTTTGGTTTCAGAGGCCATAACTCCAAATTTTTTGGTCATTCTTGTTTCTATTGGTCTCTATATGGTATAGGGAGTATGCATATCAATTTTCATGAAGAAATTCCATGGGGAAGTCATCTGATCAAGGGTTGACTTTCTGAACAAGTCAGTGCAAAATCAGGGCATCTGAGGCCCCCAATGACCCAACCAAAGGGCATTCTTCATCATTTTGATTGTATATGATCTTTATTTGATCATAGAAGAGTTTGGAAGTTCACAAAATTGAAGAATTTGAAGTTTTTGCAAAGTTGACTTTTTGGGCAAGTTTGACTTTTAATGGAAATGTCATTTTAGGCAACTTTTTCAACCCTTACTTTTTGATTCAAGAAAGCTTCAAATGGAAAAACTTTGGTCATGAAAGTTGTAGAATAGATCTTTCCCTTTTCAAAAAGTACAAGAACATGACCTAATTCATTTTGGATCAAAAGTTATGGCTTGTCAAAGTTGGCAAAAATCACAAAATTTCAAAGTTTCTACCAAAGAGGTATTTTGCAAAATGACTTGATCAAGTGTTCTAAAGCTCTCAAATGGACTTCTAATTCACATAACATGATCATGTGACATCTAAAGTTCAGAATGGACCAAAGAATTACACATTTGTATGGTTTTTGGGACAAGATCTTTTCATGAGAACCAAAGTGAACCAAGTTGCAAAATCCATCATAACATCTCACCCACTTGCTGCCTTGGTTGCTGAACCACCCTAGCCCTCTCCTCACCTCATGCTGCGCAAGACAAGCCCCTTGTACCAAGCTAGCAAAGTAGCCCATGCCCTTCTTACACAAAGTTGACAATTTGCAAAAAGCACCCATACCTATCACAAAAGGACATGTCACATCTTCTGACCAATAGGATTAGTTTATACAAACCAAATGCAAGAAAAAGATCACAAGAAGCAAGCCTGAAACACACAAGAACTCAGCATTCTCATTTTCCACCCTTGGAGCAAAAGCTTTCGAAACTCAGCATACAAGCCACAAACACTTAAACAAACTTCATAGATCAACTCAACTCATCACCCTGGTCACAAAGCACCCCTTAAATCAACCTGAAACTCAAAGAACTAAGAACACGATTCTCACCTGAGCTTGAACATAACTTGTTCAAACTCTCAAACCAGCCAGCACAAACCTTCTCTAAGCATCAAGAGTTCATAAGGGAGGTCATAGGAGTGGATTGCACAAAGGAAAGAAGCCAGAAAGCTGCAAACTGAAAGCTTCAAAACTCAGGTAGTTCAAGAACTTTTTTTCCAGAAACGATTTTTAAAGTTCCTAAGCTGTTCTTTGTAGTTCACTGATCACTCTGATGTTGTTGGTTTTGAAAATGGTGAAGAGATGAGAGTTTAATCTTGTTCTGAAACTTTTTGCCCTAGAAATTGTTTGCTTCGATTCTCTCTGATTATGAATGATAAATGATGTTTGAGTGAGGGGTTTGATTCGTTTTAGGGTGGGGGTGATTTCTGGATAGTTGGTTTTCATTTTCATTGCGTGTAGAGTGATTTAGCATTTGAGCTCGCCGGAGAAGATGACCGGAACCACTGTTCCGGTCATCTGAATGTCATTAAGGCTGGATTAGGGCTAATTAATTAGGGTTAGTGAGTTTAAATGTGAGCCGTCCAAACCTGCGCGCAGTCAACTCCCGCCCCTGCCAGTTTGAATTTCGTCCATTGGATCTGATTACTTTCTTATTTTTCATTTAATTCATTTTATTTTTTCCATTTAATTACATTGTTTTCTATATTTTATTTTAAAATAGCAAAACTTATTTGAAAATTCTGAAATTTTTTATACAAGTTATTATTTAATTTCAGAACACAAAAATATTTTTATTTTTATTTTTTGCATTTAAAAATTTTTTTTAAAATATTTAAAAGTTTATTTTTTATTAATTAATGAGAATTAATCAATTAAAAATACTTTTAGGTATTTAAAAATCACCAAAAAATTCATGAAACATTTAAAAACATTTAGAAACATTGTCCAACCCTCAAACCAAATTTCATTTTTGATCTTGATGCATTTTGAGAATTTTTCATGGAATTAAAATCATTTTAGTGCATTATTTTGATCCAAACTTCCAAAAATCATTTCTGCCTAACCATTGAGAGTTGGACCTTGATTCTTTTTGCATTGCATTGTGTTTAGCATGTAGTTTGTGAGATTAAATGGCCATGATTTGATCTTTCATTTTTAATTTTTTTGACATATTTTCTTGTTAAGGAACCCTAAAACCCTAGAAAACTTAGGAAAATCATAACTTGAATTAGGTTAAGAGTTGGAACTTCTCCTTTGGGCAGTGAGTTAGTATAGGATTAGGGATCCTTTGAGTGCATTTACAATTTTTTATATTGATGTTTGCTTCTGATTTTGGTTTGTGTTTGATGCTTTGATCATAAACCCTAATTTGGGCTTCCATATGCATCCATCTTACATTTGCATTCATACCTTGACTTGCCATAGCATTTTGAGTATCCATTTGATTCATCTAACATCTTAAGACATATTGAAATCATGTTTGATCATTGCATCTTGCATTTGCCATGTTGTATGCCATATGCATCTCATAACTTTTCATGTATGTTCATGTGTCTTAACTTGCTTCACTTGCATCCATGGGCTTGTATGATCATCACCATGCCTTGTTTCATGTTTTCATCATCCTATAGCATCATTATCATCATGAATGTGCTTCTGGTTTTGGTTTGACTCATGCCATTTCATCTCATTTTGCATTGCATTGCATTTCTTTCACTAACTTTTCAGGTGGTAAGTTATCTTGAGAAGTGAATTTGCCTTCACTTCTCATAACTTCTTTTCATCTCTTTTTATGCATCCTTGCTGCATTTTTGTTTGTGTTTTAGATTTAGCTTGCTCATTCTTTTTCATCCCACTTTCTTTCCTCAAGTGACTTGCCTTCTTCAATGAAGCAAGTTACTTTGCTTCTCCTGATCCTTTCATCTGCTTCCTGGTGGTTTCTCTGAAGACTTCTCTTGTAAACCTCACAAACCCTAGGAACAACCAAGCATGACAATGATTAGGTTTTTGATTAATTCCCCTCTTAGTTTACCTTTGTGTCTCATTAAGTCTTCTCTTCTCACCTCATAATCAGGGACTAAACCCTAAAGGCTTTAAGGCTTTGTGATTAAGTTTATGCCTGCATCCTTCTATTAGGATGGAGTGTATAACTTTAATCCTAAGTGTTAAACCCTTAATGTGTTTAACTCCTTTAATCAATTCACTTAATAATCATCAAGACATCACACTTGTAACTTGGGCCTTGCATTAGGGTTCTAATTCTTCCTTAACTGGTTAAGAAGGACTAACCCTAGTGTTAATGGACAAGTCCCCCTCAAGTTGTCTTACAAATCATAAAATTCATTTCATCATCATATCTCTAAATAAAATCCACTTAATCAAAGGTTTGTTTTGTCATGAGTTTAATCCCTAATCATGGGTTAAGTTGAGGAGCTTTCCTCAGCTTAAACATTCTCATCTATCATCCTTCTATTAGGATGGTGTAATGAGTCTGTTTAATCCATGATTATGGCTTAATCTCATTACTTAACACTAAACAAAAACACCAAAAATATCTAAATAATCACAAGTAGGTTAATGATCTTAATCCTACATCAAAGGTGATTAAGTGTGAGAATCTGACTTCACACTTAAGGTATTCTCATTACCCCCTAATCAGAGGGAAGATGTGGTGAGTTTACTAAATCCATTGGTTTAGGCTTAAGCTCATTAACTTATGACAAACTTTCAAAAGCAATAAAAGACTGAAAACTCGAAAACAAACAATAATCGTCTCCTCTGGGATTCTTTTCTCATCTCATTCACTCATAAACGAGAACTTTCTTCTTCCGTCTAATGCAAGACGGTTTGCACCTGAGCCAGACAGGTCATACACTTGAGCATAGACAAGCAAGCAGTTCACAAGTCAATTCATCTTTCAGTCTCTTTGGGTCGAACTACGATGTTCTGACTTCCTCATTGCACGAGAGGATACGTAGGCATAACTTAACAGTTATCGAACAAAAGTCTCTGTATATCCCCCCTCCTTCTAGCATTCTTCCTTTAGCCTCATGATCTTGAGCATTTCATTCTCATTCTTACACTGACACTTTCATACTTCATATCACTTATACACTATACACTGACACCTGTACATCTTTTCCAGCTCTTTTATACACAAATTGCACTGACACTACCCCTTTAAAACACAAATCTTTTAAGCGTGGATCCCGTCGAGTACGGCGGACAATCTGGGTGCTAATACCTTCCCAGGTTGTAACCAACCCCCTTTCTCAGTCTCTCTGGTTCGCAACCGTCTTGTCCATATCTTTCTAGGTCTATGTAGCATTGCCTTTCCTCCGGGATAAAAATGCCTAGCTGGCGACTCTTTTCATTCCCTGTGAGTTCACTCCTGCGTGTTCTCACACCCTCCTCTCGCCGACCGTTCGCGTTTGTACCATATTTGGGCCATTCCCATTTATCGGGAGCGACAACTTGGCGACTCTGCTGGGGATCCTTATACTGTAACCAGGGCTTCTGGTTCTTTTTGTGGGTTCCTCCTAGCGCTTGTTTGATTTGTGTTTACTGGGGTATTATGTACTATTTGTGCTTGTATTTGTATTCATTTCTGCTTTATTGTACAGTTTTGTTTATTGCTTTCTTTATGGCTTTATGCATATATATCATATTGTCATACTGTGCTGGCTGGTTCTGCTTTGTTGCTTTGGTGGGAGGGGTTCTACTGAGAGTTGAGGTCCTATACCTGGGACCTGAGTGGCACCTAGGCTAGAGTGGTTCATGTTCTTTCCCATTCCATTTCGGTCTGGTGCGGGAATATGAAACACGGTTCAGATATGGGTTTCTTCTTGAGAACTCTGTGCTGCAGATTTCCTGTAGTACTAGGGCTATCTGGGAAGCCTGCTAAGTCTGGATGACCATTAGTATTGACCTTCAGAAACTGAGGTGAATTAGAGGAGTATCTTTTATGGTTATTGTAAACACTGTACCTCCGGGTTAGAAGTGTTTACACTTCTCATAACTGATCCAAGTCTGAGGATCTTTGTTTTAGAGCATCACCTGTGAGGGGGTTGGGCTGTTTACAGGTTTGCAGGTACCCTTTGACCTCAGCATACCCTGTTACTTTGTTTGATTAAGAGTACTCCACTTTGGAACAGTTCTTGTGATTTTTTTAACCCTGGACATGTGACTCTTTATTTGAGTCCCCCACCTTGGTTACTGGATTTATGAACCTCCATCTGGATTTCTTGAACACACCTGGACTTATATCAGGGCACTTGATCAGATCCAGCTCAGTCACAAACCCTTGCATATCATTTGCATACATCCTCATTGCATCATTTTAACATGTGTTTATTTGTTTTTCAGGGTATCCATCCTATCATTTTGGCTTGGTTTTGACCCCTTCTTCAGCTTAGACCTGTCTTCATCAGTGCTTACTTCAGCTATCAGTTACCTGCTTTAGTCACCTGCATCACCAGTCTCAGCCTGTCAGAGGCCTATCTTCAGTGTTATTCTCAACATCTGACTCAACTCTTCTTCAACAACATGGCACCTAAGAAGAGTAATATCTCCTATCATTTCTTTGAGCCTGAGTTGGCTAGCATCAGGAAGATTCAAACCCTGATTACTCCAGACCATATACCACTTTTTAGAGAACATTATGGAGGAATCCTTGATGTGGTTATGGATTTGGACCCTTCACAGAGGAGCTTGATACATACTTGCCTGCAGTTCTATGATCCACCTTTGAGGTGCTTCACCTTTCAGAATTTTCAGTTGGGACCCTTGTTGGAGGAATATTCATCATTGGTTGGTGTATCTATCAGGGGTGGAATCCCCTTCAACCCTGAGATGGCTTTCCCAAGTAATGAGGAGATAGCAAAAGCACTATATCTGGAACCAGTTCTGATTGGGCAGAATTTGACAGCTAAGGCTGGAGTCTCTGGTTTTCATCTGGATTTCTTGACTTCTCAGGCTACTCTGAAGGCCTCCTTGGGGGAGTGGAAGGCAGTCTGTGCTCTGTTGGCCCTTAGCATATATGGGGTCATACTTTTTGCAGATGAGCCTAGGTTTGTTAGCAAGAATGCAATCCATCTTTTCATCCTGAGAAACCCAGTGCCCACCTTACTGGGGGATCTTTACTACTCTGTTCATCAAAGGAATGAAAAGCAAAGGGGAAGATTAGTAAGATGCTGTGCTCCTTTGTTCCATACTTGGCTGCTCAAGCATCTGCCAAAGACTGATGCATTCTTAAACCCTCATCAGCAGAAAAACTGGGCTAGGAGGCTTGTTGCTCTAACCTCAGATGACATCAGGTGGTGCACTCAGAGCACCAAGGGCAGAGACATCATTACAAGTTGTGGGCAATTTCCCAATGTACCTCTGATTGGAGTGAAGGGTTGCATTAATTACAACCCTCTGCTATTCAAAAGACAACTAGGCTATGCATTAGTCCATCCTCCTAGGGTACAGGATCTGGCAGAGACCCTTTATTGTGAGAACAAGCCTAATCTGGCTATTGTCAGGCAAGCATCCTGGGCTTGGGACAATGTGCAGACTAAGGGGGTAACCATTCTTGGGAGATGCAATAATGTGGCCTCAGCTCAGTACTATGAGTGGTCTCATGCCAGGGCTCAAGTTTCTGGGATGCCCTTCACTATTGAAGATATGCCTGGACCCTCCACAGCACCACCTCCACCAACTGTCAGCTTAGAGGAGTTTGAGAAATTGAAAGAGAGAAATGAGAAGCTGACTCAAGCTCTACAGAAGACCCTCTGGGAGAGGAGTGATGGTAGGTTGGATATTGAGAGATTAGAAAAGCTGAAGGTGGAGCATTTGGATAGAATTGAGAAGTCAGAGGATTACATTAAGAAGTCTAGGGCTGGAGAACAGATCTTGAAGAATGCCTGCAAAGAGGCTCAGTTCCAAAAGGCCAGGACTGATTTGTATCTGAAGGAGAGTCAGGCTAGGTGGGTCAGGATCACCGAAGCTCGTACTCAAGAGGATAAAAGGACTCAGGACAAGATTGAGCAGCTGGAAGCTAGTGCAAAGGAGCAACAGGAAGCCCTGGCAGCAGCCCAGAGAGAGATCTCAGAGTTGAAGATTAAAGCTGGTGTGAAGAGGTCAAAGGACCATAGTCAACACAAGAAGTTAACTGCAGCTGTTATTACCAGGAATCTCCTCATCAGGAATCTTACAGAGCGCCCAGCTGATCCTGTGACTGAGGCACTTCTCAAGGAAGTTCAGGAGGATGAGTTTGGTCTTAGTGTTTGACTTTTGCTTGTTGTTGCTTTCATTTCATGTACTTTTCTTTATGTTGTATTTTTGACCCCTCAGAGGGCTTGTATTGTAAAAAGAAAACAAACTATGTATCATTTACTTTTTGTAATATATGTGTCGGTTTGTTTTATCTGATTTCTTCAAGCAACATCACAAGCACCTTCTTCAAGGGTCTGGAAAGGTCAAAACCAAGTTCCAAGCCGGATACCTTGGAAACAAATAAGCACACTGCATTGCATACTAACCTTTTGTTTTGTTTTGTAGGTTTTTGTTTTATTGTTACTAACTCTGTTGTGAACTCAGGAACTATTGCTCGACGTCGAGGGTTTCCACTCAACCGTCCACACAGATATCCCACCCGCAACAATCTTCCAGGCATACAGATGGACCAAGTACAGCAGGACCTTACAGAGGTCCGGAATCAGATGGCCAACGAGAGGTTGGAAATGAGGAATCAGATGACACAATTTATGGAGGTGATGAATAATATGGCTCAAAGCCAAGAGAGATTGAGAGCACTAGTAGAGGGGAAGAATCAAGAAGACCATCATCCAGGGACTGCTGGGACAAGCAACAATGAGAGAGTCCAGCCTCATGTTAATCCCCCAGTCTTTGGACCCCACCAGCATCCAGAGATCAACATCCCTGTCAATGTGCAAGGGACTGCTACAGCAGGTAGAGTACTGCAAGAAGACCCCCAAGAAGATCAGTTCACAGTGATGGGAGCTGGGGAGGAAGCCTATGACAGAAGGCTAGAAGAGATTGCTGAGAAACTGAAATCTTTGGAGTCCCAGAATTCTTTGGGATTTGATGTTATGGACATGGGTCTAGTGGACGGGGTCAGGATTCCCCACAAATTTAAACCACCATGCTTTGAGAAGTATAACGGGACTTCTTGCCCCCGGACCCATTTACAATCCTTTCTGGGGAGGCTGAAGGCCTATACCATGGACGAAAAGCTATGGATGTTTTATTTTGAAGATAGCTTAACTGGAGCATCGAGGGAATGGTACTCTCATCTGACCAGAGCAACCATTAGATGCTGGAAGGACCTGGCAGAGGCCTTTATCAGACAGTATCAGTACAATTTGGATATGGCTCCCAACAGGACCCTCCTGATGGGGATGACACAATCATCCAGGGAAAGCTTCCGGGAGTACGCCCAGAGATGGAGGCAATTGGCTGCTGCTGTCCAGCCAGCTATGTCAGAGAGGGAGATGGCAGATATGTTTATGAACACCCTCCAAGGAACATACATTGACAGGTTGGCTGCCTTTTCTTCCACTAGCTTTGCTGACGTGGTCATAGCCGGGGAAAGAATTGAAAGCCTAATAAAGATGGGTAAGATTTCTGACAACGGTGCTAGCTCATCCAGCAACCCAAGAAAGCCTTTTGTAGGCCCAAGAAGAACTGGCAAGACCAATGCTATCCATACCAGCAGGGGCAGACCCCAATATGTTCATAGGTGTAAACACCCCAAATTTGCCCTCACCCATTCACACCATGGCTTGTGATCATTCTCATATGCATAAGTACAATCATATCATCTCACATCTCATTTTTGATTCACTGGATAGTTTCTAAGGCATCTGCACCTAGGGTTTGTGATCTGAGCAATCCCAAAGCTTCTTGGGCCATTCCAAAGGCCACCAATCAATTCAAAGTGGTCCATGTGTGTTCTTATATCATATTCCATCTCCTCAAAGTCAAAAATGCAGAGGAATTACAAGAGCTAGGGTTTGAGTGGATGCAGAGCCAGTTTGAACTGCACAGTTGACTGAAAATTAGGGTTTTGGTTTCAGAGGCCATAACTCCAAATTTTTTGGCCATTCTTGTTTCCATTGATCTCTATATGGTATAGGGAGTATGCATATCAATTTTCATGAAGAAATTCCATGGGGAAGTCATCTGATCAAGAGTTGACTTTTCAGACAAGTCAGTGCAAAATCAGGGCATCTGAGGCCCCCAATGACCCAACCAATGGGTGATCTTCATCATTTTGAGTGTATATGATCTTTATTTGATCATGGAAGAAGGTTGAAGTTCATAGAAATCAAGAATTTAGGGTTTTTGCAAAGGTTGACTTTTTGGGCATAGTTGACTTTTCAAGAATGCATCATTTTAGGTCAATTTTCAAGCTTTGATTCTTGGTCCAAAAAGGCTTCAAATGGAAAAACTTTGGTCATGAAAGTTGTAGATCTCATCTTTCCCTTTTCAAAAAGTACAAGAACATGATCAAACTCTTCTTGGATCAAAAGTTATGGCAATGCAAAGTTGGCTAAAATCATTAATTTTCAAGGCATGCCTCAAATGGAAATTTTGCAAAACCTTGAACCAATGCATCATGTGACCTCTAATTCATTTCAAACCATTACACAAACATTCTCTAAGTCCTAAAAATCAGAATTGGATCAAGTTTGCTCATGGCTTGGTTTGTGTAACAAGACTTTATCACATGTGAACCAAAATGTCACAAGTTGCAAAACACTCATTTCACTCCCTACCACTTGCAGCCTTGGATGCTGGACCAAGCTGACATTTCCCCCTCATCTTGCTGCGCATAGCCCATGCCTTGTACCAAGCTAGCACCTCACCATACTTTCTCTTACACAAGAGTTGACAAATTGCAAAAGTTGCCTCACCTATCCATAAAGCACATGTCAAATCAACTGACCAATGAGAGAGAGTCATATGGACAATTTGCAAGCAAAGCATAGCATAAGGCAAGGCTGAAACCACCACATTTACCACATACACAAAAACCTTCCATTTTGCATAAGCTTTCGAATTCCTCTCCACAGCAAGCAAACACTCAAACCTTTTCCTCCATTCAACTCACCATGTATCATTGAGTTGAAATCACCAGGAACACAAGCCTAAAACAGCCAGAACATCTCACTGCCATTTCTCACTCCATTTTGCAGTTGCATTCGAAACTCTCATCCTAGCTCACAAACACACAAACAAACACCACAAACCTTCTCCATTCATCATCAGGACCTCAAACCTTCATTCACCATGACCTGAAAGTGCCAGAATCTCCATTGCCATTTTTGACTGAACTGAAGCAGGAGCTTTCGAAACTCATCATCAAGCCAACTTAAACTCCATTTGAGCATTCAAACATCTTCTGGGGACCAAGTAGAGCAGCTTGCACAAAGAGAGGTGGCCAGAAAGTTCCTAAACTGAAAGCTTCGAATCTCAGGTAGCCTGAAATTTATTTTTCCAGAAGTTGTTTTTCTTGTTACAAACTTGTTCTTTGTGTTGTCCTGATCATTCTGGTACCATTGGTTTTGAAAATGGTTGTGATTTGAGCATTTAATTTGTTTCTGAAGCTTGCGTGACCTAGAACTTTTTCTCTTCGATTCAGTTGATTTAGGAAATATAAATTTGTTTTGAGAGAGGGGTTTGGCTCGTGAGAGGGTAAGGATCATTTCCATGTTCTTGGTTTTCATTTTTGGTACGTTTTGAGAGGTTTGGAGATTTTTCAGGTGAGAGCTGGCCGGAGAAGACGACCGGAAGTCTTCTCCGGCCACCTGAAAGTAATTTGTGCCCTAATCACATAATTAATGAAGTTTGAATTTGGTCCCTTGGATGTGTTGACTCGCGCGTGTTTGGACGCCCAGGATCATCCCATTATGCCCTAATCCCAGTTGACTTTCTTTAATCTGGATTAATTAATTCATAAATCAAAAATTAGCTGAGGTGAAATCTAGGCCATTCATTAGCGCGCCAGTCAACCTTTTCATTTCAACTTTGAATCTGGATCATTGGATCAGATTACTTTCTCTTTTATTTTGTTTTATTTCATTTTCTTTCTATTTAATTTGCATAATTATTTTAAAATAGCAAAAAATTCTTAAAAATTATGAAACTTTTTCTTTAAAGTTTTATTAATTTTTAAGACCCAAAAATATTTTTATTTTATTTTTTATCATTAAAAAAGTATTTTTAAACATTTAAAAGATTATTTTTAATTGATTAATGAGAATTAATTAATTAAAAATACTTTTAGGTATTTAAAAATTACAAAAAAATTCATGAAATGTTCTAAGACATTTAGAAACATTGTCCAACCTTCAAACCAAATTTCTTTTTTGATCTTGATGCATTTTAAGAATTTTTCATTGAATTAAATCATTTTTTATGCATTATTTTGATCATGGATTCAAAAATTCATTTCTGCCAATTGGTGAAGGTTGAGACATTGATTCTTTTTGCATTGTTTTCTATTTGGCATGTAGTTTCTAGGATAAAAAGGCCATGAATTGTTCTTGCATTTTCAAATTGTTTGGCATTTGTTTTGTTAAAAACCCTAAAAAACCCTAATATCTTGTAAAATTCATATCTTGAGTTTGGTTAAGAGTTGGAACCTCCCCTTTGAACCTTGGTTTAGCATAGGATTAGGGTTTCTTTGAGTGCCATCTTCCATTTTTATCTTAGGGTTTTGTTTCTGTTTTGGGTTTTTGTTTGATGATTGATTCATGAACCCTAATTTGGGCTTTCTCTTGCATCCTTCTTGCATTCTCTTGCATAACATGACTTGTCTTTGCATTTTGTGCATGTTTATGATTCATTTGACATCTTAAGACATATAGGAAACATGTTTGATCATTGCATTACATACTTGCCATGTCATTTGCCTTGTATGCTTCATAACATTCCATGTTTGTTCATGCTCCTTAACTTGCATCATATGCATTCATAAGCTTGTATGAACATCCCCGTTGCTTTGCCTCATGTTTGCAGCACCTCATAACATCATTAACATCATGTGCATGCTTCTGGTCTTGCTTTGCATCATATCATTTCATCTCATCTTGCATTGCATTGCATTTCTTTCTAACATTTCAGGTGGTAAGTAAACTTGAGAAGTGAATTTGCCTTCACTTCTCATAACTTTTCTTTTCATCTCTCTTGCATCCATTGCTGCATTTCTATTTGTGTTTGAGATTGAGCTTGCTCATTCTTCTTCCTCCCACTTTATTTCTTCAAGTGACTTGACTTCTTGAATGAAGCAAGTCACTTTGCTTCTCTTGATCCTGTTCATCTGCTTCCTGGTGGCTCCTTTGAAGATTTCTCTTGAAAACCTCACAAACCTTAGGATCATCCAAGCATGACAATGAATTAGGGTTTTGATTAGTCTACCCTTTTAGTTTTACCTTTGTGTCTCCTTGAGTCCTCTCTTCTCACCTCATAATCAGGGACTAAACCCTAAAGGCTTTAAGACTTTGTGCTTAGGGTTATGCCTGCATCCTTCTCTTAGGATGGAGTGTATAACTTTAATCCTAAGTCTTAAACCCTTAAGGTGTTTAAATCTCTTAATCAATTCATCTAATAATCATCAAGACATCACACTTGTAACTTGGGCCTTGCATTAGGGTTCTAATTCTTCCTTAAGTGGTTAAGAAGGACTAACCCTAGTATTAATGGACAAGTCCCCCTCAAGTTGTCTTACAAACTATAAAGTTCACTTCATCATCATATCATTAAATAAAATCCACTTAATCAAAGGCTTGTTTTGTCATGGGTTTAATCCCTAATCATGGATTAAGTTGAGGAGTTTTTCTCAACTTAAACATTCTCATCTATCATCCTTCTTTTAGGATGGTATAATGAGTCTGTTTAATCCTTGATTATGGCTTAACCTCATTACTCAACACTAAACAAAAACAACAAAAACATCTAAATAATCACAAGTAGGTTAATGATCTTAATCCTACATCAAAAGGTGATTAAGTGTGAGAATCTGACTTCACACTTAAGGTATTCTCATTACCCCTGATCAGAGGGAAGATGGGATGAGTTTACTAACCCATTGGTTCAGGCTTAAGCTCATTATCTTATGACAAACTCCAAAAACAATAAAAGACTGAAAACACAAAAACAAACAATAATCGTCTCCTCCGGGATTCTTTTCTCATCACACTCACTCGCAATCGAGAACTTGCTTCTTCCGTCTGATGCAAGACAGTTAGCACCTGAGCCAGACAGGTCATACACTTGAGCATAGACAAGCAAGCAGTTCATCAGTCAATTCACCTTTCAGTCTCTTTGGGTCGAACTACGGTGTTCTGACTTCCTCATTGCACGAGAGGATACGTAGGCATAACTTAACAGTTATCGAACAAAAGTCTCTGTATATTCCCCCTCTTTCCAGCCTTATCCTTTAAGCCTCATTATCATGAGCATTTCATTCCTGGTCTCACACTGACACTGTATATATATCACACTTCACACTTCTTACACTGACACCTGTACATTCTTTTCCAGTTATTTTACACACAGATTGCACTGACACTACCCCTTTAAAACACAAATCTTTTAAGCGTGGATCCCGTCGAGTACGACGGACAATCTGGGTGCTAATACCTTCCCAGGTTGTAACCAACCCCCTTTCTCAGTCTCTCTGGTTCGCAAACCGTCTTATCCGTATCTTTCTAGGCCTATGCAGCATTGCCTTTCCTCCGGGATAAAAATGCCTAGCTGGCGACTCTATTCATCTCCAGTGAGTTCACGGCTGTGTGTTCTCACTGTTCCCTTCGCCGACCGTTCGCGTCTGTACCTTCATATGAACCAGTTTCATTTGTCGGGAGCGACAGCTTGGCGACTCTGCTGGGGACCCTTATATTGCAACCAGGGCTTCTGGTTCTTTTTGTGGGTTCCTCCTAGCGCTTGATTGATTTGTGTTTACTGGGGTGTTATGTGTTCATTTGTGTTTGTATATGTTTTATTTTTGCTTTATGTACAGTTGCTTTACTGCTTTCTTTACTGCTTTACATATATCATACTGTCATTGTTGCTGGCTGGATCTGGTTTCTTGTTTTGGTGGGTGGGTGTTCCATTGAGAGTTAAGGTCCTATACCTGGGACCTGAGTGACACCTAGGCTAGAGTGAATCATATTCTTTCCCATTCCATTTCGGTCTGGTGCGGGAATATGAAACACGGTTCAGATGTGGGTTTCTTCTTGAGAACTCTGTGTTGCAGATTTCCTGCAATGCTAGGGCTATCTGGGAAGCCTGCTAAGTCTGGATGACCTTTTAGTATTGACCTTCAGAAATTGAGGTGAATTAGAGGAGGAATTGTTATGGTTATTGTAAACACTGTACCTCCGGGTTAGAAGTGTTTACACTTCTCATAACTGATCCAAGTCTGAGGATCCTTGTTCTAGATCATCACCTGTGAGGGGGTTGGGCTGTTTACAGGTTTGCAGGTACCTTGACCTCAGAATACCCTGTTACTTTGACTTTGTTAAGAGTACTCCATGTTGGACAGTTCTTGTGATTCTAAAACCCTGGACATGTGGCTCTTTATTTGAGTCCCCCACCTTGGCTACTGGATTTTTAGACCTCCATCTGGAATTCTTGAACACACATGGATCTATACCAAGGCAGTTAATCAGATCCAGCTCAATCACAAACCCTTGCATTTCATTTGCATACATACTCATTGCATCATATTAACATGTGCTTATTTGTGTTTCAGGGTATCCATATTCCTCTGGTTTTGGTTTTGACCCCATCTGCAGTTTTGACCTATCTCCACCAGTACTTGCTTCAGCTTGTCAGCCATATACTTCAGATACTTGCACTAGCCAGCCAGTGGCCCACTCCTCAGCATCTTCATCAGCACTTATTCTGCTCAGTCCTCAGCATCATGGCTCCAAAGAAAAGCAACATCACCTATCATTTCTTCCAACCAGACTTGTCAGACATCAGGAGGATCCAAACCCTGATCACTCCAGATCACATACCCTTGTTCAGGGAGAGTTATGGAGATATACTGGACATGGTCATGGATCTGGACCCTTCACAGAGGAGCCTCATCCATACTTGCATTCAGTTCTATGATCCCCCATTGAGATGTTTCACCTTTCAAGACTTTCAGTTGGGGCCTCTATTAGAAGAATACTCATCTTTGATTGGTTTGCCTATCAAAAGAGAAATCCCATTCAACCCTGAAATGGTCTTTCCTAGCAATGGAGAGGTGGCAAAAGCTTTGCACCTGGAGCCTGTTTTGATTGAACAGCATATGACCTCTAAAGCTGGAATCCCTGGTTTTCATCTTGACTTCCTGATTTCTCAAGCTAGTTTGAAAGCCTCCCTGGGGGAGTGGAAAGCTGTTTGTGCTCTTTTGGCCTTGAGTGTATATGGAATTGTATTGTTTGCAGATGAGCCTCGATTCATTAGCAAGAATGCAATCCATTTGTTCATCCTGAAGAACCCAGTGCCAACTTTACTGGGTGATCTCTATTACTCAGTCCATCAGAGAAATGAGAAGCAGAGGGGAAGATTAGTGAGGATTTGTGCTCCATTATTCCATGCTTGGCTTCTTAAGCATCTACCCAGGACAGATGCATTCCTAAATCCTCATCAGCAAAGCAACTGGGCTAAGAGGCTCACTACTCTCACTTCAGCAGATATCAGATGGTGTACTCAGAGCACCAAAGGCAGAGACATGATCACCAGCTGTGGGCACTTTCCCAATGTGCCTTTGATAGGAGTTAAGGGAAGTATCAACTATAACCCTCTGCTGTTCAGGAGGCAATTGGGCTATGCACTGGTTCATACTCCTAGGGAACAAGACTTGGTTGAGACCCTCTACTGTGAGAACAAGATTAGTTTGACTGTTGTTAGGCAGGCTGCTTGGGCCTGGGATCATGTTCAAACCAAGGGAATCACCATTCTGGGGAAGTGCAATAATGTGGCATCAATCCAATATTATGAGTGGTCCCGTGCTAGGGCCCAATTCTCTGGAATGCCCTTTACCATAGAAGACATGCCTGAGTCATCTTCAGCACCACCCCCTGCCACTATCAGTTTGGAGGAGTTTGAAAGCTTGAAAGAAAGGAATGATAAGCTAACCCAAGCCTTGCAGAAGACCCTCCGGGAGAGGAGTGAAGGTGTGAGGGAGATTGAAAGATTGGAGAAGTTGAGGGTAGAACACTTGACTAAGATTGAGAAGTCTGGGGAGTATATCAACAAGTCTAAAGCTGGTGAACAGATTCTGAAGAATGCTTGTAAAGAAGCCCAGTTCCAAAGAGCAAGAACAGACTTGTATTTGAAGGAAAGTCAGGCCAGGTGGGTCCGGATCACTGAGGCCCGTACTCTAGAAGACAAGAGAGCTCAAGACAAGATGGAGCAGATGGAAAAAGCCCTGGCAGCAGCCCAGGAGGAGATATCAGAGCTGAAAATCAAAGCAGGAGTGAAGAGGTCTAAAGACCAAAGTCAAAACAAGAAGGTGACTGCAGCTGTTGCAACAAGAAACCTTCTCATCAGAAATCTTACGGAGCATCCGGCTGATCCTGTGACCGAAGCACTTCTCAAGGAAGTTCGTGAGGATGAGTTTGGCCTTGGAGTTTGATCATTTGCTTGTTGTTGTTCCTTTTCCATGTACTTTTGCTTTTTGTGATGTATTTTGACCCCTTTGAGGGCTTGTGTTGTAACTTGAACAAATTATATTATTTCGCATTTTTGTAATATATTTGTGTTAGTTTCTATCTGGGTTCACATCAAAAGCAACTTCAACAGCATCATCTTCAAGGGTCTGGAAGGGTCAAAACTGAAGGCCAAACCGGATACCTTGAGAACAAATAAGCATAACTGCATTGCATGCTAACCCTTTTGTTTGTTTTGTAGGTTTTTGTTTTGTTGTTGCTAACCTCTGTTGTGATGTTCAGGAATTATTGCTCGCCGCCGGGTATTTCCTCTCAACAGGCCACACAGGTACCCAACTAGAAACAACCTTCCGGGAATCCAGATGGATCAGATGCAGCAAGACCTTACGGAGGTCAGAAACCAGATGGCCAACGAAAGGTTGGAGATGAGAACTCAGATAACACAATTCATGGAAGTGATGAACAATTTAGCTCAAAGCCAGGAGAGGCTCAGAACTTTGGTAGAAGGAAGGAATCAAGAGGAGCCCCATGTGGGGACTGCTGGCACAAGTAACAACGAGAGGGTCCAACCTCATGTCAATCCCCCAGTTTTTGGACCCCATCTCCATCCAGAGGCCAACATCCCAGTCAACATTCAAGGGACAGCCACAGCAGCCAGAGTACTTCAAGAAGATCCTCAGGAGGACCAGTATACAGTAATGGGTGCCGGAGAAGAAACATATGATAGACGATTGGAAGAGATAGCTGAGAAGTTGAGGTCCTTAGAATCTCAAAATTCTTTGGGTTTCGACGTCATGGACATGGGGCTGGTAGACGGGGTCAGGATCCCCCATAAGTTCAAGCCTCCTTGCTTCGAAAAGTATAATGGGACTTCATGCCCCCGGACTCATTTGCAATCATTTCTGGGAAGGCTGAAGGCCTATACAATGGATGAGAAATTGTGGATGTTCTATTTTGAAGATAGCTTGACTGGAGCTTCGAGGGAGTGGTATTCCCATCTGACAAGAGCAACAATTAGATGCTGGAAGGACCTGGCAGAGGCCTTCATCAGACAGTATCAGTATAATCTAGATATGGCACCCAACAGGACCCTCCTAATGGGAATGTCACAGTCTTCGAGGGAAAGTTTCCGGGAATATGCCCAAAGGTGGAGGCAACTGGCTGCTGCTGTTCAACCACCAATGTCTGAGAGAGAAATGGCGGACATGTTTATGAACACCCTTCAGGGAACATATATTGACAGGTTAGCTGCTTTCTCTTCCACCAGCTTCGCAGATGTTGTCATAGCTGGGGAAAGAATTGAAAGCCTGTTAAAGATGGGAAAGATCTCAGACAACGGTGCAAGCTCGTCCAGTAGTACAAGAAAGCCTTTTGCAGGCCCGAGAAGAGCTGGCGAGACTAATGCCATCCACACCAACAGGGGTAGGCCCCAATATGCTCAGAGGTCAATAGCAGCAGTCACTATCCCCGCTCCAGCTCATCCTCAGCCAGTCTATCAACCTCCTCAACAAAACTTCCAACAACAACCTCAGTATCATCAGAATCAGTATCCTCCAAGAAACTTCAACAACAACAACTCCAACAACAACAATCAACAAAGGCCATTCCAACAAAGACCATCCCAAGCTAACCGAGTGATCGACCCGATCCCAATGCCGTATGCTGCCTTGCTGCCACAACTTCTGAAACTCAACCTGGTTGAGCTAAGAACGTTGGCACCTCCGGATCCCAACAGTCTACCAAGGAACTATGACTCCAATGCTAGGTGTGCTTTTCATTCAAACGCACCTGGTCACAGTACAGAAAGATGCAGAGCTCTGCATATGAAGGTACAAGACTTGGTAGACTCCAAGGCTCTGAATTTTGCACCTCCGCCCAATGTCAATAAAAACCCAATGCCAAACCATGGTGGTCCTCGAATTAACGCTATTGAAGAAGACCAACCGTCTTATTTAATAACCAGTGTGGATCAGATCAGGACACCATTGGTGGAAATCAAAGCTCAACTCCGTGAAAACCAAATATTTCCGGGGTGTGAACTAGGGTGTCCCTACTGCAATATTTCATGGAATGGGTGCGAGGACCTGAGGAATGGCATTGACAGCCTTATTCAGAGTGGTTTGCTACAGATCACTACATCATTTCCGACAAATCCGGCAACTTCATCAACAACGGTTTCAGACCCTCCTACAACTGCAGCAACTATTGTTCCCGACAACTCATCAGCACCATCAACAAGTATTTCACCTGTCCTCCCAAATGACCAGTTTTCAACAGTTCCTCCTGCTACAACTTCAGCTTCATTCCATTTCGAATCTCCATCAGCAACAACAACAGTCCTTCCAACAGTACCTCCTACAACACCAGCAATCAATCATGAAGATGTCTCTACTGTTACCATATTCTACGATCCTGAAAATAATTCTGCCTACCATTCAGAAGGTGCTGCTCCCGCCAGAGCACCAGTTACAATCTTTTATGATCCACAAACAATAACAGTCCCTTCAGCAGTAGCAATCAGTCCGGTCACTGTCACGGTGCCTGGACCAGTACCATATGAAAGCAATAGGGCCATCCCCTGGCACTATGGCTCTGACTTGTATTGCGAAGGAAAAAGAATCACTCTGGAAACATCAACACCTGCACCACAAGTAGATAATGTGGGGGGAGGCGGAGGCTTCACTCGAAGCGGACGTCTCTTCGCCTCACAAGTTCAAAGACCTACTGCCGAAGCAGAAGTTGCTGCCAAGGCAAAAGGAAAGAGCCCGGTGCAGGAAGATCAAACTGTTAAAGAAGCCCTGAAAACTCCATTCGACCAGGAAGTTGACGAGTTTATGCGGATCATCAAAAAGAGTGATTACAAAGTTGTGGACCAACTTCACCAGACGCCATCCAAAATCTCTATCCTCTCACTGCTTATGTGCTCCGAAGCCCATCGGAATGCACTACTTAAAGTCCTGCACGCAGCTTACGTGCCTGAGGAGATTACTGTCAACCAATTGGAAACCGTGGTTGGTAATGTTACTGCTAGCAATGGGCTAGGGTTTACCAATTCTGACTTGACAGCGGATGGCCGCAACCACAACAAAGCCTTGCACATAACCCTGGAATGCAAAGGAGCTGTCCTTTCTCATGTGCTGGTGGACACAGGTTCTTCCCTGAATGTCTTACCAAAGAAGGCTCTGGTGAAGTTAGAATATGATGGATTGGCATTGAGACCCAGCAACCTGGTGGTAAGAGCCTTTGATGGTTCGAAGAGATCGGTTCTGGGAGAGATTGAGCTGCCTGTGACAATTGGCCCACAGACCTTTAAAACTATCTTTTATGTGATGGACATTCAGCCCGCCTACAGCTGTTTGTTGGGTAGGCCCTGGATTCACGCCGCCGGCGCAATAACGTCTACCCTTCACCAAAAGTTAAAATTTGAGTGGGAGGGTCAAGTTGTCACGATCTGTGGGGAGGAGGATATTTTCGTTAGCCATCTGGCTACCTACAAGTACATTGAGATGGATGGGGAGATCCATGAAACAATGAGCCAAGGTTTTGAAGCCTTGAACGTCAATGAAGCGTCTGCTGTATCTGGTACTCCAATGTCATCTTACCAACAAGCCCGGAAGGTTGTTGAAGAAGGAACTGCCCTAGGCTGGGGCAAGGTATTAGCTGTGGAGGAGAAGAAGGACAAATTTGGGTTGGGTTACAGACCAACTCAACATCAAGCAAGGGCTGCTGCAGAGCCTGGTTTTGTCAGTGGGGGGATGCTTACCCCCGATGCTATCAACTGTCTGGAAGACGAGCTGGAAGAGGAGCGCAATCTGGAGAATTGGATTCGTCCGAAGATCCCGGGGAGCAGTGTCTCGAACTGGTCTTCCCAGGAAATTATAAGAGTTACTCATGCAGAGTAATTATTATTTCCTGAATTTTTTATAGCATGCATCCAAGTCTTGCATCTTGCCCAAGATGACAAGACTCATTTTGTGATCAGGGCCATCTGTACTTTTGTGCAAACAAGATTAAATTAATGAAATATCAGACATCTTTTTGCAAACGAGTCTTTTTCTTTTTTGTTCACTGTTTTTCCATTTCTCTTTTTGTACAAAAATAAATGGCGGTGTTTTCAAAATGATAACTTCATTTCACTTTTTCTAAAGCAAGATTAAAATCAATCACTAAAATGAACAAACTTAACCCCTTGCAGAGAGTGCCTTCCTGACAGCACCGACAACAGCACGGCTATGACATCGTATGACTTTGACAACCCGATCAATCAAGCTGATGAAGGGGTTGATGAAAAATATGAGCTTCCTGAAGAGCTAGCCAGGTTGTTGAGGCAAGAGGAGAAGGTTATTACTCCTCATCAGGAGGAAATTGAAGTGATTAATCTTGGTACAGACGAAGACGTGAAAGAAGTTAAAATCGGGGCCTGCCTGCAAGACTCAGTGAAGAGACAACTGATAGATCTGCTTCAAGAGTATGTTGATGTGTTTGCTTGGTCGTATCAAGATATGCCAGGGTTGGATACCGATATAGTTGTGCACAAGCTGCCTCTGAGGGAAGAGTGCCCACCAGTGAAACAGAAGCTGCGCCGAACTCGCCCAGACATGGCTATGAAAATCAAAGAAGAGGTACAAAAGCAATGGGACGCCGGGTTCCTTGCTGTAACTAGCTATCCGCCGTGGGTTGCTAACATAGTACCTGTGCCTAAGAAAGACGGAAAAGTAAGAATGTGTGTTGATTACCGGGATCTGAACAGAGCCAGCCCGAAAGATGACTTCCCATTACCTCACATTGATGTATTGGTGGATAACACGGCTCAGTTCTCGGTATTCTCCTTCATGGATGGATTTTCAGGATATAATCAGATCAAGATGTCACCTGAAGACATGGAGAAGACAACATTCATCACACCTTGGGGCACGTTCTGTTACAAAGTGATGCCATTCGGACTGAAGAATGCTGGTGCAACATACCAACGGGCTATGGTGACATTATTCCACGATATGATCCACAAGGAAATCGAGTGTTATGTGGATGATATGATTGCCAAGTCCCTTACAGAGGAAGATCACCTGGTGAATCTGCTGAAGTTGTTCAAGCGTCTGAGGAAATATCAACTAAAGCTGAACCCCAACAAATGCACATTCGGGGTGCGATCCGGTAAGCTGCTGGGATTTATTGTAAGCGAGAAAGGGATTGAAGTTGACCCTGATAAAGTCAAGGCTATTCAAGAAATGCCTGCACCGAAAACTGAGAAAGAAGTTCGAGGGTTCTTAGGTCGATTGAACTACATCTCGCGGTTCATATCTCACCTTACAGCAACCTGTGAACCCTTGTTCAAGCTATTAAGAAAGGAGCAAACGGTCAGGTGGAACGAAGATTGCCAGAAGGCTTTTGACAAGATCAAGGAATACTTACAAGAACCGCCAATCCTCATGCCTCTAGTAGAAGGAAGACCTCTGATTATGTACTTGACAGTATTAGAAGAGTCAATGGGGTGTGTGCTGGGCCAGCATGACGAGTCTGGTCGAAAAGAGTATGCAATATACTACCTAAGCAAAAAGTTTACCGACTGTGAACAACGTTATTCACTGCTCGAGAAAACTTGCTGTGCTTTAGCGTGGGCTGCTCGCCGACTGAGACAGTATATGTTGACCCACACTACCTTATTAATCTCAAAGATGGATCCAGTTAAGTACATTTTCGAGAAGCCAGCTCTTACCGGACGGGTTGCAAGATGGCAGATGATTCTCACAGAATACGACATACAGTACACATCTCAGAAAGCCATCAAGGGCAGTGTACTATCTGAATATCTTGCTGAGCAACCCATTGATGACTACCAGCCAATGAGGTTTGACTTCCCTGATGAAGACATCATGTTCATTAAAGCAAAAGATCACGAAGAGCCTATTCACACTGAAGGGCCTGACCCGGAAGAAGAATGGACTATGATGTTTGATGGGGCTGTTAACATGAATGGCCGTGGTGTTGGTGCAGTACTCATTACACCTAAAGGAGTTCACATGCCTTTCTCGGCAAAACTCACTTTCAACTGCACTAACAACGAAGCTGAATACGAAGCTTGCATTATGGGTCTTGAGGAAGCCATCGACCTCAGGATCAAGACATTGACCGTATTCGGAGATTCAGCTTTGGTAGTCAATCAAACCAACGGGAAATGGTACACCCACCAAGATCATCTGATACCTTACAGGGATTATACAAGGAGGTTATTGACTTTCTTCACAACAGTCAAGCTTGAGTATATCCCTCGAGACGAGAATCAGTTCGCAGATGCTCTTGCTACCATTTCATCCATGATCAAAGTTCAAGCTGCTAACTTTGTACCCCAGATTTCAGTGTCTAGACTTGATAGACCAGCATATGTATTCGCAGCAGATGTTGTCAAGGATGATAAGCCTTGGTTTCATGACATTAAGTGCTTCTTGGAGGATCAGACATACCCACCTGGGGTATCTTCCAATGATAAGAAGACTTTGAGAAGGCTTGCTGGTAGTTTCTTTCTGAACGCTGATGGGTCTTTGTACAAGAGGAACTTTGACATGGTACTCCTCAGATGTGTTGACAGGACGGAAGCAGATTTGCTGATGCATGAAGTGCATGAAGGATCTTTTGGTACCCATGCTGGAGGGCATGCAATGGCTAAGAAGTTGTTAAGATCAGGCTATTATTGGATCACAATGGATGCAGACTGTTGTGCCTATGCCAGAAAATGCCATAAATGCCAGATCTACGCAGATAAGGTGCATGTGCCTCCCAATCCTTTGAACATCATGTCTTCACCATGGCCCTTTGCTATGTGGGGTATTGACATGATTGGCAAGATTGAGCCGACCGCTTCAAATGGCCACAGATTCATCCTGGTTGCCATTGACTATTTCACCAAGTGGGTTGAAGCAGCCTCATATGCAAACGTCACTAGACAAGTGGTAGCCAGATTTCTGAAGAGAGATATCATCTGTCGGTATGGAGTGCCTGAGCGAATCATTACTGATAATGGTTCCAATTTAAACAACAAAATGATGGCAGAGCTGTGCCGGGACTTCAAGATTCAACATCACAATTCTTCTCCTTACAGGCCAAAGATGAACGGCGCTGTTGAGGCAGCTAACAAGAATATTAAGAAGATTGTACAGAAGATGGTAGTCACCTACAAAGACTGGCACGAAATGCTACCGTTTGCCTTGCATGGGTACCGCACGTCAATCAGAACGTCCACTGGGGCAACACCTTATCAGCTTGTATATGGTATGGAAGTGGTCCTACCTGTTGAAGTTGAACTACCCTCGTTACGGGTATTAATGGATGTTAAACTGAGTGAAGCAGAATGGGTACGGTCCCGATACGAACAACTGAGTCTGATCGAAGAGAAAAGATTGGCTGCAATATGCCATGGGCAGTTATATCAGAAGAGAATGAAGAAAGCCTTCGATCAGAAAGTCAGGCACCGAGAGTACCAAGTAGGGGATCTTGTGTTGAAAAGAATCCTCCCTCCTCATACAGACTACAGGGGAAAATGGACTCCAAATTATGAAGGACCATTCGTTGTAAAGAAAGTTTTCTCTGGTGGAGCGCTGATGCTCAGCACCATGGATGGTGAAGATTTCCCGTCCCCTGTGAATTCAGATGCAGTTAAAAAATACTTCGCATAAAATGACCCGCTGGACATAAAAACAGAATGTAAGTCCAGGCAAAAATAGGGCATCCCGGCGAGTCAAAAACAGAATAAAAAACTCGGGCAAAAGTAAGGGAAAATAAATGAAAAAATGTACACCCGCTGAGTTGAAAAGCCGCATTGGACAACTCAGGCAAAAATGGGTATCCCGATGGATTGAAAACCCGAAAGGGCGATCCATGCAAAATAAGGGAATAAGCGAACAACTGCACTCTGAATTCGTCTGTATCACTTACAACTTGGTAAGCTACAAAGGATCAAGCTTCAATCAGAATCAACTTTCTTCAGAAAGCAAGACGAGAAGAACGTCATTGTCATACGAGTCATAGCAGGAGAGGAAGCTCCTCAAAGCGTCGCCAACACTGCCAGCATTTTGTTTCTCAATTTGTAACAATCCCCTCATTCCAGGAGATATGTTTCTTTGACTGTATCTTGCCAATTCAGGGCACATGAATTAATAAAATCAGATTTTCAGTCATGTTTCGTTTTTACATTTACGTTTTGCGAAGAGTTGTCTGATATCTCTAAAAATACAATTGCATAAGTACAGATGCCTTTCTCTAAAAATAAAAATAAAAACACATGCTTACAGGGAATGTGATTATTCTCGAAAGTACTTAACTCCTATGACGGAATCCAGTGAGGGATACCTCGGGACCTTTTGTACGTTTCCTTACCTTTGCAGGATTGCAGGTATCCAGAACACAACCTGGGGCATGCAGGTTGTGTCCCAGCAAGTAGGCGAATCATTATCAACTCGGTCTATCTTCCACATGGCACTAGAAGGTGCCCATTTCCCCAGCGAAGTTGCCAAATCAACATACACTCAATCTCAGCATCGGAAATGCTCTATCCCCAGCTGAGTTGCTCCCCATTGCTTTCCCCAGCAAAGTTGCCAAATCAACTAACAGGTTTAACACTCAGGATGTTTTCTCGCCAGCCGAGTTGCCTCTCATTACTCTCCCCAGCTGAGTTACCAACAGCATTCCCCAGCTGTAGTGCCAACCATTCTTCCTCAGCAGAATGCAGAAATCAGGGAATCATCTCCCCACGGAGCTTCAAGCCTTTATTCAGAAGAGCAACGCACGGAGAAGTCACAACAGAGTACAGAAAGCTTCTACAAACCCCAGCTGGGTCCCGTGTTATAAGGATATGTCAATCAGTGACCTATATCCCCGAGCAGATACATCATTAGATCTACCAATGATCTCATCCCCAGCTGGGATGTTCACTTCAAGCAGATCATCCAGAGATCTTCGCCGCAATGGGATCCGAATTCCGGATCGGTGCCTTTTTGCATAATCATAGCATTCGCATCATATTATACCCTCAGAGCGTAGCATTCCGTCTAATACGGAGCATTACGGCAAAAATCAAATACATAGCATAATCATAAGTCATGTTGTGAATTGAACGCTTGTGATTAGTAACCATTCATCAGAATACAGATTACTTTCCCCAGAATCCCCACCAAGGTCCCAGCAAAAGCAGTTGCCTCACAATCACAAACACCAGTATATACACCTTTTGGCACCCGTCCGTGTCATCCTTCCCCAGTAAAGTCGCCCGAACACTCTTTACAAACAAGATCACCCGTATTACAGATACATCATGACACCCGTCCGTGTCATATCTCAGCAGAAATCCAAAGACATCCTCTTTGCACTCACATATACCTATACATACACTTTCTTGACACCCGTCCGTGTCATATCCCCAGCGCAGTCGCTTACACCCTCATCACTCATATACTTGTTAATATTATACTCTTCTCTCTTGACACCCGTCCGTGTCACTTTCCCCAGCAGTTAAAACACTCGTCTATACAATACAATACTCACTACTCATGGTACACATATACAAATACTCGTCTGTATCTTGTATACATCATCACTCGTATCCCCGCAGATCCGACAGTAGTCCTTGTTCTTTGTTAACCAGTTGGTACTCGTCCGTACCATCATCTCAGAACATTGCGTCTAGTGTTTGTTTCTACATGATACTCGTCCGTATCATAGTCTTAAGGATGTTCGTCCGCATCTTTAATCCATACACCGTATAGATACTCGCTTGTGTCTATTATTCCCCAGAAGAATTCTTTCAGATGCAACGCTCGTCCGTGTTCTTTGTTAACCAGTTGATACTCGTCCGTATCATCATCTCTGAACATGTGTCATTTTGTTTCTACATGATACTCGTCCGTATCATAGTCTTAAGGATGCTCGTCCGCATCTTTAATCTATACACAATACCAAACACTTATACCTTTTGTTTCTTGGATGTAAACGCTCGTCCGTGTTTACTATCTCCCCAGTAGATTGCCAACAAATTTTCTTTTTATCTAACACTCGTCCTGTGTTATGATACCTTTGAGAGCAGCCGTACCCTGCTGAGTGGTCGTCCTCCACTTCTTGATGGTCGTCCTCCATCATGCTCATCCGATGGCCGTCCCCATCGTTGATTTTAGCAGCCGTCCCCTGCTAGGTGGTCGTCCTCCACCTTTTGATGATCGTCCTTCATCACTTTATCCAATGGCCGTCCCCATTGTTGATTTTTGGTTATCTAACACTCGTCCTGTGTAATGATAAACCTCGAGAGCAGCCGTACCCTGCTGAGTGGTCGTCCTCCACTTCTTGATGGTCGTCCTCCATCATGCTCGTCCGATGGCCGTCCCCATCGTTGACCTTTTCTATCCGATGGCCGTCCCCATCGTTGATATTTTCGGCAGCCGTACCCTGCCAGGTGGTCGTCCTCCACCTTTGATGGCCGTCCCCATCATATTTCTTTTATACCCAACAGAGCAGCCGTCCCCTGCTAGGTGATCGTCCTTCACCTTTGATGGCCGTACCCCATCATCTGTTTATTTCATTTATTCTTTAACCCTATGGCCGTCCCCGTCGTGGTCCCTTTTTCCTTTTAACCCGATGGCCGTCCCCGTCGTTGGTTACTTTACCTTTATGAACTTGATGGCCGTCCCCGTCACGTTTCATTAATCCTCAGAATTTTGCAGCTTTATCTTGATGGCCGTCCCCATCATGATATTTTATTTTTCCCAGCTAGTCGGCCGTCCCCGTCTTAGCTTTACCTTTTATCCCCAGCATGTCGGCCGTCCCCGTCATTGCTTTATACACTTTACCAGCATGTCGGCCGTCCCCGTCATCGCTTTGCTTCACATACCACCTTACCCAGCAGTCGTCCTCTGCTCGACGGTCGTCCTCCGTCGCCCACACTTTACAATATACTTTATTTTTCCTTTACAATCTATATTCTGTGAGTGCAAATTTTGGACTGTCTTTGGTATTCAACCACAAGTTATCTTGTTTGCCTGATAAGCCGTGGCTTACACCCTGCACAGCTAACTCATGTTTGAATAGGGGCAGCTGTAAACACCCCAAATTTTCCCTCACCCATTCACACCATGGCTTGTGATCATTCTCATATGCATAAGTACAATCATATCATCTCACATCTCATTTTTGATTCACTGGATAGTTTCTAAGGCATCTGCACCTAGGGTTTGTGATCTGAGCAATCCCAAAGCTTCTTGGGCCATTCCAAAGGCCACCAATCAATTCAAAGTGGTCCATGTGTGTTCTTATATCATATTCCATCTCCTCAAAGTCAAAAATGCAGAGGAATTACAAGAGCTAGGGTTTGAGTGGATGCAGAGCCAGTTTGAACTGCACAGTTGACTGAAAATTAGGGTTTTGGTTTCAGAGGCCATAACTCCAAATTTTTTGGCCATTCTTGTTTCCATTGATCTCTATATGGTATAGGGAGTATGCATATCAATTTTCATGAAGAAATTCCATGGGGAAGTCATCTGATCAAGAGTTGACTTTTCAGACAAGTCAGTGCAAAATCAGGGCATCTGAGGCCCCCAATGACCCAACCAATGGGTGATCTTCATCATTTTGAGTGTATATGATCTTTATTTGATCATGGAAGAAGGTTGAAGTTCATAGAAATCAAGAATTTAGGGTTTTTGCAAAGGTTGACTTTTTGGGCATAGTTGACTTTTCAAGAATGCATCATTTTAGGTCAATTTTCAAGCTTTGATTCTTGGTCCAAAAAGGCTTCAAATGGAAAAACTTTGGTCATGAAAGTTGTAGATCTCATCTTTCCCTTTTCAAAAAGTACAAGAACATGATCAAACTCTTCTTGGATCAAAAGTTATGGCAATGCAAAGTTGGCTAAAATCATTAATTTTCAAGGCATGCCTCAAATGGAAATTTTGCAAAACCTTGAACCAATGCATCATGTGACCTCTAATTCATTTCAAACCATTACACAAACATTCTCTAAGTCCTAAAAATCAGAATTGGATCAAGTTTGCTCATGGCTTGGTTTGTGTAACAAGACTTTATCACATGTGAACCAAAATGTCACAAGTTGCAAAACACTCATTTCACTCCCTACCACTTGCAGCCTTGGATGCTGGACCAAGCTGACATTTCCCCCTCATCTTGCTGCGCATAGCCCATGCCTTGTACCAAGCTAGCACCTCACCATACTTTCTCTTACACAAGAGTTGACAAATTGCAAAAGTTGCCTCACCTATCCATAAAGCACATGTCAAATCAACTGACCAATGAGAGAGAGTCATATGGACAATTTGCAAGCAAAGCATAGCATAAGGCAAGGCTGAAACCACCACATTTACCACATACACAAAAACCTTCCATTTTGCATAAGCTTTCGAATTCCTCTCCACAGCAAGCAAACACTCAAACCTTTTCCTCCATTCAACTCACCATGTATCATTGAGTTGAAATCACCAGGAACACAAGCCTAAAACAGCCAGAACATCTCACTGCCATTTCTCACTCCATTTTGCAGTTGCATTCGAAACTCTCATCCTAGCTCACAAACACACAAACAAACACCACAAACCTTCTCCATTCATCATCAGGACCTCAAACCTTCATTCACCATGACCTGAAAGTGCCAGAATCTCCATTGCCATTTTTGACTGAACTGAAGCAGGAGCTTTCGAAACTCATCATCAAGCCAACTTAAACTCCATTTGAGCATTCAAACATCTTCTGGGGACCAAGTAGAGCAGCTTGCACAAAGAGAGGTGGCCAGAAAGTTCCTAAACTGAAAGCTTCGAATCTCAGGTAGCCTGAAATTTATTTTTCCAGAAGTTGTTTTTCTTGTTACAAACTTGTTCTTTGTGTTGTCCTGATCATTCTGGTACCATTGGTTTTGAAAATGGTTGTGATTTGAGCATTTAATTTGTTTCTGAAGCTTGCGTGAGCTAGAACTTTTTCTCTTCGATTCAGTTGATTTAGGAAATATAAATTTGTTTTGAGAGAGGGGTTTGGCTCGTGAGAGGGTAAGGATCATTTCCATGTTCTTGGTTTTCATTTTTGGTACGTTTTGAGAGGTTTGGAGATTTTTCAGGTGAGAGCTGGCCGGAGAAGACGACCGGAAGTCTTCTCCGGCCACCTGAAAGTAATTTGTGCCCTAATCACATAATTAATGAAGTTTGAATTTGGTCCCTTGGATGTGTTGACTCGCGCGTGTTTGGACGCCCAGGATCATCCCATTATGCCCTAATCCCAGTTGACTTTCTTTAATCTGGATTAATTAATTCATAAATCAAAAATTAGCTGAGGTGAAATCTAGGCCATTCATTAGCGCGCCAGTCAACCTTTTCATTTCAACTTTGAATCTGGATCATTGGATCAGATTACTTTCTCTTTTATTTTGTTTTATTTCATTTTCTTTCTATTTAATTTGCATAATTATTTTAAAATAGCAAAAAATTCTTAAAAATTATGAAACTTTTTCTTTAAAGTTTTATTAATTTTTAAGACCCAAAAATATTTTTATTTTATTTTTTATCATTAAAAAAGTATTTTTAAACATTTAAAAGATTATTTTTAATTGATTAATGAGAATTAATTAATTAAAAATACTTTTAGGTATTTAAAAATTACAAAAAAATTCATGAAATGTTCTAAGACATTTAGAAACATTGTCCAACCTTCAAACCAAATTTCTTTTTTGATCTTGATGCATTTTAAGAATTTTTCATTGAATTAAATCATTTTTTATGCATTATTTTGATCATGGATTCAAAAATTCATTTCTGCCAATTGGTGAAGGTTGAGACATTGATTCTTTTTGCATTGTTTTCTATTTGGCATGTAGTTTCTAGGATAAAAAGGCCATGAATTGTTCTTGCATTTTCAAATTGTTTGGCATTTGTTTTGTTAAAAACCCTAAAAAACCCTAATATCTTGTAAAATTCATATCTTGAGTTTGGTTAAGAGTTGGAACCTCCCCTTTGAACCTTGGTTTAGCATAGGATTAGGGTTTCTTTGAGTGCCATCTTCCATTTTTATCTTAGGGTTTTGTTTCTGTTTTGGGTTTTTGTTTGATGATTGATTCATGAACCCTAATTTGGGCTTTCTCTTGCATCCTTCTTGCATTCTCTTACATAACATGACTTGTCTTTGCATTTTGTGCATGTTTATGATTCATTTGACATCTTAAGACATATAGGAAACATGTTTGATCATTGCATTACATACTTGCCATGTCATTTGCCTTGTATGCTTCATAACATTCCATGTTTGTTCATGCTCCTTAACTTGCATCATATGCATTCATAAGCTTGTATGAACATCCCCGTTGCTTTGCCTCATGTTTGCAGCACCTCATAACATCATTAACATCATGTGCATGCTTCTGGTCTTGCTTTGCATCATATCATTTCATCTCATCTTGCATTGCATTGCATTTCTTTCTAACATTTCAGGTGGTAAGTAAACTTGAGAAGTGAATTTGCCTTCACTTCTCATAACTTTTCTTTTCATCTCTCTTGCATCCATTGCTGCATTTCTATTTGTGTTTGAGATTGAGCTTGCTCATTCTTCTTCCTCCCACTTTCTTTCTTCAAGTGACTTGACTTCTTGAATGAAGCAAGTCACTTTGCTTCTCTTGATCCTGTTCATCTGCTTCCTGGTGGCTCCTTTGAAGATTTCTCTTGAAAACCTCACAAACCTTAGGATCATCCAAGCATGACAATGAATTAGGGTTTTGATTAGTCTACCCTTTTAGTTTTACCTTTGTGTCTCCTTGAGTCCTCTCTTCTCACCTCATAATCAGGGACTAAACCCTAAAGGCTTTAAGACTTTGTGCTTAGGGTTATGCCTGCATCCTTCTCTTAGGATGGAGTGTATAACTTTAATCCTAAGTCTTAAACCCTTAAGGTGTTTAAATCTCTTAATCAATTCATCTAATAATCATCAAGACATCACACTTGTAACTTGGGCCTTGCATTAGGGTTCTAATTCTTCCTTAAGTGGTTAAGAAGGACTAACCCTAGTATTAATGGACAAGTCCCCCTCAAGTTGTCTTACAAACTATAAAGTTCACTTCATCATCATATCATTAAATAAAATCCACTTAATCAAAGGCTTGTTTTGTCATGGGTTTAATCCCTAATCATGGATTAAGTTGAGGAGTTTTTCTCAACTTAAACATTCTCATCTATCATCCTTCTTTTAGGATGGTATAATGAGTCTGTTTAATCCTTGATTATGGCTTAACCTCATTACTCAACACTAAACAAAAACAACAAAAACATCTAAATAATCACAAGTAGGTTAATGATCTTAATCCTACATCAAAAGGTGATTAAGTGTGAGAATCTGACTTCACACTTAAGGTATTCTCATTACCCCTGATCAGAGGGAAGATGGGATGAGTTTACTAACCCATTGGTTCAGGCTTAAGCTCATTATCTTATGACAAACTCCAAAAACAATAAAAGACTGAAAACACAAAAACAAACAATAATCGTCTCCTCCGGGATTCTTATCTCATCACACTCACTCGCAATCGAGAACTTGCTTCTTCCGTCTGATGCAAGACAGTTAGCACCTGAGCCAGACAGGTCATACACTTGAGCATAGACAAGCAAGCAGTTCATCAGTCAATTCACCTTTCAGTCTCTTTGGGTCGAACTACGGTGTTCTGACTTCCTCATTGCACGAGAGGATACGTAGGCATAACTTAACAGTTATCGAACAAAAGTCTCTGTATATTCCCCCTCTTTCCAGCCTTATCCTTTAAGCCTCATTATCATGAGCATTTCATTCCTGGTCTCACACTGACACTGTATATATATCACACTTCACACTTCTTACACTGACACCTGTACATTCTTTTCCAGTTATTTTACACACAGATTGCACTGACACTACCCCTTTAAAACACAAATCTTTTAAGCGTGGATCCCGTCGAGTACGACGGACAATCTGGGTGCTAATACCTTCCCAGGTTGTAACCAACCCCCTTTCTCAGTCTCTCTGGTTCGCAAACCGTCTTATCCGTATCTTTCTAGGCCTATGCAGCATTGCCTTTCCTCCGGGATAAAAATGCCTAGCTGGCGACTCTATTCATCTCCAGTGAGTTCACGGCTGTGTGTTCTCACTGTTCCCTTCGCCGACCGTTCGCGTCTGTACCTTCATATGAACCAGTTTCATTTGTCGGGAGCGACAATAGGTCTGTGGCAGCAGTCACCATTCCCGCTCCAATTCATCCTCAACCGGCTTATCAACCTCAGCAACAAAATTATCAGCAACAAACTCAGTATCCTCCTCAAAGAAATTACAACAACAGCAACACCAACAACAGCAATCAGCAGAGACCATACCAACAGAGGCCCTCTCAGGCCAGTAGGGTGATCGATCCGATCCCTATGCCCTATGCCACATTACTGCCACAACTCCTGAAACTCAACCTGGTTGAGCTAAGGACATTGGCACCTCCGGATCCTAACAGTCTGCCCAGAAATTACGACGCCAACGCCAGATGTGCTTTTCACTCAAATGCACCTGGCCATAGTACGGAAAAGTGCAGAGCCTTGCACATGAAGGTACAAGACTTGGTAGACTCCAAAGCTCTGAACTTTGCACCACCACCAAATGTCAACAAGAACCCTATGCCACACCATGGTGGTCCCAGAATCAATGCTATTGAAGAAGACAAGCCGTCTTACTTGATAACCAGTGTAGGTCAGATTCGGACACCCTTGGTGGAGATTAAAGCTCAACTCCTTGAATGTCAAATGTTCCCGGGATGTGAGCTAGGGTGTGCTTATTGCAACATTTCGGTGAATGGTTGTGATAACTTGAGGGATGGCATAGATGGTCTCATCCAGAGTGGCCTGCTTCAAATTACAACATCATTTCCAACAAATCCAGCAATCTCATCAGCAACAATTCCAGTATCTCCTACAACTACAACAACCATTGTTCCCGACAACTCTTCAGCTTCATCAACAAATGTTTCATCTGTCACTTCAACGGACCGAATATCAGCAAACATCCCTTCTACAACTTCAGCACCCCTTCATTCAAAGTCTCCTACAACAACAACACCCATCCTTCCAACAATGTCTCCTACAACATCAGCAACAAGCAATGCAAGTGTTTCAACAGTTACAATTTATTATGATCCCACCAATGATTCTGCTTACAACTCACAAAATGCCACTCCTACCAGAGCACCAGTCATGATATATTATGATCCACAGACCATCACAGTCCCTTCTGCAGCTGCCATCAGTCCAGTCACTATCACAGTGCCTGGGCCAGTACCATATGAAAGCAATAATGCCATCTCTTCGCATTACGGCTCTGACTTATATTGCGAAGGACAGAAAATCACTTTCGAATCATCAACTTCTTCACCACAAATAGACAATGTGGGGGGAGGCGGAGGCTTCACCCGAAGCGGACGTCTTTTCGCCCCGCAAATTCAAAGACCCACTGCCGAAGCAGAAGCTGCTGCCAAGGCAAAAGGGAAGAGCATGGTGCAAGAAGAACAGGTTGTTAAGGAAGCTTTAAAAACACCTTTCGATCAAGAAGTTGATGAGTTCATGAGAATCATCAAGAAAAGTGATTACAAAATAGTGGACCAGCTTCACCAGACGCCTTCCAAGATCTCCATTCTATCATTGCTTATGTGCTCCGAGGCTCATCGGAACGCACTACTCAAAGTCTTGCACGCAGCTTATGTGCCAGAAGAGATCACCGTCAACCAGTTGGAAGCTGTGGTTGGAAATGTTAATGCTAGTAATGGACTAGGATTCACCAACACTTATTTGACTACGGAAGGCCGCAATCATAACAAGGCTTTGCACATTACCATGGAATGTAAAGGTGCAGTTCTTTCCCATGTGCTAGTAGACACAGGATCATCCCTCAATGTCTTACCCAAAAAGGCCCTTGTGAAGCTGGAATATGAAGGATTGGCATTACGACCCAGTAACTTGGTAGTGAGAGCCTTTGACGGCTCTAAGAGATCGGTTCTGGGAGAAATTGAGTTGCCTGTAACGATTGGCCCACAGACTTTCAAAACGACCTTCTACGTGATGGACATTCAGCCTGCCTACAGCTGTTTGTTGGGTAGACCATGGATTCATGCCGCTGGCGCAGTTACGTCTACCCTTCACCAGAAGTTAAAATTTGAGTGGGAAGGCCAAGTCGTTACTATTTGTGGAGAGGAGGATATTTTCGTTAGCCATCTGGCTACTTATAAGTATATTGAGATGGATGGGGAGATCCACGAGACGATGAGTCAAGGGTTTGAGGCCCTGAATATTAATGAAACCTCTGCTGTACTTGGGACTTCCATGACATCCTACCAGCAGGCCCGGAAGGTGGTGGAAGAAGGAAGCGCTCAAGGCTGGGGCAAGTTGTTGCCTATGGAGAAGAAAGAAGATAGATTTGGGTTGGGTTACAAACCAACTCAACAAGATCAAACAGAGGTTGCTAAGATGCCCAACTTTGTTAGTGGGGGGATGCTTACCCCCGATGCTGTCAACAACTTGGAAGATGAGTCGGAAGATGAACGCAACCTGGAAAGCTGGATTCGTCCAAAGATCCCAGGGAGCAGTATCTCAAACTGGTCTTCCCAGGAAATTATAAGAGTTACTCCTACAGAGTAATTATTATTTCCTGTATATGTTAAGCATGCATCAAGTCTTGCATCTTGCCCAAGATGACAAGACTCATTTTGTAATCGGGCCATCTGTAATTTTTGTGCAACAAGATTAATCAATGAAATATCAGACATCTTTTGCAAACGAGTCTTTTTCTTTTTCGCTCACTGTTTTTCCATTTTTCTTTTTGTACAAAAATAAATGGCAATGTTTTCAAAATGACAACTTCTACTTCACTTTTCTAAACAAGACTAAAATCAATCACTAAAATGAACAAACTGAACCTTTGCAGAGAGTGCCTTCCAGACCGCACCGACAACAGCACGGCTATGACTTCGTATGACTTTGACAATCCGATCAATCAAGCTGATGAAGGGGTTGAAGAAGATTACGAGCTTCCTGAAGAGCTAGCCAGGTTGTTAAGACAAGAGGAAAAGGTTATCACTCCTCACCAGGAGGAGGTTGAAACGATTAATCTTGGTACAGATGAAGACGTGAAGGAAGTTAAAATCGGAGCCTGCTTGCAAGACTCAGTGAAGAGACAACTGATTGATCTGCTTCAAGAATATGTGGATGTGTTTGCTTGGTCTTATCAAGATATGCCAGGGTTGGACACCGACATCGTTATGCACAAGCTGCCTTTAAGAGAAGAATGCCCACCAATTAAGCAGAAACTGCGCCGTACTCGCCCAGACATGGCAATGAAAATCAAAGAAGAGGTACAAAAGCAGTGGGACGTCGGGTTCCTTGCCGTAACTAGCTATCCACCGTGGGTTGCTAATATAGTACCTGTGCCTAAGAAGGACGGCAAAGTAAGAATGTGTGTTGACTACCGGGATCTGAACAGAGCTAGCCCGAAAGATGACTTCCCATTACCTCACATCGATGTATTGGTGGATAACACGGCTCAGTTCTCGGTATTCTCCTTCATGGAAGGATTTTCAGGATACAATCAGATCAAAATTTCACCTGAAGACATGGAGAAGACAACTTTCATCACACCCTGGGGCACGTTCTGTTACAAGGTGATGCCATTCGGACTGAAGAATGCAGGTGCAACATATCAACGGGCTATGGTAACATTATTCCACGATATGATCCATAAGGAAATCGAATGTTATGTGGATGACATGATTGCCAAGTCCCTCACAGAAGAAGACCACCTGGTAAATCTGCTGAAGTTATTCAAGCGTTTGAGGAAGTACCAACTGAAGCTGAACCCAAACAAGTGCACATTCGGGGTGCGATCCGGTAAGCTGCTGGGTTTTATTGTAAGCGAGAAAGGGATTGAAGTGGATCCTAATAAAGTCAAAGCCATTCAAGAAATGCCTGCACCGAAGTCTGAAAAAGAAGTTCGAGGGTTTCTGGGTAGATTGAACTACATCTCAAGGTTCATATCTCACCTTACTGCAACCTGTGAGCCTTTGTTCAAGCTGTTAAGAAAAGAACAGACGGTCAGATGGAATGAAGACTGCCAGAAGGCTTTTGACAAGATCAAAGAATACTTGCAAGAACCTCCAATCCTTATGCCTCCAGTTGAAGGAAGACCTCTGATAATGTACTTAACAGTATTAGAAGAGTCGATGGGGTGTGTGTTGGGCCAGCATGACGAGTCTGGTCGAAAAGAGTATGCAATTTACTACCTGAGCAAAAAGTTTACCGACTGTGAACAACGTTATTCACTGCTCGAGAAAACTTGCTGTGCTTTAGCGTGGGCTGCTCGCCGTCTGAGACAGTATATGTTGACCCACACTACCTTATTGATCTCAAAAATGGATCCAGTTAAGTACATTTTCGAGAAGCCAGCTCTTACCGGACGATTTGCAAGTGGGCAAATGATTCTCACGGAATATGACATTCAGTACACATCTCAGAAAGCCATCAAGGGCAGTGTATTGTCTGAATATCTTGCTGAGCAACCTATTGATGACTACCAGCCTATGAGATTTGACTTCCCTGATGAAGACATCATGTTCATAAAAGCGAAAGATCATGAAGAGCCTATTCACACTGAAGGGCCCGACCCGGAAGAAGAATGGACTATGATGTTTGATGGGGCTGTCAATATGAATGGTCGTGGTGTTGGGGCAGTACTCATTACACCCAAAGGAGTTCACATGCCATTCTCGGCAAAACTCACCTTCAGCTGCACTAACAACGAAGCTGAATACGAAGCTTGCATTATGGGTCTTGAGGAAGCCATCGACCTCAGGATCAAGACGTTGACTATATTCGGAGATTCAGCTCTGGTAGTTAATCAAACCAACGGCAAATGGTACACACATCAGGATCATCTGATACCTTACAGGGATTATACAAGAAGGTTACTGACTTTCTTTACAACGGTCAAGCTTGAGTATATCCCTCAAGATGAGAATCAGTTTGCAGATGCCCTGGCTACCATTTCGTCAATGATCAAAGTTCAAGCCGCCAACTTTGTACCGCAGATTTCAGTGTCCAGACTCGACAGACCAGCGTATGTATTTGCAGCAGATGTTGTCAAAGATGATAAGCCTTGGTTCCATGATATTAAGTGCTTCTTGGAGGATCAAACATACCCACCTGGGGCGTCTTCCAATGATAAGAAGACTTTGAGAAGGCTTGCTGGTAGTTTCTTTCTGAACACTGATGGCTCCTTATACAAAAGAAACTTTGATATGGTACTCCTCAGATTCGTTGATAGAACAGAAGCAGACTTGTTGATGCACGAGGTGCACGAAGGATCCTTTGGTACCCATGCTGGAGGGCACGCCATGGCTAAGAAACTGCTAAGATCAGGTTATTACTGGATCACAATGGATGCTGACTGTTGTGCCTACGCCAGAAAATGCCATAAATGCCAAATTTATGCGGATAAGGTGCATGTGCCTCCCAATCCTTTGAATATAATGTCTTCACCCTGGCCCTTTGCCATGTGGGGCATCGATATGATCGGCAAGATTGAGCCAACTGCCTCAAATGGCCACAGATTCATCTTGGTCGCCATTGACTATTTCACCAAGTGGGTTGAAGCAGCCTCATATGCAAATGTTACAAGGCAAGTGGTAGCCCGATTCCTGAAGAGAGATATCATCTGTCGATACGGAGTTCCCGAGCGAATCATTACTGACAATGGTTCCAACTTGAACAACAAAATGATGGCTGAGCTGTGCCGGGACTTCAAGATCCAACACCACAATTCTTCCCCTTACAGGCCAAAGATGAACGGCGCTGTTGAGGCAGCTAATAAGAATATCAAGAAGATTGTACAGAAGATGGTAGTCACTTACAAAGACTGGCATGAAATGCTACCATTTGCCTTGCATGGGTACCGCACGTCAATCAGAACATCCACTGGGGCAACACCGTATCAACTTGTGTATGGTATGGAGGCAGTCCTACCTGTTGAAGTTGAATTACCCTCTTTACGAGTATTGATGGATGTTAAGTTGAACGAAGCAGAGTGGTTCCGGTCCCGATACGAGCAACTGAATCTGGTTGAAGAGAAAAGATTGGCTGCAATCTGTCATAGGCAGTTGTACCAGAAAAGAATGAAGAGAGCCTTCGATCAGAAAGTCAGGCACCGAGAGTACCAAGTGGGAGATCTTGTGTTGAAGAGAATCCTCCCTCCTCATACAGACCACAGGGGCAAGTGGACTCCAAATTATGAAGGACCATTTGTGGTAAAGAAAGTTTTCTCTGGTGGAGCACTGATGCTCAGCACCATGGATGGTGAAGATTTCCCGTCCCCTGTGAATTCAGATGCAGTTAAAAAATACTTCGCATAAAAAAATGACCCGCTGGACATAAAAACAGAATGTAAGTCCAGGCAAAAATAGGGCATCCCGGCGAGTCAAAAACAGAATAAAAGACTCGGGCAAAAATAAGGGAAAATAAACAAAAGAATGTACACCCGCTGAGTTGAAAAGCCGCATTGGACAACTCAGGCAAAAATGGGCATCCCGATGGATTGAAAACCCGAAAGGGCGATCCATGCAAAATAAGGGAATAAGCGAACAACTGCATTCTGAATTCGTCTGTATCACTTACAACCGGTTAAGCTTCAAAAGGATCAAGCTTCTGTTAGAATCAACCTTCTTCAGAAAGCAAGACGAGAAGAACGTCAAATGTCATACGAGTCATAGCAAGAGGGAAGCTCCTTGAAGCGTCGTCAACATTGCCAGCATTTTGTTTCTCAATTTGTAACAATCTCCTCATTCCAGGGGATATGTTTCTTTGACTGTATCTTGCCAATTCAGGGCACATGAATTAATAAAATCAGATTTTTAGTCATGGTTCGTCTTGTACATTTTTGTTTGCAAAGAATGTCTGATGTCTTAAGAAAAACTGATTGCATGAATACAGATGTTATCTTTAAAAATAAAGAAAATAAAACACGTGCTTGCAGGGAATATACTTACTCTCAGGGTTGTCTAAACTCCTATGACGGAATCCGGTAAGGGATACCTCGGGATTACTTGTGCGTTTCTTGTCTTTGAAGGATTGCAGGTATCCGAAGCGCAACATGGGGCATAGAAGCTTCATCCCAGCAAGCTGGCAAATCAACACTCACTCAGCTTTAGCATTCCAAGTACTTTCTCCCCAGCTGAATTGCCACTTGTAGCTTCTCCCAGCCGAGTTGCGAATCATTCTTCCTCAGTCAGGAACAAAAGCCAGGGAATCATTTCCCCACAGAGTTCCAACCGCTATCCAGAAGAGCAACGCACGAAGGAGTCACAACAGAGTGAAGAAAGCTTCTACAAACCCCCAGATGGATCCCTCATTACAGGAATGGGTCTATCATTGACCCATTTACCCATGCAGAATCTTTTCATCAGATCTACCAACGATCTCATCCCCAGCTGGGATGTTTTACTTCAAACAGATCGACTAGAGATCTTCACAGCAACGGGATCCGGATCCCGGTTTGGTATCTTTGCATAATCATGGCATTCGCATCATGTTCACCCACAAAACGTAGCATTTCGTCTAATACGGAGCATTATGGCAAAAAGTCAAACATATTGCATAATCATAAGCCATGTTTTGAATCGAACACTTGTGAATATTGATAATTCGCCAACAATATACAGAATACCCTCCCCAGATTCCCCAGCAAAAGCAGTTGCCTCGCATTCACCAATACAAATACATACTCCTTGTGGCATCCGTCCGTGTCATATCCCCAGCAGAAAGCCAAAGACATCCCCTTTGCACTCACAGATACTTGTATATAACTTTCTTGACATCCGTCCATGTCATTTTCCCAGCACAGTAACGTAAACACTTTGTATACCAGATATTTGTTTATACTACACTTCTTCTTCTTTCGACACTCGTCCGTGTCACTCTCCCCAGCAGATTGAACACTCATCTATACATCACTCATACTTTCTACTCATACTTATACAGATACTCGTCCGTATCTTGTATACACCGTTTATATCCCCGCAGATTCGACACTCGTCCGTGTTCTTTGTTAAACCAGTTGGTACTCGTCCGTACCATCATCTCAGAACATGCGTCAAGCGTTTGTTTCTACATGATACTCGTCCGTATCATAGTCTTAAGGATGCTCGTCCGCATCTTTAATCCATACACTGTGTCTTCTTGAATATAGATACTCGTCTGTGTCTACTATTCCCCAGAAGAATTCTTTCAGATTCAACACTCGTCCGTGTTCCTTGTTAACCCGTTGATACTCGTCCGTATCATTATCTCGGAACACGTGTCAGTGTTTGTTTCTACCTGATACTCGTCCATATCATAGTCTTAAGGATGCTCGTCCGCATCTTTAATCTATACACAATACCAAACACTTATACCTTTTATTTCTTGGATGTAAATACTCGTCCGTGTTTACTACTCCCCCAGTAAAATGAATTGTCTTCTTATCTGACATTCTTCCTATGTCATGATAAACCCTGAGAGCAGCCGTACCCTGCTAGGTGGTCGTCCTCCACCTCTTGATGGTCGTCCTCCATCATGCTCATCCGATGGTCGTCCCCATCGTTGACTCCTTTTATCCGACATTCGTCCTATGTCGTGATATTTTAGCAGTCGTCCCCTGCTAGGTGGTCGTCCTCCACCTCTTGATGATCGTCCTTCATCATTTTATCCAATGGCCGTCCCCATTGTTGATTTTGGTTATCTGACATCCGTCCTATGTCATGACAAACCCTGAGAGCAGCCGTCCCCTGCTAGGTGGTCGTCCTCCACCTCTTGATGGTCGTCTTCCATCATGCTCATCCGATGGTCGTCCCCATCGTTGACCCTTTATCCGGCATTCATCCTATGTCGCGATATTTTCGGCAGCCGTACCCTGCCAGGTGGTCGTCCTCCACCTTAGATGACCGTCCCTCATCTTATCTCAACAGAGCAGCCGTCCCCTGCTAGGTGATCGTCCTTCGCCTTTGATGACCGTACCTCATCATCTGTTTATTTCATTTATTCTTTAACCCGATGGCCGTCCCTGTCGTGGTCCCTTTTCCTTTTTAGCCCGATGGTCGTCCCCATCGTTGGTTACCTTTGCTTTATGAATTTGATGGCCGTCCCCATCATAACCCCTTTTGTCCCCAGCATGTCGGCCGTCCCCGTCATTGTTTTATTTCCCGTACTTTTCCCAGCATGTCGGCCATCCCCGTCATTGCTCTTTCCCCAGCAGTCGTCCTCTGCTCGACGGTCGTCCTCCGTCGCCCATACTTTGCAATATATTTTATTTTCCTTTTACAATCTATATCCCTTTTCTTCTTCATTCTGTGAGTGCAAATTTTGGATTGTCTTTGGTATTCAACCGCAAGTTATCTTGTTTGACTGTTAAGCCGTTGCTTACATCCTGCACAGCTAACTCATGTTTGAATAGGGGCAGCTGTAAACACCCCAAATTTGCCCTCACCCATTCACACCATGGCTTGTGATCTTTTCATATGCATAAACACAATCATACCATCTCATAGTACATTTTTGATTCACTGCATAGATTCAAAGTCATCTGCATCTAGGGTTTGTGATCTGAGCAATCCAAGAGCTTCTTGAGCCACTCCAAAGGTCATCAATCACTTCAAAGGGGTTCATGAGTGTTCTTATATCATATTACATCCTCTCAAAGTCAATAATGCCAAAGAATCACAAGAACTGGGATTGGTATGGAAGCAGAGCCAGGCTTGACTGCACAGATGACCTAAAATTAGGGTTTTGGTTTCAGAGGCCATAACTCCAAATTTTTTGGTCATTCTTGTTTCTATTGGTCTCTATATGGTATAGGGAGTATGCATATCAATTTTCATGAAGAAATTCCATGGGGAAGTCATCTGATCAAGGGTTGACTTTCTGAACAAGTCAGTGCAAAATCAGGGCATCTGAGGCCCCCAATGACCCAACCAAAGGGCATTCTTCATCATTTTGATTGTATATGATCTTTATTTGATCATAGAAGAGTTTGGAAGTTCACAAAATTGAAGAATTTGAAGTTTTTGCAAAGTTGACTTTTTGGGCAAGTTTGACTTTTAATGGAAATGTCATTTTAGGCAACTTTTTCAACCCTTACTTTTTGATTCAAGAAAGCTTCAAATGGAAAAACTTTGGTCATGAAAGTTGTAGAATAGATCTTTCCCTTTTCAAAAAGTACAAGAACATGACCTAATTCATTTTGGATCAAAAGTTATGGCTTGTCAAAGTTGGCAAAAATCACAAAATTTCAAAGTTTCTACCAAAGAGGTATTTTGCAAAATGACTTGATCAAGTGTTCTAAAGCTCTCAAATGGACTTCTAATTCACATAACATGATCATGTGACATCTAAAGTTCAGAATGGACCAAAGAATTACACATTTGTATGGTTTTTGGGACAAGATCTTTTCATGAGAACCAAAGTGAACCAAGTTGCAAAATCCATCATAACATCTCACCCACTTGCTGCCTTGGTTGCTGAACCACCCTAGCCCTCTCCTCACCTCATGCTGCGCAAGACAAGCCCCTTGTACCAAGCTAGCAAAGTAGCCCATGCCCTTCTTACACAAAGTTGACAATTTGCAAAAAGCACCCATACCTATCACAAAAGGACATGTCACATCTTCTGACCAATAGGATTAGTTTATACAAACCAAATGCAAGAAAAAGATCACAAGAAGCAAGCCTGAAACACACAAGAACTCAGCATTCTCATTTTCCACCCTTGGAGCAAAAGCTTTCGAAACTCAGCATACAAGCCACAAACACTTAAACAAACTTCATAGATCAACTCAACTCATCACCCTGGTCACAAAGCACCCCTTAAATCAACCTGAAACTCAAAGAACTAAGAACACGATTCTCACCTGAGCTTGAACAGAACTTGTTCAAACTCTCAAACCAGCCAGCACAAACCTTCTCTAAGCATCAAGAGTTCATAAGGGAGGTCATAGGAGTGGATTGCACAAAGGAAAGAAGCCAGAAAGCTGCAAACTGAAAGCTTCAAAACTCAGGTAGTTCAAGAACTTTTTTTCCAGAAACGATTTTTAAAGTTCCTAAGCTGTTCTTTGTAGTTCACTGATCACTCTGATGTTGTTGGTTTTGAAAATGGTGAAGAGATGAGAGTTTAATCTTGTTCTGAAACTTTTTGCCCTAGAAATTGTTTGCTTCGATTCTCTCTGATTATGAATGATAAATGATGTTTGAGTGAGGGGTTTGATTCGTTTTAGGGTGGGGGTGATTTCTGGATAGTTGGTTTTCATTTTCATTGCGTGTAGAGTGATTTAGCATTTGAGCTCGCCGGAGAAGATGACCGGAACCACTGTTCCGGTCATCTGAATGTCATTAAGGCTGGATTAGGGCTAATTAATTAGGGTTAGTGAGTTTAAATGTGAGCCGTCCAAACCCGCGCGCAGTCAACTCCCGCCCCTGCCAGTTTGAATTTCGTCCATTGGATCTGATTACTTTCTTATTTTTCATTTAATTCATTTTATTTTTTCCATTTAATTACATTGTTTTCTATATTTTATTTTAAAATAGCAAAACTTATTTGAAAATTCTGAAATTTTTTATACAAGTTATTATTTAATTTCAGAACACAAAAATATTTTTATTTTTATTTTTTGCATTTAAAAATTTTTTTTTAAATATTTAAAAGTTTATTTTTTATTAATTAATGAGAATTAATCAATTAAAAATACTTTTAGGTATTTAAAAATCACCAAAAAATTGATGAAACATTTAAAAACATTTAGAAACATTGTCCAACCCTCAAACCAAATTTCATTTTTGATCTTGATGCATTTTGAGAATTTTTCATGGAATTAAAATCATTTTAGTGCATTATTTTGATCCAAACTTCCAAAAATCATTTCTGCCTAACCATTGAGAGTTGGACCTTGATTCTTTTTGCATTGCATTGTGTTTAGCATGTAGTTTGTGAGATTAAATGGCCATGATTTGATCTTTCATTTTTAATTTGTTTGACATATTTTCTTGTTAAGGAACCCTAAAACCCTAGAAAACTTAGGAAAATCATAACTTGAATTAGGTTAAGAGTTGGAACTTCTCCTTTGGGCAGTGAGTTAGTATAGGATTAGGGATCCTTTGAGTGCATTTTCAATTTTTTATATTGATGTTTGCTTCTGATTTTGGTTTGTGTTTGATGCTTTGATCATAAACCCTAATTTGGGCTTCCATATGCATCCATCTTACATTTGCATTCATACCTTGACTTGCCATAGCATTTTGAGTATCCATTTGATTCATCTAACATCTTAAGACATATTGAAATCATGTTTGATCATTGCATCTTGCATTTGCCATGTTGTATGCCATATGCATCTCATAACTTTTCATGTATGTTCATGTGTCTTAACTTGCTTCACTTGCATCCATGGGCTTGTATGATCATCACCATGCCTTGTTTCATGTTTGCATCATCCTATAGCATCATTATCATCATGAATGTGCTTCTGGTTTTGGTTTGACTCATGCCATTTCATCTCATTTTGCATTGCATTGCATTTCTTTCACTAACTTTTCAGGTGGTAAGTTATCTTGAGAAGTGAATTTGCCTTCACTTCTCATAACTTCTTTTCATCTCTTTTTATGCATCCTTTCTGCATTTTTGTTTGTGTTTGAGATTTAGCTTGCTCATTCTTTTTCATCCCACTTTCTTTCCTCAAGTGACTTGCCTTCTTCAATGAAGCAAGTTACTTTGCTTCTCCTGATCCTTTCATCTGCTTCCTGGTGGTTTCTCTGAAGACTTCTCTTGTAAACCTCACAAACCCTAGGAACAACCAAGCATGACAATGATTAGGTTTTTGATTAATTCCCCTCTTAGTTTACCTTTGTGTCTCATTAAGTCTTCTCTTCTCACCTCATAATCAGGGACTAAACCCTAAAGGCTTTAAGGCTTTGTGATTAAGTTTATGCCTGCATCCTTCTATTAGGATGGAGTGTATAACTTTAATCCTAAGTGTTAAACCCTTAATGTGTTTAACTCCTTTAATCAATTCACTTAATAATCATCAAGACATCACACTTGTAACTTGGGCCTTGCATTAGGGTTCTAATTCTTCCTTAACTGGTTAAGAAGGACTAACCCTAGTGTTAATGGACAAGTCCCCCTCAAGTTGTCTTACAAATCATAAAATTCATTTCATCATCATATCTCTAAATAAAATCCACTTAATCAAAGGTTTGTTTTGTCATGAGTTTAATCCCTAATCATGGGTTAAGTTGAGGAGCTTTCCTCAGCTTAAACATTCTCATCTATCATCCTTCTATTAGGATGGTGTAATGAGTCTGTTTAATCCATGATTATGGCTTAATCTCATTACTTAACACTAAACAAAAACACCAAAAATATCTAAATAATCACAAGTAGGTTAATGATCTTAATCCTACATCAAAGGTGATTAAGTGTGAGAATCTGACTTCACACTTAAGGTATTCTCATTACCCCCTAATCAGAGGGAAGATGTGGTGAGTTTACTAAATCCATTGGTTTAGGCTTAAGCTCATTAACTTATGACAAACTTTCAAAAGCAATAAAAGACTGAAAACTCGAAAACAAACAATAATCGTCTCCTCTGGGATTCTTTTCTCATCTCATTCACTCATAAACGAGAACTTTCTTCTTCCGTCTAATGCAAGACGGTTTGCACCTGAGCCAGACAGGTCATACACTTGAGCATAGACAAGCAAGCAGTTCACAAGTCAATTCATCTTTCAGTCTCTTTGGGTCGAACTACGATGTTCTGACTTCCTCATTGCACGAGAGGATACGTAGGCATAACTTAACAGTTATCGAACAAAAGTCTCTGTATATCCCCCCTCCTTCTAGCATTCTTCCTTTAGCCTCATGATCTTGAGCATTTCATTCTCATTCTTACACTGACACTTTCATACTTCATATCACTTATACACTATACACTGACACCTGTACATCTTTTCCAGCTCTTTTATACACAAATTGCACTGACACTACCCCTTTAAAACACAAATCTTTTAAGCGTGGATCCCGTCGAGTACGGCGGACAATCTGGGTGCTAATACCTTCCCAGGTTGTAACCAACCCCCTTTCTCAGTCTCTCTGGTTCACAACCGTCTTGTCCATATCTTTCTAGGTCTATGCAGCATTGCCTTTCCTCCGGGATAAAAATGCCTAGCTGGCGACTCTTTTCATTCCCTGTGAGTTCACTCCTGCGTGTTCTCACACCCTCCTCTCGCCGACCGTTCGCGTCTGTACCATATTTGGGCCATTCCCATTTATCGGGAGCGACAGTATGATGTTTACAGGGATCCTTCGTATCATGAATATGTTGATCAAGCATCACAATCTTCACAACGAAAATCTCAACCATCACAAAATTCAAAAAAGAAATCTCAACCATCACAACCTGTGAAAAAGAAGTTAAAATTATCACAAACTTCACAATCATCTAAACGGTTCATCCTTCAATTTCGTTATCATATTAGGTCATTTATTGATGACGTAGTCAACGTATTGTCAGATGGTAATTGTGGATTTAGAGTGATTGCTTCATTGCGGGGTTATGCTGAAGATGGTTGGCCAATGGTTCGTCGGGACTTAGAATTGGAAATTATACATAATGAAAGATCAGCTTTATATGCCAATTTATTTATTAATCGGTTAGCTGAAGTGAGAGATTCTTTGAAGATAGAGGGAAGTGGTTCTCAACCAATAAATAAATGGTTGACTCTACCAGATATGGGTTACATGATTGCGAATCGGTATAACGTGGTACTTTTCTGTTTAGGAGTCGAATGTTTGACTTTTTTCCCTATGACAACTACATTCTCACCGAATGTCTCATTTTATTGCATTGGATTTGTAAACTCAAATCATTGGATTCAGGTAAACATTGTTATAATTTGATATTATTAGTAAATGCTTTGAGTAATGTTAAATAATGTATTGTTTAATTTTGAATATAGGTTAACATGAAAGAAGGATTTCCATTGCCACCAGTGACAACAGATTGGAAGAACTTTCGTTATCCAACGACAACATCGTGGATGGTAGGATTTGATGCACGTCTACAACATTGGCAACAACTTACGCCTATATTACAAACACATTATGAATTATAAACTATGTTATTCATTTTTATTCATGAATTATATTATATGTTTGCTACACTTTATGAATTATAGTCGATGGAATTAAATTTTAATTTCAATTTTTTAGTCGAAAAACTATAAATAACATATAACATAAATATGATCGTACATATAAGTTCAAATGTCAATATATTAAGAAACTAAGTCTAAGAAATATCAATAAAATATGACATAAACATAACTATACATCACTGTGAACGAGCAATACGTAAAGCTGCAAACAAATCAGCAAAATGTGGATCATCCTCTTCAGCTGCATTCTGCTGAAGGTAGCGATGAATCAATGTAGACACACAACCCCCAGCAGGATCAGATGGTCCCGCATCGTACTCATGAATAAATGCAACTGGCGGCTCATCATAGGTAGGAGGTACCAATCGAGAATGCGAAACACGATAATACCACTAAAGGTATCCATCCTCTACCTCAAATGGGTCAGTCGCCAGTGCAGCCGAACGAATCACCTGGCCAATGCTATGGGTGTAACTAATCCACTCAACATCAATATCACCAGCCATCCTAGGATCAATAGGTGCAGGTGGAATGTACTGACGGTATCCAAACTGTCGAAGACACCTGTCAGGCATGTATGGAACAATAGTATCTCCCCACCTCAAACAACCCCTAAATAGAGAAATCTCATCAAAAAGACGATGAACTCTATGATCCTCGAATGGCCGCCATATGACATCGGTCGGTGTCAGCTGTAAACACCCCAAATTTGCCCTCACTCATTTCACCATGGCTTGTGATCTTTTCATTAGCATAAGTTCAATCATATCATCTCATATTACATTTTTGCTTCACTGCATGGTTCCAAAGTCATCTGCATCCAGGGTTTGTGATCTGAGCAATCCCTGAGCCATCTGAGCCACTCCAAAGGTCTTCAATCATCTAAAGAGGGTCCATGTATGTTCAAGCATCATATTATATCCTCCGAAGATCAAGAAAGTCAGAAAATCACAAGAACTGAGGAAGGTATGGAAGCAGAGCCAAGCTTAGCTGCACAGATGACCTAAAATTAGGGTTTTGGTTTCAGAGGCCATAACTCCAAAATTTTTGCTCATTCTTGTTTCTATTGGTTATTATATTCTATGAGGATCATGCACACCAATTTTCATGAAGAAATTCAATGGGGAAGGCATCTGATCATTAGATGACTTCTTGAGCAAGTCAGTGCAAAATCAGGGCATCTGAGGCCCCCAATCATCCAACCAAAGGGTCTTCTCCATCATTTTGGGTGTATATGATATTTATTTGATCTTAGAAGAAGTTATAAGTTCACAAAATTGAAGAATTTCAAGCCATTTGCAAAGTTGCCATTTTGGGAAAATGACTTGTAATGCAAAATTGCCATTTTGGGAAGGTTTTTCAACCTCCTCTTTTTGATTCAAAAATGCTTCAAATGAAAAATTCTTGGTCATGAAAGTTGTAAATTGGATCATTTCCTTTTCAAAAAGTACAAGAACTTGATCTAATTCATCATAGAACTCAAGTTATGGCTTTGCAAAGTTGGGAAAAATCACAAAATTTCACTTATGTGCCAAAGAGGGAAACTTGCAAAAACATTTGCCAAAGCATTTTGTGACCTCAATTTGACTTCTAACTATTACACAAACATCATGCATGACATAAAATTCAGAATTTCCCAAAGAAATTCCAAGTTTCATGCCTTGAGTTTTTCAAAATCCAAAAGGGGCCAAAACTTCATGAATTTGCAAAATGGATCAAAACCTTTCATCCACTTGCCACAGCTCATCAAATCTGATTTCATAGCATTCCTTGATCCTTGCTGCACATAGCCATGCCCCTGTCTCAGCCTGCCACTTGCCCATACCCCAAGTACACCAACTCTTGACATTTTTGCAACTTGCCCATACCAATCAACATAGGCCACCACCCACCCCCTGACCTATCACAGCTTACTATGTGAACCAAAAGCAAGCCATTCCATAACATAACACAAGCTGAAACCTCCAAGAACTCAGAAATCACAAAAACTCCCCCTTATGCAAAAGTCTTCGAAACTCATAGCTCAGCCACCAAACCTCCAAACTTTTTCCACCATCCAACTCCATAATCATCACTGATCACTTCCCACCCTTCATTTTGCCCTAAAACACCCTGAATCAAAAACATGATTTTGACATTTCTTGATCTGAATTTCTGCCAACTTCATTTAGAGACCATTTAAACTCCAGGAAAGCATCACAAACTCTTCTGGAGGATCATTGGAGCTGATTGGAGGCAAAGAAGCAGCCAGCCAGTGCCATTTTCGAAAGCTTCAGTTCAGGTATCATTGTTGCACCCCAAAATTTGCCCTCATAAGACAAGACTTTGTGTACTAAGAGGTTCACAAGGTTCACAAGACATCTTATGAGGTTCACAAGATTCACAAGACATCTTATGAGGTTCACAAGATTCACAAGACATCTTTATAAGGTTCACAAGACACTTTATGAGGTTCACAAGACATCTTATGAGGTTCACAAGGTTCACAATATATCTTATGAGGTTCACAAGGTTCACAAAGTTCACAATTAGTCAGAAGATTTGACATTTCCCTCAGACAATGCATTCTCCTAAGCAGTGCATCCTAAACTAGGGTTTTGACTTTAATCAGGCTAAATGGACTTCCAATACTTAAAGTGAGCTTCATAATATATTATATGTGTTTAAGAATCCCCATGACAAGTTTCAAGGCTTTTCTCAAAGGTTTGCTCAGTCAGATGATCAGATAGGTCAAAATCAGTCAAAGTAGTTAAAAAGTCAAACTAAGGTCAACTGTGGTCAAACCAAAGTCAAACTTCATGATTTTTTGCCAACATCAAGTATATGAAGTAAAATTCATCATTTTATCAAGGTTGGATCATGATTCATCAAGGAGATTTCAGATCATCAAGAATCAGGAGTTTCTAAATTAGGGTTTCCTTAGGAAAAGTCAACTGAACTTTGACCAGCCATAACTTTCACATGCTTCATCAAATTTTTCCCATCCAAAGCTCATTTTTAATGAAATTGAATTCTCTACAACTTTGTGTCTCACAAGCCAAGCCCAAAAATGCTTCATTTGGAAGGTATGAGCTAAGACATTATAGGTCCTTTTAAAAGTCAACAAAAAGTCAACAACGTCAAAAGAGCATAACTTGAGAATGGTAAAAGATATGGACATGAAACCAATGGGGTTGGTTATAGGACTCTTTAAGATTTCCAAAATGTCCAAGAACACCCTCATAGCATTAAATTTGAAGGATTTGTGCCCTTGCAAAGTTGGGAAATTTTTGGGAGGTTTATGAAGCAAATAGGGTCTTAAAACCAAATTCTTCCAAATGGGCTTGCAATTTTGTGATCCAAACTTCAACATGACATCATGCACGACCCAATCCTCATTTTTATTCAGATTTTTATTATTTTCATTTTATTTATTTTGATTTTATTCATTTAAAATCATTTTAAATCAAAATAAAATATGAAAATTGAATATTTAAAAGTGATTCTTCTTCTAGAAACTCTTAATGATCATTTAAATTGATTTGATGCTATCCAAATTCGTGCTAAGGCATTATAGCATGAAAATATTTGATTTTTTGACTAATTTGGCAAGGAGATTTCTTCACACTCAAGGTATCCATTAAGCCCACAAATCCACCACTTTTCTGACCTAATTCCATTCTTCTATAAGTACACAAACTCATCACAATGCAAAGGGACGAATTGGCAGACTCAAACCATAATTTCAAACTTCACAAAATCCTTCAAAAAATCAATTTTCGGTTTCAATCCTAGAAGAGGTTTCAAGGTATTTTAAGAACATCACAAGCTTCCTTAAGCTTCCCTAAATCGAAACCAATCCTCATATGCCTCTGAACCATGTCATAATGCATAACCCGAAGCATATATGTTCTTAAAATATTTTTCTTCGATTCATTGAATTTGTCTATTTATAATGAATTTTGGATATGTATTAATGTTTGTTGTTGTCTATAGATGGTTTCTGGATTGTTTGGTGGAGAACTATGGCCGAATCGTGAAAACACCATAGCTAGGGTTTTAAGCTCCAAATTGGGATTCTGTGATTTACCTAATTTAAATGGATTCTAATGGCATGGTCTTGTTGTATGAGTCATGATGAACTCATTGATGTAATTAATTTGAGGAAATTGTGCTTGTTGTATGGTATTTGATATTTGCAGGATTCATTGGCAAGAAAAATCGCAGTAAAGTCAAAACAAACTTCGCAGCAAAATTTGTATATCCAGAGGTAGAAGACGAAGTCTGCGCGCGAATTTTAAATTTTAAATCTTATCTTATTTTATTATGTTTGGTTTCCATTAATATTACAAAGAAAGCAATTGGTTCAGTTGGTTGAGGCGCGCACGTATGAAGCAAGGGTCAAGGGTTCGAATCCAGCCAGGAACAAATTTTTGTTTCAATTTATTTTGTTTTTGCAGGATTGGAATAAAACAATTGTATGCTATTCTCTATCACCAGCGCGCAGCTGGCCCAGTGGCTGACTTGCTGGTCTTGGAAGTGTGAAGCCTAGGGCCTGGGTTCGATCCCAGCCCCAGGTATGTTTTCTTTTCTTTTATTTTGTTCTATATTTTATAATTAAACTTAAATAATTTCCTTAAAAATGTTAAAATAAATATATGTATTATTTGTTATATCTAAAATTCATTTTTTCTAATCAAAACTTTATTTCAAAAAAATTAATTGTTTATATATTATATGTTCATATTATTTAAATATATATATATATATAATTTGAATTTATTTTGTAAATTAGTTGCTTAACCCTAATATTTTCTAAAACCCTAAAAATATTTTTATAAACCCTAATCATATTGTAAATATTAATTTATTTGTTTACTTTTATTTCATAATTTTGTTCATATTTTAATTAAATAGTAAATCCTAGTTTATTTTTCTAAATAATTAAGCAACCCTAATTTTATCTTGTGAATATAATTTATTTTATTTTTTATTTTTTGTATGCTTATTTAGTTATAATTAGATATTTTTAATATGTATATGAAATAAAAATAATTAGACTATTAGTCATATTTTGTTAATATATAATATTTATTATTTATTTCTATTATTAATTAAAAACTTTAACAATAATTATTCATTTAAAATTGAACTTTAATTTATTATTTATGCTAATTCTTTCATCTTATTATTCTTATTTATTTTATTACTACTAACCCCTTTTATTTATTTATTTATCTATTATGTGATTATTTATTATTATTATTACTAACCCAATTATTTATTTATTTATTTACTTATTTATTTTAATTATTTTAATTATTATAATGTAATTGTATCCCTTATGTAATAGTTGTAGTAACTTTTATTATTTATTTTTAAAATGCTATGGTTAGTAAAAATAGGGAGTGTAAAACATGTTTGTATGTAAACTTGAATTTAGATCATTAAAACTTAAAGATAAATATCTGAATTGGTACACTCACACACGTAAGTCGATCTTTGATCGCCATCTCACATTCTTAAGGATTACCTCTCAAGTTGCCTAAACAAAAGGTCAAGTAAGGTGTAAAGCAAAGCCCCTCATCTCATATCATCTAGTCCCTTAACAGATAAAAAGATCAAGTCCCTCCATGGTTGCCTTCGTAATGATCTTGTCCCTTTCGAATAAAGATGATAAGTCCCTTCGAATTGCTTATACACCTTACAGTTGCCTAAATAACAGTTGTCCCTTCACTTGTCCCTCATACATCCAAGGTAATGACTACCTATTCCTCAATAATAGGGATAGTCTTACCACTTAAAGGATATTTAAGAACAGAAAAGACTTAACTTAGGGTAGGTTCCTCTTATGTACTTGCTCACTCTTCAAAAACATTTCAAACACTTCACATGTTTTCAACCAATTTTCAAAACAAAGGCTTTATATATATCCGTACATGGATCATTATAAAGTACTTAAGAAAGTTTCTAAACACACACTACACTTCTCAAAAACATTTTAAAGTGAGCTAAGTAACTAAGAGCCCATGGATAACCATGGATGTAAAGGGTGCTAATACCTTTCATTTACATAACCTACCCCCCGAACCCAAAAATCTTTTAAGGTCTTTCCTGTTCTTTTATACCTTTCCTTTGGATAAAATAAAAGTCGGTGGCGACTCTTGCTATCCGCAACATAACTAAAGTCAGTTCTCCCACCATGTTACAATCATCAAGAACATTTTTTCCAGAAATGATTTCTTAAGCTCTTAAATTGTTCTCCATGCTTCACTGATCACACTGCACCTTTTGGTTTTGAAAATGATTCAGTTTTAAGCATGTATGAAGCTTCTGAAATTTCTGTGAAATTTTCCGTTTTGCTTCGAATCTCTCTGTTCATGTGAAATAAATTCTGTTTGATGGTTGATTCTTGTTTAGAATGGGGTGGGGATCATTTCTGGAGAGTTTAAGGGCTTGGGGTTGCGTATAGAGTGAGATAGCATGAGGGGATAGTCGGAGAAGATGACCGGAACACTGTTCCGGTCACCTGAAAGTGATTAGGGTTCAGATTAGGGCTTAATTGTGTAATTAGCATAGTTTGAATTATGGCCCTTGGATAGCGCGCGAAGTCAATTCCCTCCCTTTTCCATTTGAATTTGGACCACTAGATCAGCATACTTCCATTTAAATTCAATTTAATTTCATTTTAATTACATTTCTTTGTCCATTTTATTAAAAATAGCAAAATACTTTCAAAAAAATTTATCTTTTGCATTTCCCTTTCAAATATTTTTCTCATTCTGAAAATAATTTTTATTTTATTTTTTGCATAAAATTCATATTTTTAAAATATTTAAATGTTTATTTTAATTAATTAATGAGAATTAATTAATTAAAATAGCATTTAAATTTCTAAAAATCACCAAAAAAATCACATTGCATCTTGACACATTTAAAAACATTATCAAACCCTTCAAACAAATATCTTTTTGGTTCTTGACCTATTTTGACATTTTTTCTTTGGATTTAGGGTTCTTAAAAGTCAATATTTTTACCCTAACTTAGAAAAATCCTTTCTGCCTAACCATGAAGAGTTTGATGATGGTACTTTTTGCATTGCATTCCTCATGTCATGTAGTTTCTAGGATAAAATTGGCATGAATTTATTCTTAATTTTCAATTTGTTTTGCAATTTTCCTTTTGAAGTGCCTTAAAACCCTAGCAAGCTTGAGAAAATGATAACTTCCATTAGGTTAAGATTTAGGCCTCCTCCTTTGGGCAGTGAACTTGTATAGTTTCAGGGTACCTTTGATCCCATTTTCAATTTTTTTTCTTGTCATTTGCCTCTGATTTTGAGTTCTGCATCTCATGTTGTGCATAAACCCTAATTTGCATCTTCATTTGCATTCATCTTTCATATGTTTGCATACATAAACTTGCCATGACATTTTGTGCATCCACATGACATATAAGACATCTTAGGACATGTTAGAATCATGTTTGATCATTGCATCATCCATTTTCCATGCTTTTGCTTTCATTTCATGTCATATGCATTCATGAACTTTCATGGTTCTCACATGTTTCATTTGCATCCTCCTTGCTTGTATAATCATCCACATCACATGACATGCTTTCATACCATCCTATAGCATCATTTGCCTCATGATATGCTTCTGATTTTGGTTTGCATCCTTGCATCTCATCTCATTTTCATTTCATTTCATTCCTTGTTGCTAACTTTTCAGGTGGTAAGTGTTTGAGAAGTGAATTTGCCTTCACTTCTCATAATCTCTTCTCATCTCTTTTATGCATTCATTGCTGCATTTTATTTGTGGATTAGAGTGAGATTGTTCATTCATGCTCCCTCCTCTCTTTCTTTCTTCAAGCAACTTATCTTCTTAAGTGAAGTAAGTTGTCTTGCTTCTTCTGCTTTTCCTTCTATCTGCTTCTTCCTTGGTGGCTTTACTCTTGAAGATCTTCTTGCAAGCCTCATTAACCCTAGGGACACCCAAGCATGATCACAACTAGGGTTTGATTAGTCCCCCCATTAGTTTTACCTTTGTGTCATCTTTGAGTCTTCTCTTCTCATCTCTTAATCAGGGACTAAACCCTTAAGGCTTTAAGGCTTTGTGATTAGGGTTATGCATGTATCCTTCTATTAGGATGGATTGTATAACTTTAATCCTAAGTGTTAAACCCTTAATGTGTTTAAATCCTTTAATCAATCCATCTAATAATCACCAAGACATCAAGCTTGTAACTTGGGCCTTGCATTAGGGTTCTAATTCTTCCTTAATTGGTTAAGAAAGACTAACCCTAGTGTTAATGGACAAGTCCTCCTCAAGTTGTCTTACAAACCATAAAAATCACTTCTTAATCTTACCATTAACTAAAATCCACTTTAATAAAGGTTTTGTTTTGTCATGAGATTAATCCCTAATCATGGATTAATTTAAGGTATCTTCCTTAACTTAAATGTTCTCATCTATTATCCTTCTATTAGGATGGTGTAATGGGTCCATTAAATCCTTGATTATGGCTTAAACTCATTACTTAACACTAAACAAAAACTCCAAAAAACAACTAAATAATTGCAAGTAGGTTAATGATCTTAATCCAACATCATGGTGATTAAGTGTGAGGTGCTTACTTCATACTTAAGGTATTCTCATTACCCCTAATCAGGGGGAGGATGTGATGAGTTTACTAACCCTTGGTATAGGCTTAAGCTCATTAACTTATGACAAACACAAAAAAGTAATAAAAGATTGAAAACTCAAAAACAAACACTAATCGTCTCCTCTGGAATTCTTGTCTCATCTCATTCACTCACCAACGAGAACTTGCTTCTTCCGTCTGATGCAAGACAGTTTGCACCTGAGCCAGACAGGTCATACACTTGAGCATAGACAAGTAAGCAGTTCATCAGTCAATTTATCTTTCAGTCTCTTTGAGTTGAACTACGGTGTTCTGACTTCCTCATTGCACGAGAGGATACGTAGGCATAACTTAACTGTTATCGAACGAAAGTCTTTGTATATCCCCCCTCTTCCAGCATTATCCTTTAAGCCTCATAGTCTTGAGCTTTGCACTCCTGTTCCAGCACTAACGCTTCTTTTATTCACTTCACACTTTCTTCCAGCACTGACACTTGCATTCTTTCTAGCATTGATACACAGATTGCACTGACACTACCCCTTTGAAACACAAATATTTTAAGCGTGGATCCCGTCGAGTACGACGGACAATCTGGGTGCTAATACCTTCCCAGGTTGTAACCAACCCCCTTTCTCAGTCTCTCTGGTTCGCAACTATCTTATCCATCTTTTCTTAGGTTTATGCAGCATTACCTTTCCTTCGGGATAAAAATGCCTAGTTGGTGACTCTTTTCTTTTCAGTTCACCCTTGAGTGTTCTCTCCTTTTCGCCGACCGTCCGCATTTGTACCCCTATTTGACTTGGCCTCATTTGGTTGGAGCGATAGCTTGGCGACTCTGCTGGGGAGCCTTATATTGCAACCAGGGCTTCTGGTTCTTTTTGTGGGTTCCTCCTAGCGCTTGTTTGATTTGTGTTTACTGGGGTGTTATGTGTTATGTGTGTTTATTGTATTTTTGCTTTATTTATTGCTTTATGTACAGCTTTATTTACTGCTTTCATTACAGTTTTATACATCATACTGTCATTTGCTGGATCTAGATTATTGTTTTGATGGGTGGGATTCCATTGAGAGTTTAAGGTCCTATACCTGGGACCTGAGTGACACCTAGGCTAGAGTGGTTCATGTTCTTTCCCATTCCATTTCGGTCTGGTGCGGGAATATGAAACACGGTTCAGATGTGGGTTTCTTCTTAAGAACTCTGTGCTACAGATTTCCTGTAGTGCTAGGGCTATCTGGGAAGCCTGCTAAGTCTGGATGACCTTTTATTATGACCTTCAGAAGCTGAGGTGAATTAGAGGAGGAACTTTTATGGTTATTGTAAACACTGTACCTCCGGGTTAGAAGTGTTTACACTTCTCATAACTGATGCAAGTCTGAGGATCCTTGTTCTAGAACATTACATGTGAGGGGGTTGGGTTGTTTATAGGTTTGCAGGAACCCTTGGCCACATCATACCCTGTTACTGTTTTGTTTAAGAATACTTCACTTTGGACAGTTCTTGTGATTGACCCTGGACATGCGACTCTTTATTTGAGTCCCCCACCCTGGTTACTGGATTCTCAAGCCTTCATCTGGACTTTTGAACATATATGGACCTTGTATCAAGACAGATAATCAGATCCAGCTCTTGATCACAAACCCTTGCATATCATTTGCATATGTCATCATTGCATCATTTAACATTTGTTCATTTGTTTTTCAGGGTATCCATCATATCATATTTGGTTTGGTTTTGACCCCTTCTACTGCTTAGACCTTTGCTTCAGTTATCTTCTTCAGCATCTGCTTCAGCTATCTCCTTCAGCACTTGCATCAGTCTGTGATCTTCATCAGCATTTGACTTCAGTTTTCTTCATCAGCACTCATGACTACTCCCAGGAAGAGCAACATATCTTATCACTTCTTTGAGCCTTCTCTGACTGGTATCAGGCAGGTCCAGTCACTTATCACACCTGACCACATCCCACTGTTCAGAGAACACTATGGAGGTATCTTGGATATGGTTATGGACCTTGACCCCTCTCAGAGGAGCATGATCCACACATGCTTACAGTTCTATGACCCTCCTTTGAGATGTTTCACCTTTCCAGACTTCCAATTAGGGCCTCTACTGGAAGAATTCTCTTTGTTGATTGGAGTGCCTGTCAGAGGTGGAATTCCCTTCAACCCAGAATTGACTTCTACTAGGAATGAAGAGATAACAAGGGCACTGTACTTGGAGCCTGCCTTGATTGAGCAAAGTATGACCACAAAGGCTGGGATCCCTAGTTTGCACTTGGACTTCTTGATTTCTCAAGCTATCTTGAAGGCTTCATTGGGAGAATGGAGGGCAGTCTGTGCACTGTTAGCCCTCAACATATATGGGGCTATATTGTTTGCAGATGAGCCCAAATTTGTCAGCAGGAATGCCATCCATTTGTTTCTCCTGAAGAACCCAGTACCTACATTGCTGGGAGATTTATATTATTCCATCCATCAGAGGAACGAGAAACAAAGGGGGAAGTTGGTAAGATGTTGTGCTCCTTTGTTTTACACCTGGCTGCTCAGACACCTGCCCAAATCAGATGCTTTCTTGAATCCCCACCAGCATAAGAATTGGGCCAAGAGGCTCATTGCTTTGACTTCAGATGATATTAGATGGTACACCCAGAGCACCAAAGGCAAAGACATCATCACCAGCTGTGGACCGTACCCAAATGTGCCTCTGATAGGAGTAAAGGGTTGCATCAACTACAATCCTTTACTATTTAAGAGACAACTGGGTTATGCCTTAGTTCACCCTCCCAGAGGACAGGATTTAGCTGAGACCTTGTATTGTGAAGTTCAATCTAATTCAGCTGTTGTCAGGAAAGCTGCCTGGGCTTGGGACAACATCCAGACAAAAGGAGTAGCTATTTTTGGAAGATGTAATAATGTTGCTTCAGCTCAGTACTATGATTGATCCCGTACTAGAGCTCAGATTACCAGAATGCCTTTCACCTTGGAAGACATGCCTGGACCATCTACTGTACAGCCAGCAGCAACTGTCAGCCTAGAAGAATTTGAGAAGCTAAAGGAAAGGAATGAGAAGTTATCTGAGGCTTTAAAGAAAACTCTTTGGGAGAGGAGGGATGGTCGTCTGGACATTGAGAGATTGGAAAAGCTCAAGGTTGAGCATCTGACCAAAATTGGAAGGACAGAGGACTACATAAGGAAAGCAAGGGCTGGGGAACAGATATTGAAGAATGCCTGCAAGGAGGCTAAGATTCAGAAGGCTAGGGCTGAGCACTATCTACAAGAGAGTCAGGCTATGTGGGTCAGAATCACTGAAGCCCGTACGCAAGAAGACCAGAGGACTCAAGCCAGGATTGAACAGCTAGAGGCCAATGAGAAGAAGCAGCAGGAAGCTTTGTTGGCATCCCAGAAGGAGATTTCAGAGTTAAAGCTCAGAGCAGGATTGAAGATATCAAAGGACCAGGACAGGCACAAGAAGCTGACCACTTCTATTTCCACCAGGAACCTCCTTATCAGGACCATTACAGAGCACCCAGCTGGTCCAGTGACTGAGGCCCTCTTGAAGGAGGTCAGAGAAGATGAGTTTGGGTTGGATGTCTGATCCTTTGCTTGTTGTTTGTTTCCTTTTGATGTACTTTTCTTTTGTTATGTTTTGACCCTTCAGGGGCATGTATTGTAAAACAAACTATGTATTGTTCACCATTTGTAATATATTTTAGTTTGTTTTTCATTTGGGCTTTCTCTCAACAACATCAAGCATCTTCCTCGAGGTCTGGAAAGGTCAAAACCAAGAACCAAACCGGATACCTTGGAAAACAAATAAGCATACTGCATTGCATACTAACTTTGTTTTTGTTTTGTAGGTTTTGTTATTATTATTGTCTCTAACTTTGTTGTGATCTCATGAAATATTGCTCGTCGTCGAGTGTTCCCTGTCAACCGCGCGCACCGGTACCCAACTCGTAACAACCTTCCCGGTATTCAAATGGAACAAGTATAGCAGGACCTGTCTGAGGTCAGAAACCAGATGGCCAATGAGAGAGTAGAGATGAGAAATCAGATGTCTTAGTTCATGGCAGTGATGACTGGCTTAGCCCAGAGTCAAGAAAGGTTAAGAGAGCTGGTGGAAAGACAAACTCCTGAAGAGCCTCATCTTGGAACAGGAGGAACTAACAACAATGAACGGGGCCAGCCTCGTATTGATCCACGAGTGTATAGACCTCATCTGGATCCAGAGGTTAACATCCCGAGGAATGTTCAAGGTAATACTGTTGGGGGCCAAATCTTGCAGGAGGACCCTCAAGGAGAACAATTTACTGTTATAGGAGCTGGGGATGAGGTATATGACAGAAGATTGGACGAGATTGCTGAAAAGTTAAGATCTTTGGAATCTCAGAATTCTTTGGGCTTCGATGTAATGGACATGGGCTTAGTAGATGGGGTGAGAATTCCCCACAAATTCAAACCCCCATGCTTTGAAAAATACAATGGTACCTCCTGTCCACGCACTCACCTGCAGTCTTTCTTGGGAAGGCTCAAAGCTTATACTATGGATGAAAAGTTGTGGATGTTCTACTTTGAAGACAGTCTGGCGGGGGCTTCAAGAGAGTGGTATTCACATTTGTCTAGGGCCACCATAAGATGTTGGAAGGATTTGGCCGAGGCTTTCATCCGTCAGTATCAATACAACCTGGACATGGCTCCCAATAGAACCATCCTAATGGGAATGTCTCAATCTTCTAGAGAGAGCTTCCGAGAGTATGCTCAAAGATGGAGACAGCTTGGTGCTACTGTTCAACCACCCATGTCAGAGAGGAAGATGGCTGACATGTTTATGAATACATTGCAAGGGACTTATATTGATAGGCTGGCTGCTTTCTCCTCTACCAGTTTTGCTGACGTAGTCATAGCTGGTGAGAGAATCGAAAGTCTCTTAAAGATGGGTAAGATCTCCGACAGTGGTGCTAGTTCTTCCAGCAATCCAAGAAAACCATTTGTAGGACCCCGAAGGGCAGGTGAAACTAATTCCATTCATACAAGCAGGGGCAGGCCTCAGTATGCTCACCAGTCAGTAGCAGTTGTTACTATTCCAGCTCCTATTCCTCAACAACCATCATATCTTCAACAACAACAACCACAGTATCAACAACAAGTTCATTATCCGCAACAAAGGTCATATAACAACAACAACGGTAATCAACAGTAGCGTCCTTTCCAACAAAGGCCATCACAAGCAAACAGGGTGATTGACCCAATCCCAATGCCGTATGCTGCACTCTTGCCACATCTCCTGAAGCTCAACCTAGTTGAGTTAAGGACATTGGCTCCTCCAGATCCTCTTAATATGCCAAAGAACTATGATGCAAATGCCAGGTGTGCATTCCACTCAAACGCACCGGGGCATAATACTGAAAAATGCAGGGCCCTGCAAATGAAAGTCCAGGATTTGGTGGACTCGAAAGCTCTCAATTTTGCGCCTCCTCCGAACGTCACAAGAAATCCAATGCCTAGTCACAATAGGCCCAGGATTAATGCTATTGAGGAAGGCAAACCATCCACATTAATCAACAGTGTTGCACAAATCCGAACACCCTTGGTTGAAATCAAAGCCCAACTGTTAGAATGCCAAGTGTTCCCCGGGTGTGAGGTCGGCTGTGGATATTGCAACATTGTTGTTAATGGATGTGAGGGGATGAGAAACGGCATAGATGGTCTTATTAAGGATGGCATCCTTCAGATTACAACAACAGCAACTACAACTCCAACAATTCCTTCATCAACAATCACAGATACTCCTACGACATCAGCAACCATTGTTCCAACAGATTCTACTACAACTCCAACAACTACTCAATCGATCACTTCAACGGATACAAGTTCAGTCACCATTCCTTCTACAACGACAACACCCATTATTCCATTAGTTCCTGGTACAACTTCAACACCGTCTACAACATCAGCAACAATTAATGAAAGCATCTCAACGGTTACGATATACTATGATCCTGCAAATGTTCCTGCCAACAACTCACAACAAAATGCTACTCCTATCAGAGCACCAGTTACCATATATTATGATCCGCACACCATTGTGGTCCCCTCTGCAGCTGCTATCAGCCCGGTCACTATCACGGTGCCTGGGCCAGTTCTTTATGAAAGCAATAATGCTATCCCTTGGCATTATGGCTCAGATCTATACCGCGAGGGGCATAAGATCACTTTAGAATCATCAACTTCTTCACCTCAGATAGACAATGTGGGGGGAGGTGGAGGCTTCACTAGAAGCGGACGTCTCTTTGCCTCGCAAACACCCAGACCCATTGCTGAAGCAGAGGTTGCTGCTAAGGCAAAAGGGAAGAGCATGGTGCAAGAAGAACCAGTTGCTAAAGAAACTTTGAAGACTCCTTTTGATCAAGAGGTTGATGAATTCATGAGAATCATAAAGAAAAGTGATTACAAGGTGGTGGACCATCTTCACCAAACACCTTCCAAAATCTCCATACTATCACTGCTAATGTGCTCCGAGGCTCATCGGAACGCACTATTAAAGGTCCTGGATGCAGCTTATGTGCCGGAGGAGATTACTGTCAATCAGTTAGAGGATGTGGTTGGAAATGTCAACGCTAGTCATGGACTAGGATTTACCAACACTGATCTGACAGTAGAAGGTCACAATCACAACAAGGCTTTGCACATTACCTTGGAGTGTAAGGGTGCAGTTCTTTCTCACGTACTGGTAGACACAGGGTCCTCCCTCAATGTTCTGCCCAAGAAAGCCCTTGTGAAGCTGGAATATGACGGATTGGCACTACGCCCAAGCAAATTGGTAGTGAGAGCCTTTGACGGTTCTAAGAGATCAGTTCTGGGAGAAATAGAATTGCCAATAATGATTGGCCCACAGGTTTTCAAAACGACCTTCTTTGTGATGGATATACAGCCTGCCTACAGCTGTCTATTGGGTAGACCATGGATCCACGCCGCTGGCACCGTGACGTCAACCCTTCACCAGAAGTTAAAATTCGAGTGGGAGGGACAAGTCATTACCATCTGTGGGGAGGAGGATATCTTCGTTAGCCAGCTGGCTACTTTCAAATACATTGAAATGGATAGGGAGATCCACGAAACAATGAGTCAGGGGTTCGAGGCCCTGAATATTAATGAAACATCTGCTGTACTCGGGACTTCCATCACCTCGTATCAACAAGCCCGGAAGGTTGTTGAGGAGGGTACTGCTCAAGGCTGGGGCAAGCTGCTGCCAGTTGAAAAGAAAGAAGACCAATTCGGGTTGGGTTACAGACCAACTCGACAAGATCAACCAAAGGCTGCAACGAAGCCCAAGTTTGTCAGCGGGGGAATGCTCACCCCGGATGCTGTGAACAGTTTGGAAGATGAGTCAGAAGACGAGCGCAACCTGGAAAGCTGGATACGTCCAAGGATCCCGGGGAACCGTGCCTCAAACTGGTCTTCCCAGGAAATTATAAGAGTTACTCCTGCAGAGTAATTATTATTTCCTGTCTTTAAGCATGCATCAAGTCCTGCATCTTGCCCAAGATGTTAGGGCTCATTTTGTAATCGGGCCATCTTGTATTTTGTGCAAATGATCAATTAATAAATATCAGGACATCTTTTGCAAATGAGTCTTTTTCTTTCTCTGCTCACTGTTTTTCATTTTTCATTTTTTGTACAAAAATAAAATGGCAATGTTTTTAGTAATAACTTCATTTTCACTTTTTCTAAGCAAGATAAAACTGATCACTAAAATGAACAAATTTAAACCCTTGCAGAGAATACCCTCCAGACTGCACCGACAACAACACCGCTATGACTTCGTATGACTTTGACAATCCGATTAATCAAGCTGATGAAGGGGTTGAAGAAGATTATGAGCTACCTGAAGAACTAGCCAGGTTGTTAAGACAAGAGGAGAAGGTTATCACTCCTCATCAGGAGGAAGTTGAAACGGTCAATCTTGGTACAGAAGAAGACCTGAAAGAAGTTAAAATCGGGGCCTGTCTGCAAGATTCAGTAAAAGAGCAACTTATTGACATGCTTCGGGAGTATGTGGATGTTTTTGCTTGGTCTTATCAGGATATGCCAGGTCTGGATACTGATATTGTTATGCACAAGCTGCCTCTAAAAGAAGATTGTCCGCCAGTAAAGCAGAAGTTGCGCCGTACTCGCCCAGATATGGCAATGAAGATAAAAGAAGAGGTACAAAAACAGTGGGACGCCGACTTCCTTGCTGTAACTAGTTACCCGCCGTGGGTTGCTAACATTGTACCTGTGCCTAAGAAGGATAGCAAAGTGAGGATGTGTGTGGACTACTGGGACCTGAACAGAGCCAGTCCGAAAGACGACTTCCTTTTACCTCACATTGATGTATTGGTCGACAATACGTCTCAGTTCTCGGTATTCTCCTTCATGGATGGATTTTCAGGATATAATCAGATCAAGATGTCACCTGAAGACATGGAGAAGACAACTTTCATCACACCCTGGGGCACGTTCTGTTATAAGGTGATGCCATTCGGAATGAAGAATGATGGTGCCACTTATCAACGAGCTATGGTAACATTATTCCACGACATGATCCATAAAGAAACTGAATGTTATGTGGATGACATGATTGCCGCGTCCCGCACAAAAGAAGACCACCTGGTGAATTTGTTGAAATTATTCAAGCGTCTGAGGAAGTACCAATTGAAGTTAAACCCCAACAAATGCACATTCGGGGTGCGATCCGGAAAGCTGCTGGGATTTATTGTAAGTGAGAAAGGGATTGAAGTTGACCCTGACAAAGTCAAAGCCATTCAAGAAATGCATGCACCAAAGACTGAGAAAGAAGTTCGAGGGTTCCTAGGTAGGTTGAACTACATTTCAAGGTTCATATCTCACCTTACTGCAACCTGTGAACCTTTGTTCAAGTTGTTAAGAAAAGAACAAACAGTCAGGTGGAATGAAGACTGCCAGAGGGCTTTTGACAAAATCAAGGAGTACTTACAAGAGCCTCCAATCCTTATGCCTCCAGTTGAAGGAAGACCTCTAATAATGTACTTGACAATATTGGAAGAGTCAATGGGGTGTGTGTTGGGCCAGCATGACGAGTCTGGTCGAAAAGAGTATGCAATATACTACCTAAGCAAAACGTTTACCGACTGTGAACAACGTTATTCACTGCTCGAGAAAACTTGTTGTGCTTTAGCGTGGGCTGCTCGCCAACTAGGGCAGTATATGTTGACCCACACTACCTTATTGATCTCAAAGATGGACCCAGTTAAGTACATATTCGAGAAGCCAGCGCTTACCGGACGGGATGCAAGATGGCAAATGATTCTCACAGAATATGACATTCAATACACATCTCAAAAAGCCATCAAGGGCAGTGTGTTGTCTGATTATCTTGCTGAGCAACCCATTGATGATTACAAGCCTATGAGATTTGACTTCCCTGATGAAGACATCATGTTCATAAAAGCAAAAGATCATGAATAGCCTATTCACACTGAAGGGCCTGACCCAGAGGAAGAATGGACTATGATGTTTGATGGGGCTGTTAATATGAATGGTCGTGGTGTTGGTGCAGTACTCATTACACCTAAGGGAGTTCACATGCCTTTCTCGGCAAAACTCACCTTTAACTGCACTAACAACGAAGCTGAATACGAAGCATGTATCATGGGTCTTGAGGAAGCCATTGACCTCAGGATCAAGACTTTAATGGTATTTGGAGATTCAGCTCTGGTAATTAATCAAACCAACGACAAATGGTACACTCACCAGGAGCATCTAATACCTTACCGGGATTATACAAGAAGGTTTCTTACTTTCTTCACCACAGTCAAGCTGGAGTATATCCCTCGAGATAAAAATCAGTTTGCAGACGCTTTGGCTACCATTTCATCCATGATCAAAGTTCAAGCTGCCAACTTTGTGCCTCGGATTTCAGTGTCCAGACTGGACAGACCAGCATATGTATTCTCTGCGGACCTTGCTAAAGATGATAAGCCTTGGTTCTATGACATCAAATGCTTCTTGGAGGATCAAACATACCCACCTGGGGCATCATCCAATGACAAGAAGACATTAAGAAGGATGGCTAGTAGTTTCTTCCTGAATGCTGACGGTTCGTTGTACAAGAGAAACTTTGATATGGTACTTCTCAGATGTGTTGATAAGGAAGAAGCAGACTTGTTGATGCACGAGGTGCACGAAGGATCTTTTGGTACCCATGCTGGGGGGCATGCAATGGCTAAAACGTTGTTGAGATCAGGCTATTACTGGATCACAATGGATGCAGACTGTTGTGCTCATGCCAGGAAGTGCCATAAATGCCAGATTTATGCAGATAAGGTGCATGTGCCTCCAAATCCTTTAAATGTAATGTCTTCACCTTGGGCCTTTGCCATGTGGGGCATTGACATGATAGGCAAAATTGAGCCGACTGCTTCAAATGGTCACAGATTCATCCTGGTATCCATTGACTATTTTACCAAATGGGTTGAAGCAGCCTCGTATGCAAATGTCACCAGGCAAGTGGTAGCCCGATTCTTGAAAAGAGACATCATCTGTCGGTATGGAGTGCCCGAGCGAATCATTACTGATAATGGTTCCAACTTGAACAATAAAATGATGACAGAACTATGCCGGGACTTCAAGATCCAACACCACAATTCTTCTCCTTACAGGCCAAAGATGAATGGCGATGTTGAGGCAGCTAACAAGAATATCAAGAAGATGGTGCAGAAGATGGTGGTCACATACAAAGACTGGCATGAAATGCTACCATTTGCCTTGCATGGGTACCGTACGTCAATCAGAACATCCACTAGGGCAACACCGTATCAGCTTGTGTATGGTATGGAGGCAGTTTTACCTGTTGAAGTTGAATTACCTTCCTTACGGGTATTGATGGATGTTAAGTTGAACGAAGCAGAATGGGTCCGATCCCGGTACGAACAACTGAGCCTGATTGAAGAGAAGAGATTAGCTGCAATCTGTCATGGGCAGCTGTATCAGAAAAGAATGAATAAAGCCTTCGATCAGAAATTCAGGCTTCGAGAGTACCAAGTAGGAGATCTTGTGCTGAAAAGACTCCTTCCTCCTCATACAGACCACAGGGGCAAGTGGACTCCGAATTATGATGGTCCGTTCATAGTAAAGAAAGTTTTCTCTGGTGGAGCACTGATGCTCAGTACTATGGATGGTGAAGACTTCCAGTCCCCTGTGAATTCAGATGCAGTTAAAAAATACTTCGCATAAAATGACCCGCTGGACATAAAAACAGAATGTGAGTCCAGGCAAATATAGGGCATCCCGGCGAGTCAAAAATAGAATAAAAGACTCGGGCAAAAATAAGGGAAAATAAATAAAAAAATATACACCCGCTGAGTTGAAAACCGCATTGGACAACTCAGGCAAAAATGGGTATCCCGATGGATTGAAAATCCGAAAGGGCGATCCACGCAAAATCAGGGAATAAGTGAACAACTGCATTCTGAATTCGTCTGTATCACTTACAACATGGAAAGCTTCGAAGGATTCAGGCATCGGTCAGAATTAGCCTCTTCAAAAGCAAGATGAGAAGAACGTCAATGTCATACGAGTCATAGCAAAAAGGAAGCACTGAAGCGTCATCAACATTGCCAGCACCTTTTTGTTTCTCAATTTGTAACAATCTCCTCATTTCAGGGGACTTGTTTCTTTGACTGTACTTGCCAATTCAGGGCACACAAATTAATAAAATCAGATTTTCAGTCGCATGTTGTCGCGTATATTTTACCCTTATTTGCAAAAATGTCCGATGTCTTTAATATAATGATCGCATAAATACAGATGCGTCTTTTCTAAATTACATGCTAGCGGGAAATGTATTTGCTCCCGGGAGTGTCTAAATTCCTATGATGGAATCCGGTAAAGGACACCTCGAGGTACTTGTATGTTTTCTTTGTCATAACAGGATTATAGGTATTCAAAGCACAACGCGGGGCATGAAAGCTCCTCCCAAACCAAACAGCATCAGAAGGGGCTCATTTCCCCAGCAAATTTCACCATCCTCAGCAAGATCTCTACAGAAACCTCTAGGAAGGTCGTTCAGTGATCGTTCCTCCCCTGCCAAGTGCAAAGACAGGGAACCATCTCCCCGCAGAGATCCAGCCTCTATCCAGAAGAGCAATGTCTGAAGATCTCACAACAAAGTGACAGAAACTTCCACAAGACCCCAGTTGGGCTCCTTACCAATAAGATATGTCTATCATTGACTTGTTTCCCCAAGCAGTCATACATCTTATCAGATCTACCAATGATCTCATCCCCAGCTGGGACACTCCTTCAAGCAAATCAGCCAGAAATCTTCACAACAACGGGATTCGAATCCTGGATCGGTATCTTTTGCATAATCATAGCATTCACATCATATTTTCCCCCAAAGCGTAGCATTCCGTTTAATACGGAGCATTACGGCAAAAATCAAACATATGGCATAATCACAAGCCATGTTTTGAATCGGTCACCTGTGAATATTGATATCCCATCAACGATATACCAGGCACCTCTCAAAATTCCCGGCAGAATACCAAAGCATTTTCTTTGCATGTCCCGGATACAGATACATGCCCTTTTGACACACGTCCGTGTCATCTTTCCCCAGAAAGTCGCCGGAACGCTTTCCACAAACAGATATTTATATATTACTGATAATTTTCACACTCGTCTGTGTCATATCCCCAGCAGAAAGCCAAAGCGTCCCCTTTGCACTCACAAAAACATATTAATACACTCTCCTGACACCCGTCCGTGTCACCTATCCCCAGCATAGTTGCCTAAACACTTTGTAAACCCAAACATTTGTTTGTAATATACTTATACATTTTCTCTTTTGACACCCGTCCGTGTCACACTCTCCTCAGCAAATTGAACACTCGTTTGTGTCTTACTCATGTTTATTCACGCAGATACTCGTCTGTATCTTGTATGCACGCTTATTTCCCCTCAGAATCGACATTTGTCTGTGTTCTTTGTTAACCAGTTGATACTCGTCCGTATCATCATCTCTGAGCATGCGTCAGTGTTTGTTTCTACCGATACTCGTCTGTATCATGGTCCTAAGGATGCTCGTCCGCATCTTTAATCTATACACAGTGTCAAGTATTTATACCTTTTCTTTCTTAAATTTAGACACTCGTCTGTGTCTACCATTCTCCAGAAGAGTTCCCAGCAAATCCCAATTATTCCCTATCTGACATTCGTCCTATGACGTGATACTTTCGGCAACCGTACCTTTCCAGGTGATCGTCCTTCACCTTTTGATGATTGTCCTTCATCATTCCCCAACGGAGTCTCCATTATTGGAACCCTTTTCTATCCGACATTCGTCCTATGTCGTGATATTTTAGCAGTCGTCCCCTGCTAGGTGATCGTCCTTCACCTCTCGATGATCGTCCTTCATCACTTTTTATCCGATGGCCATCCCATCGTTGATCTTGTTATCTGACATTCGTCCTATGTCATGATAAACCCCGAGAGCAGCCGTACCCTGCTAGGTGATCATCCTTCACCTCTTGATGATCGTCCTTCATCATGCTTATCCGATGGCCATCCCCATTGTCGACCTTTTCTATCCGACATTCGTCCTATGTCGTGATACTTTTGGCAACCGTACCTTGCCAGGTGATCGTCCTTCACCAATAGATGATCGTCCCTCATCTTATCCCCAACAGAGAAGCCGTCCCCTGCTAGGTGATCGTCCTTCACCTTTGACGACCGTACCTCATCATTTATTTCATTTATGTTTTTAACCTGATAGTCGTCCCCATCATTACCTTTACCTTAAAACCCTAGAGAATTTTATTACTTTACCTGATGGTCGTCCCTATCATGATCCTCTATTTCCCTAGCATGTCGGTCGTCCCCGTCATTGCTTATCCCCAGCAGTCGTCCTCTGCTCGGCAGTCGTCCTCTGCTCGATGGTCGTCTTCCGTCACCCGCACTTTTTAATCATACTTTATCTTCCTTTTACAATATATATCCCTTTTCTTCTTCATACCCAGTGAGCGCAAATTTTGGACTGTCTTTGGTATTCAACCACGAGTTATCTTGTTTGTCTGTTAAGCCGTCGCTTACATCCTGCACAGCTAACTCATGCTTGAATAGGGGCAGCTGTAAACACCCCAAATTTTCCCTCACTCATTTCACCATGGCTTGTGATCTTTTCATTAGCATAAGTTCAATCATATCATCTCATATTACATTTTTGCTTCACTGCATGGTTCCAAAGTCATCTGCATCCAGGGTTTGTGATCTGAGCAATCCCTGAGCCATCTGAGCCACTCCAAAGGTCTTCAATCATCTCAATAGGGTCCATGTATGTTCAAGCATCATATTATATCCTCCCAAGATCAAGAAAGTCAGAAAATTACAAGAACTGAGGAAGGTATGGAAGCAGAGCCAAGCTTAACTGCACAGATGACCTAAAATTAGGGTTTTGGTTTCAGAGGCCATAACTCCAAATTTTTTGCTCATTCTTGTTTCTATTGGTCATTATATGCTATGAGGATCATGCACACCAATTTTCATGAAGAAATTCAATGGGGAAGGCATCTGATCATTAGATGACTTCTTGAGCAAGTCAGTGCAAAATCAGGGCATCTGAGGCTTCCAATCATCCAACCAAAGGGTCTTCACCATCATTTTGGGTGTATATGATCTTTATTTGATCTTAGAAGAAGTTAGAAGTTCACAAAATTGAAGAATTTCAAGCCATTTGCAAAGTTGCCATTTTGGGAAAGTGACTTGTAATGCAAAATTGCCATTTTGGGAAGGTTTTTCAACCTCCTCTTTTTGATTCAAAAATGCTTCAAATTGAAATTCTGTGATCAGGTATGAGATGTCGAATGAGATGTTTAAACACTTGACAACTTAACCAAAACTTAAAGTGCAGGAAAATTAAACAACACAGTAATTTGTTAACCCAGTTCAGTGTATAACCACACTTACATCTGGAGGCTACCAAGCCTGGAGGAAATCCACTATAAGTAATATTAATTCTAGACTTAAACCACCCAGTTTAATCTTTCACTTAATATCTACCCAATGCAATTTCTACCTAAGACACAACTTAGATATGAGTACCAACTCACTCCCCCTCAATCACACAGTGATCTTGTTTACAAGTTTAATAAAATTGAAGTCATACTTCAAACAAAACAGCTTGATCTTACTTCACAGTTTCAATCAAGACACAAATACACTTTTGCTTAAAAGCTCATAAAGTGGTACAATTAAAAACAACCTGCTATTAAAACACAAAACACCCTATTTGGTCTTCTGAAATTCGTACTCTATTCTGAGAGTTTTTGTTGCTTAAATAGGTGTTTGGATTTTGGGCTTTCTGTAGGTATATCCAATCCTGAAACGCATGCTGCTTCCACCTTGAATTAGGGTTTGTTACTTCCTAGATTCTAGGTGATTCAGTTCTTCTGATTATGCTGAAGTCACATAATAACACTCCCTACAGATGCGCCTTATTCTGTTTTGTCCATCCATAATTAATTCCAGATAACTTTCCTTAATTTACTTATTTCTGTTAGTCATTAATTAATTCTGGTAGCAGGTTTAAGATGTCACAACATCTGTTGGGACATCCTGAAAAACTGAACTTAAATCATTAACTGATACAATGTCACAACATCTGATGTGACATCCTGTAAACTGGACTTATATCATTAAGTGATGCAATGTCCCAACATCTGGTGTGACATCCTGAATTAAGTTCATTTACTTATACTCTGTTTGATAATGTCCCAACATCTGATAGGACATCCTGAACTAAATTCAACATTTCTTGTTGGTCAAAAATTCTGCCAATTCTAAACATCTACAAACTCCCCCTTTGGCTAATTTTTGGCTAACATATTTTTCTGGTTATCAGAGTGCAGCAGAAGTTCTTTTATCAGAGAATAGCAGTTCTTTTCTTTTGAGTCATGTGTGAGTTTACTCCCCCTCAAACATACATGTATTCAGTCTTGTTGCAACAGAAATTTTCATTAACATCACAGATTTAGTTCAAAAGCAAATAGAAGTTTTTCATTAATAACTAAACAACATCATACATTGTTATTGTTGTTCTTGTTCTCCCCCTTGTTAGACATAAATTTGGGGCTAAAGTTACTAATTCAAAATTACAATGCAGAAGCTGTCATTACATATTCCTCACATACAATTTTCACTCAGACTCCTCATAGTCAGTTTCTTCCTCTTCCTCAGTCTCCTCATCAGAAGTAGCAGCTTTCTGAGTACTTTCTTCAATCTCCAGCCTTTGGATAATCTCCTCAAGCTCCTGCTTCCTTGCATCCAGTTCTTTGCATGTGATCTTCAGCTCAGCAATCAAGGCAGCTTTGGAGATTGGAGACTTTGCCTTTGAAGGACCAGCAGATGTCCCAGAGGGAGCTTCAACATCAGCTGCATGATGATTCGGGAACAACTTGTAGTGGAAGGCCAGAGGGATTTCTCTTTTGCAAATTGTGTCCTTCTCAATGAGGATACCAGGATACTGACTCAGCATTATTCCACACAGCAAGGAGGGGAAGGCAATTGGCAGCTTAGTTGCAGATGATCCAGCATGCTTCAATGTCTGATCAAATATATAAGCCCCATAATCCAGCTTTGTTTGGGTGCCCACAACATATATGAACCTGCCCAATCCAGTTGATATTGAGGATGTATGGTTGGTAGGGACCCAGTTTGCAGTGCCAATCCTATTCAGCATGGCATACTTCCTTGTCACCATGCTAACTGATAGCTTCCCTTTAACTGGCCAAGTCTTGACCTGATTAGCAGTGATAACCTTGCAAACCTGGTTATCAGTCTTCCCTAACTCATTTGGACCATCAGATTCTCTTCCAAGGTAGTGGTTGATAACCCTAGGAGAGAATTCTACACACCTTCCTCTTACATATACTTTTCTAAAGTCAGCAGACTTACCATCAGCACAATCTTCTTGGAGGTTGACTATGAATTCCTTGACAAGCAGCACATAGCAAGGAGAGAAGTTGGAGACAGTTTTGAAAAGGCCAGCAGAAGAAATGAGATCAATTAACTCTGTGCACTCAAGTGCATTACTGCTCAGCTCTCTTTTAAGTGCTACCCTTCTTTGATAAACAAACTTCCATCTATTCACACTTGAAACATGATGAAAGGAGATGTTGTCCAAAGGAGCTTCTGGAACAGCAGTTGATGACCTTGAGGGTGTTGGTTTCTTCTTTGGTGGAGATGTTGGGACATCTTCTTCAACATCTGAATCTGGAGGAGTGGCAGCTTTCCTCTTTTGTGTTTGCACCTTGCTCCATTGTTTTGTAGGACCAAAGACAACTTTAGCTTTGTCCTTCTTTGGTGTAGCTTGCTTCTTCTCAGGAGTTGCATGTCCTGCATTCATCTTTTCTTTCCTAATCCTAAGCCTTTTGGCTATGCTAGGGTTTACAGAAGCAATGATTTCTGTATCAGAATCATGCTCCATGTTCACAACAGGAGGAGGTTGAGCAGTCTCCTCTTCAGTTGGTGGATCAACAGAGGTTTGATCTTCAGTGGAGGCCTTGTGCTGGTCCTCAGATGTATCATCAGCAGTATCAGATGAGACCTTTTGCTGGTCTTCAGATGTTTCAACATCTATTGGGACATCCTGTTGAGCAGGAGTGTCCTTTTCAGCCTGAGTTTGTTGATCTTCTTGTGGAGCTGTCATGGTGTTCAGAGGGATAGATATGCCACTTACCACTCTTTGCTCAGATAAGATCCTGTTTACCAGCTCCTTTATGGAATCATCCACATATACAGAAGCTTTTGGAGTGGTGTTTGATGATGAAGGCATGCCTTTGGCCTTGCTGAAAACAGGGTCCTTCGCCCTTTTCACAGTAGGGGTTCTTGGCTTTTGAGCAAGAGGAACACTTCCTCTGATTTCGTCCATTGGAGTTGAATCCATGGGTACCACAGAAATGGGGGTTGCATGCACCACATCTTCCTTGTTGAGGATTTCTTCAGAGATGTTAGGGTTTTGGTGTTGAGCCATTTTTAGAATGTGGTGAAGATTGAGATTGGTTGAGTTTGATGATCTCTGAAAGTTAGCTATAGCAAACAATTTGTTGTGAGAGAAAGATGAGAAGATGAATAGCTAAACGTGAGCTGATATTCTTATAAGAGCCGTTACTTGGAGAATTTCTAGGAGAGGAATACACATGGTGCTTGACCAGACTGGTGTTGCCATCTGGTGATCATGCCACACGATGTCATATGACATGTTGGCACATTTCCATAACTGCTAAATTTCACATAAGCAGATTCCCAATTTACCCCTTAGGTTTTCAAATTGGGTAGCATCCAAGGCTTTAGTAAATATATCAGCCAATTGCAGATTTGTAGCTACATGTTCCAATGAGATCACTTTTTCTTCTACAAGATCTTTGATGAAATGGTGCCTGATATCAATATGCTTGGTCCTGCTATGTTGGATAGGATTCTTTGATATGTTAATAGCACTTAAGTTGTCACAGTACAATGTCATGACATCTTGTGGGACATTGTACTCAGTGAGCATTTGCTTCATCCAAACCAACTGTGAACAACTGCTTCCAGCTGCAATATATTCAACTTCAGCAGTAGATAAGGATACACAATTTTGTTTCTTACTGAACCAAGAAATCAAATTGTTTCCTAGAAAGAAGCATCCTCCTGAAGTGCTTTTTCTGTCATCAGCACTTCCAGCCCAATCAGCATCACAGAAGCCAGTGATAATTGGTTTGCATCCATGAAAGTACATTATGCCATAGTCACAAGTACCATTAACATATTTCAGAATTCTCTTGACTTGGTTAAGATGACTAACTTTTGGATCAGCTTGATATCTTGCACATACACCTACTGCAAATGCTATGTCTGGTCTGCTAGCAGTCAGATATAACAAGCTTCCAATCATGCTTCTGTATAGGCTTTGATCTACATTCTCACCCTTGTCATCTTTAGTCAGCTTTAAATGTGTGGGGGCAGGAGTTCTCTTATGAGTAGCACTGTCCATCCCAAATTTCTTGACTATGTTCTTAGTATACTTGCTTTGGGAAATGAACATGGAGTCCTCCATTTGCTTTATTTGCAGTCCAAGAAAGTAGGTTAATTCTCCTACTAGGCTCATTTCAAATTCAGATTCCATCTGATTGACAAAATGTTTAACCATCCTATCTGACATCCCACCAAAAACAATGTCATCTACATATATTTGAGCAATCATGACATTTCCTTCTTCATCTTTAACAAACAAGGTTTTGTCAATTCCACCTTTCATGTACCCTTGCTTGATAAGAAAAGTAGTCAGCCTTTCATACCATGCTCTTGGAGCTTGCTTCAGACCATAAAGAGCCTTCTTTAGTTTGTATACATGATTTGGACAGCTTGGATCAACAAATCCTTTAGGCTGTTCTACATATACCTCTTCATTAAGATATCCATTTAAAAAGGCACTTTTCACATCCATTTGAAATAGCTTGAACTTTAAGATACAAGCAATTCCCAAAAGTAGTCTGATTGATTCAAGCCTTGCTACTGGTGCAAAGGTTTCATCAAAGTCTACTCCTTCAATTTGTGTGTATCCTTGAGCTACAAGTCTAGCTTTGTTCTTTGTAACAACTCCTTGCTCATTTGACTTGTTCTTATACACCCATTTAGTTCCAATCACATTTATGTCATCAGGTCTAGGAACAAGGTTCCACACTTCATTCCTTGTGAATTGACCTAATTCCTCTTGCATAGCACAAATCCAGTATTCATCAGTAAGAGCTTCCTTGATGTTTTTAGGTTCTATTTTTGAAACAAAACATGAACCTGAAATCACTTCTCTTGATCTAGTGCTTACACCTCTGTTGGGATCACCAATTATCAAATCTTTGGGATGATCCTTCTGGATTCTGATGGAGGGAGGTTTGCTGGATTGTTCTGTCCTTGCATCAGTTTGAGTGAAGTCAGAATGATCACCCTTATCTTCAGCTTCAGTTTGGCTGTCAGCAGATGTTCCAACATCTTCTGTAACATCTGTAGAAGCATCATCAATTATCACATTTATGGACTCCATGATAACTTTGGTTCTAGAGTTGAATACTCTATATGCTCTGCTGTTTATAGAGTATCCAAGAAAAATCCCTTCATCACTTTTAGGATCCATTTTTCTTCTTTGCTCCCTATCAGCCAGAATATAACAATTACTTCCAAACACATGGAAGTACTTAACTGTGGGTTTTCTGCCCTTCCAGACTTCATAGATTGTGGACAAAGTTCCTTTCCTTAGAGTGACTCTGTTATGGATGTAACAAGCTGTGTTCATAGCTTCAGCCCAGAAGTACAAAGGTAACTTTTTAGCATGGATCATAGCTCTTGCTGATTCTTGAATAGTTCTATTCTTCCTCTCAACAATCCCATTCTGTTGAGGAGTGATTGGTGAAGATTATTCATGATTGATTCCTTCTGAAGAACAGAAATCTAAGAATTTTTGGTTCTCAAATTCTTTTCCATGATCACTTCTTATTCTGATCACACAGCTGGCTTTTTCCCTTTGTATTCTTTGGCATAAGTCTTTGAATACATCAAATACATCAGACTTTTCTTTGATGAAATTTATCCATGTATACCTTGAAAATTCATCAACCACCACATAGGCATACCTCTTACCACCAAGGCTCTCAACCTGCATAGGTCCCATAAGATCCATATGCAATAATTCCAAAACTTTGGAAGTTGTCAGATGTTGGAGCTTTGGATGGGACATCTTGGTTTGCTTGCCTATTTGACATTCACCAAATATTTTGCCATCATCAATCTTCAGTTTAGGAATACCTCTCAAAGCTTCCATAGATATGATTTTCTTTATGCCTCTGAAATGAAGATGACCTAGTCTTTGGTGCCATAGTTTCACTTCTTCTTCTTTAGCTAAAGAGCAAGTTGAAGTGAGACTGAAGTCTTGAGGTTCCCACATGTAACAGTTGTCTTTAGATCTGGCTCCTCTCATGACAACCTTTTGTTCTTTGTTAGACACTATGCATTCAGTTTTGGTAAAGTTTACATTGTACCCTTGATCACATAATTGACTTATGCTGATCAGGTTAGCAGTTAAACCTTTTACCAGCAGCACATCATCTAGTCTTGGTACATCTGGACAGTCCAAGGTCCCAACTCCCTTGATTTCTCCTTTAGCTCCATCTCCAAAGGTTACATATCTGGATGAATATGACTTTAAGTCTACTAGCAGATTCTTCAATCCAGTCATGTGTCTTGAACATCCACTGTCAAAGTACCAGTCTTCTTTAGCTGAAACTCTTAGTGATGTATGAGATATATATGCAACACCTTTCTTTGACCATTTGTGTTGAGATTTCTTTTGATACCTCTGCCCTGTGCATTGTTCATCAGTAGAGCTCCAAGGTTGTTTGTTGATCTTGTTCTTGGGCATGTAGCTTTGATCAGTATGAAGACTAGCTTTTGGTACCCATACCTTCTTGATGACCTCTGTCTTCTGCTTAGGGGGTTGCTGATCTCTTTGATGTCTATGCAGCACTTTCTTGGTAACTTCTATCTTCTGCTTAGGAGGTTGCTGATACATCTGATTTGGATATCCATGCAACTTGTAGCAATGAAGTTTGATATGTCCAAATCTTCCACAATGATGACATCTCCATCTTTGATACTTCTTCTTCATTATGTTCTTTTCAGGATGTTGAGACATCTGTTGGAACATCTTGTTTGACTGTATGGACTTTGAGGTAGTTTTGCTAGAGCTAGCTTCAACCTTATGAACTTTGTTAAATCCCAGTCCACTTTTATCCCCTGAATGCTTATTGTTGTTGAGAATAACATCCAGTGTGCTTGAGCTACTGTTCAGCATTCTAACAGATTTGGACATATGTTCCAACTTGGAGTTGAGAAGACTAACTTCATTTTTCAAGGTGTCAATGATCTCTAGATCACTTGCTTTTTCATCCTTTAGTGCCTCAATCTGCTTCTTTAGCTTTATACTCTCCCTGCATATTTCAGTGCTTCTTTTGACTAGTTCTCTGTAAGATTGCTCAAGTTCTTCAAAAGTAAGCTCCCCATCACTGGATTCACTTTCAGATTCACATAATCCAGCTAGAGCAGTGATATGCTTAGCTGATTCTTCTTCTGAATCACCTTCTGAGTCTTCATCAGACCAGGTTACAGAGAGACCTTTCTTTTGCCTTTTTAAATAGGTAGGACATTCATTCCTGATGTGTCCATATCCTTCACATCCATGGCATTTAATTCCTTTTTCTTGACTGGTCTTTTCATCATAATTTGACCTTCTATTAGCATCATAAGGTCTTTTGTTCTCAGAAGAGTTTGTATATCTTCCACTTGGTCTGGACTTGTCTTCCATCCTTCTGAGAATATTTTTGAATTGTCTTCCAAGCATATCAATGTTTTCTGATAAGTTTTCATTAGTTTCTGATTCATCATTTTCTTCTTCTTTATCAGTATTTGTCACCAAGGCTATGCTTTTGTTCTTCTTTACAATTGTGTCATTCATTCCCATCTCAAATGTTTGAAGGGAACCAATGAGCTCTTCAACTTTCATTTTGCATATGTCTTGAGCTTCTTCTATTGTTGTGACCTTCATGTCAAATCTTTTTGGTAAAGATCTGAGAATCTTTCTTACAAGCTTTTCATCAGTCATTTTTTCTCCCAAAGCTCCAGAAGTATTGGCTATTTCTAAGATGTTCATGTAGAATTCATGAATTGTCTCATCTTCCTTCATTCTCAAGTTTTCAAACTTGGTGGTGAGAAGTTGAAGTCTTGACATCTTCACCTTTGATGTTCCTTCATGAGTTGTTTTGAGAGTGTCCCAAACATCTTTGGCCAGCTCACAGTGATGCACAAGTCTAAATATGTTCCTATCAATGCCATTGAATAAAGCATTTAAGGCCTTGGAGTTGCCAAGTGCTGAATCTTCTTCCTCCTTACTCCATTCTTCTTCAGGTTTCAACACTTTTGCTCCATCTTTGGTGTCTTGGACAGGGTGTTCCCATCCATTGTTGACTGCTTTCCAGGCCCTATTGTCAAGTGATCTTAAGAATGCAATCATTCTTGGCTTCCAGTAGTCATAATTAGATTCATCCAGTATAGGTGGTCTATTTACTGATCCTACATCTCTGTCCATGTTCCCAGAATTTGTATTCCCTAGATCTCACCCAGAATAAACAGGCAGGGTGCCTGCTCTGATGCCAATTGAAATTCTGTGATCAGGTATGAGATGTCGAATGAGATGTTTAAACACTTGACAACTTAACCAAAACTTAAAGTGCAGGAAAATTAAACAACACAATAATTTGTTAACCCAGTTCAGTGTATAACCACACTTACATCTGGAGGCTACCAAACCAGGAGGAAATCCACTATAAGTAATATTAATTCTAGACTTAAACCACCCAGTTTAATCTTTCACTTAATATCTACCCAATGCAATTTCTACCTAAGACACAACTTAGATATGAGTACCAACTCACTCCCCCTCAATCACACAGTGATCTTGTTTACAAGTTTAATAAAATTGAAGTCATACTTCAAACAAAACAGCTTGATCTTACTTCACAGTTTCAATCAAGACACAAATACACTTTTTCTTAAAAGCTCATAAAGTGGTACAATTAAAAACAACCTGCTATTAAAACACAAAACACCCTATTTGGTCTTCTGAAATTCGTACTCTATTCTGAGAGTTTTTGTTGCTTAAATAGGTGTTTGGATTTTGGGCTTTCTGTAGGTATATCCAATCCTGAAACGCATGTTGCTTCCACCTTGAATTAGGGTTTGTTACTTCCTAGATTCTAGGTGATTCAGTTCTTCTGATTATGCTAAAGTCACATAACAACACTCCCTACAGATGCGCCTTATTCTGTTTTGTCCATCCATAATTAATTCCAGATAACTTTCCTTAATTTACTTAGTTCTGTTAGTCATTAATTAATTCTGGTAGCAGGTTTAAGATGTCACAACATCTGTTGGGACATCCTGAAAAACTGAACTTAAATCATTAACTGATACAATGTCACAACATCTGATGTGACATCCTGTAAACTGGACTTATATCATTAAGTGATGCAATGTCCCAACATCTGGTGTGACATCCTGAATTAAGTTCATTTACTTATACTTTGTTTGATAATGTCCCAACATCTGATAGGACATCCTGAACTAAATTCAACATTTCTTGTTGGTCAAAAATTCTGCCAATTCTAAACATCTACACAAATGAAAAATTCTTGGTCATGAAAGTTGTAAATTAGATCATTTCCTTTTCAAAAAGTACAAGAACTTGATCTAATTCATCATAGAACTCAAGTTATGGCTTTGCAAAGTTGGGAAAAATCACAAAATTTCACTTATGTGCCAAAGAGGGAAACTTGCAAAAACATTTGCCAAAGCATTTTGTGACCTCAATTTGACTTCTAACTATTACACAAACATCATAGATGACATAAAATTCAGAATTGCCCAAAGAAATTCCAAGTTTCATGCCTTGAGTTTTACAAAATCCAAAAGGGGCCAAAACTTCATGAATTTGCAAAATGGATCAAAACCTTTCATCCACTTGCCACAGCTCATCAAATCTGATTTCATAGCATTCCTTGATCCTTGATGCGCATAGCCATGCCCCTGTCTCAGCCTGCCACTTGCCCATACCCCAAGTACACCAACTCTTGACATTTTTGCAACTTGCCCATACCAATCAACATAGGCCACCACCCACCCTCTGACCTATCACAACTTACTATGTGAACCAAAAGCAAGCCATTCCATAACATAACACAAGCTGAAACCTCCAAGAACTCAGAAATCACAAAAACTCCCCCTTATGCAAAAGTCTTCGAAACTCATAGCTCAGCCACCAAACCTCCAAACTTTTTCCACCATCCAACTCCATAATCATCACTGATCACTTCCCACCCTTCATTTTGCCCTAAAACACCCTGAATCAAAAACACGATTTTGACATTTCTTGAACTGAATTTCTGCCAACTTCATTTAGAGACCATTTAAACTCCAGGCAAGCATCACAAACTCTTCTGGAGGATCATTGGAGCTGATTGGAGGAAAAGAAGCAGCCAGCCAGTGCCATTTTCGAAAGCTTCAGTTCAGGTATCATCAAGAACATTTTTTCCAGAAATGATTTCTTAAGCTCTTAAATTGTTCTCCATGCTTCACTGATCACACTGCACCTTTTGGTTTTGAAAATGATTCAGTTTTAAGCATGTATGAAGCTTCTGAAATTTCTGTGAAATTTTCCGTTTTGCTTCGAATCTCTCTGTTCATGTGAAATAAATTTTGTTTGATGGCTGATTCTTGTTTAGAATAGGGTGGGGATCATTTCTAGAGAGTTTAAGGGTTTGGGGTTGCGTATAGAGTGAGATAGCATGAGGGGATAGCCGGAGAAGATGACCGGAACACTGTTCCGGTCACCTGAAAGTGATTAGGGTTCAGATTAGGGCTTAATTGTGTAATTAGCGTAGTTTGAATTCTGGCCCTTGGATAGCACGCGGAGTCAATTCCCTCCCTTTTCCATTTGAATCTGGACCACTGGATCAGCATACTTCCATTTAAATTCAATTTAATTTCATTTTAATTACATTTCTTTGTCCATTTAATTAAAAATAGCAAAATACTTTCAAAAAAATTTATCTTTTTCATTTCCCTTTCAAATATTTTTCTCATTCTGAAAATAATTATTATTTTATTTTTTGCATAAAATTCGTATTTTTAAAATATTTTAATGTTTATTTTAATTAATTAATGAGAATTAATTAATTAAAATAGCATTTAAGTTTCTAAAAATCACCAAAAAAATCACATTGCATCTTGACACATTTAGAAACATTATCAAACCCTTCAAACAAATTTCTTTTTGGTTCTTGACCTATTTTGACATTTTTTCTTTGGATTTAGGGTTCTTAAAAGTCAATATTTTTACCCTAACTTAGAAAAATCCTTTATGCCTAACCATGAAGAGTTTGATGATGGTTCTTTTTGCATTGCATTCCTCATGTCATGTAGTTTCTAGGATAAAATTGGCATGAATTTATTCTTCATTTTCAATTTGTTTTGCAATTTTCTTTTTGAAGTGCCTTAAAACCCTAGCAAGCTTGAGAAAATCATAACTTCCATTAGGTTAAGATTTAGGCCTCCTCCTTTGGGCAGTGAACTTGTATAGGTTTAGGGTACCTTTGATCCCATTTTCAATTTTTTTCTTGTAATTTGCCTCTGATTTTGAGTTTTGCATCTCATGTTGTGCATAAACCCTAATTTGCATCTTCAGTTGCATTCATCTTTCATATGTTTGCATACATAAACTTGCCATGAAATTTTGTGCATCCACATGACATATAAGACATATTAGGACATGTTAGAATCATGTTTGATCATTGCATCATCCATTTGCCATGCTTTTGCTTTCATTTCATGTCATATGCATTCATGAACTTTCATGGTTCTCACATGTTTCATTTGCATCCTCCTTGCTTGTATAATCATCCACATCACATGACATGCTTTCATACCATCCTATAGCATCATTTGCCTCATGATATGATTATGATTTTGGTTTGCATCCTTGCATCTCATCTCATTTTCATTTCATTTCATTCCTTGTTGCTAGATTTTCAGGTGGTAAGTGTTTGAGAAGTGAATTTGCCTTCACTTCTCATAATCTCTTCTCATCTCTCTTATGCATTCATTGCTGCATTTTATTTGTGGATTAGAGTGAGCTTGTTCATTCATGATCCCTCCTCTCTTTCTTTCTTCAAGCAACTTATCTTCTTAAGTGAAGTAAGTTGTCTTGCTTCTTCTGCTTTTCCTTCTATCTGCTTCTTCCTTGGTGGCTTTACTCTTGAAGATCTTCTTGAAAGCCTCATTAACCCTAGGGACACCCAAGCATGATCACAACAAGGGTTTGATTAGTCCCCCCATTAGTTTTACCTTTGTGTCATCTTTGAGTCATCTCTTCTCATCTCTTAATCAGGGACTAAACCCTTAAGGCTTTAAGGCTTTGTGATTAGGGTTATGCCTGTATCCTTCTATTAGGATGGAGTGTATAACTTTAATCCTAAGTGTTAAACCCTTAATGTGTTTAAATCCTTTAATCAATCCATCTAATAATCACCAAGACATCAAGCTTGTAACTTGGGCCTTGCATTAGGGTTCTAATTCTTCCTTAATTGGTTAAGAAAGACTAACCCTAGTGTTAATGGACAAGTCCTCCTCAAGTTGTCTTACAAACCATAAAAATCACTTCTTAATCTTACCATTAACTAAAATCCACTTTAATAAAGGTGTTGTTTTGTCATGAGGTTAATCCCTAATCATGGATTAAGTTAAGGTATCTTCCTTAACTTAAATGTTCTCATCTATTATCCTTCTATTAGGATGGTGTAATGGGTCCATTAAATCCTTGATTATGGCTTAAACTCATTACTTAACACTAAACAAAAACTCCAAAAAACAACTAAATAATTGCAAGTAGGTTAATGATCTTAATCCTACATCATGGTGATTAAGTGTGAGGTGCTTACTTCATACTTAAGGTATTCTCATTACCCCTAATCAGGGGGAGGATGTGATGAGTTTACTAACCCTTGGTTTAGGCTTAAGCTCATTAACTTATGACAAACACAAAAAAAGCAATAAAAGATTGAAAACTCAAAAACAAACAATAATCGTCTCCTCCGGGGTTATTTTCTCATCTCATTCACTCACCAACGAGAACTTGCTTCTTCCGTCTGATGCAAGACAGTTTGTACCTGAGCCAGACAGGTCATACACTTGAGCATAGACAAGTAAGCAGTTCATCAGTCAATTTATCTTTCAGTCTCTTTTAGTTGAACTACGGTGTTCTGACTTCCTCATTGCACGAGAGGATACGTAGGCATAACTTAACTGTTATCGAACGAAAGTCTTTGTATATCCCCCCTCTTTAAGCATTATCCTTTAAGCCTCATAGTCTTGAGCTTTGCACTCCTGTTCCAGCACTGACGCTTCTTTTATTCACTTCACACTTTCTTCCAGCACTGACACTTGCATTCTTTCTAGCATTGATACACAGATTGCACTGACACTACCCCTTTGAAACACAAATCTTTTAAGCGTGGATCCCGTCGAGTACGACGGACAATCTGGGTGCTAATACCTTCCCAGTTTGTAACCAACCCCCTTTCTCAGTCTCTCTGGTTCGCAACCGTCTTATCCATCTTTTCTTAGGTTTATACAGCATTACCTTTCCTTCGGGATAAAAATGCCTAGCTGGCGACTCTTTTCTTTTCAGTTCACCCTTGTGTGTTCTCTCCTTTTCGCCGACCGTTCGCGTTTGTACCCCTATTTGACTTGGCCTCATTTGGTGGGAGCAACATCAACTCATCCATAATAGGTCGCAACTCATCCACCTTTAACGCCCCTTGTTTTTATGTCCACCTCATCGCTCACGGGAGACCACAGTTCTGAGCAGGTATCCAATTCTCTCCTTTTTTACCAAGTGTAGGAAAATACTCATGAATCCAGCACTGTTAAAAAAACAATAACATAATAATTAAATATAACATAATGAACATAATAAAATTAACATTAGACTTAAAAGAAAATAAATAAACTGAATTTAAATATATAACTTTAACATAATAAAATTAACATTAGACTTAAAAAAATATCAATAAACTGAATTTAAATATATACCTGTAAGAGAGTCGGATAACCACCAAGCTGTTTGCAACTAAACATGGACGCATCTCCAAGAAACCTATACAATGTCACCAATGTAGCTGTTGCCCAACTATAGTTGGACAACTCATCCAAGTCCCTAAATAATGCCAGGTATCGTGCCTCCACAAGTGTAAATGACTTATCCGCAAAGATCGTGCAACCCACTAACATCATCAAATAACATCTAGTCGCATATGCCCATGATGAAGCTGCTCGATGCTCTACGAATTGATTATATAACCACTCTATCTTGAAGTACGAACCTCTGCACTCACGAACCTGGAATAGTGCCACTCTCGATGACACTCCAAGATAGTCAACGGCCCACTCAATGGCTAGCTCTTCACTGATGGGTTGAGGGTTCCAGAATACCCCCCTGATAGGCAAGTGAAGCAGACATGCCACATCATCTAGAGTAATCGTCATTTCACCGAACGGCAGGTGAAATGAAGATGTCTCTAGATGCCACCTCTCCACAAATGCAGAAACCAAGTTTGCATCGATCTTCTTCAAACTTGATCTCTGTAGGGAAGCTAAACCGGACCTAGATATGATAGCATCAATCTCCGGTGGAAGTTGCTGTGGAACCATTTGGGTCAACTTCAACCCATGTCCTGCCACCTTCAATTCCTTCTTTGCCCCTCTCTCCTGAAATCAAATAAAATTAAACAAATTATACAATAGCTACTAATAATTTCGGTTATTATTCAAAACTAAATAATTATAATTTCAATTTTTTTTATACTAGTAGTAAAAAAATTATAATTTCCTTACCTCACCAAACCATATACGTCTGGCCACATGATGCTCGTACGAAACCAAAATACTGGTATCGTACGGACCTCCAGGATACCCCACAGGATCTGCTGCAGCTGCAGATGTACCAACATCATCTGCGCGTGTCCTACTCGTATCGCCTCGTCCCATCGATCGAACTGGTATCCTTCCATCTCTGCCTCGTGAACGCACCACTGGAAAAAAAACAATAAAACAATTATTTAATTAAAAAAAAATTAAAAAAACCATTCCGGAAGACTTTATGAAACTCTTCTGGAACACTTTGAAAAAACGCATCATTCCAGAAGACTTCATCAAAGTCTTCCGGAAGTCATTTTAAAACCAACCCATCATACCGGAAGACTTTCATAAAGTCTTCCGGTACCGGAAGACTTTCAAAAACTCTTCCGGTAAACAAATTATCAAACCGGAAGACTTACTTATAGTCTTCCGGTAAACACTTCTGAAAATCGAAAAAAAATTTCTCTCTGTAACTTTGGACAAATGGTAAAAATGGAAAGTAAATTTGATTTTTTAACTATTTATACAAGGGCAATTTGGTCAAAAAAATTAGATGTGGGGGTATGGGATTAATTGTAGGGGTGTAAGGTAAAGCCTTTAATTCCTTGATAACAAAAAACCCTAAGACAAAACAATATGTCTTCACCAGTAAATGACGGTTCTCACTTTTTCCGCTGTGCTTACTCTTCATCATCTCAAAATCGCCGCCGCACAATAATCTTCTTCTTTCTCCTTCATCAAACTCACCACCGAATCACTACCTCATTCGTTTCTCATTAAGCAAACGTATCAACCTTCCTCGCGATCCTCATCAGAATCGGAATAACGTAGGCTCGCTCGTTCCCTGGCCTCTTCATTTTCGGCGTCGTCATCCGCCTCAGATCGCAATCTCAGTTTTTTATGTTTTCCGTCACTGTTACGCTAAAGCTCACACCGAAATTGTTGTCGCAAGTGATTTCTTGTTTTCTTTTCTTGCGTGAATTTGAAATTCTGAATTGTTCTTGAAGCATTGTTGCATTTTGGTTATGTGTGTTGAAGATTGGATGGAGATTGAAGTTGCGCTAGTGGTGGTGATGAGCGAGATGAAGAATGTTGGTGATGATGATCAAAGTAAATGAAGGTTGAAGATGTTGAAGCTGGTTGATGGAGATACGAGAGCTGAGAGAAAGATTGAAGATTGAAGGAGTTGATAGAAGGTGAAGTGGCGAGGGATGAATCTGAGAATGGGATCCCTTTTCTGTATCTGCATAAAGAGTTTTTTCTGTTAATGATTTCTTTTTTTGATGAGAGTTGCGATGAAGATTCGTTTTTTTCAATTTCTGCAGGTTTTTTGCTGTGGATGATTGATGAGGATGAAGATTGATAAAAGTCTTACGAGTTGGTCGAAGATGGTGAGAGAAGAATCCAGAATGGTTAGAGTTGGTTGATGAATGTGAATGAAGGTGATGAAGTTGAAGAATTTCAGTGTGTAGAAGATTGAAGTTATGAAGGGGGGTTTTGATAGATAGAGACCTTAGAGAGTTTTGGTAATTGCTTTGTAACTGTTTTCGGTTAAGTTAATCTTCCTGCATTTTTTCCTTTTTTCCTTTTTGTTGTTTCGGTTAGATTTTGTAACCGTTTTTTAGCTGAATCTTGTAACTGAAATCCTTCTGAGTTTTTTATCAGTTGAAGATTTGTAACTGAATTTCTGCTATCTTTTTTTTTTGTCAATAATTTTAGCTATTTTCTTTTGTCTAACTAAATCTTCCGATCCCTATTTTTTGTCAAGAGTTTTAGCCATTTTCTTTTGTCTAACTGAATCTTCTGATTCCTTGGTTTTGTAACTAATTTTCTACTTTTTAACAGCATTGCAATAATCAATTGTACCAAAATCTTGCCATGAAGGCCTTGTGGATAATAAGTAAAATAAAATAGTTTAATGGGTCCATCTTTGAGAAGGGCTTTTGATGACATGGGCCTAATGTTGAAAAGAAATGGTTAAGAATTGAACAAGTATATATAAAAAAAATGGTTTGTGGATTTAATTTGTGATTGAAGTTTTAATGGGGTAAATGAAAACAATGGAATTTAATCAGGGTGGTTTAATATGGATTAAGAAAAAATGGTTTAATGGGCTTGAATAGTCATTTGAACTTCGAATGGCTTATAACGTGTGACTTGTTCTCCCATCTCGACTTGAATCAAACTCTTAGTTTCCATAAATGCTAAAGAACCTGATTGTTCTTGAATGAATACATAAACCTTTCTTGCCATCTTTGACTAATGAATCACATTCCTTAACTACACGACCAGTCCACCTAACAACTAAATCACCCATTATATGATATTGAATATGCACTGAAGCAGAATGCCCAATGTAGACATGCGGTGAAACCCTAGCACAATGATCTTTAATTACAGAACCGAGCACGACACAAGAGAAACCCTAATTCACCAACGCCATTATGGAATCCTTTGAATAAGGAAAACTTTAGGGCTTAATGACCTTTTGAATAGGAATATGTTCATGATGGTGTGCTCTAATTTTGTCTCAATCTCAAAGTAATATCCAGGTAAATCACCTCTGAACAAAAAAATTCAAGTCACAAGAGAAAGCTTAATCCCATGTCTTGGGAGCTCAATGAAATGCATGATCGCGAGATGTGTTAATGGCCTAATGACAACTGCAAATGAATGTGAAGCATAAGCCAATTAAGGTAATAAATATGAGGGAAAATTTTGGGGTGTTACAATGACAGATTTGTTTCCGGCTTTTCTCTTCATGCTTGCAAGCTTTGAGAGCACATCTGCTTGTATGTTATGTTTGTAGGGAACGTGTTTGACCTCCACGGATATAAGCTTTGCGATCTTCTCTTTGACCAGGGTCAAGTATTCTGACAAGTTGTCATTTTTGACTTGATATTCCCCTTTGACTTGCAAAGCCACGAGTTGGGAGTTTGTACAGATAGTTATCTCTTCGGCTCCAAGATCGTTGTCGAGTCTTAGACTTGCGAGGAAAACTTTGTACTCTGCTTGGTTATTGGACATGGGGAAACATAATGTGAGGGATACTTCTATTTGGATTCCCTCATTGTTTTCTAAAATAATCTGTGCGCCGCTTCCCATTGAGCTCGATGTTCCGTCCACGAAAATGATCTATCTCTTGGACGTACATATATGGCTTTTTGAGGTGGTCATTTCGGCCACGAAATCGTAGAGGGCTTGCACTTTGATGGCTTATCTACCCTCATAACGAATTTCGAACTCTGATAGTTCCAGCAACCATTTGAGCATTCTTCCGGCTATATCGGATCGATGGAGGAGTTGTCTGATGGGTTGGTCAGTACGTACTACGATAGTATGAGCGAGGAACTAATGCCTAAGTCTCCTTGCTGCATGGAGGAGTTATAGGGCAACCTTTTCAATCTGTTGATATTAAAGCTTGGGCCCTTGTAGGGCCTTGCTCGTGAAATAGATTTATCTTTGTCCCTCGGGCATTTCCCTTATGAGGGCAGCGCTTATGGCTTCGTTGGCGACGACCAGGTATAAGAATAAGGTCTCCGCGTCTCTGGTTGAGAGAGGACCGGTGGTTCTGACATAGCCTTTTTGAGGTGCATCAGAGCTTGTTTGCACTCTTCCGTCCATTCGAATGGAGCCTCCTTGTGAAGGAGCTTGAAGAAGGAGAGTGCATGTTGGGAGGATTTTTCCACAAAGCGGTATAACGAGGTGAGTACCCCGTTCAGCGATTGGATGGATTTTTTGGAGGTTGGAGTGGGTGTTTCAGAGAATGCACGACACTTGTCGGGGTTGGCCTCTGTCCCTCTTTCGGTTGGGTAAAAACCGAGGAATTTACCAGCTTGTACCCCGAACGTGCATTTTTCAGGGTTAAATCGCATTTTGCACTTGCATGCTTGGTCGAAAATTTTCTTTAAGTGAAGAGCGTGATCGGTTTCCTCGTGGGATTTAACGATCATGTCGTCAATGTAAACATCGAGCATGTTTCTGATTTCTGCTTGAAAAACTTTGTTTATCATTCGCTGGTAGGTAGCGCCCGCGTTTGTAATGCCCTGAATTTATTTAAATATTTTATTGAGGATGTTGTATAGTGGTGTGTGAAGAATAATATATATTATCGAATATAATTGTGATATTAAATTGTATTTTTGGCGGATAATTGTATTATTAGAGGTTAAATTAAATAAATGGAATAAGTAGGAGATAAGGACAATGTGGTCAATTGGTGAAAGTAATAAGGGTAAAAGGGGAAGATCATTGATGCGTGTTTTTCGCAAGTGTATGAACACGTCAGAGTAATATAAAAGATTGTCGAATCCACAGAGACCAAGTGTCAACCTATCGTACCTGTTGTTATGGTGTTTATCTAAGGCAACTAAATATAAGGGTTTTAGTAAGGATGCAATGGTAAATAAAATTATAATTTTAAATAATAAATAAAAGACAGGCTCGAATGTAATTCACGTAATCAATGATAATCCAGTACTTGTTAATGGAACTACTTATGGGCAATGTTTTCTCCTTTGAAAAGAACTAATTTAACAGGAACTGTCGCTTTCGCGTATTCAAAACCGAGTTGTACTCTCTAATCAACCCCTCCTATTGTCACGGATAAAAAGGTGCGTACTGCGTTAGAGTAGTAAACCTATTTTTAAGAAATGTAGTATCTTGACTAAGTTGAAAAGTATTTTAACCTGGACTTCTTAGCAAAAAGAGGTTCTTGTGAATCAGACTCTAAACTTCATAACGCGTCCGAAAATCGTTTTAAAATCTCTTTTCTTTTTAATCTAAAAACTCCTAATGAACTATACAAAGTGCTTTTGGCTGTTTTTGAAATAGTTAAAAACAATTACTTGAATTGAAAGATAAAATAGCCCTTAGGTGTTTCCACAAACAATTATACTGATTACTGGTTTAATTACGATCCTTACATTCTAACCTTTATGGAATTAGTTAGACATGATAAAGTAAAGATTCTTTTTATAATTTTTCATAAAAGTAATTTAGTGCGAGTGCGGAAAGTAAATGAATTTAGTGCGAGTGCGAGAAATAAAGTAATTTAAAGCGAGTGCGGGAAATAAATGAAAGTAAAGCGAGTGCGGATAATAAAGGAAAGTAAAGCGAGTGCGGATAATAAATAAAGTAAAGCAGTGCGAGAAATAAATAAAAGTAAAGCAATGCAGAAATAAATAAAGTAAAATACGAACTTGAATTAAAATGGCGGCAGGATTAACTTCCTCCAGAGTGCTCCAAAACTCGATCACACAGACAAATTACAGACTCGATCACTCGATTGCAGAAACACCCCGATGTGGAATGGCAACTGCTTTGAAACTGATATATGCCTAGAGAAATCTAATTTTGGATGATTGAAAACGAAAAACTAAAGTCCTATTTATAGGAAAACTAAAAGTATGAAAAGACTGGGATGCCCCTCCACTAAAAAGTGGAGGTTACTGATTTTTGCCTTGTGGCGCCCGCCACAAGGTCATGGCGCCCGCCATGGTGCTGACAGGGGAATGGAGAGTGGGGATCGTGGGTCTTGGAGGTTGAGGAGTGGTCTTGAGTCGTGGCCACGTCATGGCTAACCCCATGGCGCCCGCCACAGTGGGTGCCGTAAGTGCAAAACGCTGAATTTCTAGGTTTTCGTCTGTTTCCACTCCTTTTTCGCTCCTTTTCTCGATTCAAGCCCCGATTATTATAAAAACCTGAAAACATAAGAAAACAAAGTAATAACATAACAAAATAACAATAAAAGCTAAGAATGCATGCAAAATCGGAGTCAGAAATACGGTGAATTTTAGTGTGATCAAATTCTCCCACACTTAAACCTTTGCTTGTCCTCAAGCAAACATTAAAGCTTAAGAAAATATGGTGTCAACACGTGTCTTTGGGCTAAAGGGCTTCTAAGTTCAAGTCTGGATGCAGTGACAGATACTAACTAAGTGAACCAAGGGTACCATAGTAACACAAACACAAACTTCAATCCTATATTAACCACTCCATATCATCCCACAATACCTAGGCCTATCTTCTCATCTTTTTGTGTCCTTTTCATTCAGGCGCAATCACATTAAGCCCGTTATCCGTACATGCTTCATAGTAGAGTGACCGGTTAGTGATTCTGATCCATAACATAAGGTTTCTGGCACATAAGCATGTGTAAACCTGTTTTTATTTCGCCTAAATGTAGCTGCGGGGGATCGGATCGTAATCCGCCCTACCAAGTTCAGTGCCAGATACCTCTGAACCAACTAACAATAGGTGACCTACAATTTTTTCTTTTTGTGGCAAAAAATTTTTTTCTTCTCTTTTTTTCGGTTTAAATGACTTTGTGAGGGTCACTTATACCAGAGTTTGCCTCTTTTTTTTTTTCTTTTTTTTATTAGCACTGGATCATTCACTTATGTTCATCGGCCCCCTACGTAGAGCATGCTTAGGCCGGAGCTGACTGCTAAAATAAACTACTTAGGACAATTTTTAAATGATAATAAAGGCCAAGGTGGTGGGATTTAGGAGTGATTCCTATATTTAAGAGGTCTATGGTGCTAAAATGGTTCTGATGTTTCAAAAAGTTGACCTAAGTCACCACATCCTAATCTAAACCTGTCTCAAAGCCCAAAAAACATGTAAAACAACATTATTTTCTTTTTAAAATTTTTCTGGTAAGGCTAAGGAAATGGGAAAAAATGAAGATGAACTAAAAATACACTATACTGGTGACTCGTCAGACTCATGCATTATCTAAGAAAAATAAATTACTGAAAAGGGAAATAACTGAAAGGAAATAATTAACTAAAAAGGGAAATGACAGAAAGCAATAAAATCCCCTCCCACACTTAAATCGAACATTGTCCCCAATGTTTCGAAATAAGATAAGGGGGGTAACCTGAAAAAGACTACTGAGGAGGAGCACTGGTGCCCTCGTCGTCCTGGTGTGATGGTCTGGAACGACGGGATCTACTACGATGCTGGTCCCTCCGGTCGAGTCATGCTGATAAAGCAGCCTGAGCACTCCGGACCTCTCGAAGGTTACCTAAGATGGAACCCTGAGTGGCCTCTACAAGCTGGTAGTGCCGGCTGTTGAACTCTCTCTGACGGTTCTGCTCTAATGAGATATCGTTCAAGGTACGGCAAACGTTGCTATAAGCACGATCCGAAACTAATCGCGATTGTTGCATGAAGCTCATGTTGTCCGTCAGCTGTTGTGAAATAGTAGAGAGAAGGCCATCACGCCTTTCCTCTCTAGTTGTCATATCACGCCACATCTCCTCGGTGACAAAGAATCCAGGAGCAGCACCTGCAACAGGGTTAGAGGAAGATGGTGCGGTGTGTGACTGTGAAGGACGATGGGGGGACATGTGAGGGATGGGAGACTGCTCTCTCCGATCATACTCTTCATCAGTGTCATGTGCCTCCCCATCGGGAATATTAGGAGGAAGTGGACCCAAAACACGTGGAGCATTAAGATCATAGGTCCAGTTCCTTTCATCACGTACATCAGTACGTCTACTGCATGGTAAAGCAACAGATGGGATAGCTACCCTATGAACCATCAACTCATAACCACCTTCTCTCCTCGTTCGGCACAATTTCATGTCTTTCAGAAATTTTAAATTAATTGTGCGAGGAGGTAGTGGTTCAAGTGTAGCTATTTCATTGTTCAGGCCAAGAGCCCGAGTAATAGACGTAACAAGCCCTCCAAAAACAATCGGTCCTGTTTTATTAGTAAATAAAGTCATGTGGGCAAGCATAAACGGGACCGGATTGATGTGGGTTCTAGTGAGGCATCCTTGCAAAAATAGGAGTTCACGAGCATTTACCTTGTTTGGACTTTCCCGGCCAAAAATAGTACATGCCAAAAGAAGTCTAAAAACTCTTATGGTCGGGTTGTGAATGGTCGACGCAAGTATCCCTTCAAAAGAATTAATTGAAGTACTTGAAAGCCTTTGCCAGAAGCTAAATACCTCGGCCGACCATTCCGCATCCAAAGGTGCCTCACAAATTGCACCTTCCCTATGAGGGATTCCTAACAAACCTGCTAGATCGTCGGTACTGAATTCATACTCAATTCCAAACAGTCTAAAAATAACAGAACCGACAGTACTAGCAGTGTTAGGACTGACAGTGTATATTAAAGAACTCAAAAACTCAATTGTCAGTTTCTCATAGGTAGGTTCCTGATTAATGAAAATATTATGCAAGCCTAGAAATTCTAATAAATTAAAAACACTATGATAAATACCCAAAGCATACAGACAGTTATCGTCGACGTACCTAGTCGAGAGAATTTCTCGACTCTGAAGCCTCTGAATAATTTTCCGTTGCCTATCGCCCGGTCTTCCATCACGAAGAAGAAATTCGTTGAACTCCATTGTTGATAGCTCCTTAGGTAGTGAAAATGGTAGAAAAGTGGTTTATGAGGGGAATGATAAAGTTTTGATTTTTTTGGTTTTTGGTGGATGAAAATGAAAATGGATGTTGGATATGTTTTATGGATGGAGGGTATTTTGGAAATGGGGGAGCTTTAATGGGGTTCAAGGAGGTTTTGGAAGGTTGTAAAAATGGGTTTTTGGTGAAGAAAGGGATGAAAATGGTGGAAATGGGGATTCAGCCCCGTACTTGTTGTTGGTACGGTGTGGCGCCCGCCACAGGGCCTATGGCGCCCGCCACAAGGCCAATTCCTGGGCCTTGGGTTTTTGGATCTTCCTTTTGGGCCTTCCTTGCACCTTTGGTCTTCGGGGGGGTCTGGATAGCGTTTTCTTCTTCTTTTCAAGGCATGAGGCTTGCATATTTTTTTGTGAAGACAAAAATGAAAATATTTTTGTCTTATATTTTTTTCTTTGCACGACAAAAATAAAATAATTAAAAATCAAAAAAAAGAAAAAGAAAAAATTAACATTAGTGCATAATATGTATATATATAAGGAATTCAAAGTACATGAAAATATAAAAGCTGCAATAAAGTAAAATATGTCTGGAAATGCGATAAATAAAATAAAGCATATAAAAGGAAATTAAATACTAGGGTAGCGTTGTCAGTGTAGAATGAGTCATGTGGTAGGCTTCTTTTCCTGGCTTGATCCACGAATCTCAGCTATCTCCCTCCGAAGCTCTTCAATCGCCTGATATAGAGCATCGGCCTCTGAGGCATGAGTGAGATCAGAAACCTGCATCTGTAACTCTAAGTCTGCCACTTCCTGCTTGAGCAGGGCAGTCTCCTTACGGAGCTCATAAATCTGTGTTTGTAGGTCAGGTGGCTGCAGAGACATATTGTTAGACATAACAGTGATTCGGGGAGTAAGAGGTGTAGGAGTGTACTCAGCGGCGGGAGGCGATTTCGGCTCTTCGACAGTCTCTCCATAACCTTCTAGAGCATAACTCCAATTTTCAGGATCATGGACACTGGTCATCAGCGGATCTGGTAATGTAAAATAGTGTATCGCTTCGCCGTCGATCAGCAATCTAAACATGTTGGGCTCAAAAGAAGCCCTCCTCATCAGTCCTCTATCAAGACAAAAATCAATATCCAGGGTGGTGTAGCAGCAGAAGGTCCTGAGGTGCAATAACTTGCAAGACAAACCCAATGCAGTAGCTATCTGTGTAACAATCCCACCGACATGGATGATGCCTACTGATGATCTGGCAACACTAGCAAGGCCCTTCAACAGAAAGTTGCCACAAGCAACTGAGCGAGACTGAGTCGCACAAAACAGTAGGAAAATCTCCTCTTCACTTAGCAGCGTCTCTGTATCGGGTAAACCTAGGAAAGAATGTGCTAGAATCATCTGGAAGTACCTCAATGCAGGGTTGTGGATTACCTGAGAAAACTGGGTAGAAGGATCTTGGCTTCCTCCACCTGATATTTTAGTCCAAAACTTTTCCACTTCTCTGCTCATAAAATACCCCATCGGTGTCTCTGGAATAGCATCAGGAGTAGTCTGGAAACCTAGCAAATCACCAAACTCTTTGTGAGAGGATGAGTAGTCAATCCCAAACAACCTGAAAACAGCGAGTCCATCGGGTCCAGCCCAAGGGTCATGATGAAACGAGCTGAGGAACTCAAGAGTCAAGTTCCTATAAGTGTTGTTCCTGTCGTCAAACTGGTCCCAATGGAGTTGATGGCATAAAAATCTGACGCTTGGCTCTATCCCCAAGGCATCCATGCAGTCATGGTCAGGGTACCTGGTAGGAGCCATAGGGCGTCTCATGTGGACATAGTAACGCTCTCTCTGTGCGTCGTCTCGAAAGGCCACGTGCATGTCATCAGGGTTCTGCATTCTGTACAAGGTTAGCAAACAAGTCCTGAAAGCACATAAAACATTCAATCGTTAGTCCTGACATAATAACAAAATAAACAAATTAAAATAAAGTAAAAATAAATAGAAAATACATAAATAAGAAAACCATGGGTTGCCTCCCATGCAGCGCTTGTTTAACGTCATTAGCTCGACGACCGATTTTTAAACATCATTGGAAGGATATGGTGGATCACTCAGAGTATGACAGTTGTATGTTGTTGGAATGTCACCTCCTTCGTAGGGCTTCAACCTCTGTCCATTGACGATGAACGGTTTACATGTTTGGTTCTTGATTTCAATAGCACCGGATCTTAGGATCTTAGATACTTCGAAAGGGCCAGTCCATCTCGAACGAAGCTTACCTGGAAAAAGTCGTAACCTAGAATCGAACAGGAGAACAGGATCGCCTATTTTGAAGTCTCTTCTTATGATTCTTTTATCATGCCAAGCTTTTGTTCTTTCTTTGTATATGATGGCATTTTCGTAGGCAGATTGTCTGAGCTCTTCTAATTTGTGGATATCAAGGATACGTTTCTCACCAGCAGTCAAGTAATCCAAATTCAAAGTTTTGATGGCCCAATAGGCCTTATGCTCCATTTCAAAAGGTAAGTGACATGATTTTCCATAGACCAGTTGATAAGGGGTTGTTCCTATAGGAGTTTTGAAAGCGGTTCTATAGGCCCATAATGCTTCTTGAAGTTTCTGTGACCAATCCTTTCTAGATATAGAGACAGTCTTCTCGAGGATTTGTTTTATCTCCCTATTAGATACTTCCACTTGTCCATTGGTCTGTGGGTGGTATGGTGTTGCTACTCTATGCTTAACTCCATACTTGATTAAAAGTTTATCAAATATTCTCGATATGAAGTGTGATCCTCCATCACTTATGACTAAACGGGGGGTTCCAAACCTGGGAAATATATAATTTTTGAATAATTTGATGACTACTCTGGTGTCGTTTGTGGGTGCGGCGATAGCTTCAATCCATTTAGACACGTAGTCAACTGCTACTAAGATGTACTGATTTCCAAAAGATGGTGGGAACGGTCCCATAAAGTCTATACCCCATACGTCGAAGAGTTCTACTTCTTGGATATTTCTTAACGGCATTTCATTACGTCTTGAAATATTTCCTGTGCGTTGGCATCTATCACACTTGACAATGAAAGCATGGACATCACGCCACATAGTAGGCCAGAACAGGCCAGCTTGAAGAATCTTGGCGTAGGTCTTAGACGTGCTCGCATGTCCACCATAGGGTGCAGAGTGACAATGCTCAATTATATTATTTACCTCTTCTTCTGGAACACAACGACAGAAAATGCCATCTTTGCCTCTCTTGAAAAGAAACGGTTCGTCCCAATAGAAGTTTCTCACATCACTATAGAACTTCTTCTTCCGGTGGTAGTTTAGATCCGGGGGTATGATGTCAGCGGCTAGGTAATTAACAAAGTCTGCATACCAAGGTACATTGCTTATAGCTAAGGATTTAGGAGAATGCTCATGTGGGTCTGGGTTATCATCTTCAATAGTTTCTAGTTGGGCTATCAGTCTATCATAGGCAAAATCGTCATTTATGGGTACTGAATCAGGTTTCAGGTATTCTAGCCTAGATAGGTGATCAGCTACCACATTATCAGTGCCTTTCTTATCACGGATATCCAAATCAAACTCTTGCAGTAATAGAATCCATCAAAGTAACCTAGGTTTGGCATCCTTTTTGCTTAGTAAGTAACGAATGGCAGCATGGTCGGTATAAACTATAATCTTGGCTCCTACTAGATAAGATCTAAATTTGTCTATGGCAAAAACTACAGCTAGGAGCTCTTTTTCGGTTGTTGCGTAGTTGAGCTGTGCAGCGTCTAGGGTTCTACTGGCATAATAAATTACGTGTAACTTCTTGTCTTTTCTCTGACCTAGAACGGCTCCAACAGCATAATTACTGGCGTCACACATTATCTCAAACGGTTCTGACCAATCAGGGGGTTTCATTATAGGTGCTGAAATCAGAGCTTGCTTCAGAAGATTAAATGCTTCAGTACATTTTTCATCGAAGATAAATTCAGCATCTTTCATCAAAAGACCAGTTAAGGGCTTTGTTATTTTGGAGAAATCCTTGATGAAACGTCGGTAAAATCCGGCATGTCCAAGAAAACTTCTTATCTCCCTGATAGTCTTCGGCGGTTTTAGATTCTCTATGACTTCTATTTTTGCTTTATCTACCTCTATACCTTTTTCGGAAACTATATGTCCTAAAACAATCCCTTCGGTGACCATGAAATGACATTTTTCCCAATTTAGCACAAGGTTGACCTCCACACATCTCTCCAGGATTTTCTCAAGGTTGATAAGACAATTTTTTAAATCTGATCCACAAACTGAGAAATCGTCCATAAATACTTCCATGATTCCATCTAAATAATCAGCAAAGATAGACATCATGCAACGTTGGAAAGTTGCAGGAGCATTACAAAGTCCAAAAGGCATTCTTCTATAGGCAAAAGTTCCAACTGGGCATGTAAAGGTAGTTTTTTCTTGATCTTCGGGGTGAATAGGTATTTGGAAGAATCCTGAATATCCATCTAGGTAACAAAAATAAGAGTGTCTGGCTAGGCGCTCCAACATTTGGTCTATGAATGGTAATGGGAAATGGTCCTTCCTAGTTTCTTTATTTAATTTTCTATAATCTATGCACATACGCCAACCTCCATCGGTTCTTTTTGCTACAGGTTCGCCCTTCTCGTTTTGCACGACTGTGATGCCTCCCTTTTTAGGTACTACATGCACAGGACTCACCCATTTACTATCCGAGATCTGATATATTATACCTGCCTCTAATAACTTAAGAACTTCAGTCTTAACTACAGTACTCATTATAGGATTTATTCTTCGTTGGTGTTCTCTGGAAGGTTTTGAATCTTCTTCAAGCAAAATCCGATGCATGCATACGGATGGGCTTATTCCTTTTAGATCAGAGATCTTATATCCTAAAGCTGAGGGGTACCTACGTAAAACTTCTAATAATTGATCGGTTTCTTCTTGGTTTAAGGTAGCACTGACTATAACTGGACGGTTCATATCTTCATCGAGAAATTCATATCTCAGGTTTTTAGGCAGTTCCTTAAGTTTTACGGTCGGTTTTATAGGGCAAGGCATAGGATCTGGGGTAAGAGATAAACATTCGTGAAGGTTATCATCAATGTAGGGTCTTTTATAATTGTCATCTTCCAAAATAAGGGTTGATGGCAATTTTATAGATTCATTTTCTTCTTCTTGTTCTAATTCCCTAATGCATTCTTCGATGATATCTAAGGCATAACAAGCATCTCCTATCACAGGTGCCATAAGAAATTTTGAAAGTATAAATTCTATCTTCTCGTCACCTACCTCAAAAGTTAGTTTTCCTTTTTTAACATCTATTACGGCTCCAGCAGTCGATAAGAACGGTCTACCCAGGAGGATTGGTATGTCGTCATCTTCTTTAATGTCCATGACAACAAAATCAGTAGGTATAAACAGCTGACCTATCCTAACAGGGACGTCTTTAAGTATGCCTATAGGGTATTTAACGGATCTATCGGCTAATTGAAGTGACATCTTAGTAGGTTGTAATTCTCCTAAGTTTAATCTCTCACAAACTGCTAAAGGCATTAAGCTCACACTAGCTCCTAAGTCTAGAAAAGCTTTTTCGATGACATGATTTCCCAAAATACAAGGAATGGAAAAATTTCCGGGATCTTTATCTTTCTTTGCTAACCTATTTTCGGAAATATAATTACATTCCACGGGTTTCGGATCTTCAAGTCTATGTTTATTTGTAAGTATGTCTTTGAGAAACTTAGCGTAAGAAGGTATTTGGGTGATGGCTTCTGTAAAGGGGATTTCTACGTGAAGTTTTTCTATAACCTTAACGAATTTTTGATATTGATTATCGATTTGGGTTTTCTTTAATCTTTGAGGGTATGGTATTGGTGGTTTGTATGGCGGTGGTGGTACATAGGTTTTAGGTTCTTCTCCTTTTTCTTGACTTTCCGGGGTTTCAGACTCCTCTGGTTCCTTCTCCTCATTCCTCTCAGAAGTTTCGGGCTCACTTAATCTAGGGTTCAAAGGTTCCTTATAAGCGGTTCCACTTCGTAGAGTAATGGCATTTGCTTTCCCTTTCGGGTTTTGTTGAGGTTGTCCAGGGAACTGTCCTCCAGGTGTAGTCTGTGGGGCTTGGTTTAACGCTACCTGAGAGATCTGGGTTTCAAGCATCTTATTATGAGTAATGATTTGATCAACCTTGGTTCCTAACTGGGTAATTAGTTCGTTAACATGGACGTTTTGGTTCATGAACTCTTTGTTTTTTTGTTTTTGAGCAACGATAAAATCTTTTACAACTTCCTCAAAGCTCGGGCTTGGTGGTACAGGTTGCATAGGTTGATTTGTTCTTGGGGCTTGGTAACCTTGTTGTCTCGGAGGTGCGGTATTTTGAATAGGGTTATTATTTTTGTAGGAGAAGTTTGGGTGATTCCTCCATCCAGGGTTATATGTGTTTGAAAATGGGTTCCCTTGGGTATAGTTTACTTGCTCAGTGTTGGTTTCATTCAACAGATTGCATTCGGCGGATTGGTGTCCTTGCGTTCCACATATCTCACAATTCGGCGAAACTGCGGCTACAATATTCGGAGTTGTACACATATGTTCGACCTTAAGGGCCAACGCGTCCATTTTAGCCTGCATCATGTCTATAGAGCTTAGCTCATGTATTCCTCCTTGGGCTTCCTTCTTTTCCACTGTCGCTCGTTCTACTCCCCATGATTGATGGTTTTGGGCCATATCCTCGATAAGGGCACTAGCTTCAGGGAAAGGTTTGTTCATCAGTGCGCCACCAGCGGCAGCGTCGATGGTCATCTTAGTGTTATAATGAAGTCCATTATAGAAGGTTTGGATGATTAGCCAATTTTCTAAGCCATGATGTGGGCATGCTCTTAATAGTTCTTTATATCTCTCCCAAGCTTCGAACAACGACTCTCCTTGGTGTTGGGTAAATCTAGTTATTAGGTTTCGAAGAAGAGCTGTCTTACTCGGGGGAAAATATCTAGCAAGGAAAACTTTCCTAAGGTCATCCCAGGTTGTTATTGAATTGGGTGGAAGGGAATCTAACCATGATAGAGCTTTATCTCTGAGGGAAAAGGGAAATAATCTTAAGCGTATTGCCTCAGGAGAAGCTCCATTGGTTTTAAAGGTGTCTGCTAACTGAAGAAAGTTTTTTAAATGTTGGTTCGGGTTATCAGTAGCGAGACCTGCGAATTGTCTCTGTTGCACTAATTGCAGCAGGGATGGTTTAAGTTCAAAATTATTGGCTGGGATAGCGGGGTTTACTATACTGGAACTAGGTTCCTCGTTTGATGGTTGGGCGAAGTCCTTAAGAGGTCTTCGGTTTTGATCTTCGGCCATAGCTCTCCTATTCCTATGGAAAAACAAACGTGCGTGAGCGTAACGTTCAGGTTCAGCTAGAGGGTCTACTAAACTTCCGGCACTGCGAGTCTTTCGCATTGACCGGTGGGTAACAACCTTAGTCTAAACGGTATAACTACAGGGTAATGAAATTTGACGATATTGGTCCCCGGCAACAGCGCCACAAACTTGATGCGTGTTTTTCGCAAGTGTACGAACACGTCAGAGTAATATAAAAGATTGTCGAATCCACAGAGACCAAGTGTCAACCTATCGTACCTGTTGTTATGGTGTTTATCTAAGGCAACTAAATATAAGGGTTTTAGTAAGGGTGCAATGGTAAATAAAATTATAATTTTAAATAATAAATAAAAGACAGGCTCGAATGTAATTCACGTAATCAATGATAATCCAGTACTTGTTAATGGAACTACTTATGGGCAATGTTTTCTCCTTTGAAAAGAACTAATTTAACAGGAACTGTCGCTTTCGCGTATTCAGAACCGAGTTGTACTCTCTAATCAACCCCTCCTATTGTCACGGATAAAAAGGTGCGTACTGCGTTAGAGTAGTAAACCTATTTTTAAGAAATGTAGTATCTTGACTAAGTTGAAAAGTATTTTAACCTGGACTTCTTAGCAAAAAGAGGTTCTTGTGAATCAGACTCTAAACTTCATAACGCGTCCGAAAATCGTTTTAAAATCTCTTTTATTTTTAATCTAAAAACTCCTAATGAACTATACAAAGTGCTTTTGGCTGTTTTTGAAATAGTTAAAAACAATTACTTGAATTGAAAGATAAAATAGCCCTTAGGTGTTTCCACAAACAATTATACTGATTACTGGTTTAATTACGATCCTTACATTCTAACCTTTATGGAATTAGTTAGACATGATAAAGTAAAGATTCTTTTTATAATTTTTCATAAAAGTAATTTAGTGCGAGTGCGGAAAGTAAATGAATTTAGTGCGAGTGCGAGAAATAAAGTAATTTAAAGCGAGTGTGGGAAATAAATGAAAGTAAAGCGAGTGCGGATAATAAAGGAAAGTAAAGCGAGTGCGGATAATAAATAAAGTAAAGCAGTGCGAGAAATAAATAAAAGTAAAGCAATGCAGAAATAAATAAAGTAAAATACGAACTTGAATTAAAATGGCGGCAGGATTAACTTCCTCCAGAGTGCTCCAAAACTCGATCACACAGACAAATTACAGACTCGATCACTCGATTGCAGAAACACCCCGATGTGGAATGGCAACTGCTTTGAAACTGATATATGCCTAGAGAAATCTAATTTTGGATGATTGAAAACGAAAAACTAAAGTCCTATTTATAGGAAAACTAAAAGTATGAAAAGACTGGGATGCCCCTCCACTAAAAAGTGGAGGTTACTGATTTTTGCCTTGTGGCGCCAGCCACAAGGTCATGGCGCCCGCCATGGTGCTGACAGGGGAATGGAGAGTGGGGATCGTGGGTCTTGGAGGTTGAGGAGTGGTCTTGAGTCGTGGCCACGTCATGGCTAACCCCATGGCGCCCGCCACAGTGGGTGCCGTAAGTGCAAAACGCTGAATTTCTAGGTTTTCGTCCGTTTCCACTCCTTTTTCGCTCCTTTTCTCGATTCAAGCCCCGATTATTATAAAAACCTGAAAACATAAGAAAACAAAGTAATAACATAACAAAATAACAATAAAAGCTAAGAATACATGCGAAATCGGAGTCAGAAATACGGTGAATTTTAGTGTGATCAATCATAAGTGTGGTCTTAGGGGTTATGTTGGAAATAAGGAAAAGAGGAAAACATAATCATATTTTGAGAGAGAGCAAAAACGGTCGTGAAAGGAGGAGGAGAAGAAGAGGAAAAGGCTTAATCGAGAAGAAGAGTTCACGAAAGAGAAGAATTCCTCAATGAGATTTAAGGTAAGGGTGGGATCCTTCCATTCTAAGGGTTTTATAATGGGAATTGGGTAGGTTGAGGTTAGGGATTGATGTTGTGGTAGATTGAGGAGGAATGGTGTTGATTAGTGAGTAATTTGTTATTATTAGTTGATAATTATATGAATTAGGTGGTAAATTTGGTAAGTACTATGAATTCTGGTTGGTATTGGTGTGTTGATGAAATGATTTTCGTAGCAGAATGTATGCAGAGCGCAGAAGAGAAATTTACGAAATCGCAAAGCTCGCTGAGTGAGCTGGAGCTCGCTAAGCGAACAGAGTCAGGGAGTTCGGCGCTGAGCAAGCTATGACCCTCGCTTAGCGAGCCCTGTAGCGTGAAAAAAAAATTTTTTAAATTCTGAAAAATTCCTTAAAATTACTTAAATGAATTAGTAATGCATAAGGATCGTAAGTGGCCATGAAATAGGGGTCGAGGGTGTGATCATGAAATAGGGATCATACTGGACCATGAAATAAGGGTCAAGAGTTTCGACGGGAATTGAATCTTGAAATAGAGATCGGATTATGGTACCTCATGCATAGAGTCAGGTCGAGTCGCATTGCATGATTGTTGTAGCTGTTATATATGATGCATGATTGTTGTAGTAGTTGTATATGATGTGTGGCTATATGTAGTTGTTGTATAAGATGTTGTTAAACATTATTTATTGAGAAGTGGTGTACTTTAGGATACTTGCTTAATTCTTATCATACAATCTTTATAATGTAAGTATCTCACCCCTTCTGTTTGAATGTTACCCTCACGTGGGTAACATGCAGGTGAGCAGGATAAGTCGAGTGGTGGTCAGTGAAGTCGGTGTACTTCTCGTCTTAGGATGGTGGCTCTGATACGTCGCTTTGGGTGTCGGGACGATGTTTCATTTTAGTTGTTTTATTTTATGAAAAACATTTTGTAAAGAAAATATTTTACGTTATTTTGAATTCTGCTACATGTTAAACGAATTTTCTTATAAACGTATCATGAGATTTATGTTGGTTTTGAAGTTGAAATGTAACGCTCAAATATTTAGTTGGAAATTTTACTCTTATTTTTATTAATATTTCGTGGGGTAATTTTGGGTGTTACATCGTTCTTCAAGCTAAAGGGCATTACGTTGTAGTAATAGTTGCCTGATTTGATCATGAAGGCGGTGTACGTTTTGTCGGTCACGGCCATGGGTATCTAATTGTACCCGGAGTAGGAGTCGAGGAACGACAATAGTTTAAAACCCGCATAGTTATCGACCAGCTTATTAATGTTAGGCAAAGGGTAAGCATCCTTCGGGCAAGCCCGATTTATATCAGTGTATTCAACGCACATGCGCCATTTTCCATTACTCTTTTTTACTAATACAACATTTGAGAGCCAAGTGGTATACCTGGCCTCTGTTACAAAATGTGCCTCTATGAGGTATTTTACAGCTTGCTCGACAAATTCTATCTTTTCCTATGAGTGCTTTCTCCTCCATTGTCAGACTGCTCGGATCGAGGGATCTATGGATAAGTGATGGCACGTCGTTTCTGGGTCTAAGCCTGACATCTCAGCGGCGCTCCATGCAAACAGATCAGCATTCTCTTTGAGGCATGCTTTGAGATGCTTCCTCGTGAGATCTGGGAGGTCCACCACAATCTTCACCCCTTTCAAAGGGTCCTCTCCTAATGTGACCAGCTTGAAATCTTCGTCGGGGATGAGGCGAGCAGATAAAGAAAGCTTCACGACTAGCTGCGCTTGTTCCTCTTCATCGGTGAACCTACTATCTAAATCGATGGAGTCTACACGAGGTTATGCCTTTGGCTCTTCAGAACTGCAGGGGATGATGGCTTTGGCCGGCTTCGGCTTGGCGGCGATGGTATTGAGGCCTTTGGATGCAGCTTCATAACATCTGTGAGCAGCCTCTATATCTCAGTGAAGGGTGGCCACCTATCCTGATAACGTATAGTATTTCATATTCAGGTGTATTGTAGAAGGTACAGCGATGAGCTCGACTAAGGTAGGTCTCGTCCCAAGATGCATTGATACAGGGACGTGCAATCTATCACGAGGAACTGCACTTCGAAGGTGACGATTAGGTCGACGTAACCCCACGACCTAGATACAGTCCCGTTGAACCCTTGGAGATATGAGCCCACATATGGCATTATATGTGTCTCATTTAGTTGAATGGTTGCGAACAGTTGGGAGTACGTGATGTCGACGAAACTTCCCTGATCGACTAGGATCATCTAGAGATCTAAGTTCTCCATCTGCACGCATATGAGTAGAGGAATATTGGCATTAGGTGCTCCTCCGAGGAGATCTTCTTTATAGAAAGAGATGGAGGCAGATCCTCCGCGAGGAGGGTCAAGGGTCGAGCTCTGGTTGGAATTGTTGTTGATTAACTGGTCGAATCGTCGCTTTACCTATCTTACTGTGAACTTGTTGGGTCCTCCTACAGAGTGACCATTGTTGGCGGGAAAGATTTCCATGGGTTGTAGGCGGCGAAATACGTGGGGCCTATGTATGGCTTGGGGATGTATAAATCTTCTAGTCGCATGATACTGAGAGCGACTTGAAGGTTTGCTTCCGCGGCCGGTGGAACGACGTCCTCAGCTTTCTGGGCCTCTTGTACTGATAACTCGAATTTGGATCGATTATATAATGCGGTTTTCAATTGTTTAACATGTTAAATTATGCATTTTGGACGATATTACGCGAGAATTGTTTTTGTTTTGTAGATATTTGATCAAACATGACTTTTGGAGGCAAAAGTGTAAAAGGAAGCTTATTGGACAAGAAACGAGGGAAAATAGAAGGAAAAGAGCAAGAAAAAGCCATTTTGCATAATCCATCTGTGGGACGCTCGTCTCAAACTCAAGTTAGTCGTCTCATATGTGAGACGCCCATCTCAATGTCAAAATGATTGTCTCAACCTCCAAGTTGCTCGTCTCACTTTTAAAACGCTTGTCTCAAGTAAAATTCTAGAAACCTAAATTACGAAACAAAATTCAACAGAGTCGTTATGAGAACCTTTCGCTCCAACCAGAGCATTTTCCTCCACCCTAATCAGCTCAGTCCATGAAACTTTGTTTAAAGCCCAATCGAAGTCCAAGCCTACAAATGCTTAACAGGCCTAAGCCACTGCCTATAAATAGAAGCCACTGCAATTTGCAAAAAGAGCTTCGTTCAAGTCCAATTTTCTGCCTTTTTCTTTCGTTCGAAGTTCGCAAGTTTATTTTTCAGCATTCGTTTTTATTTTCCTTTACCGACCTCTAGTGATAGTTTCCATCATTAGGAAACTATCGCCATTTTAATTGTTTCCAGCCACTAAATTATTGTTTACTTTTCAAGTTTTCGGAAGTTTGGTTAATTAGGAACATTACAACCATGTTTCTAATTTTTAATGCTTTATTGTTTATTTATCATTGCATTTATTTATATTATGAATTACTTCTCCTTCTACCTTTCTTTGTTCTTATTTAATATGTCTGGCTAAACCGTTAATCGGTATGTAGTTGTCTAACCGGAACGAATTCGGTAGAATTAAGCTATTGCTTTAAATTAAGTTATTTTCCGGTTTCAGTTTCTTATTTTAAATAACTTTCATTACGAGAGTAAGAGAGTATAAAAGATTAGGATTAAGACCACGGGAGTGTGAGATCATAATCAGATAGCTGAAATCAGACATTTGTTTTAAATACAACGGAAGTGCTTTAAAACCAATTAGAACCTTTAGGTTTCCAAAAAATATTTCTAACTTGAATTGACATAGCGAGAGCGCTCAATTGAACTTAGGAGTATAATAATAGGCAAAACCATAAGAGTGTGAGTCAACGACTTTTAAACCGAGAGTTTCTACAGAGAGATAACTTATCAACCGTGAATTAGCCGAACCTCTATTGAATTCACGAAGGAGAATCAATTATGTATCGATATCATTACCATTAATTTAAATTAAGTAATTCTTCATTTTTATTAAAACTTAAAACATCGCTCGCCTTAGTTAAACATAGTAACACCCGGCTGCACTAGGTTTATTATCGAGTCTTTGTGGGATCGATATCTTTTATTACTACGTGATAGACTGTGCACTTGCATTAGTAACCGTCAGACTCAGAAAGTCGTCACCAAGTTTTTGGTGTCATTGTCGGGGACTTAGATTCAGTAAATAGTGCATTAAGTTGTTGCACCATCTAACCTAAGGCAACAATTTAGCTATCCTTTATCGATTGTATGCCCATTACTCGCTCCTGAGGTGAAGACTTAGAACCTCTAATCGACGAAGTAGAACGTTTCATAAGTTCGAGACTCCGAACCGGACCCAACGAAACCATTATTCCTGAAATTATTATATCAGAACTAGTTGAAGAACCAAACATGGCAAAAAATGGAGCACCGCGTTCACTCAAGTCTTATGCGACTCCAAACCAACAAGAACCGCAGAACAATATGTCGCTCCCACCAAAATGAGGCTAAAGTCATATGGGGTACAGACGCGAACGATCGGCGAAGGGAGAGAGAACACACAAGGGTGAACTCAGAAGACAAGAGTCGCCAGCTAGGCATTTTTATCCCGGAGGAAAGGTAATGCTGCATAGACCTAAGAAAAGATATGGATAAGACGGTTGCGAACCAGAGAGACTGAGAAAGGGGGTTGGTTACAACCTGGGAAGGTATTAGCACCTAGATTGTCCGTCGTACTCGACGGGATCCACGCTTAGAGGATTTGTGTTTTAAAGGGGTAGTGTCAGTGCAATTTGTGTATCAAAGCAGGAAAGAATGCAAGTGTCAGTGTAAAAGAAATGTGAAGTGTATAAGAGAAGTGTCAGTGTAAGAACAAGAGTGAAAGGCTCAAGACTATGAGGCTAAAAGAATAATACTGGAGGAGGGGGAATATACAGAGACTTTTGTTCGATAACGGTTAAGTTATGCCTACGTATCCTCTCGTGCAATGAGAAAGTCAGAACACCGTAGTTCGACTCAAAGAGACTGAAAGATAAATTGACTTGTGAACTGCTTACTTGTCTATGATCAAGTGTATGACCTGTCTGGCTCAGGTGTAAACTGTCTTGCATTAGACGGAAGAAACAAGTTCTCGTTTGTGAGTGAATGAGATGAGAAAAGAATCCCGGAGGAGACGATTATTGTTTGTTTTTTTGTTTTCAATCTTTTATTGCCTTTTGAAGTTTGTCATAAGAAAATGAGCTTAAGCCTAAACCAATGATTAGTAAACTCATCACATCTTCCCTCTGATTAGGGGTAATGAGGATACCTTAAGCATGAAGTAAGCACCTCACACTTAATCACCATGATGTAGGATTAAGATCATTAACCTACTTGTGATTATTTAGATGTTTTTGTTGTTTTTGTTTAGTGTTAAGTAATGAGATTAAGCCATAATCAGAGATTTAATGGACTCATTACACCATCCTAATAGAAGGATAATAGATGAGAACATTTAAGCTGAGGAAGATACCTCAACATAATCCATGATTAGGGATTAACCTCATGACAAAAAAAAGCCTTTATTAAATGGATTTTAGTTAATGATAAGATGAAGAAATGGATTTTATGATTTATAAGACAACTTGAGGGGGACTTGTCCATTAACACTAGGGTTAGTCCTTCTTAACCAGTTAAGGAAGAATTAGAACCCTAATGCAAGGCCCAAGTTACAAGCTTGATGTCTTAGTGATTATTAGGTGGATTGATTAAAGGATTTAAACACATTAAGGGTTTAACACTTAGGATTAAAATTATACACTCCATCCTAATAGAAGGATACAGGCATAAGCTTAATCACAAAGCCTTAAAACCTTTAGGGTTTAGTCCTTGATTATGAGGTGAGAAGAGAAGACTCAAAGATGACACAAAGGTAAAACTAATGAGGGGACTAATCAAACCCTAATTATTATCATACTTGGAGATCCTAGGGTTTGTGAGGCTTAAGAAAGAAATCTTCAAAGAGCCACCAGGGAGAGGAGCAGATGAAAGGAGGAAGAAGCAAAGAGAAGCAAGACAACTTGCTTCACTTAAGAAGACAAGTTGCCTGAAGAAAGAAAGTAAGAGATGAACATGAATGAGCAAGCTCACTCTAATACACATACAAAATGCAGAAAAGAAGGTATGAAAGAGATGAAAAGAGATTGTGAGAAGTGAAGGCAAATTCACTTCTCAAACAACTTACCACCTGAAAAGTTAGCAAAAGAAATGAAATGCAATGAGAATGGGATGAAATTCCAGGGTGCAAACCAAAACCAGAAGCATGAACATGATGTTAATGATGCTAAGGGATGATGCCAACACAAGACAAGAGATGAGAGTGATCAAACAAACATAAGAATGCAAATGAAGCATGCCTTGAACCATAAGGATTCATGAATGTTATGAAATGAAATGAACATATAACATGGCAAAGGAATGATGCAATGATCAAACATGATTCTAATATGTCCTAAGATGTATTATGAATCATGTGGATGCACAAAATGTCATGGTAAGTCATTGAATGCAAGCAAATGAGAGATGGATGCAAAAGAAAGCACAAATTAGGGTTTACATACAACATGCATCACAAAAATCCAAAACCAGAACCAAATGACATGACAAAAAATTGAAAATGGGATCAAAGGAACCCTAAACCTACACAAGTTCACTGCCCAAAGGAGGGGATCCAACTCTTAACCTAGTGCAAGTTATGAATTTCCTAAGTTGGCTAGGGTTTTGGGGTGCCTTACAATGAAAAATGAAAAACAAATTAAAAGTGGAAAATCAATTCAAACCAATTTTATCCTATAAACTACATGCTATGAAGGATGCAATGCAAGAAGAACCATCATCAAACTCTCAAGGGTTAGGCAGAATGGATTTTTCAAAGTTTGAACCAAAATATTGCCTTAAAATGAATTTAATTCCAACAAAAATTGTCAAAATGCATCAAGAACAAAAAGAAATTTGGTTTGAGAGTTTGATAATGTTTCTAAATGTTTTGAAATGTAATATGAATTTTTTTGTGATTTTTAAATACATAAATGTATTTTTAATTAATTAATTTTCATTAACTAATTAAAAATAAACATTTAAATGATTTAAAAATAATTTTAAATGCAAAAAATAAAAATAAAATTATATTCAGAATGAGAAAAATATTTTAAGTCAGCATGCAAAAAATAAAATTTTTATAATGTGTTTTGCTATTTTAAAATAAATGAGAAAGAAAATGCAATAAAAATGAATTTTAAATATGAATTAATGAAGGTAATCCAATCCAGTGGCTGAGATTCAAACAAAAAGGGGAGGGAATTGACCTGCGCGCGTGAATGAACGGTCCAAATTCAAACTTGCCTAATTACGTCATTAGCCTTAATCCTAACCCTAATCACTTTCAGATGACCGGAACAGTGTTCCGGTCATCTTCTCCGGCCAATCAATTTCTCAATCTCACTCAAAACGCATCAAAACCTCACTAAACTCTCAAAAATCAATCTATGAACATCATTAAACATAAACCCTACAACAAACATCATTTATTTTTCGTGAATCAAGAGAAACAAACAAAATCATTTTTACGGGCAAACTTTCAGACAGTCAATACATGCTTGTTTCTTGACCATTTCCAAAACCAAACACATCCAGATGATCAGTGCAACTCATAGAATCATTTTATACCAAGAAATTAAAGTTCTGGAAAAAATGTTCTTGAGCTCACCTGAACTGGAGCTTTCGAAACAAGGACTTTCTGGCTGCTTCTTTGGTCCAAACAAGCTCCAATGATCCTCCCCAGAAGTTTGTGATGCTTAGCTGGAGTTTATATGGTCTCTAGAGGAAGTTTGCATAAACTCAGGTCAATGGAGGAGGGAAATCGTGTTTTTGATGTGGGAGGTTTCAGGCCAAAACAATGGTTGGGAAATGATCAGAGGATCATGGTGAGTGATTTGGTGAAGTTTGTTTTGATGTTTGAAGGCTGTGTTTTGAGATTCGAAGCAAAATGCATAAGAGGTCAGTTTTGAGAACTATGGCTTGTGGGATGTTTCGGCTGTGTTGTGTTATGTGTTGAGTCTCTTTTGGTACACATATCAATCCTTTATAGGTCAGAGAGTTGTTGTGGAGCAGTGTGATTGGTATGGAGCAAAATGCATAAAGTCAACTTTTTGTGTAAGAGAGGTATGGGCCATTTCAGTCAAGGTACAAGGCATGGCTTGGTTGCAGCTTGAATCAAGGATAACCATGGAAATGAATTTGAGGCAATGCAGCAAGTGGATTAGGGTTTGTGTGAGTTTTTGCAATTTTCATAATGTTTGGCCCTTTTGAAGTTTCTTAATGCACAAGTCATGAAAATGGACAATTCTTTGGTGCATTCTGATTTTTAGGTCATGGTTCATGTTTGTGCAAAGGTTAGAAGTCACATTGAAGTCACATTTTTCCTTGGCAAGAGGTTTTGCAACTTTGTCTCTTTGGTGTAAAACTTGAAATTATGTGATTTTGTCCAACTTTGACAAGCCATAACTTTTGATCCATAATGAATTAGAATAAGTTCTTGTACTTTTTGAAAAGGGAATGATCCATTCTACAACTTTTATGACCAAATTTTTCTCATTTGAAGCATTTTTGAATCAATTTGAGGAGGTTGAAAAACTTTCCCAAAATGGCAAGTTTACATTACAAGTCACTTTCCCAAAAAGGCAATTTTGCAAATGGCTTGAAATTATTCAATTTTGTGAATTTATAACATCTTCTATGATCAAATAAAGATCATACACACTCAAAATGATGGAGAACACCCTTTGGTTGGGTCATTGGAGGCCTCAGATGCCCTGATTTTGCCCTGACTTGCTCAAGAAGTCAACTCTTGACCAGGTGCCTTCCCCATGGAATTTCTTCATGAAAATTGATATGCATGATCCTCATATCATATAGAGACCAATAGAAACAAGAATGACCAAAAAATTTGGAGTTATGGCCTTTGAAACCAAAACCCTAATTTTAGGTCATCTATGCAGTTAAACCTGGCTCTGCTTCCATGCCTTTCTCAGTTCTTGTGATTCTTTGACTTTCTTGACTTGGTGAGGATATGATATGATGTTTGAACATACATGGACCCCTTTGAAGTGATTAATAACCTTTGGGGTGGCTCAAATGGCTCAGGGGTGGCTCAGATCACAAACCCTAGATGCAGATGACTTTGAACCAATGCAGTGAAACAAAAATGTGGTATGAGATGCTATGACTGAACTTATGCACATGAAAAGATCACAAGCCATGGTGTGAATGGGTGAGGGCAAATTTGGGGTGTTTACACAATATTGCTGCACCAACTATAACCCGAAACAATTTTGAAATCAAATCTTCACTGCTGCAACCTGTACACTATAACCAGTTTTCTGGAAACTCGACGGAAGATCCAAATTAACACCTGACGAAGTTCGTACAATAAGGAAATACCGTGAAAGCAAATGGTATAACCCAAGACGCAATTAGACTAAGACTTTTTCCGTTCTCTTTAAGAGATAAAGATTGGGCTTGGTTACAATCATTACCAGCCAACTCTGTCACGACAATGGCAGAACTGAAGAAATTTTTCTTATCTCGTTATTTCCCGCCAAGCAAGACAGCTATGTTAAAAGCTCAAATTAACGGATTTCGACAGAAAGATGCCGAATCACTCTACGAAGCGTGGCAAAGATACAAGGACCTATTAAGATTATGTACACACCATGTGTTTAACAATTGGGTAACCATCATAACCTTCTATAATGGACTTCTATACAACACTAGGGTAACAATAGACACTACCGCGGGTGGCGCTCTTATGGATAACATTACGAAGAAGCCTATAACCTCATTGAAAACATGGCTCAGAACCATTGCCAATGGGGAGGAGAAAGAACATATGTAGAGAAGAACCAGACTAAAGGAGGAATGTATGAAGTGAGCAATTTTGATCACGTAAATGCTAAGATGGATGCCATAGTTCAAAAAATCGATAACTTGACCATAACACTGTCAGCCACCGTGGCTGCCGTAACTCCAAATTGCGAGATCTTTGGAATCCCGTGACACACATCATCTGAATGTCAATTACACTCAGGATTAGCTACATATCAGGTGAATTATGCTCATGGAAACCCTTATTCTATCACATACAACCCAGGATGGAAAAATCACCCAAATTTCTCTTACAAGAATAACAACGCCTTGTATGCGCCTAATCAAGCACCAGCTGCACCACTAGGATATCAGAAAGTTGTTTCTCCCAATCCAAATGTTCCTAGGAAATCAAACCTCGAACTGATGATGGAAAACTTCATTGCTGCTCAAGCTCAATCAAACAAGGATTTCCTAAATCAGAACATCCATAATAGTGAACAAATAAAGCAATTGGTGACAAACGTAGATGCTTTAGCTACTCATAACAAGATGTTAGAAACCCAAATTTATCAAGTAGCCCAACAACAAGCATCCACTGCTTCCCCAGCAGTAATGTTTCCTAGACAACCACAACCAAATCCTAAGGGTCATGCGAATGCAGTCATACTAAGGAGCGGAAAAGAGTTGGACGGACCTGCCGATCCAAGAACCGAAAACCCAGCCATGTACCAAAAACCTAAGAAATCAACTAAGAAAAACGATAAACCACAGGAAGAGGAAACCAGCGAGCAAGAGGCTAAGGAAAAGGAAAAAACTTATGTACCTCCGCCACCATATAAACTGCCGATTTCGTACCCCCAACAGTTAATAAATTCTAAAACAATGGGACAATTCAAGAAATTTGTAGAGCTTCTGAATAGTTAAACATCACCATACCTTTCACAGAAGTTATTACTCAGATGTCCTCATACGCTAAATTCTTGAAAGAAATCTTATCTAACAAAAAGGAAATTGAGGAGAACGAAACAGTTACACTTACTGCTGAGTGTAGCGCAATCATTCAAAATAACATGCCTCTTAAACTAAAGGACCCTTGAAGTTTCTATATTCTTTGTGTAATAGCAAAGTTTGTCATAGACAAAGCCTTATGTGATTTAGGAGCAAGTATAAGTGTTATGCCACTATCAATTTGCTAGAAACTAGATATGGGACAACTAAGACCAACAAAGATGTCAATTCAGCTAGCCGATCGTTCAGTTAATTTCCCAGTAGGCATTCTAGAAAACGTTCCCATACGAATAGGTCAGTTCTACATCCCAACTGATTTCATAATCATGGACATCAAGAAAGATGCTACAACCCCTATTATACTAGGAAGGTCGTTCTTATCTACTGCAGGAACTATCATTGATGTAAAGAAAGGCAGACTGACAGTCAAAGTAGGAGAAGAGAACGTCAAATTTATTCTAACCCAATTTCTCTAAGCTCCAGCCATTGACAATACCTGTTATTTCATTGACGTCATTGATGAATGCATACGAGAAATGGAAAATGAAGAAATTACCTACTCCGATATAATGAAAATCCCATCTCCTGAGATCTTCCAAGAAGATACCCCAAAAGAACCTTATCATGATGAAAAAATTGAAGGATTAACTCTTACACCTGTCAAACTCCATGCCCAAAAAAACCTGATATTGAACTTAAGACATTACCGAGCAACCTTAGATACGAATTCCTTGATTCAGAACTTAGAAGACCAGTTATAGTAAATGCGGATTTAGTACAGCTCGAAATCGAAAAACTTTTAGACGTTCTAAGAAAGTACCCAACCGTGTTAGGCTATAATATATCTGATCTAAAAGGAATAAGTCCTTCAATATGCATGCATCGCATTATGCTAGAGGGATATTGTAAGACCTCTAGAGAACCTCAGAGAAGGATTAATCCAATTCTAATTATTGTAGTCAGGGACGAAGTAAAGAAGTTATTAGACGCCGGGATTATATATCCAATATCCGAAAGTTAGTGGATCAGCCCAGTACATGTCATACCAAAGAAGGGAGGCATTACAATCACTAAGAACACCAAAGGCGAGTCTATAACACAAAGAGTAGTAACTAGGAGTAGAATGTGTAACGATTACTGAAAATTGAACAAAGCTACCCGGAAAGATCATTTTCCTTTGCCCTTCATCGATCAAATGTTATAAATACTAGCCAAACATTCTTACGTTTTCTACATCGATGGTTACTTAGGATTTTTCCAAATACCTATTCACCCTGATGACCAAGAAAATACAACATTCACCTGCCCCTACGGAACATTTGCTTATCGATGTATGCCATTCGATTTATGTAACTGTTGTACCCTAAAATTTACCCTCCCACAATCAAAGCAATGTGTCCTTAGAATTCTCTCAAGGTTCACACGGTTCACAATTGGTCAAAAAGTTTGAAGGTTTCATCAAACAAAGCCTCATCCTGAACAATGGATCCAGAACTAGGTTTTGAATTTCTCCAAGCTAAATGGACTTACAAGGCCTCAAGTGAGCTTTATAACATCCCACATGTCTTCAAGAATCCACATATCAAGTTTTAGAACTTTCCCAATAAGTTTGACCAGTCACATGTTCAAGTATTAAAAAATCAGTCAACTTGGTAAAAACGTCAAACTGAGGTCAACTGTGGTCAACTCAAAGTCAAACTTCAAGTTTTTTTTGAAAACATCAAGATTATGAGGTAAAATTCATCATTTTATCAAGGGTTGATCATGATTCATCAAGGAAATTTCAGATCATCAAGAATCAGGAATTTCTAAATTAGGGTTTTCATAGGAAAAGTCAACTGAACTTTGACCAGCCATAACTTTCACATACTTCATAAAAAATTTCCCATCCAAAGCTCATTTTTAAGTAAATTGAATTCTCTAACACTTTGTGTCTCACAAGCCAAGCCAAAAAATGCTTCATTTGGAAGGTATGAGCTAAGACATTATAGGTCCTTTCAAAAGTCAACCAAAAGTCAACTTTTTTCCAAAGAGCATAATTTGAAAATGGTAAAAGATATGGACATGGGACCAAAAGGGTTGGTTATAGGACTCTATAATCTTTCTAAAAAGTCATAGATCACTCTCATAGCCTTAAAATTTAGGGAGTTGTGCCTTGTCAAAGTTGGGAAAATTTCAAGGGGTGTATGAAGCAAATAAGGCATACACTTCAAAATTTTCCACATGGGCCCATCAAATTGCAACCCAATTCTCAAAGTTAAAATCATGCACGACCCAATAACCAATTATTCTGATTTTTATAATTTATTTTTTATTTATTTGGATTTTATTTGTTAAAATTCAATTTAAATAAAAATAAAATATAACAAGTCAATATTTAGCTTTCTGCTTCCCTTTGTCACCAGATGTCACATACGGTTTCCCTCTGAGTTGGCCTTTTCCTTTCTTATCACCCATACTTTTGTATTGAGCTGATTGAGTCCTACTATCTTCATCATAGATCCTACTCTTGTTCACCAACTCAGAATATCGCCTAATCTCTTGATAACCAATGGCTTGCTTGATTTCAGGTCTCAAACCATTCACATACTTAAGATATTTGGATCTCTCAACTTTAGTAGTGTTGTAGTGAGGACAAAACTGAATCAACTCTTCAAATCTTGCTGCATACTCAGCCACAGTTAAGTTACCTTGCTTCAATTCAAGAAACTCAATTTCCTTCTTTCCAAGTACATCTTCCGGAAAGTACTTCTCCAGAAATGCCTCTCTAAAAACAGCCCAAGTAATCTCAACTTCGCCTTCTTCAAATCTTCGACGAGTGTTACCCCACCAATGCTCAACTTCCTTCTCCAGTATATGGGTGCCAAACTGGACCTTTTGCGCATCTGAACAATTCATAACTCGAAATATTTTTTCAATTGCATCCAGCCATTCTTGTGTTTTGTCAGGTTCATGCCTTCCCATGAACTTTGGTGGACTATTCCTCTAAAAATTTCCCAAAGCACGAAACTCATCATCAGTGTTGTTCACAACATTCACATTGACTTGAGGAATCTGCCCAATCGCTCCAGCCAACAACGCCAAAGCATCAACAAGTGCTATATCATTCCTACATGCAGCCATTATTCTTGATTCCAACAATAAAATCCTCATTAGAATAACAATACTGACAGTGCAACACAAAATAAACACGCAAACAACTTGGTCAACTGACCGACCTTGCTCTGATACCACTAATGTAACACCCTTTTAAACCCCGCAGAAAATATATAAATAATCAGAGTAATTATTATGCATCTCAAACAAGGGTGTCACACATAATTCAAAACATAACACATACACCTGTCATGCTCAATAATACTTGAAATAAATTCTTGCTTTCATATACTTTCACATTAGCATGTAGCAGCGAATCACTTTCATTAAGAATCTCATGACATTCAAGTCTCAAATAAACTTCATTCATTAAATCAACTTGGGCATAAAAGCCACTTCACCATAAAATTTCAAATTCAAATTCCAAAATAGATAGAGTATGCAATCGTATCTCTCAAGACATGAATCAAACGTTCCCAGTGTTACATGATCAGAGCACGACTCAACTCAAAAAAAAATATACAAAACTAAAATAGGTTACTCCACCAGCTACTCTCTTGCTAGAAGCAACTCTAATCTTCAGTACCTGAGTGATGTCGTATAAAACATCATTCCAACAAAAGGGTGAGAATTCACATAATTATTGAAATCATAAGATAATATATAATTTAAGGTGTACAAGCATAATCACAATTATTCTCACACTTCAAAAGTTTCATCAACATAATATCACTAAAGTAGTCATACTATTAACAAGTACATACTCACAAATCCATAATTCACCAATTCAACAATTCACATAACACACATAATCTCACATTGTAACCATAGACACAATGAGACTCAATGCAAGATTCATATACAACTCATGCATGTGGTACCAATCTCTTGTGATCATTTTTCGGGTTTTACATTTAAACCGGGTCCGTCCTCTAGACCGATAACACACCAAAAATCCGTCCTCTAAGCTTTCAAACATGTCCTCATGGTTTGGGACAAGTCACTAGCTCCCACGAAACTAACAAGCATTTCCTCTTGACAAAATGATGCATGTGCAATTACAACAATCATATGCAATTAAGACCGTCCTCTAATCTTAATATTCATGCATATCTTCAATAATTCATAACATTTGAATTACCACACAATTGCACATACAATACATTATTTTCAAATCACAATATTCACTACTCCAATATTGTCACCACAATTAGCAAATAATACACAAGGTATCAACGCAATTCAATCTTGATTCGCAAACCACACGATACCAATTAAATAATCGATCCATAAAAATAATCACCAAATTAATCACCAAAATAATCACCAAATTAATCACAAAATTAATAATCAAATTAATCGTCAAAATAATCATTAAATTAATCTCCAAAATAATCATCAAATTAATCACTAAATTAATCATTAAGAATATAATTAAAATTATCATTCAAAGTTATAATTCTAAAGAGTTTCTAAGATACTCTAACAATTCTATGGACAATTCTAATAAAATTGAAAATAATTTAATTTAATCAATTAATCTGAATGTTTATCTCTAAATCGAAACTCCTAAGAATATATTATACAATAATATTATTATTATTATTATTATTATTATTATTATTATTATATACCAACTTGAAATATGAAGAAGCTTATAGTAACAATAAGTATGATCTGTTTGTCGAATATCCAATATCTAACTGTACTAACCAAAAACACTTGCTAGTCTCAAGAAGCACTTATCCAAATTGACATTAAATAGACTAATACAAGTTATATATTGTTAAATATATTTTGTAGATAGTTAAGAAATATAATGTTTCAAATATATATTTATGAATTAACCATTTATATTATGTTCACACAATCTAGCAGGTTAAGCAACAATTGAACATCATGTATGGATTTTGTCAATGGTTTCCTACTTGTTCTCATTTTTAGACAGATTTAATTCAATTTGAATAATAATATCATCATCATCATCATGTTACATTGCCACTTTCTATTAGTAATTGACTTATTCTAATTAATATATTGTTATCATGTTATCAATTGACGGTATATATATACATATCCAGCATCACTTTCCCAATTTATATATGTGCCAAAGTCATATCATTTTTCTTGTGCATAAAACAAAATGAGAAGGGAGAAGTGACATGCTACTTAATACTCCAAGTTTCCTGCGCTATCTTAAAGTGCCATTATAGTTTTATTTAATAGAATTATTCACTCCATGTGGGATATACAGGGGAAGAGGAAAGGCATGATATTATTTTACTCAGTATCAAATGGTTAAAGAATCATATGATGTCTCATTTTAACAGATACTACAATATCATTAATATATATCTAATATGATTACACTGTTTCAACTCCCTATCTCTCATCTCATGTTATGTGCCATTAACATGGTTAATAGGAAAAAAATAAAAATGGGGTTTCGTTACTGTTTCAATATAATAGAAACTTATCATTCATTTGTTTCCTCTCAATTACAAATAAGTCTATATAATATACCATACACCAATTCCAAACATAATCATGTAACACATATCAAATCATGATTTTTAATAAAACCTAAAAATTCTTAATTCATGAAAATTAAGATTTTACCCTAACCACATTTCTATCCATATAGATTATCCAACAATCTCAAATAATTTAATGAAAACTCACCCTTACCTTGATTTTTTTGATGAATTCTTTGAGCTTTGTTCTTGAGTTTCTCCTCTTCTTATCCACTCCACTCTTAGCCTCTTTTCCTTTTTCTATCTCATAACCATATTCTATCTTTCATTTCTCCTTTATAAATCTCACAATTCTAATGGGCTTACTTATCACACCCTCTCACTTACTCATTACATCCTATAATTAGGCCCAATTAATTTAATTTTACCAATTATATTTTATTCTACCAAATAAAATAAATAAATTAAATTAAATAATTCAAATAAACCAATTATAAATCAATTAATTCAAATAAATCAATTAAATTAAATAAGTTCAATAAATTAATTAAATCAATTAGACACAAAATCACGCAATTAATCAATTAATATAATAAATTAATAATTACTAAAATCGGGATGTTACAACCCTCCCCCACTTAAAAGATTTTCGCCCTCGAAAATTACCTCAAATGAACAATTCGGGATAAGACTCTCTCATCTGACTCTCAAGTTCCCAAGTTACATTTCCACCAGCTGGTCCTCCCCAAGCGATCTTCACCAAAGCAATCTCTTTACCTCGAAGTTGCGTCAACTCCCGATCTTCTTTCCGCATAGGTGAAGTCTCAACAGTCAAGTTATCTCTCACCTGCACATCATCTACTTGGACTACATGAGACGGATCCACAATGTATTTCCTCAACTGAGATACATGGAACACGTCATGGAGATTAGCAAGCGACGGTGGCAAAGCAATCTGATAGGCTACCTTTCCTATCCTCTACAAGATCTGGTAAGGACCAATAAAACACGGTGTCAACTTGCATGACTTTAACGCCCTACCAACACCAGTTATCGGAGTAACTCGAAGGAACACATGATCTCCCTCTTGGAACTCAAGTGCTTTCCTCCTCTTGTCATGATAACTTTTCTGACGACTTTGAGAAATATTCATCTTCTCCTGAATCATTTTAATCTTATCTGTAGTTTATTGAACTATCTCAGGTTCAACCACCGCAATCTCTCCAGCCTTATACCAACACAATGGCGTCCTACACCTCCTACCATACAATGCTTCAAACAGTGCCATACCAATACTCGAATGAAAATTGTTGTTGTAAGTAAACTAAATCAAAGATAAGTAGATATCCCAAGTTCCTCCCTTTTCCAAAACACAAGCTCTCAAAAGATCCTCACGTGATTGAATCCTCCTCTCCGTCTGACCATCCGTCTACGGATGATAAGCAGAACTCAAACGCAACTTAGTACCCAAAGCACTTTGTAAACTCTCCCAAAATCTTGATGTGAACCTTGGATCTCTATCTGATACAATGCTAGACGGAATACCATGCAAACTGACAATCATCTCGATATACAACTTTGCTAACTGTTGCACCCCAAAATTTGCCCTCTTTTTTAAACTCTAACCGACTTCTTGTTTCGCATTCATTTGCATCATCTTCATAGCATAACATGTATTTCGTCTTAATATTAGCCAAAATAATTTCTCGAAATTTACAGACAGACTGGTCAAATTAATTTTCAATTGTGCCTAAAACCAGTAAATGAAAAACTGTTGCATTTAAATTTACAAATGTCAGTACTATTAATCTGTTGTTCATGTAGATTAACCTGACATGCTAAAAATATTCTTACGGTTGTTTTTGGTCGTATGTTGATCAGTCTGGGAAGCTTAAACGGTCATAATTTTATTTCAAAATCCGACCAAACGCTTTTTTTTCCGAGTAATTTATTTCGTATTGATTATTTTGATGTGTCCATTTTATTTTTTCGAACACTTTAGCGTCAACTTTTTATTTATTTAGAGCCCATTTATTTTTACATTTTTTGTCTAAATGTTTAGAATAAACGAATAGGATTATTGACATTTTTATTGTAATTTTCTTTTTAAATGTTTAATTTTATTTTCTTATTATAGTTTTATAATTAAAGTATTTGAATTTTATGTTTTTAAAACTACCGTTATTAATTATTTTAGATAATATTAGGACTATTAAGCATTATTTTTAAACATAGTTATTATTAAGTTTTGATATTACTATTATATATTGTCCATTATGTTACTACTATTTTTTATCACTATTTCCTACTCACGTTAGTTTTAATAGTATAATAAGATTATTAATATTATTTATATTAGGATCATAGCATCAATATGTTCACACAAAATAAATAAGGAAGCGCCAATTCCATTCATCATCACTATCGGATTAATAATGAATCGAATCTCATTCAATAATGTCCCTGAACAAAATAGGAAAAAAAATAAAAACAATTTAACCCGCAATAATTTAGATTAATATGTCCAGACCTTAGGTTCCACTATAAATTGAGATCATATTCACAGACCAAAGGGGGACGACCGAAAAAGAAAAAGGAGGGAGACGACCGAAAAAGAAAAAGGAGGGAGACGACGCATAGTATCAGTACAACCGATAGATTCCATTCGTATCGTATCTCGAGTTGCTGAGTTATTTTTATTTTTATCATGATACACGTACACTTGCGGTTCTTTACTGATGCACTTTTTTTTTTCTTTTCTTCATATCTATTAACATACCCATTTTGTTTTCTACACTATACTTTGCACATATTATTATATAATTTTATATTTTACTGTGTTTGGATTTATATATAGTTTATAACAACGTTAATAATATGAAAATTCAAGGTTAATGTTTATACTCAAAGTTAACGTCAACGTTTATTATATATTCAGTTTATAATATGTATATAATATATATAGTATAATATTAATCTATAATATATAATATTGATGATAATGTTAATATAATATAATACATAATATATATTGTTAATCTATACAAATAATTTTTTTATTTTTTTGTTTGTTAAATATATATTTTTTAATTTGATTAGATTATTTGGATTGGATCGTGTCGATACGCTGTTTATACATTTGTGTGTATGAGGCGTGACATTTGTGTTGATCCGATCCAGTTGCGATGATCGCAATTTTGCGTTAGCAACGTCGTTGTTCTTTTTTTTTTAATTCATTTTATTTTTATGTTATTCATACACATATATTTAGATCTGCACTTTTTTTTTCATAACTAACTACCCTGATTTTTTTCTAAACCTTGACGATTTTGCCTCAACCATTTTTTTTATACGTTTTGTTTTATTATATAATAACTATTTTCCAGGTACATTCACATGTGCGCGCACATGCGCGCGTGTCTTAGTGTCAAGAAGGCAAGGCTGGTAATTTTGAGGGAATTTTGACAAAGAAACAAGTTTATTATATAATAACTATTTTCCAGGTACATTCACATGTGCGCGCGTGTCTTAGTGTCAAGAAGGCAAGGCTGGTAATTTTGAGCGCATTTTGACAAAGAAACATGGGTTTTATCTTCTCTTTCCTAATTTCCTCTTTTTTTTTTAATTCTCTAATTTCTTAAATTAACTAACCTTAAATATTTAGATTAATTTTATTTGTTTATTTTCTAAAAAAACTCTTAACTTTTTTTTAATTACTTATCTTCATAATCCATTCATAATATTAATTAATTATTTATTTTATTAAATTAATAATTCAATATAGTTTTTTTAACAACAAAACTTTTTTTTTATATATTTTCATAAACTTTAATTTTTCATGTAAATCTTAAAATTTTTCTTATAAACTTTAACCGTGTTATTTTCTCTAAACCATAAACCTTTTCCCAAACCTTAATAAACCTGTTATTATTTCTTATTTTCACTAATTTTTTATGTTATTCATCTGCCATTTATTTTTTATGTGATTATTTCTCATCTTTAATATTTTTTGGTTTACTTTTATTTTTCGCCTTACAATGATGTAACTGCCCCAAAGCGATGTAATAGTTAGCCATTTATTTTCTGTCATTTTATTTTTTTGTCATTTATTTTCAGCCATTTATTTTTCTGCCATTTATTTTCTGCCATTTTATTTTTCTGCCATTGATCATATATTAAATGCGTGGTTTAGTAATGTAGGGCGTGAAAACCTACTAAATTAATTATTTAATATTTTTCTATAATCTTTATATTTTTTGTAAATAAATGCTAATTATTTTTATAAACTTATTTTATTACTTATTTATAACAATAAATCTTTATTTTGTAAATACTAACTCTTTTATTATTTTGTACATATCAAATTAATTTTTTTTTCTCTAAAAATTATTCGATAATATTTTTTATATTAATAGTATTTTATTATAATAGTAATAATCATATAGTGTAAATAATTAAAAGTTTTCTCAATAATCTTTAGTTGTTTTTCTCTAAACTTAATTCCTTTTTTTTTCCATTAATTCTAATAACTTCTAAAATATCTAACTTGTCTAACCTAAAATTTTTCTTTTTAATTAAATGTTTAATTGTTATTTCTTTAATTTAATTTAACTTTATTATTATTATAATTACTTTATTATTATTATTATTGCTTTATTGTTATTATTGCTTTATTATTTTTGCTTCATTATTATTATTATTATTGCTTATTTATTATTTTATTATATCTATTATTCTTGCTTTATAATTCATTTTTATCCTACTGTTATGTATCTGCCAAAGCCTTGTAATAGCTTATAGATTTATTTTTCCGTCTTTATTTTCTTTGTAAATATTTAACTGCGTGGTTAGTAATTTAGGGAGTGCAAAACTAACTGTAAATAATTGAACTTAGAAAATTAAATACAAGACAAATATCTGAAAAATAACAGTCACACACGTAAGTCGATCTTTGATCGCCATCTGTACTTCCTAGGATATTCCTCTTGGTTGCCTTAAAATAAAATGGTCAAGTCCCTTGAATATAGGGATGTCTTAAGCAAAGTCCCTTCAAATATAAATAATCACAGTCCCTACAGTTTAAAAGATCAAGTCCCTTCGAGGTTGCCTACAGAATAATGATCTTGTCCCTTCGAATAAATGATGATAGTCCCTACGAATTGCTAAAGACATCCCTCAAGTTGTTTTCTATGACCATACGATTACCCTACGCCTGTCCCTTAACACATCAAAGGTAATGACTACCTATTCCTTAATAATAGGGATAGTCTTACCATTGAAAGAACATACGAGAACATGAAAGACTTAATCTAGGGTAGGTACCTCTTAGTTGCTTGCTCACATTTCAAAATACTTTTTACACCTCACTTTCAAAACATTTTCAAACAAGACTTTGTATACATCCATACGAGGATTATTACAAAGTACTTAGAAAATTTCTAATCACACACTACACTCTTCAAAAACAATTTAAGTGAGCTAAGTAACTAAGAGCCCATGGATAATCATGGATATAAAGGGTGCTAACACCTTCCCTTTGTATAACCTACCCCCGAACCCAAGTCTTTTAAAATAGGTTTTTCCTGTTCTTTTATGTCCTTTCCATTTGGATAAAATAAAAGTCGGTGGCGACTCTTGCTATCCGCAACATGACTAAAAGTCAGTTCTCCCACCATGTTACAGAACTGACGACTTTGCTGGGGAGTTACTAAGTAAAAGAGGGGTACCCTTAGGAATTAGATCACTTTAAATTGTTTGATGTGTTTGCTTTATATTACTTGTTGGGCTTTATGTGTGAAAGATCCTAACCCGGATCTAGTGTACCCTAGGTAAATGGAAATAGACCAAGGAAATTGTACGGCGTATACCGATATGGTTGATCTGGTGGCCATAGTTAGTGTGACTTCTTGGTTGATGCTTATGTTCCTTAAGTAAGTTAAGGATAATATGGGGCTGCCATATGTTGTCAATACACTAACTGACTTTTAGAACCTTAGTTATCCCATCTTGGCCTTTAGAAAGTAGTGAGATAGCCGGCTTTGGTGAAGACTGAAGTTGGTTGATACTCGATACTACGCTCATTGAGATCCTAAACTTGGAGGGTTTTGGTTGGCAAGTAAGATGCCTACTGAACAACCACCCTTGGGAAGGATCAGTGATAATGAGATCCCTTAGAACCTGGTTACTTTTGTAGGACAGGATGAACCAACTAAACTTCAGGGGAGGGTACTTACCGTTAAACCTCATGCAAGCCTTCAAACCTAGGGCTATTGTGTGACTTGTTTGTGTGTGCCACATGTTTGTGATTGAGCATAACATCATGACATCATGCATCATAAGCATAGAATTTTCACTAACCATTTCAAGGACCAAAGGAATTATCTTTGTTCTTTGTTGCAGGTCATGGCTTCTGCTCGTAGGAATACTATCCAGATCAACTTTGTAGGAATACCTCCTAAGCTTAAGGAATTGGTCTCTCAAGTTTCTGAAAACTCCCAGTTCATCAAGAAGCATGGTCACCTACTGGATTTAGTCACTTTATGGTTCAATGAAGACATGATGAGTGTCTTATTTCATTTCTTTGATCCTAAACATCATTGCTTCACATTCCCCGACTATCAGATGGTTCCTACAATGGAGGAATTCTCCAAACTACTGGGTATACCTATCCTTGATCAGAGACCTTTCACAGGCTCAGAGAAGGAGCCTAAACCTGAAGTCATTGTTGCAGCCCTACATCTGAAGAAATCAGACATTGTCCTAGAAACGAGAAGCGAAGTTAAGGGTATTCTTGCTAAGGTATTGATGGAGAAAGCTCAAGTGTTTTTGAAGGCTATGAGTTATGATTCTTTTGAAGAGATCCCAGCCCTATTGATTTATGGCTTAGTGTTGTTCCCTAATCCAGACCAGTTCATAGATGTACACGCCATCAATATATTTTTGACTCATAATCCAGTGCCTACATTATTTGGAGACATCTTACATTATCTTCATACTCGTACTACGAAGGCGAGAGGGACTCTGATGTGTTGCATACCTTTATTATCTAGGTGGTTTATTTCTCACCTTCCTCGATCAATGATGAAGAATGAACAAGGTTTCAGGTGGTCTAAGAGGATCATGTCACTTTCTCATTCAGATATTCATTGGTGCTCTCGATCTATGGAGAATGTTACTATCACTGACCGTTGTGGGAAGTTCCCTAATGTGCCACTCCTTGGTATAAGAGGAGGAATTACCTACAACCCTTCTTTAGCACTACGTCAGTTTGGTTATGCTTTGAGTAATGGTCCTCATGACATGCTTATTCAGGGTATTGTGTTCGACTACGACAACGATCTTCAGGGTTACCGTCAAAGGTTTATACGAGCTTGGAACAAGGTGAACATGATTGACAACAACACTTTGGAGCCAAAGTATTCTATTCCTATGGAGCCTTATCTCAGATGGGCGCGAGCTCGTGCTCAGACTCTTATGATGCCATATCATGTTGTTCTACCAATCACTATGGAGCCTGTTGCTGAAGGAGATGTTCCTTATACCATCCTTCATCTAGACATGCCCACTGATTTGGAAGAATTGCAGAAGTCCTAGATTCAGTTGAAGGAGCAAAGGGATACTTTTGAGACTCATTTCAGAGTTGGTCAACAAAGAATTCTGGAGCTAACAAGGCAACTTCACGAGGAGCGGAACCTCAACAAGTACCTCCACACAAAGAGGAAGCGTCCATGGGAGACTTAAAACCCCATATATTTATTTTTGTACTTTATTGTTATTTCCTTTCATTGTAAGCCCAAGGGGCAAATTTATATTAAACACTTACTAATAAAATTTTGTTCTTGTTTTCGTTTAAACAAATTTAAATCCTGCGGTCCTTCAAAACATTGCATAAACATATACATACCATATCATTGCATGACAGGTTTCCTATAAACAGGTTTCTCAATCTTCTCGCTGTTTATTTCAGAAGAAATGGCTCTCGAACAATCTGTCAAAGATCTTCAAGCTCAAAATGCTCAGTTTCAAGAAGTGATCATGAATTTGTCCAAGGGGCAAGAAGAGTTGAAAGCATTCCTCTCTGAAAATCCTGAAGATAACAAGAATGGTTAGTTGGAACAATTGCAAGCTGAGATGGAAGAAATGAGGATCCAGATGAATGACCAGGTGGCTCTTATTCAAAGATTAGCTCAGGGGCAAGAAGAGTTAAGAACCTTTGTCCATAAATTTCAAAGTAATCTAATTGTCAGTCAACCTTTGTTAAAACAAGCTGACTTGGTTGAAAGGAATATGAGGATAAAAGAAGGTAAGAGACAGGTTTCCATTGATTGTTCTTCAGTTGAAGAAAAAAGACATGGTAAGGTTAATCCACCTCAACACAAGGAATGTAGAAGACAGTTTATCAAATTCAGCACTCCAATGTCACAAGTTCTACAATGCTTGTTGGAGATGAAGCTAATTTCCTTGAAAAATCCTCCTCAAAATCCTAATACTTCCTCTCCTCGCTATAATCCCAAGGCAAGGTGTGGGTATCACTCCAACTGTCTCGGACATGATACTAATAGTTGTTGGACATTGAAGAAAAAGATTCAAGACCTGATTGACGAAGGAATCCTCGAGGTTACGCCAGAAGGCCAAATTGAATTCTACTATCGTTCATCAAACATCGAAGCTGCAAGACAAGTTGCCCAAGGTATCAAGAAAATAAGCCTACCTATTCCTGTTGAGCTATAGGGCACCTTGGGACATCCAAATGGCAAATTTGATTTCATGGTGAAATATACTGCTCCTGAAAGTTCACAGATTGCAATTGAAGAGATTCAGCCATCTGGATGGGATAACATTTGAACTTTGATTTGTAATTTCTTTTATTTTGTTTAAACACTTACTATTATGTTAAACTTTTGTTTTCATTAATGCATTGCATATGTTTGTCTTGAATTAATCCATTCGTTTCACTATATTTTGAACTATGCTTCATATTTCTATTTTGTGATATTTAACTCCTGATAAAGCTATAAGCCTGTAGAGGGAGGATGACGAAAACAATACCATAATATTAGGCATTATGCTTTTGAACAGACTATGCTGACGATGTACAAGCATTGTTTCAATTCCTAAACAGTGGAGATATAAGGAAGTTAATCCCTAGTCAACCCTTTTGAGCCTATGAAGTAGGAGTTTTCATTCTCGCACAAATTAAAACCCTTATTCATAACCTGGGGCAGGGTAGTTACTCGGTTAACTCAAATATGCCAATTATATGTGTTGTACACAATTAATGATGGTTCTCTGTAATCATTAAACCTGACAATCAATATCCAGCAAAAGAAAAACCCACTAAGTCAAAACCTATGAAGGAGACTTAGTAAAAAATTGAGAAATTCTGCTGATTGTAATTTTGAAACAAACAGTTCAGGCAAAAAGAAGGGATAACAAAGTCAAAAGAAAAAAGAGGTCACTATGAATCCTCAACAAAGAAAGATGACTGAATGTTCAAATAAATTTTTGGTTTTTGAACCATCACAAATGTCAGTGTTACAATTCCAAACTCCTTTGAGCCTCAATGCATAAGTTAACTGAGCATAGGACTGAAGAATATCATGGAGATTGGGTTGGGTACAAATAAAATTTGAGCCTTTATCCTTTTTTTCTTAAACCGTGAACCAGTCCATGTTATAACCCTTTAAAAGACCTAACTGAAGCATGGTTAGTCCAAAAAGCATACTACTACAAAAGGTATCCTGACTCCTTTAGGGCTTATTATAAAACTTGAGTTAATATCACAATTTTCATAAAAATTGTTTTACTAAAATAATTCTTTTTCAAAACTTCAAGACAGACATAAGCATTGCATTTTTTAATATCATTGTTTGCATATAACTGAGTGTTTTAAAAACAGAGAAACTTACAAGATTAATGTTCAATAAACCAAAGTCCTTCTGATAGACAAAGTTGCTTCCTGAATAAAAGCCAATGTATACAAGGGGCATAGTCACTGCTTCCCAATCATTGGGGCATACCATGATACTTCCTTTTTCATTTGGGGCATCAGGTCAAGATTCAACTATGCTTAAGTAGCTAGGGGCAGATCTCCTCATCTATCTGAAGTACCAAGGGTAACATTACAGAGTTCATGATGCCAGGGGCATATTATTATAGGGCCTTCTGTTTATTTCTCTTGAAGTAGCTCCTTTAAGTTACTTCCATTATGGAACAATTCATCCTCAACCAAGGGGCAATGCTCTCTTTCCAAATCTAATACCCAGAGTGTATATGGTTTATCTCATTGTATTACCTTGATATTGGATTCTCAGCAGAAGCCATTATGGAAATTAACAGTTTACGCTAGTAGTATCAGATGGTGTCAGTATCGGGTCTTTGGATCCAATCATGAGGAAATTACTCAGGGAAGTCAAGAACCTCAGAAGCTCTAAACCCAATTGTTTATACACTCTCATAGTTGAAACGATTATGTTTTCGAGTTCAGCTTTACTTTTCCCTCTTTATTCAGGTTTATTGTTCCCCTTTTACTAAAGCAAGAAACGTTCGTTGGTTATGGTGGAATGTATATATACTTTTGAATATGATTGATGTTTACCATAAATGCATAAAATACAATAATAACATTTATTCAGAACGGAGGGAGATAAGAATTCAACGAAGCTTCGCCGGTTCATCCCCACGGAGTAATCTTTACGGATATCCTTACGGAATACCTCAAGTTATAGCTTACACTTCCAGCTTGACGAAAGTCTTTAAGCAGTGTCATATCCTCCGAAGAATTGATACTTAACCAAATAAGTCTCTCGGATCTATGTCCATCTCTTTTATCCTCAGTCAGCATATTCAGGAACTTAATCCTTCAATAAGAAGTACGATAAACGAAAACGGGAAGTTCTAAGTACGATATTCTTAAACAAGACGGGAACGAAGTCTTCATGTTCCTCATCAACGAACCGAGATTTATTTTCCCTAGCCAGCAATTGTTATACAAAGATACTCAGACGCTTCTAGCTACATGATTCATACATACATCATTTACACCATATCACAGCATACGCATCCATAATACATATGACATTTTTACTTAAGAGCATCATGTTATACATGCATACATCAAATAATCTTGCATAAACTAACCTTTTCTTTTCAGGATAATTGCAGGCAGATAAACACTATCAAACAATTCAGAGATAATCGCTACGAAGATTCATTTCTGATGATCAATACAAGTTGTCCTTGAGATGGCACATAAATGGTCTATACGAAGACCTAGTGTTCAATCCAGGAGATTACCAAAAGCAATTCAGGAGTAATCACCACGAAGATTTAATCCTGATGCTCAAGTTATCTTTGGAAGGGTACGTAAATGATCTATACGAATATCTAGTGCTTAATCCAGGATATTTTCAGAGGAGATAATTGTTACGAAGATTTATTTCTGATGGTCAACTATCTTTGGGGTAGTGTGTAAATGATCTATACGAAGATCTAGCACTTAATCCAAGAGATTCTTTCAGAAGAAATTTAGGGATAATCGCCACGAAGATTTAATCCTGATATTCTTTTTGTCCTTGGGAAGGTATGTAAATGGTATATACGAAGATCTATTACCTAATCCGGGATATTTCCAGAAGAGATAATCGCTACGAAGATTTATTTCTAATGGTCTATGCAACAATTTATCTGTGGGATGGTACATAAATGATCGATACGAAGATCTTGTACTTAGTCCAAGATATTACCAAAAGCAATTCAGAAAAGATCGCCACGAAGATTTGATTCTGATGCTTAAATTAAAGTATGTTCCTAAAGATGGTTCATAGCCGATCTACACGAAGATCTAAGTACTGACACCTAATGAAGGATATTTTTTTCCCCCAGAGATAATGCAGAGATGATCTATACGAAGATCTAGTGCTGACATTCAACTCAAACCATGTTACAGGAATGATTCAGAGACGGCCTATACGAAGACCTAGTACTGATATCCAGTGACAACCTTTTGATACTATCACCTCCTGATATTATGGATGGCATCTATGAGCCCATCTCCATCTCCTCTGAGTGGCATATTTAAGCCCATTCAAGCATATACAACCAATCAACAGTGTTACTTTACACACCGGCGAGTGCAAATTTTTGGGCTTTCATGTTCAATCCCCTTCAACCTTCCAAGTCACGAATGGCACACAGGCCAATCTAACTCCTCAGGTTTCAAAAAATTGAACAGGGGCAGCTGTTGCACCCCAAAATTTGCCCTCAATTTTTAACTCTAACCGACTTTTTGTTTCGCATTCATTTGCATCATCTTCATAGCATAACATGTATTTCGTCTTAATATTAGCCAAAATAATTTCTCGAAATTTACAGACAGACTGGTCAAATTAATTTTCAATTGTGCCTAAAACCAGTAAATAAAAAACTGCCGCATATAAATTTGCAAATGTCAGTACTATTAATCTGCGGTTCATGTAGATTAACCTGACATGCTAAAAATATTCTTACGATTGTTTTTTGTCGTATGTTAATCAGTCTGGGAAGCTTAAACGGTCATAATTTTATTTCAAAATCTGACCAAACGCTTTTTTTTTCCGAGTAATTTATTTCGTATTGATTATTTTGATGTGTCCATTTTATTTTTTCGAACACTTTAGCGTCAACTTTTTATTTATTTAGAGCCCATTTCTTTTTACATTTTTTGTCTAAATGTTTAGAATAAACGAATAGGATTATTGACATTTTTATTGTAATTTTCTTTTTAAATGTTTAATTTTATTTTCTTATTATAGTTTTATAATTAAAGTATTTGAATTTTATGTTTTTAAAACTACCGTTATTAATTATTTTAGATAATATTAGGACTATTAAGCATTATTTTTAAACATAGTTATTATTAAGTTTTGATATTACTATTATATATTGTCCATTATGTTACTACTATTTTTTATCACTATTTCCTACTCACGTTAGTTTTAATAGTATAATAAGATTATTAATATTATTTATATTAGGATCATAGCATCAATATGTTCACACAAAATAAATAAGGAAGCGCCAATTCCATTCATCATCACTATCGGATTAATAATGAATCGAATCTCATTCAATAATGTCCCTGAACAAAATAGGAAAAAAAATAAAAACAATTTAACCCGCAATAATTTAGATTAATATGTCCAGACCTTAGGTTCCACTATAAATTGAGATCATATTCACAGACCAAAGGGGGACGACCGAAAAAGAAAAAGGAGGGAGACGACCGAAAAAGAAAAAGGAGGGAGACGACGCATAGTATCAGTACAACCGATAGATTCCATTCGTATCGTATCTCGAGTTGCTGAGTTATTTTTATTTTTATCATGATACACGTACACTTGCGGTTCTTTACGGATGCACTTTTTTTTTCTTTTCTTCATATCTATTAACATACCCATTTTGTTTTCTACACTATACTTTGCACATATTATTATATAATTTTATATTTTACTGTGTTTGGATTTATATATAGTTTATAACAACGTTAATAATATGAAAATTCAAGGTTAATGTTTATACTCAAAGTTAACGTCAACGTTTATTATATATTCAGTTTATAATATGTATATAATATATATAGTATAATATTAATCTATAATATATAATATTGATGATAATGTTAATATAATATAATACATAATATATATTGTTAATCTATACAAATAATTTTTTTATTTTTTTGTTTGTTAAATATATATTTTTTAATTTGATTAGATTATTTGGATTGGATCGTGTCGATACGCTGTTTATACATTTGTGTGTATGAGGCGTGACATTTGTGTTGATCCGATCCAGTTGCGATGATCGCAATTTTGCGTTAGCAACGTCGTTGTTCTTTTTTTTTAATTCATTTTATTTTTATGTTATTCATACACATATATTTAGATCTGCACTTTTTTTTTCATAACTAACTACCCTGATTTTTTTCTAAACCTTGACGATTTTGCCTCAACCATTTTTTTTATACGTTTTGTTTTATTATATAATAACTATTTTCCAGGTACATTCACATGTGCGCGCACATGCGCGCGTGTCTTAGTGTCAAGAAGGCAAGGCTGGTAATTTTGAGGGAATTTTGACAAAGAAACAAGTTTATTATATAATAACTATTTTCCAGGTACATTCACATGTGCGCGCGTGTCTTAGTGTCAAGAAGGCAAGGCTGGTAATTTTGAGCGCATTTTGACAAAGAAACATGGGTTTTATCTTCTCTTTCCTAATTTCCTCTTTTTTTTTTAATTCTCTAATTTCTTAAATTAACTAACCTTAAATATTTAGATTAATTTTATTTGTTTATTTTCTAAAAAAACTCTTAACTTTTTTTTAATTACTTATCTTCATAATCCATTCATAATATTAATTAATTATTTATTTTATTAAATTAATAATTCAATATAGTTTTTTTAACAACAAAACTTTTTTTTTATATATTTTCATAAACTTTAATTTTTCACGTAAACCTTAAAAATTTTCTTATAAACTTTAACCGTGTTATTTTCTCTAAACCATAAACCTTTTCCCAAACCTTAATAAACCTGTTATTATTTCTTATTTTCACTAATTTTTTATGTTATTCATCTGCCATTTATTTTTTATGTGATTATTTCTCATCTTTAATATTTTTTGGTTTACTTTTATTTTTCGCCTTACAATGATGTAACTGCCCCAAAGCGATGTAATAGTTAGCCATTTATTTTCTGTCATTTTATTTTTTTGTCATTTATTTTCTGCCATTTATTTTTCTGCCATTTTTTTCTGCCATTTTATTTTTCTGCCATTGATCATATATTAAATGCGTGGTTTAGTAATGTAGGGCGTGAAAACCTACTAAATTAATTATTTAATATTTTTCTATAATCTTTATATTTTTTGTAAATAAATGCTAATTATTTTTATAAACTTATTTTATTACTTATTTATAACAATAAATCTTTATTTTGTAAATACTAACTCTTTTATTATTTTGTACATATCAAATTAATTTTTTTTTCTCTAAAAATTATTCGATAATATTTTTTATATTAATAGTATTTTATTATAATAGTAATAATCATATAGTGTAAATAATTAAAAGTTTTCTCAATAATCTTTAGTTGTTTTTCTCTAAACTTAATTCCTTTTTTTTTTCATTAATTCTAATAACTTCTAAAATATCTAACTTGTCTAACCTAAAATTTATCTTTTTAATTAAATGTTTAATTGTTATTTCTTTAATTTAATTTAACTTTATTATTATTATAATTACTTTATTATTATTATTATTGCTTTATTGTTATTATTGCTTTATTATTTTTGCTTCATTATTATTATTATTATTGCTTATTTATTATTTTATTATATCTATTATTCTTGCTTTATAATTCATTTTTATCCTACTGTTATGTATCTGCCAAAGCCTTGTAATAGCTTATAGATTTATTTTTCCGTCTTTATTTTCTTTGTAAATATTTAACTGCGTGGTTAGTAATTTAGGGAGTGCAAAACTAACTGTAAATAATTGAACTTAGAAAATTAAATACAAGACAAATATCTGAAAAATAACAGTCACACACGTAAGTCGATCTTTGATCGCCATCTGTACTTCCTAGGATATTCCTCTTGGTTGCCTTAAAATAAAATGGTCAAGTCCCTCGAATATAGGGATGTCTTAAGCAAAGTCCCTTCAAATATAAATAATCACAGTCCCTACAGTTTAAAAGATCAAGTCCCTTCGAGGTTGCCTACAGAATAATGATCTTGTCCCTTCGAATAAATGATGATAGTCCCTACGAATTGCTAAAGACATCCCTCAAGTTGTTTTCTATGACCATACGATTACCCTACGCCTGTCCCTTAACACATCAAAGGTAATGACTACCTATTCCTTAATAATAGGGATAGTCTTACCATTGAAAGAACATACGAGAACATGAAAGACTTAATCTAGGGTAGGTACCTCTTAGTTGCTTGCTCACATTTCAAAATACTTTTTACACCTCACTTTCAAAACATTTTCAAACAAGACTTTGTATACATCCATACGAGGATTATTACAAAGTACTTAGAAAATTTCTAATCACACACTACACTCTTCAAAAACAATTTAAGTGAGCTAAGTAACTAAGAGCCCATGGATAATCATGGATATAAAGGGTGCTAACACCTTCCCTTTGTATAACCTACCCCCGAACCCAAGTCTTTTAAAATAGGTCTTTCCTGTTCTTTTATGTCCTTTCCATTTGGATAAAATAAAAGTCGGTGGCGACTCTTGCTATCCGCAACATGACTAAAAGTCAGTTCTCCCACCGTGTTACAGAACTGGCGACTTTGCTGGGGAGTTACTAAGTAAAAGAGGGGTACCCTTAGGAATTAGATCACTTTAAATTGTTTGATGTGTTTGCTTTATATTACTTGTTGGGCTTTATGTGTGAAAGATCCTAACCCGGATCTAGTGTACCCTAGGTAAATGGAAATAGACCAAGGAAATTGTACGGCGTATACCGATATGGTTGATCTGGTGGCCATAGTTAGTGTGACTTCTTGGTTGATGCTTATGTTCCTTAAGTAAGTTAAGGATAATATGGGGCTGCCATATGTTGTCAATACACTAACTGACTTTTAGAACCTTAGTTATCCCATCTTGGCCTTTAGAAAGTAGTGAGATAGCCGGCTTTGGTGAAGACTGAAGTTGGTTGATACTCGATACTACGCTCATTGAGATCCTAAACTTGGAGGGTTTTGGTTGGCAAGTAAGATGCCTACTGAACAACCACCCTTGGGAAGGATCAGTGATAATGAGATCCCTTAGAACCTGGTTACTTTTGTAGGACAGGATGAACCAACTAAACTTCAGGGGAGGGTACTTACCGTTAAACCTCATGCAAGCCTTCAAACCTAGGGCTATTGTGTGACTTGTTTGTGTGTGCCACATGTTTGTGATTGAGCATAACATCATGACATCATGCATCATAAGCATAGAATTTTCACTAACCATTTCAAGGACCAAAGGAATTATCTTTGTTCTTTGTTGCAGGTCATGGCTTCTGCTCGTAGGAATACTATCCAGATCAACTTTGTAGGAATACCTCCTAAGCTTAAGGAATTGGTCTCTCAAGTTTCTGAAAACTCCCAGTTCATCAAGAAGCATGGTCACCTACTGGATTTAGTCACTTTAGGGTTCAATGAAGACATGATGAGTGTCTTATTTCATTTCTTTGATCCTAAACATCATTGCTTCACATTCCCCGACTATCAGATGGTTCCTACGATGGAGGAATTCTCCAAACTACTGGGTATACCTATCCTTGATCAGAGACCTTTCACAGGCTCAGAGAAGGAGCCTAAACCTGAAGTCATTGTTGCAGCCCTACATCTGAAGAAATCAGACATTGTCCTAGAAACGAGAAGCGAAGTTAAGGGTATTCTTGCTAAGGTATTGATGGAGAAAGCTCAAGTGTTTTTGAAGGCTATGAGTTATGATGCTTTTGAAGAGATCCCAGCCCTATTGATTTATGGCTTAGTGTTGTTCCCTAATCCAGACCAGTTCATAGATGTACACGCCATCAATATATTTTTGACTCATAATCCAGTGCCTACATTATTTGGAGACATCTTACATTATCTTCATACTCGTACTACGAAGGCGAGAGGGACTCTGATGTGTTGCATACCTTTATTATCTAGGTGGTTTATTTCTCACCTTCCTCGATCAATGATGAAGAATGAACAAGGTTTCAGGTGGTCTAAGAGGATCATGTCACTTTCTCATTCAGATATTCATTGGTGCTCTCGATCTATGGAGAATGTTACTATCACTGACCGTTGTGGGGAGTTCCCTAATGTGCCACTCCTTGGTATAAGAGGAGGAATTACCTACAACCCTTCTTTAGCACTACGTCAGTTTGGTTATGCTTTGAGTAATGGTCCTCATGACATGCTTATTCAGGGTATTGTGTTCGACTACGACAACGATCTTCAGGGTTACCGTCAAAGGTTTATACGAGCTTGGAACAAGGTGAACATGATTGACAACAACACTTTGGAGCCAAAGTATTCTATTCCTATGGAGCCTTATCTCAGATGGGCGCGAGCTCGTGCTCAGACTCTTATGATGCCATATCATGTTGTTCTACCAATCACTATGGAGCCTGTTGCTGAAGGAGATGTTCCTTATACCATCCTTCATCTAGACATGCCCACTGATTTGGAAGAATTGCAGAAGTCCTAGATTCAGTTGAAGGAGCAAAGGGATACTTTTGAGACTCATTTCAGAGTTGGTCAACAAAGAATTCTGGAGCTAACAAGGCAACTTCACGAGGAGCGGAACCTCAACAAGTACCTCCACACAAAGAGGAAGCGTCCATGGGAGACTTAAAACCCCATATATTTATTTTTGTACTTTATTGTTATTTCCTTTCATTGTAAGCCCAAGGGGCAAATTTATATTAAACACTTACTAATAAAATTTTGTTCTTGTTTTCGTTTAAACAAATTTAAATCCTGCGGTCCTTCAAAACATTGCATAAACATATACATACCATATCATTGCATGACAGGTTTCCTATAAACAGGTTTCTCAATCTTCTCGCTGTTTATTTCAGAAGAAATGGCTCTCGAACAATCTGTCAAAGATCTTCAAGCTCAAAATGCTCAGTTTCAAGAAGTGATCATGAATTTGTCCAAGGGGCAAGAAGAGTTGAAAGCATTCCTCTCTGAAAATCCTGAAGATAACAAGAATGGTTAGTTGGAACAATTGCAAGCTGAGATGGAAGAAATGAGGATCCAGATGAATGACCAGGTGGCTCTTATTCAAATATTAGCTCAGGGGCAAGAAGAGTTAAGAACCTTTGTCCATAAATTTCAAAGTAATCTAATTGTCAGTCAACCTTTGTTAAAACAAGCTGACTTGGTTGAAAGGAATATGAGGATAAAAGAAGGTAAGAGACAGGTTTCCATTGATTGTTCTTCAGTTGAAGAAAAAAGACATGGTAAGGTTAATCCACCTCAACACAAGGAATGTAGAAGACAGTTTATCAAATTCAGCACTCCAATGTCACAAGTTCTACAATGCTTGTTGGAGATGAAGCTAATTTCCTTGAAAAATCCTCCTCAAAATCCTAATACTTCCTCTCCTCGCTATAATCCCAAGGCAAGGTGTGGGTATCACTCCAACTGTCTCGGACATGATACTAATAGTTGTTGGACATTGAAGAAAAAGATTCAAGACCTGATTGACGAAGGAATCCTCGAGGTTACGCCAGAAGGCCAAATTGAATTCTACTATCGTTCATCAAACATCGAAGCTGCAAGACAAGTTGCCCAAGGTATCAAGAAAATAAGCCTACCTATTCCTGTTGAGCTATAGGGCACCTTGGGACATCCAAATGGCAAATTTGATTTCATGGTGAAATATACTGCTCCTGAAAGTTCACAGATTGCAATTGAAGAGATTCAGCCATCTGGATGGGATAACATTTGAACTTTGATTTGTAATTTCTTTTATTTTGTTTAAACACTTACTATTATGTTAAACTTTTGTTTTCATTAATGCATTGCATATGTTTGTCTTGAATTAATCCATTTGTTTCACTATATTTTGAACTATGCTTCATATTTCTATTTTGTGATATTTAACTCCTGATAAAGCTATAAGCCTGTAGAGGGAGGATGACGAAAACAATACCATAATATTAGGCATTATGCTTTTGAACAGACTATGCTGACGATGTACAAGCATTGTTTCAATTCCTAAACAGTGGAGATATAAGGAAGTTAATCCCTAGTCAACCCTTTTGAGCCTATGAAGTAGGAGTTTTCATTCTCGCACAAATTAAAACCCTTATTCATAACCTGGGGCAGGGTAGTTACTCGGTTAACTCAAATATGCCAATTATATGTGTTGTACACAATTAATGATGGTTCTCTGTAATCATTAAACCTGACAGTCAATATCCAGCAAAAGAAAAACCCACTAAGTCAAAACCTATGAAGGAGACTTAGTAAAAAATTGAGAAATTCTGCTGATTGTAATTTTGAAACAAACAGTTCAGGCAAAAAGAAGGGATAACAAAGTCAAAAGAAAAAAGAGGTCACTATGAATCCTCAACAAAGAAAGATGACTGAATGTTCAAATAAATTTTTGGTTTTTGAACCATCACAAATGTCAGTGTTACAATTCCAAACTCCTTTGAGCCTCAATGCATAAGTTAACTGAGCATAGGACTGAAGAATATCATGGAGATTGGGTTGGGTACAAATAAAATTTGAGCCTTTATCCTTTTTTTCTTAAACCGTGAACCAGTCCATGTTATAACCCTTTAAAAGACCTAACTGAAGCATGGTTAGTCCAAAAAGCATACTACTACAAAAGGTATCCTGACTCCTTTAGGGCTTATTATAAAACTTGAGTTAATATCACAATTTTCATAAAAATTGTTTTACTAAAATAATTCTTTTTCAAAACTTCAAGACAGACATAAGCATTGCATTTTTTAATATCATTGTTTGCATATAACTGAGTGTTTTAAAAACAGAGAAACTTACAAGATTAATGTTCAATAAACCAAAGTCCTTCTGATAGACAAAGTTGCTTCCTGAATAAAAGCCAATGTATACAAGGGGCATAGTCACTGCTTCCCAATCATTGGGGCATACCATGATACTTCCTTTTTCATTTGGGGCATCAGGTCAAGATTCAACTATGCTTAAGTAGCTAGGGGCAGATCTCCTCATCTATCTGAAGTACCAAGGGTAACATTACAGAGTTCATGATGCCAGGGGCATATTATTATAGGGCCTTCTGTTTATTTCTCTTGAAGTAGCTCCTTTAAGTTACTTCCATTATGGAACAATTCATCCTCAACCAAGGGGCAATGCTCTCTTTCCAAATCTAATACCCAGAGTGTATATGGTTTATCTCATTGTATTACCTTGATATTGGATTCTCAGCAGAAGCCATTATGGAAATTAACAGTTTACGCTAGTAGTATCAGATGGTGTCAGTATCGGGTCTTTGGATCCAATCATGAGGAAATTACTCAGGGAAGTCAAGAACCTCAGAAGCTCTAAACCCAATTGTTTATACACTCTCATAGTTGAAACGATTATGTTTTCGAGTTCAGCTTTACTTTTCCCTCTTTATTCAGGTTTATTGTTCCCCTTTTACTAAAGCAAGAAACGTTCGTTGGTTATGGTGGAATGTATATATACTTTTGAATATGATTGATGTTTACCATAAATGCATAAAATACAATAATAACATTTATTCAGAACGGAGGGAGATAAGAATTCAACGAAGCTTCGCCGGTTCATCCCCACGGAGTAATCTTTACGGATATCCTTACGGAATACCTCAAGTTATAGCTTACACTTCCAGCTTGACGAAAGTCTTTAAGCAGTGTCATATCCTCCGAAGAATTGATACTTAACCAAATAAGTCTCTCGGATCTATGTCCATCTCTTTTATCCTCAGTCAGCATATTCAGGAACTTAATCCTTCAATAAGAAGTACGATAAACGAAAACGGGAAGTTCTAAGTACGATATTCTTAAACAAGACGGGAACGAAGTCTTCATGTTCCTCATCAACGAACCGAGATTTATTTTCCCTAGCCAGCAATTGTTATACAAAGATACTCAGACGCTTCTAGCTACATGATTCATACATACATCATTTACACCATATCACAGCATACGCATCCATAATACATATGACATTTTTACTTAAGAGCATCATGTTATACATGCATACATCAAATAATCTTGCATAAACTAACCTTTTCTTTTCAGGATAATTGCAGGCAGATAAACACTATCAAACAATTCAGAGATAATCGCTACGAAGATTCATTTCTGATGATCAATACAAGTTGTCCTTGAGATGGCACATAAATGGTCTATACGAAGACCTAGTGTTCAATCCAGGAGATTACCAAAAGCAATTCAGGAGTAATCACCACGAAGATTTAATCCTGATGCTCAAGTTATCTTTGGAAGGGTACGTAAATGATCTATACGAATATCTAGTGCTTAATCCAGGATATTTTCAGAGGAGATAATCGTTACGAAGATTTATTTCTGATGGTCAACTATCTTTGGGGTAGTGTGTAAATGATCTATACGAAGATCTAGCACTTAATCCAAGAGATTCTTTCAGAAGAAATTCAGGGATAATCGCCACGAAGATTTAATCCTGATATTCTTTTTGTCCTTGGGAAGGTATGTAAATGGTATATACGAAGATCTATTACCTAATCCGGGATATTTCCAGAAGAGATAATCGCTACGAAGATTTATTTCTAATGGTCTATGCAACAGTTTATCTGTGGGATGGTACATAAATGATCGATACGAAGATCTTGTACTTAGCCCAAGATATTACCAAAAGCAATTCAGAAAAGATCGCCACGAAGATTTGATTCTGATGCTTAAATTAAAGTATGTTCCTAAAGATGGTTCATAGCCGATCTACACGAAGATCTAAGTACTGACACCTAATGAAGGATATTTTTTCCCCCCAGAGATAATGCAGAGATGATCTATACGAAGATCTAGTGCTGACATTCAACTCAAACCATGTTACAGGAATGATTCAGAGACGGCCTATACGAAGACCTAGTACTGATATCCAGTGACAACCTTTTGATACTATCACCTCCTGATATTATGGATGGCATCTATGAGCCCATCTCCATCTCCTCTGAGTGGCATATTTAAGCCCATTCAAGCATATACAACCAATCAACAGTGTTACTTTACACACCGGCGAGTGCAAATTTTTGGGCTTTCATGTTCAATCCCCTTCAACCTTCCAAGTCACGAATGGCACACAGGCCAATCTAACTCCTCAGGTTTCAAAAAATTGAACAGGGGCAGCTGTTGCACCCCAAAATTTGCCCTCAATTTTTAACTCTAACCGACTTTTTGTTTCGCATTCATTTGCATCATCTTCATAGCATAACATGTATTTCGTCTTAATATTAGCCAAAATAATTTCTCGAAATTTACAGACAGACTGGTCAAATTAATTTTCAATTGTGCCTAAAACCAGTAAATAAAAAACTGCCGCATATAAATTTGCAAATGTCAGTACTATTAATCTGCGGTTCATGTAGATTAACCTGACATGCTAAAAATATTCTTACGATTGTTTTTTGTCGTATGTTAATCAGTCTGGGAAGCTTAAACGGTCATAATTTTATTTCAAAATCTGACCAAACGCTTTTTTTTTCCGAGTAATTTATTTCGTATTGATTATTTTGATGTGTCCATTTTATTTTTTCGAACACTTTAGCGTCAACTTTTTATTTATTTAGAGCCCATTTCTTTTTACATTTTTTGTCTAAATGTTTAGAATAAACGAATAGGATTATTGACATTTTTATTGTAATTTTCTTTTTAAATGTTTAATTTTATTTTCTTATTATAGTTTTATAATTAAAGTATTTGAATTTTATGTTTTTAAAACTACCGTTATTAATTATTTTAGATAATATTAGGACTATTAAGCATTATTTTTAAACATAGTTATTATTAAGTTTTGATATTACTATTATATATTGTCCATTATGTTACTACTATTTTTTATCACTATTTCCTACTCACGTTAGTTTTAATAGTATAATAAGATTATTAATATTAGGATCATAGCATCAATATGTTCACACAAAATAAATTAGGAAGAGTCAATTACATTCATCATCACTATCGGATTAATAATGAATCGAATCCCATTCAATAATGTCCCTGAACAAAATTGGAAAAAAAATAAAAACAATTTAACCCGCAATAATTTAGATTAATATCTCCAGACCTTAGGTTCCACTATAAATTGAGATCATATTCAGAGACCAAATGGGACGACCGAAAAATAAAAAGGAGGGAGACGACGCATAGTATCAGTACAACCGATAGTATCTCGAGTTGCTGAGTTATTTTTATTTTTATCATGATACACGTACACTTGCGGTTCTTTACTGATGCACTTTTTTTTTTCTTTTCTTCATATCTATTAACATACACATTTTGTTTTCTACACTATACTTTGCACATTTTATTATATAATTTTATATTTTACTGTGTTTGGATTTATATATAGTTTATAACAATGTTAATAATATGAAAATTCAAGGTTAATGTTTATACTCAAAGTTAACGTCAACGTTTATTATATATTCAGTTTATAATATGTATATAATATATATAGTATAATATTAATCTATAATATATAATATTGATGATAATGTTAATATAATATAATACATAATATATATTGTTAATCTATACAAATAATTTTTTTATTTTTTGGTTTGTTAAATATATATATTTTAATTTGATTAGATTATTCGGATTGGATCGTGTCGATACGCCGTTTGTACATTTGTGTGTATGAGGCGTGACATTTGTGTTGATCCGATCCAGTTGCGATGATCGCAATTTTGCGTTAGCAACGTCGTTGTTTTTATTTTTTAATTCATTTTATTTTTAGGTTATTCTTAAACATATTTAGATCTGCACTTTTTTTTTCCATAACTAACTACCCTGATTTTTTTCTAAACCTTGACGATTTTGCCTCAACCATTTTTTTTATACGTTTTGTTTTATTATATAATAACTATTTTCCAGGTACATTCACATGTGCGCGCATGTGCGCGCGTGTCTTAGTGTCAAGAAGGAAAAGCTGGTAATTTTGAGGGCATTTTGACAAAGAAACAAGTTTATTATATAATAACTATTTTCCAGGTACATTCACATGTGCGCGCATATGCGCGCGTGTCTTAGTGTCAAGAAGGCAATGCTGATAATTTTGAGCGCATTTTGACAAAGAAACATGGGTTTATCTTCTCTTTCCTAATTTCTCCTAATTTCCTCTTCTTTTTTTAATTCTCTAATTTCTTAAATTAACTAACCTTAAATATTTAGATTAATTTTATTTGTTTATTTTCTAAAAAAAACTCTTAACTTTTTTTTAATTACTTATCTTCATAATCCATTCATAATATTAATTAATTATTTATTTTATTAAATTAATAATTCAATATAGATTTTTTTAACAACAAAACTTTTTTTATATATATTTTCATAAACCTTAATTTTTCATGTAAACCTTACAAATTTCTTATAAACTTTAACCGTGTTATTTTCTCTAAACCATAAACCATTTCCCAAACCTTAACAAACCTGTTATTATTTCTTATTTTCACTAATTTTTTATGTTATTCATCTGCCATTTATTTTTTATATGATTATTTCTCATCTGTAATATTTTTTGGTTTACTTTTATTTTTCGCCTTACAATGATGTAACTGCCCCAAAGCGATGTAATAGTTAGCCATTTATTTTCTGTCATTTTATTTTTCTGTCATTTATTTTCTGCCATTAATTTTTCTGCCATTTTATTTTTCTGCCATTTTATTTTTCTGCCATTGATCATATATTAACTGTGTGGTTTAGTAATGTAGGGCGTGAAAACCTACATAATTAATTATTTAATATTTTTCTATAATCTTTATATTTTTTGTAAATAAATGCTAATTATTTTTATAAACTTATTTTATTACTTATTTATAACAATAAATCTTTATTTTGTAAATACTAACTCTTTTATTATTTTGTACATATCAAATTAATTTTTTTTCTCTAAAAATTTCTCAATAATATTTTGTCAATAATATTTTATATATTAATAATATTTTATTATAATAGTAATAATCATATAATGTAAATGATTAAAAGTTTTCTCAATAATCTTTAATTGTTTTTTCTCTAAACTTAATTCCTTTTTTTTCACATTAATTCTAATAACTTCTAAAAAATCTAACATGTCTAACCTAAACTTTTTCTTTTTAATTAAATGTTTAATTGTTATTTCTTTAATTTATTTTAACTTTATTATTATTATAATTACTTTATTATTATTATTGCTTTATTGTTATTATTGCTTTATTATTTTTGCTTCATTATTATTATTATTATTATTATTATTGCTTATTTATTATTTTATTATATCTATTATTCTTGCTTTATAATTTATTTTTATCCTACTATTATGTATCTGCCAAAACCTTGTAATAGCTTATAGATTTATTTTTCCGTCTTTATTTTCTTTGTAAATATTTAACTGCGTGGTTAGTAATTTAGGGAGTGCAAAACTAACTGTAAATAATTGAACTTAAAAAATTAAATACAAGACAAATATCTGAAAAATAACACTCACACACGTAAGTCGGTCTTTGATCGCCATCTGTACTTCCTAGGATATTCCTTTTGGTTGCCTTAAAATAAAATGGTCAAGTCCCTCGAATATAGGGATGTCTTAAGCAAAGTCCCTTCAAATATAAATCATCATAGTCCCTACAGTTTAAAAGATCAAGTCCCTTCGAGGTTGCCTACGGAATAATGATCTTGTCCCTTCGAATAAATGATGATAGTCCCTACGAATTGCTAAAGACATCCCTCAAGTTGCTTTCTATGACCATATGATGACCCTACGCCTGTCCCTTAACACATCAAAGGTAATGACTATCTATTCCTTAATAATAGGGATAGTCTTACCATTGAAAGAACATACGAGAACATGAAAGACTTAATCTAGGGTAGGTACCTCTTAGTTGCTTGCTCACATTTCAAAATACTTTTTACACCTCACTTTCAAAACATTTTCAAACAAGACTTTGTATACATCCATACGAGGATCATTACAAAGTATTCAGAAAATTTCTAATCACACACTACACTCTTCAAAAACAATTTAAGTGAGCTAAGTAACTAAGAGCCCATGGATAACCATGGATATAAAGGGTGCTAACACCTTCCCTTTGTATAACCTACCCCCCGAACCCAGGTCTTTTAAAATAGGTATTTCTTGTTCTTTTATGTCCTTTCCATTTGGATAAAATAAAAGTTGGTGGCGACTCTTGCTATCCGCAACATGACTAAAAGTCAGTTCTCCCACCGTGTTACACTAACTTCTCCAACGGGTAATCCATCCTTATCGGAATAAAGTGAGCAGATTTCGTCAACCTGTCCACAATAACCCAAATAGCCTCAAAATTACTCGGTATCCTAGGTAAACCAGATACAAAATACATAGATATGCTATCCCATTTCCACTCAGGAATAGCTAATGGTTTCATTAAACCCGACGGTTTCTGATGCTCAATCTTCGACTTCTGACAAGTCAAACAAGAATACACAAACTCTGCAATATCCTTCTTCATACAAGGCCACCAAAACACTTTCCTCAAATCTTGATACATCTTAGTCGCACCCGGATGAATACTCAACCCACTACGATGACCTTCTTCAAGAATACTCTTCTTCAATTCTGCAATATCTGGAACACAAACTCAATCACGACACTTCATAATACCATTCTCATCAATCCGGAAATCACCTCCTTGGCCTTGATTGATCAAAGTTAATCGATCTACCAAACTTAAATCATATTTCTGACCTTCTCAAATCTCGTCAAAAATACCACTTGTAAGCTTCAACATACCAAGCTTAACTCCATAAGAAGTATCTTCACAAACCAAACTCATGTCTCGAAATTGTTCAATCATTTCCAACTCTCTAACCATCATCATCAACATACGCGAGGATTTACAACTTAATGCATCAGCTACCCCGTTTGCCTTACCCGGATGGTAATTCAAACCAAAATCGTAATCCTTCAAAAGTTTCAACCATCTTTTTTGCCTCGCATTCAATTCCTTCTGATCAAAGAGATACTTCAAACTCTTATAATCACTAAAGACTTCAAATCTCGATCCAAACAAGTAGTGCCTCTAAAGCTTCAACACAAACACAACAACGGCTAATTCTAAGTCATGTGTCGGATAATTTCTCTCATGCACTTTAATTTGCCTTGAAGCATAAGCTACAACTTGCTGATTTTGCATCAATACACCTCCCAAATCCATTAATGAAGCATCACAATACACAACAAATGGTTCTGCCAGATTCAGCAAAATCAAAATAGGAGTTGTCGTCAATCTTGTCTTAAGCTCTTGGAAACTTTCTTCACACTTTGTATCCCAAACAAAAGCTTGACCCTTTCTAGTCAACTGCGTCAATGGCAAAGACAACTTAGAAAATCCTTCAATAAATTTCCGATAATAACCTGCCAAACCAAGAAAACTTCGAATCTCCAAAACTGATTTTGGAGCTTCCCATTGCGATACAGCTTCAACCTTCGACGGATCAACTGCAATTCCTTTACTTGAAATCACATGACCGAGGACACTCACTTTCTTCAACCAAAACTCGCACTTAGAAAGTTTAGCATATAACTGTTTCTCCTTCAACACAGATAACACAATCTTCAGATGTTCAACATGATCCTCTTCACTCTTGGAATAAATCAAAATATCATCAATGAATACAACCACAAACTTGTCCAAATACGGGTGAAAAATCCTATTCATGTACTCCATAAATACACCTGGTGCATTAGTTACACCAAATGGCATCACAGAATACTCATAATGACCATACCTCGTCCGAAATGCAGTTTTCTGAATATCTTCAGCTTTCACACGAATCTGATGATACCCAGATCTCAAATCAATCTTACTAAACACACTTGCACCAACTAATTGATCCATCAAATCATCAATCCTCGCAAGTGGATACTTATTATTGATAGTCACCTTGTTCAATTGCCGGTAATCCACATAAAGCCTCATAGTACCTTATTTCTTCTTAACCAGCAAAACAGGTGCACCCCACAGTGACACACTCGGACGAATAAACCTCTTCTCAAGTAGATCTTCAAGTTGACTCTTCAACTCTTTCAACTCCGATGCAGACATACGATATGGAGCCATCGATACCGGACTAGTTCTAGGAACTAAGTCGATCGAAAACTACACCTCGCATTCTGGCGGTAAATCACTTATCTCATCAGGAAAAACTTCTGGAAAATCACAAACAATTGGCAAAGCACCAACTGCTCCACTTTCCTCAATACTCAAAGTTTCTAGCAACATAAACATCTCGGCACCATCTTGCACTAACTCATTCACTTTCTTGGCAGACATAAATAAGTCTCCTTCATCCTCAGGTTTAAGAAAAACAACTGACTTATCAAAACAATTAATATAGACATGGTTGAACTCCAACCAATTCATGCCAAGAATAACATCAAATTGATCTAATTGAAGACACACTAAATCAATGCCAAAGTCTTTACCAAAAATACTCAACGGACAATTCAAACACACATATGGGGTAGTTACTGAACCCATAGCAGGAGTATCAATAACCATACTACCACCCATAACAGACAACTCAAGATTCAATCTTTTAACACAATCCATAGAAATAAAAGAATGTGTAGCTCCAATATCAATTATAGCTATCAAAGGTATACCATTAATGAAGCACGTACCTTTGATCAATCGATCTTCACTAGTCGTCTCAGATCCAGACAAAGCAAACACTTTCCCTTTCGTTTGAGCCTTCTTTGGTTTGTCACACTTGGTACTAATGTGCCCTTTCTCACCACAGTTGTAGCAAGTTACATTTGCACCACTCCTGCACTCTAAAGCCTTGTGGCCAGGCTTGCCATACTTGAAACATTTCTTCTCAACACTTGTGCACTCAGGAGCACAATGTCCTTCAACACCACATTGATAACAGCTCACTGGAGTGGAAGCTCCTCCCCCACTCGACTTCTTTCCATAACTAGCTTTCTGCTTCCCTTTGTCACCAGATGTCACATACGGTTTCCCTCTGAGTTGGCCTTTTCCTTTCTTATCACCCATACTTTTGTAATGAGCAGATCGAGCCCTACTATCTTCATCATAGATCCTACTCTTGCTCACCAACTCAGAATATCGCCTAATCTCTTGATAACCAATGGCTTGCTTGATTTCAGGTCTCAAACCATTCACATACATAATACATTTGGATCTCTCAGCATTAGTAGTGTTGTAGTGAGGACAAAACTGAATTAACTCTTCAAATCTTGCTGCATACTCAGCCACAGTTAAGCTACCTTGCTTCAATTCAAGAAACTCAATTTCCTTCTTTCCACGTACATCTTCCGTAAATTACTTCTCCAGAAATGCCTCTCTAAAAATAGCCCAAGTAATCTCAACTTCGTCTTCTTCAAATCTTTGACGAGTGTTACCCCACCAATGCTCAGCTTCCTTCTCCAGCATATGGGTGCCAAACTGGACCTTTTGCGCATTTGAACAATTCATAACTCGAAATATTTTTTCAATTGCATCCAGCCATTCTTGTGCTTTGTCAGGTTCATGCCTTCCCATGAACTTTGGTGGACTGTTCCTCTGAAACTTTCCCAAAGCACGAAACTCATCATCAGTGTTGTTCACAGCATTCACATTGACTTGAGGAATCTGCCTAATCGCTCCAGCCAACAACGCCAAAGCATCAACAAGTGCTCTATCATTCCTACATGCATCCATTGTTCTTGATTCCAACAATAAAATCCTCATTAGAATAACAATACTGACAGTGCAACACAAAATAAACACACAGACAACTTGGTCAACTGACCGACCTTGCTCTGATACCACTAATGTAACACCCTTCTAAGCCCCGCGGAAAATATATAAATAATCAGAGTAATTATCATGCATCTCAAAAGGGTGTCACACATAATTCAAAACATCACACATACACCTGTTATGCTCAATAATACTTGAAATAAATTCTTACTTTCATATACTTTCACATTAGCATGTAGCAGCGAATCACTTTCATTAAGAATCTCATGGCATTCAAGTCTCAAATAAACTTCATTCATTAAATCAACTTGGGCATAAAAGCCACTTCACCATAAAATTTCAAATTCAAATTCCAAAATAGATATAGTATACAATCGTATCTCTCAAGACATGAATCAAGTATTCCCATTGTTACATGATCAGAGCACGACTCAACCCAAAAAAAATATACGAAACTTAAATAGGTTACTCCACCAGCTACTCTCTTGCTAGAAGCAACTCTAATCTTCAGTACCTGAGCGATGTCGTATAAAACTTCATTCCAACAGAAGGGTGAGAATTCACATAATTATTGAAATCATAAGATAATATATAATTTAAGGTGTACAAGCATAATCACAATTATTCTCACACTTCAAAAGTTTCATCAACATGATATAACTAAAGTAGTCATACTATTAACAAGTACATACTCACAAATCCATAATTCACCAATTCAACAATTCACATAACACACATAATCTCACATTGTAACCATAGACACAATGAGACTCAATGCAAGACTCAAATACAACTCATGCATGTGGTACCAATCTCTTGTTATCATTTTTCGGGTTTTACATTTAAACCGGGTCCGTCCTCTAGACCGATACACACCAAAAGTTTGTCCTCTAAGCTTTCAAACCCATCCTCTAGGTTTAGGACAAGTCACTAGCTCCCACGGAACTAACAAGCATTGCCTTTTGACAAAATGATGCATGTGCAATTACAAAAATCATATGCAATTAAGACCATCCTCTAATCTTAATATACATATCTTCAATAATTCATAACATTTGAATTACCACACAATTGCACATACAATACATTATTTTCAAATCACAATATTCACTACTCCAATATTGTCACCACAATTAGCAAATAATACACAAGGTATCAACACAATTCAATATCGATTCGCAAATCACACGATACCGATTAAATCTAGAATGATCGATCCATAAAAATAATCACCAAATTAATCACCAAAATAATCACCAAAATAATCACCAAATTAATCACCAAATTAATCATAAAATTAATTATCAAATTAATCGTCAAAATAATCATTAAATTAATCTCCAAAATAATCATCAAATTAATCACTAAATTAATCATTAAGAATATAATTAAAATTATCATTCAAAGTTATAATTCTAAAGAGTTTCTAAGATACTCTAACAATTCTAATAAAATTGAAAATAATTTAATTTAATCAATTAATATGAATGTTTATCTCTAAATCGAAACTCCTAAGAATATATTATACAATAATAGTAAATTATTATTATTATTATTATTATTATTATATACTAACTTGAAATATGGAGAAGCTAATAGTAACAGTAAATATGATCTGTTTGCCGAATATCCAATATCTAACTGTACTAACCAAAAACACTTGCTAGTCTCAAGAAGCACTTATCCAAATTGACATTAAATAGACTAATACAAGTTATATATTGTTAAATATATTTTGTAGATAGTTAATAAATATAAAGTTTCAAATATATATTTATGAATTAATCATTTATATTATGTTCACACAATCTAGCAGGTTAAGCAACAATTGAACATCACGTATGGATTTTGTCAATGGTTTCCTACTTGTTCTCATTTTTAGACAGATTTAATTCAATTTGAATAATAATAATATCATCATCATCATCATGTTACATTGCCACTTTCTATTAGTAATTGACTTATTCTAATTAATATATTGTCATCATGTTATCAATTGACGGTATATACATATCCAGCATCACTTTCCCAATTTATATATGTGCCAAAGTCATATCATTTTTCCTGTGCATAAAACAAAATGAGAAGGGAGAAGTGACATGCTACTTAATACTCCAAGTTTCCAGCGCTAGCTTAAAGTGCCATTATAGTTTTATTTAATAGAATTATTCACTCCATGTCAATATACAGGGGAAGAGGAAAGGCATGATATTAATTTACTCAGTATCAAATGGTTCAGGAATCATATGTTGTCCCATTTTAACAGATACTACTGTATCATTAATATATATCTAATATGATTACACTGTTTCAACTCCCTATCTCTCACCTCATGTTATGCGCCATTACCATGTTTAATAGAAAAAAATAAAAATGGGGTTTCGTTACTGTTTCAATATAATAGAAACTTATCATTCATTTGTTTCCTCTAAATTACAAATAAGTCTATATAATATAACATACACCAATTCCAAACATAATCATGTAACAATTATCAAATCATGATTTTTAATAAAACCTAAAAATTCTTAATTCATGAAAATTAAGATTTTACCCTAACCACATTTCTACCCATATATATTATCCAACAATCTCAAATAATTTAATGAAAACTCACCCTTACCTTGATTTTTTTTTATGAATTCTTTGAGCTTTGTTCTTGAGTTTCTCCTCTTCTTCTCCACTCCACTCTTAGCCTTTTTTCTCTTTTCTATCTCATAACCCTATTCTATCTTTCATTTCTCCTTTATAAATCTCACAATTCAAATGGGCTTACTTATCACACCCTCTCACTTATTCATTACATCCTATAATTAGGCCCAATTAATTTAATTCTACCAATTCTATTTTATTCTACAAAATAAAATAAATAAATTAAATTAAATAATTCAAATAAACCAATTATAAATCAATTAATTCAAATAATTTCAATAAATCAATTAAATCAATTAGACACAAAATCACACAATTAATCAATTAATACAATGAATTAATAATTATTAAAATCGGGATGTTACAAAAGAGGGGTCAAGAGTTCCAACGGGAACTGAATTTTGAAATAGAGATCGGATTATGGTACCTCATGCATAAAGTCAGGTCGAGTCGCATTGCATGATTGTTGTAGTTGTTGTATGATGCATGATTGTTGTAGTCGTTGTATATGATGTGTGGCTATATGTAGTTGTTGTATAAGATGTTGTTGAACGTTATTTATTGAGAAGCGATGTACTTTAGGATACTTGCTTAATTCTTATCATACAATCTTTATAATGTAAGTATCTCACCCCTTCTGTTTGAATGTTACCCTCACGTGTGTAACATGCAGGTGAGCAGGATAAGTCGAGTGGTGGTCAGTGAAGTCAGTGTACTTCTCGTCTTAGGATGGTGGCTCTGATACGTCGCTTTGGGTGTCGGGACGATGTTTCATTTTAGTTGTTTTATTTTATGAAAAACATTTTGTAAAGAAAATATTTTACGTTATTTTGACTTCTGCTACATGTTAAACGAATTTTCTTATAAACGTATCATGAGATTTATGTTGGTTTTGAAGTTGAAATGTAACGCTCAAATATTTAGTTGGAAATTTTACTCTGATTTTTATTAATATTACGTTGTAGTAATAGTTGCCTGATTTGATCATGAAGGCGGTGTACTTTTTGTCGGTCATGGGTATCTAATTGTACCCAGAGTAGGAGTTGAGGAACGAAAATAGTTTAAAACCTGCAGAGTTATCAACCAGCTTATTAATGTTAGGCAAAGGGTAAGCATCCTTCGGGCAAACCCGATTTATATAAGTGTATTCAACGCACATGCGCCATTTTCCATTGCTCTTTTTTACTAATACAAGATTTGAGAGCCAGGTGGTATACCTGGCCTCTATTATAAAATGTGCCTCTACGAGGTATTTTACAGCTTGCTCGACAGATTCTATATTTTCCTAGGAGTGATTTCTCCTCCGTTGTGCGACCGCTCGGATCGAGGGATCTATGGATATGTGATGGCACGTCGTTTTTGGGTCTATGCCCGACATCTCAGCGGCGCACCATGCGAACAGATCAACATTCTCTCTGAGGCATGCTTTGAGATGCTTCCTCGTGAGATCTGGGAGGTCCACCCCAATCTTCACCCCTTTCGAAGGGTCCTCTCCTAATGTGACCAGCTTGAAATCTTCGTCGGGGACAAGCCGAGCAGATGAAGAAAGCTTCGCGACTAGCTGCGCTTGTTCCTCTTCATCTATTAACCTGCTATCTAAATCGATGGCTTTGGCCGGCTTGGGCTTGGCAGCGATGGTATTGAGGCCTTTGGACGCAGCTTCGTAGCATCTGCGAGCAGCCTCTATGTCTCCATGGAGGGTAGCCACCTATCCTGATGACGTATAGTATTTCATATTCAGGTGTACTGTAGAAGGTACAGCGATGAGCTCGACTAAGGTAGGTCTCGTCCCAAGATGCATTGATACAGGGACGTGCAATTTATCACGAGGAACTGCACTTTGATGGACCTGGCGGTTTCACCTGCTTCGAAGGTAACGATCAGGTCGACGTAACCCCACGGCCTAGATACAGTCCCGTTGAACCCTTGGAGATCTGAGCCCACATATGGCATTAGATGTGTCTCGTTTAGTTGGAAGGTTGCGAACAGTTGAGAGTAAGTGATGTCGACAGAACTTTCCTGATCGACTAGGATCATCCGGATATCGAAGTTCGCCATCTGCGCGTAGACGAGTAGAGGGATATTGGCATTAGGTGCTCCTCTGAGGAGATCTTCTTTATAGAAAGAGATGGGGAAGATCCTCCGTGAGGAGGGTCAAAGGTCGAGCTCTGGTTGGAACTGTTGTTGATCAACTGGTCGAATCATCGTTTTACCTATCTTACTGTGAACTTGTTGGGTCCTCCTACAGAGATGACCATTGCTGACGGGAAAGATTCCCACGGGATGTAGGCGGCAAAATACGTGGGGCCTATGTATGGCTCGGGGATGTAGAAATCTTCTAGTCGTGTGATACTGAGAGCGACTTGAAGGTTTGCTTCCACGGTCGGTGGAACGACGTCCTCAGCTTTCTGGGCCTCTTTTACTGATAACTCGAATTTGTATCGATTATTTAATGCGGTTTTTGATTGTTTAACATGTTAAATTATGCACTTTGGATGATATTACGCGAGAATTGTTTTTGTTTTGTAGATATTTGATCAAACATGACTTTTGGAGGCAAAAGTGTAAAAGGAAGCTTATTGGACAAGAAACGAGGGAAAATAGAAGGAAAAGAGCAAGAAAAAGCCATTATGCATAATCCATCTGTGGGACGCCCGTCTCAAACTCAAGTTAGTCGTCTCATATGTGAGATGCCCATCTCAATGTCAAGATGACTGTCTCAACCTCCAAGTTGCTCGTCTCACTTTTAAAACGCTTGTCTCAAGTAAAATTCCAGAAACCTAAATTACGAAACAAAATTCAACAGAGAGAGCCGTTATGAGAACCTTTTGCTCCAACCAGAGAATTTTCCTCCACCCTAATCAGCTCAGTCCATGAAACTTTGTTCAAAGCCCAGTCAAAGTCCAAGCCTACAAATGCTCAACAGGCCTAAGCCACTGCCTATAAATAGAAGCCACTGCAATTTGTAAAAAGAGCTTCGTTCAAGTCCAATTTTCTGCCTTCTTCTTTCGTTCCAAGATCGCAAGTTTATTTTTCAGCATTCGTTTTTATTTTCCTTTACCGACCTCTAGTGATAGTTTCCATCATTAGGAAACTATCGCCATTTTAATTGTTTCTAGCCACTGAATTATTGTTTAATTTTCAAGTTTTCGAAAGTTTGGTTGATTAGGAACATTACAACCATGTTTCTATTTTTTAATGCTTTATTGTTTATTTATCATTGCATTTATTTATATTATGAATTACTTCTCCTTCTACCTTTCTTTGTTCTTATTTAATATGTCTGGATAAACCGTTAATCGGTATGTAGTTGTCTAACCGGAACGAATTTGGTAGAATTAAGCTATTGCTTTAAATTAAGTTATTTTTCGGTTTCAATTTCTTATTTTAAATAACTTTCATTACGAGAGTAAAATAGTATAAAAGATTAGGATTAAGACCACGGGAGTGTGAGATCATAATCAGATAGCTGAAATCAGACATTTGCTTTAAATACAGCGGAAGTGCTTTAAAACCAATTAGAACCTTTAGGTTTCCAAAAAATATTTCTAACTTGAATTGACACAGCGAGAGCGCTCAATTGAACTTAGGAGTATAATAATAGGCAAGACCACAAGAGTGTGAGTCAATGACTTTTAAACCGAGAGTTTCTACGGAGAGATAACTTAACAACCGTTAATTAGCCGAACCTCAATTGAATTCACGAAGGCGAATCAATTATGTACCGATGTCATTACCATTAATAATTTAAATTAAGTAATTCTTCATTTTTATTAAAACTTAAAACATCGCTCACCTTAGATAAACATAGTAACACCCGACTGCACTAGGTTGATTATCGAGTCTCTGTGGGATCGATATCTTTTATTACTACGTGATAGATTATGCACTTGCATTAATAACCGCCAGACTCAAAAAGTCGTCACCAAGTTTTTGGCATCGTTGTCGGGGACTTAGATTTAGTCAATAATGCATTAAGTTGTTGCGCCGTCTAGACTAAGGCAACAATTTAGCTATCCTTTGTCGATTGTATGCCCATTACTCGCTCCCGAGGTGAAGACTTAGAACCCCTAATCGATGAAGTATAACATTTCATAAGTTCGAGACGTCGAACCGGACCCAACGAAACCCTTATTCCTGAAATTATTATATCAGAATCAGTTGAAGAACCAAACATGGCAAAAAATGGAGCACCGCGTTCACTCAAGTCTTATGCGACTCCAAACCAACAAGAACCGCAGAACAATATTTCTGCACCAGCTATAACCCGAAACAATTTTGAAATCAAACCTTCACTGCTACAAGCTGTACACCATAACCAGTTTTCTGGAAACTCGACGGACGATCCAAATTAACACCTGACGAAGTTCGTATAATAAGCAGATACCGTGAAAGCAAATGGTGTAACCCAAGATGCAATTAGACTAAGACTCTTTCCGTTCTCTTTAAAAGATAAAGCTTAGGCATGGTTAAAATCATTACCAACCAAATTTGTCACGACAAGGGCAGAACTGAAGAAAGTTTTCTTATCTCGTTATTTCCCGCCAAGCAAGACAACTATGCTAAAAGCTCAAATTAACGGATTTCGAAAAAAAAAAGCCGAATCACTCTACGAAGCATGGGAAAGATACAAGGACCTATTAAGATTATGTCCACACCATGTGTTTGACAATTGGGTAACCATCATAACCTTCTATAATGAACTTTTATACAACACTAGGGTAACAATAGACACTGTCGCGGGTGGCGCTCTTATGGATAACATTACGAAGAAGCCTATAACCTCATTGAAAACATGGCTCAGAACCATTGCCAATGGGAGGAGAAAGAACATCTGTAGAGAAGAACCATACTAAAGGAGGAATGTATGAAGTGAGCAGTTTCGATCACGTAAATGCTAAGATGGATGCCATAGTTTAGAAAATCGATAAATTGACCATAACACCGTCAGCCACTATGGCTGCCGTAACTCCAAATTGTGAGATCTGTGGAATCCCATGACACACATCATCTGAATGTCAATTACTTGCAAGATTAACTACATATTAGGTGAATTATGCTCATGGAAACCCTTATTCTAACACATACAAACCGGGATGGAAAAATCACCCAAATTTCTCTTACAAGAATAACAACGCCTTGTATGCGCCTAATCAAGCACCAGCTGCACCACCAGGATATCAGAAAGTTGTTTCTCCCAATCCAAATGTTCCTAGGAAATCAAACCTCGAACTAATGATGGAAAACTTCATTGCTGCTCAAGCTCAATCAAACAAGGATTTCCTAAATCAGAACATCCATACTAGTGAACAAATAAAGCAATTGGTGACAAACGTAGATGCTTTAGCTACTCATAACAAGATGTTAGAAACCCAAATTTCCCAAGTAGCCCAACAACAAGCATCCACTGCTGCCCCAGCTGGAACTTTTCCTGGACAACCACAACCAAATCCTAAGGGTCATGCGAATGCAGTCATACTAAGGAGCGGAAAAGAGTTGGACGAACCTGACGATCCAAGAACCGAAAACCCAGCCATGTACCAAAACCCTAAGAAATCAACTGAGAAAAACGATAAACCACGGGAAGAGGAAACCAACGAGCAAAAGGCTGAGGAAAAGGAAAAACAGTATGTACCTCTACCACCATATAAACTGCTGATTTCGTACCCCCAACAGTTAACAAATTCTAAAACAATGGGACAATTCAAGAAATTCGTAGAGCTTCTGAAATAGTTAAACATTACCATACCTTTCACAGAAGCTATTACTCAGATGTCCTCATACGCTAAATTCTTGAAAGAAATCTTATCTAACAAAAAGAAAATTGAGGAGAACGAAACAATTACACTTACTGCTCAGTGTAGCGCAATCATTCAAAATAATAAGCCTCTTAAACTGAAGGACACTAGAAGTTTCTATATTCTTTGTGTAATAGAAAAATTTGTCATAGACAGAGCCTTATGTGATTTAGGAGCAAGTATAATTGTTATGCCACCATCAATTTGCAAGAAACTAGATATGGGACAACTAAGACCAACAAAGATGTCAATTCAGCTAACCAATCGTTCAGTTAATTTCCCAGTAGGCATTCTAGAAAATTTTCCCGTACGAATAGGTCAGTTCTACATCCCAACTGATTTCATAATCATGGACATCAAGGAAGATGCTACAACCCTTATTATACTAGGAAGGTCGTTCTTAGCTACTGCAGGAACTATCATTGATGTAAAGAAAGGCAGAATGACATTCAAAGTAGGAGAAGAGAAAGTCAAATTTATTCTAACCCAATTTCTCCAAGCTCCAGCCATTGACAATACCTGTTATTTCATTCACGTCATTGACGAATGCATACGAGAAATGGAAAAAGAAGAAATTACCTACTCCGATATAATGAAAATCCCATCTCCTGAGATCTTCCAAGAAGATACCCCAAAAGAACCTTGTCAGGATGAAAAAATTGAAGGATTAACTCTTACACCTGATCGAATGCCATGCCCAAAAAAACCCGATATTGAACTTAAGACATTACCGAACAAACTTAGATACGAAGTCCTTGATTCAGAACTTAGAAGACCGGTTATAGTAAATGCGGATTTAGGACAGCTCGAAACCGAAAAAACTTTTAGACGTTCTAAGAAAGTACCCAACCTTGTTAGGCTATAATATATCTGATCTAAAAGGAATAAGTCCTTCAATATGCATGCATCGCATTATGCTAGAGGGAGATTGTGAGACCTCTAGAGATCCTCAGAGAAGGATTAATCCAATTCTAAGTATTATAGTTAGGGACGAAGTAAAGAAGTTATTAGACGCCGGGATTATATATCCAATATCCGAAAGTTAGTGGATCAGCCCAGTACATGTCGTACCAAATAAGGGAGGCATTACAATCACTAAGAACGCCAAAGGCGAGTCTATAACACAAAGAGTAGTAACTAGGAGAAGAATGTGTAACGATTACTGAAAATTGAACAAAGCTACCCGGAAAGATCATTTTCCTTTTCCCTTCATCGATCAAATGTTAGAAATACTATCCAAACATTCTAACGTTTTCTACCTCGATGGTTACGTAGGATTTTTCCAAATACCTATTCACCCTGATGACCAAGAAAATACAACATTCACCCGCCCCTACGGACATTTGCTTATCGACATATGCCATTCAATTTATGTAATTGTTGTACCCCAAAATTTTCCCTCCCATAATCAAAGCAATGATTCCCAAGAATTCTCTCAAGGTTCACACGGTTCACAAGGTTCACAATTGGTCAAAGAGTTTGAAGGTTTCATCAGACTAAGCCTCCTCCTGAACAATGGATCCACAACTAGGGTTTTGAATTTCTCCAAGCTAAATGGAATTAAAAGTCCTCAAGTGAGATTCATAAAATCCCACATTTCTTCAAGAATCCCCATGTCAAGTTTCAGAACATTCCCAATAAGTTTGACCAGTCAAATGTTCAAGTATTCAAAAATCAGTCAACTTGGTAAAAAAGTCAAACTGAGGTCAACTATGGCCAAGTCAAAGTAAAACTTCAAGATTTTTTTGCCAACATCAATATTATGAGATAAAATTAATCATTTGATCAAGGGTTGATCATGATTCATCAAGGAAATTTCAGATCATCAAGAATCAGGAGTTATTAAATTAGGGTTTTCATAGGAAAAGTCAACTGAACTTTGACCAGCCATACCTTTCACATACTTCATCAAAAATTACCCATCCAAAGCTCATTTTTAAGGAAATTGAATTCTATAACATTTTGTGTCTCACAAACCAAGCCAAAAAATGCTTCATTTGGAAGGTATGAGCTAAGACATTATAGGTCCTTTCAAAAGTCAACCAAAAGTCAACTTTTTTCCAAAGAGCATAATTTGAAAATGGTAAAAGATATGGACATGGGACCAAAAGGGTTGGTTATAGGACTCTCTAATCTTTCTAAGAAGTCCTAAATCACTCTCATAGCCTTAAAATTGAGGGAGTTGTGCCTTGTCAAAGTTGGGAAAATTTCAAGGGGTGTATGAAGCTAATAAGGCCTACACTTCAAAATTTTCCACATGGGCCCATCAAATTTCAACCCAAACTCAAAATTAAGATCATGCACGACCCAATAACAAATTATTCTGATTTTTATAATTTATTTTTTATTTATTTGGATTTTATTTGTTAAAATTCAATTTAAATAAAAATAAAATATAAAAAGTCAATATTTAGCTTTCTGCTTCCCTTTATCACCAGATGTCACATACGCTTTCCCTCTGAGTTGGCCTTTTCCTTTCTTATCACCCATACTTTTGTAGTGAGCTGATATAGTCCTACTATCTTCATCATAGATCCTAGTCTTATTCACCAACTCAGAATATCGCCTAATCTCTTGATAACCAATGGCTTGCTTTATTTCAGGTCTCAAACCATTCACATACTTAAGACCTTTGGATCTCTCAACATTAGTAGTGTTGTAGTGAGGACAAAACTGAATCAACGCTTCAAATCTTGTTGCATACTCGGCCACAGTTAAGTTACCTTGCTTCAATTCAAGAAAACTAAATTTCCTTCTTTCCAAGTACATCTTCTGGAAAGTACTTCTCCAGAAATGCCTCTCTAAAAACAGCCCAAGTAATCTCAACTTTGTCTTCTTCAAATCTTCGACGAGTGTTACCCCACCAATGCCCAGCTTCCTTCTCCAACATATGGGTGCCAAACTGGACCTTTTACCCATCTGAACAATTCATAACTCGAAATATTTTTTCAATTGCATTCAGCCATTCTTGTGCTTTGTCAGGTTCATGCCTTCCCATGAACTTTGGTGGACTATTCCTCTGAAACTTTCCCAAAGGACGAAACTCATCATCAGTGTTGTTCACAGCATTCACATTGACTTGAGGAATCTGCCCAATCGCTCCAGCCAACAACGCCAAAGCATCAACAAGTGCTCCATCATTCCTACATGCAACCATTGTTCTTGATTCCAACAATAAAATCCTCATTAGAACAACAATATTGACAGTGCAACACAAAATAAACACACAGACAACTTGGTCAACTGACCAAACTTGCTCTGATACCACTAATGTAACACCCTTCTAAACCCCGCGGAAAATATATAAATAATCATAGTAATTATCATGCATCTCAAACAAGGGTGTCACACATAATTCAAAACATAACACATACACCTGTCATGCTCAATAATACTTGAAATAAATTCTTGCTTTCATATACTTTCACATTAGCATGTAGCAGCGAATCACTTTCATTAAGAATCTCATGACATTCAAGTCTCAAATAAACTTCATTTGTTAAATCAACTTGGGCATAAAAGTCATTTCACCATAAAATTTCAAATTCAAATTCCAAAATAGATAGAGTATACAATCGTATCTCTCAAGACATGAATCAAGTGTTCCTAGTGTTACATGATCAGAGCACAACTCAACCAATAAAAAATATGAAACTGAAATAGGTTACTCCACCAGCACGACTCAAGGCACAAATTAAGCGTTCCTAGTGTTACATCATTTGATCAAGGGTTGATCATGATTCATCAAGGAAATTTTATATCAACAAGAATCAGGAGTTTCTAAATTAGGGTTTTCATAGGAAAAGTCAACTGAACTTTGATCAGCCATAACTTTCACATACTTCATCAAACATTTCCCATCAAAATCTCATTTTGAAGGAAATTTAATTCTCTAACACTTTGTGTCTCACAAGCCAAGCCAAAAAATGCTTCATTTGGAAGGCATGAGCTAAGATATTATAGGTCCTTTCAAAAGTCAACCAAAAGTCAACTTTTTTCCAAAGAGCATAATTTGAAAATCGTAAAAGATATGGACATGGGACCAAAAGGGTTGGTTATAGGACTCTCTAATCTTTCTAAAAAACCCTAGATGACTCTCATAGCCTTAAAATTGAGGGAGTTATGCCTTGTCAAAGTTGGGAAATTTTCAAGGGGTGTATGAAGCAAATAAGGCCTACACTTCAAAATTTTCCACATGGGCCCATCAAATTGCAACCCAAACTCAAAGTTAAGATCATGCACGACCCAATAACCAATAATTCTGATTTTTATAATTTATTTTTTATTTATTTGGATTTTATTTGTTAAAATTCAATTTAAATACAAATAAAATATAAAAAGTCAATATTTAGATCAAATATTGGTTTTAGAATGAATCTTATGACATTTAAAGTGATTGGATGCAATTTAAATTCGTGCAAAAACCTTTTAAGTATGAAAATATTTGATTTTTATCACATTTATCGTCATGGATTCCTTCATGATAAAGTAACATCAAAAGACCACCCAAGGCCCAACAATTGACCTAAATTCATTCTATTATATGAACATAAGAGGACCAAAGCAAGAGGAGGACTTTTTCAGGATTCAAGAACACGCACCAAAGCTCAAAAAATACAAAGAATTTTCAAATTTGGTTTGGCCCTTCCAGACGTTCTAAGGAAATTTTGAAGGTTGCATTGCATTCCCTGGGACTCTTAGAACATGAATACATGATCACCATCCTCAAAATCATGCAGAATCGCATAAACCACATTCATGTTTTTGTTTATTTTTGAGTTTTTAGATTTCGATCGTTTATGCGTGATAAATGTTAAATGATCATATATTCTTGCTTGCATTAACATTTGGAATGTTTCTGGATGGTTCAATTGGAAATTCGTTGCAGGTTAAAGGTGTTGCCATTGTTAGGGTTTTAAACTTGGCTTTGGGGGTTCTTTATTCAGACCATATAAATAATTTCGAAGGCCATGGTTGAACTGTATATGTTACAAGGATCACATTGACGTGGTTAATTTGATAAAATTTTACGTATTTTGAATGATATGAGTTTGCAGGTTTATAGTGACGTCTGGAAAACCGTCGCTAAAAGCCCTCATCCTGAGGTTGAAGAAGAAGGCTTTGGCGCGAATGGATTTTTGAATTTCTAACATAATTGATATCATTTTTGTTTCCTATAGATTACAAAGCTCGCGTCTAGCTCAGATGGCAGGAGGATACGCTTTAGGAGGTACCAGACCTGGGTTCGATTCACAGGTCCTCCATTAATTTTTTTAATTTCGTCCTATTTTTGCAGGTTTCATATATTATACGTTTTGGTAATGGTTTCTTCAATAGGTGCGTGCAACCCAGTGGAGAGTCCCCCATTCTGGTAAAGGGGAGGTCCTGGGATCAAAACCAAGCCTCCCCATGTTTATTTTGTGTGTTTGTTTCTTTGTTTTTTTTTCTATTTTAATTATTAATAATTATAATTAGGTTAATTAGGTTAATTAGGTTATTTAGATTATAAATTATAATTAACTTAATTTAATAACAATTACTAATCTTTTTCAAAAAAAATAAAATAAACAATAATTTAATTATAACTTTTTTTTGTAATTAATTTAATTATAACTTTTATTTAATTATTTTTTACCATAATTTGATTTTTAATTATCATAACTAAACCTAATGTTCTTTAATCAACTTTAATTTTAAAATTCTAACCCTAGTTTTAATTAAACCCTAATTATTTTCTCAAAAAACTTCATAAACCTTAAAAAATTTATAAACCTATTTAATCATTATTTATTTTATTGATTTTATTTATTTTGCTTTGTATTAATTATTAGTAAAACTGTACAGGTCGCAGTTTATTTAATTTATTTATTTTTCGCCCAATTATTTTGTAACTGCCCAAAGCCATGTAATAGCGTAGGTCTTATATTTTCGCATTTAATTAATTTATTTATTTAATTGCTTGGTTAGTAAATAAGGAATGGAAATATTAAATGAATTAAATTGGACTTAGAAAATTAAATAAAAAGAATAAATATCTGAAAATAAACACTCACACACGTAAGTCGATCTATGATCGTTGTCTGCACCTCCTAGGGTATTCCTCTTAAGTTTCCTTTTAAACGGTCAAGTCCCTCGAAAGTGGGGTGTCTTAAGCAAAACCCTATAAATGAAATCATCTTGTCCCTCCCTCCGGTTAAAAGATCAAGTCCCTACGATGTTGCCTACGGTGTTGCTTAGAATGATCTTGTCCCTTCGATTTAAAAGATGATAGTCCCTCCCAATTGCTAAAGACACCCTCTAGTTGCCTTCGTTGACCGTACGATGACCCTATGCCCGTACCTTAAACAAATTTAAGGCAATGACTACCTATTCCTTAATAATAGGGATAGTCTTACCCTTGAAAGAACATACAAGAATATGAATGACTTAGTCTAGGGTAGGTACCTCATAGTTACTTGCTCACACTTCAAAAGAAAATACTTTTCACACCTCATTATTTTCAAACAAGGCTTTGTATACATCCATACGAGGATCATTACAAAGTACTTAGAAAATTTGTTAATCACACACGTCACACTTTCAAAACAATTAAGTGAGCTAAGTAACTAAAAGCCTATGGATAACCATGGATATAAAGGGTGCTAACACCTTCCCTTTATATAACATACCCCCCGAACTCAAGTCTTTTAAAAATAGATCTTTCTTGTTATTTTATGTCCGTTCCACTTGGATAAAATAAAAGTCGGTGGCGACTCTTGCTATCCGCAACATTTATAGAAAGTCATTTCTCCCACCGTGTTACAGTAACGCTTCAGCAACATTTCAAAGATGTATGATGGAGATTTTGATGACTTCATAGATGTCATCATGGAAGTGTTTATGGATGATTTTTTCGTATGCGGCCTAAGTTTCGAAGGATGTTTATCAGACCTATAAATGGTACTCGAGAGATGCGTAAAAGTGAAACTTGTGCTAAACTGGGAGAAATGTCACTTTATGGTCAGACAAGGAATTGTTTTAGGACATGTGATATCCAACAGAGGCATCGAGGTAGATAAAGCAAAGATAGAATTGATAAAAGACCTTCAACCGCCTAAAACCGTGAAAGATATAAGAATTTTCCTAAGACACGCTGGTTTTTACCGACGATTCATTAAGGACTTCTCCAAAATCATTAAGTCGTTGACAAATATATTAATGAAAGATGTTGAGTTTATCTTTAACGAAGACTGTCTAAAAGTTTTTGAAACCCTCAAAACTTCTCTTATCATGACACCCATCATGCAACTACCCGATTGGACGCTACCATTCGAGATTATGTGTGATGCGAGTGATTATGTTGTTGGCGCAGTTTTAGGTCAAGGAAAAGATAAGAAACTCCATGTTATATATTACACAAGTAGGACCTTAGACCCTGCTAAGATGAATTACGCCACAACAGAGAAAGAACTCTTAGTCGTAGTGTTCGCGCTTGATAAATTTTGTTCTTACCTTGTAGGAGCTAAAATCATCATCTATATCGATCACGCAACCATCAGATACCTTCTAATTAAAAAGGATGCAAATCTTAGGTTACTAAGGTGGATCTTATTGCTACAAGAGTTTAATTTAGAAATTAAGGATAAGAAAGGGACTGACAACGTTGTAGCAGACCACTTATCACGTATGGAAGGAATTAAATCCGACCTGATACCAATTAATGATGACTTCCCTGATGAACGTCTTATAGCCCAACTAGAACATGAGATATCTTATTTAGACAAATAAATCCAAGAAGAAAAAATGGAAGAAATTTGTGCGCAAACCACTTTGCCATGGTACGTTGACATAGGCAACTATTTAGCTATCGGGGTACTTCCACAAGATCTCACTTATCAGCAAAAGAAGAAATTCCTCCATGATTTAAAATAGTATTACTGGGAAGAACCGTTACTTTTCAAGCAAAGAGCCGATAGTATTTACCGTCGATGTGTCCCAGATGAAGAAATGGAAAACATAATTTCCCAGTGCCACTCCTCTCCTTGCGGTTGATATGCTAGCACTTCGAAGACTTGTGCGAAGATCCTTCAATCATGCCTATTTTGGCCCACTCTATGGAAAGATGTTCACCTTGCCATTCTAAATTACGACCGATGCCAACACACTGGTAACATCTCGAGGCACGATTAGATGCCCCAAAAAGGCATTCTTGAAGTAGAAGTTTTCGATGTGTGGGGAATTGATTTAATGGGACCATTTCCATCTTCTTTTGGAAATAAATTCATACTTGTAGCTGTTGATTATGTTTCAAAATGGATATATGCTATAACTTCTCCAATAAACGACACTCGAGTAGTCATAAAGCTTTTTAAGAACATTATCTTTCCTAGATTTGGTGTACCAAGACTCGTCATAAGTGACAGAGACTCTCATTTCATATCTAGAATATTTGATAAACTCTTATTAAAATATGGAATAAGACACCGAGTAACTACACCTTACCATCCGCAAACTAATAGACAAGTAGAAGTTTCAAATAGAGAAATAAAACATATTCTAGATAAAATTGTAACTATATCGAGGAAAGATTGGTCTATTAAATTACCTGAAGCTTTATGGGCCTACATAACAACTTTTAAGACACCCATCAGAACCACACCGTTCAAATTAGTCTACGGAAAATCTTGCCACTTGCCAGTAAAATTAGAGCATAAGGCATATTGGGCAATTAAAACTCTCAACTTTAACTACACTAACGCAGGTGAGAAACGTATTCTAGACTTACATGAATTGGAAGAACTAAGTCTAAATGCTTACGAAAATTCCCGCATATATAAGGAGAGAACCAAGAAATGGCATGACAAGCAAATTTCTAGGAAAGAATTTAGTGTGAGAAACGTTGTTCTTTTATTCAACTCTAGACTTAGGTTGTTTCTGGGAAATTTACGATCTAGATGGTCCGGTCCTTTCGAAATAACTAAAGTTCTAAGTAGTGGCGCTATTGAAATTAATGGTAGGTCTAGTGTACCGTTTATAGTAAACGGGTAACGCCTTAAACATTATAATTGCGTAGAAGACAAAGAATTTTCAATGGGTTTGAAATTGGCAGAATTGCCATCAGAAACCTTAGATTAGTTTCCCTTAAGTTGTGTCAAGCCCCGACATTAAATGAAACACTTAGTGGGAGGCAACCCGCGATTTAATTTTTAAAATTTTTCATTTAAAATGTTCATTTTATTTAGTTTTTTAAATTTTTGACTTTTAAATGCTTTAAACTTACCAATTTTTGTGTTGATTTGTTTTATTGTCTGATTCCAGGATTTTTAAAGTGTCTCTACCTTATACTTTTATCTCTCTATTTTTCACTAACTCTGATCATGACTACCAATATGACTGTGGAATTTAAAGATGGTGTCCAGAGACGCCGTTATGAAGCTTTAGCCCTACGACCTATGTCCCTGACCAAATTTGCTCATGTACTCACCATGAAAGCTTTAGGCATAGGTGCCAGCATTTGTCGCTACCGGGATTTTCATCCTAGTACAAACGCGAAAGTGGCGCAGAAAAGGTAGAGTCAACAGCCAGGCATTTTTATCCCGAATGAATGGGAAAGGTAATGTTGCACAAACCTGAGGAAGAAGGAAAGGACAAGGTCCTGCGAACCAAAGATCTGGGTTCGGGAGTCGGTTACGATCTGGGAAGGTATTAGCACCCCAGACCGTCCGTCGTACCCGACGGAATCCATGCTTGCTTGCTTTGTTTCAAAGGGTGAGAAAATAAGATGATGCTGAATAAATGAACTGCTAACTGGAACTGGAACTGCAATGAGAAAGGAACTGAAAGAAAACAAAAAGAAAAGGGGGAAATGTAGGGAAAATAAAGAATATGCTCGAACGGGTCCTACCACGATGCCTACGTACCTCATCAGGATAATGAGGATCATAGTCGACGTAGTTCTCCTAACCAGGCGGGAACTATTTGTTTATGTTTTTTATGCGCTGGAATTGCGTATGTATATGCGCAGGTGTTGCAGGCTCGTCTGGTACGAGTGCGTTTACCGTCTTGCATGCGAGACAAGTCGTCGCGAGTTCGCGTTCAGAATGAATGAGATGAGAAAAAAAAGTTCCCGCAGGATAGTCGCTTATTATTTGTTTTTGTATTTAATGAGAAATTTTTTGAATTTGTTTATGAACATTCTCATACTAAGACCTATCCATTGTGGAAAATACTTACACCTCGCCCCGAAACAGGACGCATATAAGTACTCCGCAACAAAGTCTCATGGCTGTAAACACCCCAAATTTGCCCTCACTCATTCACACCATGGCTTGTGATCTTTTCATATGCATAATTCAATCATACCATTCTCATATTGCATTTTTGCTTCACTGCATTGCTCCTAAGTCATCTGCATCTAGGGTTTGTGATTTGAGCAATCCAAGAGCTATTTGAGCCACTCCAAAGGTCATCAATCACTTCAAAGGGGTCCATGTGTTTTCAAGCATCATATTATATCCCCTCAAAGTCAAGGAAGTCAAATAATCACAAGAACTAAGAAAGGCATGGAAGCAGAGCCAGGCTTAACTACACAGATGACCTAGAATTAGGGTTTTGGTTTCAAAGGCCATAACTCCAAATTTTTTGGTCATTCTTGTTTCTATTGGTCTCTATATGGTATAAGTATCATGCATATCAATTTTCATGAAGAAATTCCATGGGGAAGGCATCTAATCAAGAACTGACTTCTTGAGCAAGTCAGTGCAAAATCAAGGCATCTGAGGCCCCCAATGACCCAACCAAAGGGTGTTCTTCATCATTTTGAATGTGTATGATCTTTATTTGATCATAGAAGATGTTAGAAGTTCACAAAATCGAAGAATTTCAAGCCATTTCAAAAGTTGCCTTTTTGGGAAAATGACTTGTAATGGAAAATTGCTATTTTGGGAAAGTTTTTCAACCCTTTCTTTTTTGATTCAAAAATGCTTCAAATGAGAAAAATTTGGTCATGAAAGTTGTAGAATGGATCATTCCCTTTTCAAAAAGTACAAGAACTCATTCTAATACATTTTGGATCAAAAGTTATGGCTTGTCAAAGTTGGGAAAAATCACATAATTTCAAGTTTTGCACCAAAGAGGCAAAGTTGCAAAACCTCTTGCCAAGGCAAATTGTAACTTCAAATGGACTTCTAATCTTTGCACAAACATAAACCAATGCCTAAAGGTCAGAATGCATCAAGGATTTGTCCATTTTCATGACTTATGTATCAAGAAATCACAAAAGGGCAAAAGGATCACAAAGTTGCAAAACATCTCACAAACCCTAATCCACTTGCTGCATTGCCTCTAATCCATTTCCATGGTTCTCCCTGATCTCAGCTGAGCCAAGCCATGCCCCTATCACAGCCTCCCACTTGCCTATACCTCAAGTACACTTAGACTTGACTTTATGCAAAATGGCCCATACCAATCCCACAGTGCCACACCAACTATTCTGACCAATCAAGACTTTACAAACACACTTCAAGCAAGCCATTTTCATAACCTCTTGGAGCCTGAAACACCCCACAAACCAGCACTCTCAAAAATCCTCCATCTTGCATTTTCTATCGAATCCCTTAACTCAGCCATCCATTCCTCAAATTTCTTCCACCATCCATCTCAAAACACTCCACTGATCATCCCTGACCCATCAAAGCAGCCCAAAACCACCATAAACAGAAATACGATTCTCACCCCTCACTGAACAGAACTTCTTCAAACTCACAAACTAGCCAAAATAAACTCCAAACAAGCTTTGCAAACACTTGAAGGAGGCCAGTAGAGGTGATTGGAAGCAAGGAGGCAGGCTGAAAGCTCCAAACTGAAAGCTTCATCTCAGGTAGCTTCGAAATTTATTTTTTCCAAAAGCTCTATTTTAAGTTCTCAACTTGTTAAGTTTGATCCCCTGAGTTCATTGAACTTTTTATTTTTGAAAATGATGAAGAATTGAGAGTGTATTGTTTGCCTGAAATTTCTGCCATTTTTGTTCATAGCTTCGAATCTTGTTAATGGTGAGAAATAAATTCCATTTGAGGGCAGGGATGAGTTTAGGGCGGTGAGAGGGAGTGATCTGGAGCTTTAGAGCTCCAGAAATGACCAGGAGAGTGAGTTTGAGATTTCTCAGGGAGGGTGTCACCGGAGAAGACGGCCGGAGCTCTTCTCCGGTGACCTGTAAGTCATTAGGGTTTTAATTACGATTAGGGTTTGGTTTGAATGTGAACCATAGATCATGTGGAATTGTGTTGACCCGCGCGCAAATGGATGGCTCAGATTCATCACTTAAGCCCTAATCCACGTCATTAAGTTAATTAATTAGGTTTTTAAATTAATCTGGTCAGTTTGAATTGCAGTCGTTGGATGACGCGCCAGTCAAATCTCTCCAAAACCATTTGAATGTCAGCCTTTAGATTTGCATACTTTTCATTATTTTCATTTTTATTTCATTTTCTTTTCATTTTATTTATACGAATTATTTAAAATAGCAAAAATCATTTAAAAATTATGAAAATTTTTGTCAAAGATTTCATTAATTTTTAAAACCCAAAAATATTTTCATTTTTATTTTTTGCATAAAAAATTATTTTTAAATCATTTAAATGTTTATTTTTAATTAATTAATGAAAATTAATTAATTAAAAATACATTTAGGTATTTAAAAATCACAAAAAAATTCACATGGCATTTAAAAACATTTAGAAACATTATCCAACTCTCAAACCAAATTTCTTTTTTGTTCTTGATGCCTTTTGATCATTTTCATTGGAATTAATTTCATTTTTAGGCAATATTTTGGTTCAATCTTTGAAAATTTCATTCTGCCTAACCATTGAGAGTTGGATGATGATTATTCTCGCATTTCATTCTCCATAGCATGTAGTTTATAGGATAAAATTGGTTTGAATTGATCTTGCATTTTCAATTTGTTTTGCATTTTTTGTGATGAGGTACCCCAAAACCCTAGTAATCTTAGGAAATTCATAACTTTCACTAGGTTAAGAGTTGGATCCCCTCATTTGGGCAGTGAGCTTGTATAGGTTTAGGGTGTCTTTGATTGCATTTTCAATTTTTTATCATGTCATTTGCTTCTGGTTTTGGATTTTTGTATTGCATGATGCATGTAACCCTAATTTGTGCCTTCCTTTGCATCCATTTCTCATTTGCTTGCATCAAATGACTTGCCATGACATCTTGTGCATCCACATGATCCATAATACATCTTAGGACATATTAGAATCATGTTTGATCATTGCATCTTTCATTTGCCATGTTATGTGTCCATTGCATTTCATAACTTTTCATGTACATTCATGTTTCAAAGCATGCTTCATCTGCATCCTTATGCTTGTTTGATCATTCTCATCTCTTGTCATGTATTTGTATCATCTCTTAGCATCATTAACATCATGTATTTGCTTCTGACTTTGGTTTGCATCATGACATTTCATCTCATTTGCATTACATTTCATTCTTTTGGCTAACTTTTCAGGTGGTAAGTTGTTTTGAGAAGTGAATTTGTCTTCACTTATCACAATCTCTTCTCATCTCTCTTGCATCATTGCTGTATTTTATCTTATGTATTGGATTGAGCTTGCTCATTCATGTTCATCTTACTTCCTTTCTTCAAGCAACTTGTCTTCTTAAGTGAAGCAAGTTGTTTTGCTTCTCTTTGCTTCTTGCTCCTTTCATCTGCTTCCTTCCTGGTGGTTTCTCTGAAGATCTTTCTCTCTTAAACCTCATTAACCCTAGGAACAACCAAGCATGACAATAATTAGGGTTTGATTAGTCCCCCCATTTAGTTTTACCTTTGTGTCATCTTTGAGTCTTCTCTTCTCATCTCATGATCAGGGACTAAACCCTAAAGGCTTTAAGGCTTTGTGATTAAGCTTATGCCTGCATCCTTCTATTAGGATGGAGTGTATAATTTTAACCCTAAGTGTTAAACCCTTAATGTGTTTAAATCCTTTAATCAATCCACTTAATAATCATCAAGACATCAAGCTTGTAACTTGGGCCTTTCATTAAGGTTCTAATTCTTCCTTAATTGGTTAAGAAGGACTAACCCTAGTGTTAATGGACAAGTCCCCCTCAAGTTGTCTTACAAATCATAAAAATCACTTCTTCATCTTATCATTAACTAAAATCCACTTTAATAAAGGTTTTGTTTTGTCATGAGGTTAATCCCTAATCATGGATTAAGTTGAGGAGTCTTCCTCAGCTTAAATGTTCTCATCTATTATCCTTCTATTAGGATGGTGTAATGAGTCCATTAAATCCTTGATTATGGCTTAAACTCATTACTTAACACTAAACAAAAACACCAAAAAACATCTAAATAATCACAAGTAGGATAATGATCTTAATCCTACATCATGGTGATTAAGTGTGAGGTGTTTACTTCACACTTAAAGCATTCTCATTACCCCTAATCAGAGGGAAGATGTGATGAGTTTACTAACCCTTGGTTTAGGCTTAAGCTCATTAACTTATGACAAACTTCAAAAAGCAATAAAAGATTGAAAACACAAAAACAAACAATGATCGTCTCCTCCGGGATTCTTTTCTCATCTCATTCACTCTTAACCGAGAACTTGCTTCTTCCGTCTAATGCAAGACAGTTAGCACCTGAGCCAGACAGGTCATACACTTGAGCATAGACAAGCAAGCAGTTCACAAGTCAATTCACCTTTCAGTCTCTTTGAGTCGAACTACGGTGTTTTGACTTCCTCATTGCACGAGAGGATACGTAGGCATAACTTAACAGTTATCGAACAAAAGTCTCTGTATATTCCCCCTCCTTCTAGCCTTACTCTTTAAGCCTCATGGTCTTGAGCATTTCATTCTTTTTTCTTACACTGACACTTCACTTATACACTTCACACTTCTTTTACACTGACACTTGCATTCTTTTCCAGCTTTGATACACAGATAACACTAACACTACCCCTTTAAAACACAAATCTTTTAAGCGTGGATCCCGTCGAGTACGACGGACAATCTGGGTGCTAACACCTTCCCAGGTTGTAACCAACCCCCTTTCTCAGTCTCTCTGGTTCGCAACCGTCTTATCCATATCTTTCTAGGTCTATGCAGCATTACCTTTCCTTCGGGATAAAAAATGCCTAGCTGGCGACTCTATTCATTCCCTTCTCTCTTTCGTCGACCGTTCGCGTCTGTACCCCTTCTGACCATGTGTCATTTGGTGGGAGCGACAGCTTGGCGACTTCACTGGGGACCCTTATACTGTAACCAGGGCTTCTGGTTCTTTTTGTGGGTTCCTCCTAGCGCTTGTTTGATTTGTGTTTACTGGGGTATTATGTGCTAATTGTGTTTATTATTTGCTTTATTTATTGCTTTATGTACAGTTATTTATTGCTTTCTTTACAACTTTATACATCATACTGTCATACTGCCATCTTGCTGGATCTGGTTTTTGTTTTGGTGGGTGGGGTGCTACTGAGAGTTTAAAGGTCCTATACCTGGGACCTGAGTGACACCTAGGCTAGAGTGGTTCATGTTCTTTCCCATTCCATTTCGGTCTGGTGCGGGAATATGAAACACGGTTCAGATGTGGGTTTCTTCTTGAGAACTCTGTGCTACAGATTTCCTGTAGTGCTAGGGCTATCTAGGAAGCCTGCTAAGTCTGGATGACCTTTATTATGACCTTCAAAAACTGAGGTGAATTAGAGGAGGATCTTTTATGGTTATTGTAAACACTGTACCTCCGGGTTAGAAGTGTTTACACTTCTCATAACTGATCCAAGTCTGAGGATCCTTGTTTTAGAACATTACATGTGAGGGGGTTGGGCTGTTTACAGGTTTGCAGGTACCATTGGCCACATCATACCCTGCTACTTGTTTGATTAAGAATACCTCACTTTGGACAGTTCTTGTGATTTAACCCTGGACATGTGACTCTTTATTTGAGTCCCCCACCTTGGTTACTGGACTTCTGAACCTTCATCTGGACTTCCTGAACATACATGGACTTATATCAAGACAGTTAATCAGATCCAGCTTGATCACAAACCCTTGCATATCATTTGCATACTCATCATTTGCATCATTTAACATTTGTCTATTGGTTTTTCAGGGTGTCCACATTACATCTGGCTTGGTTTTGACCCCTTCATCCGCAGAGACCTCTGTTTCACCAGTTATCTACTTCAGCTACCTCCATCACCAGCATCAGCCAATCAGTGGCTCACCTCCAGTATTGACTTTAATCATCATCAGCACTTGTCTTCAGCTCTTCATCAGCACTCATGTCTGCACCCAGGAAAAGCAACATTTCATACCATTTCTTTGAGCCTGTGTTGACTGGCATCAGGCAGGTCCAGGCACTTATCACTCCAGACCACATCCCATTATTCAGAGAGCATCATGGAGGCATCCTTGATATGGTTATGGACCTGGACCCTTCTCAGAGGAGTATGATCCACACCTGCTTACAGTTCTATGACCCTCCTTTGAGATGCTTCACTTTCCAAAACTTTCAGTTAGGACCTCTGCTGGAGGAGTTTTCATCATTTATTGGAGTACCTGTCAGGGGAGGTGTCCCCTTCAACCCAGAGATGACTTCTCCCAGCAATGGAGAAGTGGCAAAAGCACTGTACCTAGAGCCTATATTGATTGAGCATAACATGACAACAAAGGCTGGGATCCCTGGTTTGCACTTAGACTTTCTGACTTCTCAGGCCATCCTGAAGGCCTCCTTGGGAGAATGGAGGGCAGTTTGTGCATTGTTAGCCCTCAGTATATATGGGGTTATACTATTTGCAGATGAGCCCAAGTTTATCAGCAAGAATGCCATTCATCTTTTCCTTCTGAGGAACCCAGTACCCACCTTGCTGGGAGATTTCTATTACTCCATTCATCAGAGGAATGAGAAGCAAAGAGGAAAGTTGGTAAGATGATGTGCTCCTCTATTTCACACCTGGCTGCTCAAACACTTACCTAGGACTGATGCCTTCCTGAATCCTCACCAACAGAAGAATTGGGCTAAGAGACTTATTGCTCTGACTTCAGATGACATCAGATGGTGCACCCAGAGCACCAAAGGCAGGGACATAATAACTAGTTGTGGGCAGTATCCCAATGTACCTCTAGTAGGAGTGAAGGGTTGCATCAACTACAATCCTTTGTTGTTTAAGAGACAATTGGGCTATGCTTTGGTCCACCCTCCTAGAGTGCAAGATTTAGCTGAAACCCTGTATTGTGAGGTAAAGCCTAATCTAGTTGTTGTCAGACAAGCATCATGGGCTTGGGACAACATCCAGACCAAAGGGATGGCCATTCTTGGGAGGTTCAATAATGTGGCTTCAGCTCAATATTATGAATGGTCTCATGCTAGAGCTCAGATTTCTGGGATGCCCTTCACCATTGAAGATATACCTGGACCATCCACAGCACAGCCAGCAGCCACTGTCAGCCTGGAAGAATTTGAGAAGCTGAAGGAAAGGAATGAGAATCTGTCTCAAGCTCTGAAGAAGACCCTCTGGGAGAGGAGTGATGGTCGTCTAGACATTGAGAGGTTGGAGAAGCTTAAGGTGGAACATCTAGCCAGGATTGAGAAAGCAGAGGACTACATCAAGAAATCAAGAGCTGGGGAGCAAATATTGAAGAATGCCTGTAAGGAGGCCAAGCTTCAGAAGGCTAGGACTGATCTCTATCTGCAAGAAATTCAAGCTAGGTGGGTCAGGATCACTGAAGCTCGTACTCAAGAAGATAAGAGAACTCAAGCAAGGATTGAGAAGTTAGAGGCCAATGAAAAGAAACAACAGGAAGCTTTGCTGGCAGCCCAGAAGGAGATTTCAGAATTGAAGCTTAGGGCTGGTTTGAAGAGGTCAAAAGACCAAGACAGGAACAAGAAGCTGACCACTGCTATTGCCACCAGAAACCTCCTCATCAGGACCATTACAGAGCATCCGGCTGGTCCTGTAACTGAGGCACTTTTGAAGGAGGTAAAGGAGGATGAGTTTGGACTAGATGTTTGACTTCTTTGCTTGTTGTTATTTCCATTTGATGTACTTTTCTTTTATGTTGTATTTTGACCCCTCAGGGGCATGTGTTGTAAAAAACAGACTATGTATTATGCACCATTTGTAATATATTTGTTAGTTTGTTTTATTGGGTTTCTTTTCTCAAGCAACATCAAAGCATCTTCCTCGGGGTCTGGAAAGGTCAAAACCAAGAGCCAAGCCGGATACCTTGGAAAATAAATAAGCATACTGCATTGCATACTGACTTTTGTTTTGTTTTGTAGGTTTTGTTTTTGTTTAGTTTGTTTCTAACTCTGTTGTGGTTCAGTAATTATTGCTCGCCGCCGGGTGTTCCCTCTCAATCGTCCGCACTGGTATCCAAATGGATCAAGTACAGCAGGACCTGACAGAGGTCAGAACTCAGATGGCTAACGAAAGAGTGGAGATGAGAAACCAAATGGCCCAATTCATGACAGTAATGACTAACTTGGCCCAAAGTCAAGATAGGTTAAGGGCATTGGTAGAAAGACAAAACCCCGAGGAACCTCATCCTGGCACTGGAGGAACCAGCAACAATGAGGGAGGTCAGCCTCATGTTAACCCACCAGTATTTGGACCTCATCTAGATCCAGAGGGCAACATCCCAAGGAATGTATAGGGCAATACTGCTGCAGGCAGGATCTTGCAAGAAGACCCTCAAGAGGAGCAGTTTACTGTAATGGGAGTTGGGGATGAAGTTTATGATAGAAGGTTTGATGAAATTGCTGAGAAGTTGAGATCTCTGGAGTCTCAAAATTCCTTAGGCTTCGATGTAATGGATATGGGGTTAGTGGATGGGGTAAGGATTCCCCACAAGTTTAAACCCCCGTGTTTCGAGAAGTACAATGGAACTTCCTGTCCACGAACTCACTTACAGTCCTTTCTGGGAAGACTTAAAGCATATACCATGGATAAAAAACTGTGGATGTTCTATTTTGAAGACAGTTTGACTGGGGCTTCAAGGGAGTGGTACTCACACTTGACCAGAGCTACTATCAGATGCTGGAAGGACTTAGCTGAAGCCTTCATCAGGCAGTACCAATACAATCTGGACATGGCTCCTAACAGGACCCTCTTGATGGGAATGTCTCAATCCTCCAGGGAAAGCTTCAGGGAATATGCCCAAAGGTGGAGACAGCTTGTTGCTGCTGTCCAGCCACCCATGTCGGAAAGAGAAATGGCCGACATGTTCATGCATACTTTGCAAGGAACATATATTGATAGGCTGGCTGCCTTTTCTTCTACCAGTTTTGTTGACGTAGTTATTGCTGGGGAAAGAATTGAAAGCCTTCTAAAAATGGGCAAAATTTCTGATAATGGTGCAAGTTCGTCCAGTAATCCCAGGAAGCCTTTTGTGGGACCTCGAAGGACCGGTGAGACAAATGCCATTCATGCCAGCAGGGGCAGACCTCAGTATGTCCACAGATCAGTAGCAGCTGTCACTATTCCAGCTCCGATTCCTCAGCAACCAGCATATCAACAACCACAACAACCACATTATCAGCAGCAAGTTCAGTATCCGCCATAGAGAACATACAACAACAATAACAGCAATCAACAACAAAGACCTTTTCAGCAAAGACCGTCACAAGAAAATAGGGTGATTGACCCTATCCCTATGCCTTATGCTGCTTTATTGCCACAACTCCTGAAACTAAACTTGGTTGAGTTAAGGACATTGGCACCACCAGATCCCTCCAATCTTCCAAGGAATTATGATGTCAACGCCAGATGTGCTTTCCATTCCAATGCACCTGGCCACAATACTGAGAAATGCAGGGCTTTGCAAATGAAGGTCCAAGATCTGGTGGATTCTAAAGCCCTCAACTTTGCACCCCCTCCAAATGTCAACAAGAATCCCATGCCCAATCATGGAGGGCCAAGAATTAATTCCATTGAGGAAGACAAGCCATCTTTCTTGATAACCAGTGTTGCACAAATTCGAACACCCTTGGTCGAAATTAAAGCTCAGCTTCTAGAGTGCCAGATATTCCCCGGGTGTGAGCTCGGTTGTGGGTATTGCAACATTGCAGTCAACGGGTGTGATAACTTGAGAAGCGGCATAGATGGTCTTATCAAGGATGGTATACTTCAGATCTCAACAACGGCGCCTACAAATCCAGCAATTCCTTTGACAACAATTCCTGATTCTCCTACAACTGCAGCAACAATCATTCCGACCGATTCATCAATATCATCAACAATGGCTCCGTCCATCACTTCAACAAATCAAATGACAACAACCCTTTCTTCTACAACTTCAGCATCCATTTATTCAGCAGAATCTTCTACAACACCAACAGAAATTAATGAAGATGTCTCTGCAGTCACCATTTACTATGATCCGTCAGATGTTCCTCCAAACAACAATTTCCAGCAACAAGCAGTGGCACCTCCTGCCAGATCACCAGTCACAATTTACTACGATCCGCACACTATTTCAGTACCCTCCCCCGCTGCAGTCAGTCCAGTTACCATTACGATGCCTGGACCCGTTCCATATGAAAGCAATAATGTCATACCTTGGCATTATGGCTCTGACCTCTACTGCAACGGGGAGAAAATCACTTTGGATTCTTCAACCTCTTCTCCACAAATTGATAATGTTGGGGGAGGCGGAGGCTTCACCAGAAGCGGACGCCTTTTTGCCTCACAATTGCAAAGACCTAATGCTGAAGCAGAAGCTGCTGCCAAAGCAAAAGGAAAGAGTGTGATATCTGAAGAGCCGATTATCAAGGAAACTCAGAAGACATCTTTTGAAAAAGATGTAGACGAGTTTATGAGAATTATAAAGAGAAGTGATTACAAGGTGGTGGATCAGCTTCACCAAACTCCCTCAAAGATCTCCATATTATCCCTGTTGATGTGTTCTGAAGCTCACAGGAATGCATTACTGGAAGTATTGCACGCAGCATACGTGCCAGAGGAGATCACCGTTAATCAGCTAGAAACTGTGGTGGCAAATGTCAACACCAGTCATGGACTGGGCTTTACCAATGCTGACTTAACAACTGAGGGACGTAACCACAACAAGGCTTTACATATCACCTTGGAATGCAAGGGTGCTGTTCTATCCCATGTACTGGTGGACACTGGGTCTTCGCTCAATGTTCTACCAAAGAAAGCCTTAGTGAAGCTGGAGTATGATGGCTTGGCATTGCGTCCGAGTAATTTGGTAGTGAGAGCATTCGATGGCTCTAAAAGATCAGTGCTTGGAGAGATTGATCTGCCTATGATGATTGGCCCGCAGACCTTCAAAATTACCTTCTATGTGATGGACATTCAGCCGACCTACAGCTGTTTGTTGGGTAGACCCTGGATCCATGCCGCTGGCGCTGTTACGTCTACCCTTCACCAGAAGCTGAAATTCGAGTGGGAAGGCCAGATCATCACCATCTGCGGTGAAGAAGACATCTTTGTTAGCCATCTGGCTACGTATAAATACATAGAGATGGATGGAGAAATCCATGAAACTATGAGCCAGGGATTTGAGGCCCTGAACATCAATGAAGCATCTGTTGTACTAGGAACTTCCATGACGTCTTATCAGCAAGCCAGGAAGGTTGTTGAAGAGGGTAATGCCCAAGGCTGGGGCAAGCTGTTGCCCGTGGAAAAGAAGGAAGACAGATTTGGGTTGGGTTACAGACCAACTCAACAAGATCAATCAGAGGCTGCCAAGAAGCCCAATTTTGTCAGCGGGGGAATGCTCACCCCGGAGGTAGTGAACAACTTGGAAGACGAGGAGGAAAGCAACCGCAACCTGGAGAGCTGGATACGTCCAAGGATCCCGGGGAGCCAAGTCCTTAACTGGTCTTCCCAGGAAATTATAAGGGTTACTCCTGCAGAGTAATTATTATTTCCTGTATTTTTAAGCATGCATCAAGTCTTGCATCTTGCCCAAGATGTCAAGACTCATTTTGTAATTGGGCCATCTTGTAATTTTGTGCAAATAGATCAATCAATGAATATCGGACATCTTTTGCAAATGAGTCTTTTCTTTTTCGCTCACTGTTTTTCATTTTTTCTTTTTGTACAAAAAATAAAATGGCAGTGTTTTCCAAAATGGTAACTTCATTTCAATTTTTTCTAAACAAGATTAAAATCGATCACTAAAATGAACAATCTAAACCCTTGCAGAGAGTGCCTTTCAGACTGCACTGACAACAACACAGCTATGACTTCGTATGACTTTGACAATCCAATCAATCAAGCTGATGAAGGGGTTGAAGAAGATTATGAGCTTCCTGAAGAGCTAGCCAGGTTGTTAAGGCAAGAGGAGAAGGTTATCACTCCTCATCAGGAGGAGATTGAAACAATTAATCTTGGTACGGAAGAAGATGTGAAAGAGGTTAAGATCGGAGCCGGCTTACAAGATTCAGTAAAAGAGCAACTGATTTACATGCTTCGAGAATATGTGGATGTGTTTGCTTGGTCGTATCAGGATATGCCAGGGTTGGACACCGATATTGTCATGCACAAGCTGCCTTTGAAAGAAGACTGCCCGCCAGTAAAACAGAAGATGCGACGTACTCGCCCAGATATGGAAATGAAGATAAAAGAAGAGGTACAAAAACAGTGGGACGCCGGTTTCCTTGCTGTAACTAGCTATCCACCGTGGGTTGCTAATATTGTACCTGTGCCTAAGAAGGATGGCAAGGTGAGGATGTGTGTGGATTACCGGGACCTGAACAGAGCCATCCCAAAAGATGACTTCCCTTTACCTCACATTGATGTATTGGTGGATAATACGGCTCAGTTCTCGGTGTTCTCCTTCATGGATGGATTTTTAGGATACAATCAAATCAAAATGTCCCCTAAAGACATGGAGAAGACAACTTTCATCACACCCTGGGGCACATTCTGTTACAAGGTGATGCCATTCGGACTGAAGAATGCTGGTGCAACGTATCAACGGGCTATGGTAACATTATTCCATGACATGATCCATAAAGAAATTGAATGTTATGTGGATGACATGATTGCCAAGTCCCTCACAGAAGAAGACCACCTGGTAAATCTGTTGAAGTTATTCAAGCGTCTGAGGAAGTACCAACTGAAATTAAACCCAAACAAATGCACATTCGGGGTGCGATCCGGTAAGCTGCTGGGATTTATTGTAAGTGAAAAAGGGATTGAAGTTGACCCTGATAAAGTTAAAGCCATTCAAGAAATGCCTGCACCGAAGACAGAAAAAGAAGTACGGGGGTTCCTAGGTAGATTGAACTACATCTCACGGTTCATATCTCACCTTACTGCGACCTGTGAACCCTTGTTTAAATTGTTAAGAAAAGAACAAACGGTCAGGTGGAACGAAGACTGCCAGAGGGCTTTCGACAAAATCAAGGAATACTTGCAAGAGCCTCCAATCCTTATGCCTCCAGTTGAAGGAAGACCTTTAATAATGTACTTGACAGTATTAGAAGAGTCAATGGGGTGTGTGCTGGGCCAGCATGACGAGTCTGGTCGAAAAGAGTATGCAATATACTACCTAAGCAAAAAGTTTACCGACTGTGAACAACGTTATTCACTGCTCGAGAAAACTTGTTGTGCTTTAGCGTGGGCTGCTCGCCGACTAAGGCAGTATATGTTGACCCCACACTACCTTGTTGATTTCAAAGATGGATCCAGTTAAGTACATTTTTGAGAAGCCAGCACTTACCGGACGGGTTGCAAGATGGCAAATGATCCTCACAGAATATGACATTCAATACACATCTCAAAAAGCCATTAAGGGCAGTGTATTGTCTGATTATCTTGCTGAGTAACCCATTGATGACTACCAGCCTATGAGATTTGACTTCCCTGATGAAGACATCATGTTCATAAAAGCAAAAGATCATGAAAAGCCTATTCACACTGAAGGGCCTGACCCAGAAGAAGAATAGACTCTGATGTTTGATGGGGCTGTTAATATGAATGGTCGTGGTGTTGATGCAGTACTCATTACGCCTAAAGGAGTTCACATGCCTTTCTCGGCAAAGCTCACCTTCAACTGCACTAACAACGAAGCTGAATATGAAGCTTGCATTATGGGTCTTGAGGAAGCCATTGACCTCAGGATCAAGACTTTGACTGTATTCGGAGATTCAACTCTGGTAATTAATCAAACCAGCGGCAAATGGTACACCCACCAAGATCATCTGATACCTTACAGGGATTATACAAGGAGGTTATTGGCTTTCTTCACAACAGTCAAGCTTGAGTATATCCCTCGAGATGAGAATCAGTTTGCAGACGCTCTAGCTACCATTTCATCCATGATCAAAGTTCAAGCTGCCAACTTTGTGCCTCGGATTGCAGTGTCCAGACTTGACAGACCAGCATACGTGTTCTTAGCAGAAGTTGTTAAAGACGATAAGCCTTGGTTCCATGACATTAAGTGCTTCTTGAAGGATCAAACATACCCACCTGGGGCATCTTCCAATGATAAGAAGACATTAAGAAGGCTAGCTGGTAGTTTCTTTCTGAATACTGACGGTTCCCTGTACAAAAGAAACTTTGATATGGTACTCCTCAGATGTGTTGATAGAACAGAAGCAGACTTGTTGATGCACGAGGTGCACGAAGGATCCTTTGGTACCCATGCAGGAGGGCATGCCATGGCTAAAAAGTTGTTAAGATCAGGCTATTACTGGATCACAATGGATGCAGACTGTTGTGCCTATGCCAGAAAATGCCATAAATGCCAGATTTATGCTGATAAAGTGCATATACCTCCCAATCCTTTGAATGTGATGTCTTCACCCTGGCCCTTTGCTATGTGGGGCATTGATATGATTGGCAAGATCGAGCCGACTGCTTCAAATGGCCACAGATTCATCCTGGTTGCTATTGACTATTTTACCAAATGGGTCGAGGCAGCTTCCTATGCAAATGTTACAAGGCAAGTGGTAGCCCGATTTCTGAAGAGAGACATCATCTGTCGGTATGGAGTTCCCGAGCGAATCATTACTAATAATGGTTCCAACTTGAACAACAAAATAATGGCAGAGCTATGCCGGGACTTCAAGATCCAACACCACAATTCTTCTCCTTACAGGCCAAAGATGAATGGCGCTGTTGAAGCAGCTAATAAGAATATCAAGAAGATTGTGCAGAAGATGGTAGTCACCTACAAAGACTGGCATGAAATGCTACCGTTTGCCTTGCATGGGTACCGTACGTCAATCAGAACATCCACTGGGGCAACACCGTATCAGCTTGTTTATGGTATGGAGGCGGTCCTACCTGTTGAAGTTGAATTACCCTCCCTGCAGGTATTGATGGATGTTAAACTGAATGAAGCAGAATGGGTCTGATCCCGATATGAACAACTGAATTTGATTGAAGAGAAGAGATTAGCTGCAATCTGTCATGGGCAGCTATATCAGAAGAGAATGAAGAAAGCCTTCGATCAGAAAGTTAGGTTCCGAGAGTACCAAGTAGGAGATCTTGTGCTGAAAAGACTCCTTCCTCCTCATACAGACCACAGGGGCAAGTGGACTCCGAATTATGAAGGACCATTCGTAGTAAAGAAAGTTTTCTCTAGTGGAGCACTGATGCTCAGTACTATGGATGGTGAAGACTTTCTATCCCTTGTGAATTCAGATGCAATTAAAAAATACTTCGCATAAAATGACCCGCTGGACATAAAAACAGAATGTAAGTCCAGGCAAAAAAAGGGCATCCCGGCGAGTCAAAAACAGAATAAAATACTCAGGCAAAAATAAGGGAAAATAAATCAAAAAAATATGTACACCCGTTGAGTTGAAAAGCCGCATTGGACAACTCAGGCAAAAATGGGTATCCCGATGGATTGAAAACCCGAAAGGGCGATCCACACAAGATAAGGGAATAAGCGAACAACTGCATTCTGAATTCTTCTGTATCACTTACAACGTGGTAAGCTTCGAAAGGTTCAAGTTTCGGTCAGAATCAGCCTTCTTCAGAAAGCAAGATGAGAAGAACGTCAATGTCATACGAGTCATAGCAAAAGGAATCTCCTTGAAGCGTCATCAACATTGCCAGCACCTTTTTGTTTCTCAATTTGTAACGATTTCCTCATTTCAGGGGATCTGTTCCTTTGACTGTATCTTGCCAATTCAGGGCGCGTAAATTAATAAAATCATATTTTCAGTCACACATTGTCTCGTACTCTTTTATTTGCAAAAAAATGTTCGATGTCATTATTTTGTTAATTGCATAAATACAGATGCGTCTTTCCTAAACTACATGCTTGCAGGAAATATGTTTACTCCCGGGAGTGTCTAAACTCCTATGATGGAATCCGGTAAGGGATACCACGGGATTACTTGTACGTTTCTCTGTCTTTACAAGATTGCAGGTATTCAAGGCGCAACATGGGGCATGGAAGCTTTTCCCCAGTAGGCTGCCAAATCATTGTTTCCTCAGCACACTTTCCAAACAGCACCAGTGATGCTTTCCCCATCAGAGTTGCCAGGCATCATTCGTCCAACATTTCCTTCAAAGAGCAGCACCAGAAGGTGTTCATATCCCCAGCTGAGTAGTCAAGTATCATCCTCAGCAGGATCCCCACAAAAATCTCTAAGAAGATCTTCCAGTGATCTTTCTTCTACCCCAGCCAAATGCTAGACAGAAAGCTACTTCCCCACAGAGTCTCAACCTCTATCTAGCAAAGCAATACCTGAAGGTCTCACAACAGAGTGACGAAAGCTTCTACAAACCCCAGCTGGGTCTCTCATTACCAGGAAAGATCTATCGGTGATCTATTTCCCCAAGCAGAGTCATACATGACAGATCTACCAACGATCTCATCCTCAGCTGGGATATCCTTCAAATAGATTAGCCGGAGATCTCCACAACAACGGGACCCGAGTCCCGGATCGATATCTTTGCATAATCATAGCATTCGCATCATTATTTTCCCCACAGAGCGTAGCATTCCGTCTAATACAGAGCATTACGGCAAAAATCAAACATATTGCATGAATCATAAGCCATGTTCTGAGTCTGAACACTTGTAAATACTGGCAATCCATCAACGATATATAGAATATTCCCCAGATTCCCCGACAGAAAGCCAAGGCACTTTCCCTAAAGATACAGATACTTCCTGACACCCGTCCGTGTCATATCCCCAGTAGAAAGCCAAAGCGCTCCCTTTGCACTCACAGATACTTATACACAACTTCCTTGGTACATATACACTTGTTCATAATACACTTTTTCAGACACCCGTCCGTGTCGTGCTCTCCCCAGCAAGTTAAACACTTGTCTGTACACCACCCATACTTGTTACTCCTGTTGTACTCATACAGATACTCGTCCGTATCTTGTATACGCCACTTACATCCCCTCAGATTCGACACTCGTTCGTGTTCTTTGTTAACCAGTTGGTACTCGTCCGTATCATCATCTCTGAGCATGCGTCGGTGTTTGTTTCTACTGATACTCGTCCGTATCATGGTCTTAAGGATGCTCGTTCGCATCTTTAATCCATACACAATGTCAGATACTTTCACCTCTTTTTGGAATTTAGACACTCGTCTGTGTCTATTATTCCCCAGAAGAGTCCCCTCAGATCCGACACTCATCCGTGTTCTTTGTTAACCAGTTGATACTCATCTGTATCATCATCTTTGAGCATGTGTCAGTGTTTGTTTCTACCTGATACCCGTCCGTATCATAGTCTTAAGGATGCTCGTCCGCATATTTAGTCTATACACAGTACCCACACACTTATACCTCTCATTTTTTGGATGTAGACACTCGTCCGTGTTTACTTTTCCCCAGCAAAGTCCCCAACAAAACTTGTTGAACTATTTCCTTTCTATCTGACATTCGTCCTATGTCATGATACCTTTTCGGCAGTCGTCCCCTGCTAGGTGATCGCCCTTCACCTCTTGATGATCGTCCTTCATCATTCTATCCGATGGCCGTCCCCATCGTTGACCTTGTTATCTGACATTCGTCCTATGTCATGATAAATCCCGAGAGCAGCCGTCCCCTGCTAGGTGATCGTCCTTCACCTCTTGATGATCGTCCTTCATCATGCCTATCCGATGGTCGTCCCCATCGTCGACCTTGTTACCCGATATTCGTCCTATGTCGTGGTACATTCGGCAGCCGTACCCTGCCCGGTGATCGTCCTTCTCCTTAGATGACCGCCCCTCATCTTATCCCCAACAGAGCAGCCGTCCCCTGCCAGGTGATCGTCCTTCACCTTTGATGACCGTACCTCATCGTTTTATTTCGTTTACCTATAATCCCCAGAAAGTCTTATAGCTTTACCCGATGGTCGTCCCCATCACAATCTCTCATATCCCCAGCTTGTCGGTCGTCCCTGTCATAGCTTTATTTCCCGTATCTTCCCCAGCATGTCGGTCGTCCCCGTCATCGCTTTATCCCCAGCAGTCGTCCTCTGCTCGGCAGTCGTCCTCTGCTCGACGGTCGTCCTCCGTCGCCCGCGCTTTATAATTATACTTTATATATTCCTTTTACAATCTATATCCCTTTTCTTCTTCATTCTGTGAGTGCAAATTTTGGACTGTCTTTGGTATTCAACCACAAGTTATCTTGTTTGCCTGATAAGCCGTCGCTTATATCCTGCACAGCTAACTCATGTTTGAATAGGGGCAGCTGTAAACACCCCAAATTTGCCTTCACTCATTCACACTATGGCTTGTGATCTTTTCATATGCATAATTCAATCATACCATTCTCATATTGCATTTTTGCTTCACTGCATTGCTCCTAAGTCATCTGCATCTAGGGTTTGTGATTTGAGCAATCCAAGAGCTATTTGAGCCACTCCAAAGGTCATCAATCACTTCAAAGGGGTCCATGTGTGTTCAAGCATCATATTATATCCCCTCAAAGTCAAGGAAGTCAAAGAATCACAAGAACTAAGAAAGGCATGGAAGCAGAGCCAGGCTTAACTGCACAGATGACCTAGAATTAGGGTTTTGGTTTCAAAGGCCATAACTCCAAATTTTTTGGTCATTCTTGTTTCTATTGGTCTCTATCTGGTATAAGGATCATGCATATAAATTTTCATGAAGACATTCCATGGGGAAGGCATCTAATCAAGAATTAACTTCTTGAGCAAGTCAGTGCAAAATCAGGGCATCTGAGGCCCCCAATGACCCAACCAAAGGGTGTTCTTCATCATTTTGAATGTGTATGATCTTTATTTGATCATAGAAGATGTTAGAAGTTCACAAAATCGAAGAATTTCAAGCCATTTGCAAAGTTGCCTTTTTGGGAAAATGACTTGTAATGGAAAATTGCTATTTTGGGAAAGTTTTTCAACCCTTTCTTTTTTGATTCAAAAATGCTTCAAATGAGAAAACTTTGGTCATGAAAGTTTTAGAATGGATCATTCCCTTTTCAAAAAGTACAAGAACTCATTCTAATTCATTTTGGATCAAAAGTTATGGCTTGTCAAAGTTGGGAAAAATCACATAATTTCAAGTTTTGCACCAAAGAGGCAAAGTTGCAAAACCTCTTGCCAAGGCAAATTGTAACTTCAAATGGACTTCTAATCTTTGCACAAACATAAACCAATGCCTAAAGGTCAGAATGCATCAAGTATTTGTCCATTTTCATGACTTATGTATCAAGAAATCACAAAAGGGCAAAAGGATCACAAAGTTGCAAAACATCTCACAAACCCTAATCCACTTGCTGCATTGCCTCTAATCCATTTCCATGGTTCTCCCTGATCTCAGCTGAGCCAAGCCATGCCCCTATCACAGCCTCCCACTTGCCCATACCTCAAGTACACTTAGACTTGACTTTATGCAAAATGGCCCATACCAATCCCACAGTGCCACACCAACTATTCTGACCAATCAAGACTTTACAAACACACTTCAAGCAAGCCATTTTCATAACCTCTTGGAGCCTGAAACACCCCACAAGCCAGCACTCTCAAAAATCCTCCATCTTGCATTTTCTATCGAATCCCTTAACTCAGCCATCCATTCCTCAAATTTCTTCCACCATCCATCTCAAAACACTCCACTGATCATCCCTGACCCATCAAAGCAACCCAAAACCACCATAAACAGAAATACGATTCTCACCCCTCACTGAACAGAACTTCTTCAAACTCACAAACTAGCCAAAATAAACTCGAAACAAGCTTTGCAAACACTTGAGGGAGGTCAATAGAGGTGATTGGAAGCAAGGAGGTAGGCTGAAAGCTTCAAACTGAAAGCTTCATCTCAGGTAGCTTCGAAATTTATTTTTTCCAGAAGCTATATTTTAAGTTCTCAACTTGTTAAGTTTGATCCCCTGAGTTCATTGAACTTTTTATTTTTGAAAATGATGAAGAATTGAGAGTGTATTGGTTGCCTGAAATTTCTGCCATTTTTGTTCATAGCTTCGAATCTTGTTAATGGTGAGAAATAAATTCCATTTGAGGGCAGGGATGAGTTTAGGGCGGTGAGAGGGAGTGATCTGGAGCTTTAGAGCTCTAGAAATGACCAGGAGAGTGAGTTTGAGATTTCTCAGGGAGGGTGTCACCGGAGAAGACGACCGGAGCTCTTCTCCGGTGACCTGTAAGTCATTAGGGTTTTAATTACGATTAGGGTTTGGTTTGAATGTGAACCATAGATCATGTGGAATTGTGTTGACCCGCGCGCGAATGGATGGCTCAAATTCATCACTTAAGCCCTAATCCACGTCATTAAGTTAATTAATTAGGTTTTTAAATTAATCTGGTCAGTTTGAATTGCAGCCGTTGGATGACGCGCCAGTCAAATCCCTCCAAAACCATTTGAATGTCAGCCTTTAGATTTGCATACTTTTCATTATTTTCATTTTTATTTCATTTTCTTTTCATTTTATTTATACGAATTATTTAAAATAGCAAAAATCATTTAAAAATTATGAAAATTTTTGTCAAAGATTTCATTAATTTTTAAAACCCAAAAATATTTTCATTTTTATTTTTTGCATAAAAAATTATTTTAAATCATTTAAATGTTTATTTTTAATTAATTAATGAAAATTAATTAATTAAAAATACATTTAGGTATTTAAAAATCACAAAAAAATTCACATGGCATTTAAAAACATTTAGAAACATTATCCAACTCTCAAACCAAATTTCTTTTTTGTTCTTGATGCCTTTTGATCATTTTCATTGGAATTAATTTCATTTTTAGGCAATATTTTGGTTCAATCTTTGAAAATTTCATTCTGCCTAACCATTGAGAGTTGGATGATGATTATTCTCGCATTGCATTCTCCATAGCATGTAGTTTATAGGATAAAATTGGTTTGAAATGATCTTGCATTTTCAATTTGTTTTGCATTTTTTGTGATGAGGTACCCCAAAACCCTAGTAATCTTAGGAAATTCATAACTTTCACTAGGTTAAGAGTTGGATGCCCTCCTTTGGGAAGTGAGCTTGTATAGGTTTAGGGTGTCTTTGATTGCATTTTCAATTTTTTATCATGTCATTTGCTTCTGGTTTTGGATTTTTGTATTGCATGATGCATGTAACCCTAATTTGTGCCTTCCTTTGCATCCATTTCTCATTTGCTTGCATCAAATGACTTGCCATGACATCTTGTGCATCCACATGATCCATAATACATCTTAGGACATATTAGAATCATGTTTGATCATTGCATCTTTCATTTGCCATGTTATGTGTCCATTGCATTTCATAACTTTTCATGTACATTCATGTTTCAAAGCATGCTTCATCTGCATCCTTATGCTTGTTTGATCATTCTCATCTCTTGTCATGTATTTGTATCATCTCTTAGCATCATTAACATCATGTATTTGCTTCTGACTTTGGTTTGCATCATGACATTTCATCTCATTTGCATTACATTTCATTCTTTTGGCTAACTTTTCAGGTGGTAAGTTGTTTTGAGAAGTGAATTTGTCTTCACTTCTCACAATCTCTTCTCATCTCTCTTGCATCATTGCTGTATTTTATCTTGTGTATTGGATTGAGCTTGCTCATTCATGTTCATCTTACTTTCTTTCTTCAAGCAACTTGTCTTCTTAAGTGAAGCAAGTTGTTTTGCTTCTCTTTGCTTCTTGCTCCTTTCATCTGCTTCCTTCCTGGTGGTTTCTCTGAAGATCTTTCTCTCTTAAACCTCATTAACCCTAGGAACAACCAAGCATGACAATAATTAGGGTTTGATTAGTCCCCCCATTTAGTTTTACCTTTGTGTCATCTTTGAGTCTTCTCTTCTCATCTCATGATCAGGGACTAAACCCTAAAGGTTTTAAGGCTTTGTGATTAAGCTTATGCCTGCATCCTTCTATTAGGATGGAGTGTATAATTTTAACCCTAAGTGTTAAACCCTTAATGTGTTTAAATCCTTTAATCAATCCACTTAATAATCATCAAGACATCAAGCTTGTAACTTGGGCCTTTCATTAGGGTTCTAATTCTTCCTTAATTGGTTAAGAAGGACTAACCCTAGTGTTAATGGACAAGTCCCCCTCAAGTTGTCTTACAAATCATAAAAATCACTTCTTCATCTTATCATTAACTAAAATCCACTTTAATAAAGGTTTTGTTTTGTCATGAGGTTAATCCCTAATCATGGATTAAGTTGAGGAGTCTTCCTCAGCTTAAATGTTCTCATCTATTATCCTTCTATTAGGATGGTGTAATGAGTCCATTAAATCCTTGATTATGGCTTAAACTCATTACTTAACACTAAACAAAAACACCAAAAAACATCTAAATAATCACAAGTAGGATAATGATCTTAATCCTACATCATGGTGATTAAGTGTGAGGTGTTTACTTCACACTTAAAGCATTTTCATTACCCCTAATCAGAGGGAAGATGTGATGAGTTTACTAACCCTTGGTTTAGGCTTAAGCTCATTAACTTATGACAAACTTCAAAAAGCAATAAAAGATTGAAAACACAAAAACAAACAATAATCGTCTCCTCTGGGATTCTTTTCTCATCTCATTCACTCTTAACCGAGTACTTGCTTCTTCCGTCTAATGCAAGACAGTTAGCACCTGAGCCAGACAGGTCATACACTTGAGCATAGACAAGCAAGCAGTTCACAAGTCAATTCACCTTTCAGTCTCTTTGAGTCGAACTACGGTGTTTTGACTTCCTCATTGCACGAGAGGATACGTAGGCATAACTTAACAGTTATCGAACAAAAGTCTCTGTATATTCCCCCTCCTTCTAGCACTACTCTTTAAGCCTCATGGTCTTGAGCATTTCATTCTTTTTTCTTACACTGACACTTCACTTATACACTTCACACTTCTTTTACACTGACACTTGCATTCTTTTCCAGCTTTGATACACAGATAACACTAACACTACCCCTTTAAAACACAAATCTTTTAAGCGTGGATCCCGTCGAGTACGACGGACAATCTGGGTGCTAACACCTTCCCAGGTTGTAACCAACCCCCTTTCTCAGTCTCTCTGGTTCGCAACCGTCTTATCCATGTCTTTCTAGGTCTATGCAGCATTACCTTTCCTTTGGGATAAAAAATGCCTAGCTGGCGACTCTATTGATTCCCTTCTCTCTTTCGCCGACCGTTCGCGTTTGTACCCCTTCTGACCATGTGTCATTTGGTGGGAGCGACAATGGCGTATAAGAACATTCAACCTTTATTAGGTATTTTATTATTTTCTTCATGAGGTGAGAAAGAAAGACTCAAGTTGTTAAAGGACAAACTAAGGGAACTAAGACTCAACCCTAATTTAGTCATTTATTATATACAAAAGGGGGATCCTAATGGTTTGTGAGGTTTTTTAATCCTAAGGAAGAAAAGGAAAAGAAGACAAGAGAATTAGAACTCAACTTACTTCCTAAGGAAGTTAAGTTGGTTCTAAAGACGGGGAAGCATATACAAGCAAAATATGTGAACTAAATGCAAATTGAAAGAATAAAGAGATGAGAAAGAAGTAATATTTACCTCTATCTTCCCCCCTACAAAACAAATGTTAGCTTAACAATGCATATTGAAAGTAAAATCAAAGCATAAAAGCGATTAAGTACTATAAACGTCCTAGAATGGAACTAGGGTTCAAAGTAAGATCTAAGTATAAAAGTGAAGGTACCTAAAGGTTATATGACTTCTAAAGTCAGTAGCTACATGCTATAGGTCCCTAGGTATGCTAGGATACCTCACAAGATCAAACTATGTCAAACTATGTACAAAAAGTTCATCTAAGTTCACCTAAATGCAAGTTAGGGCTTATGGATGAAGTATGAATGCGTATGACATATAAGCATGAATTAATACATGAAATGAGTATAAAAGTCAGTAGTGAATGCTTATGAATGAGTATGAATGAATATATAATCATGGATGCAATGGCTTAAGCATATGGAGCTAGGAGAAGAAGATATGAGAACAAATGAAACATGGTGTCGCATAAGATCACAAATGATGCAAATCAAAGATGAATGGCATGTGAATATGCATGAAATGATTATGGATCAGTAGCATACAAGATATGAGATTCAATTAGAATGCATGGATAGACATTAATGATTCCCACATAATTCATGTTAACAATTAGAGGAGAAGAGAAATGAGTTTAGGTTAAAATTAGTTCACATAAGTATGCGCTTAGGAACACAAAAATAAATCAAATGAGCATAATTAAAAAAGTGACCTATAACTGGAATTAAGGACCTATAAATGACCTATAATTAACTCCTAGAAGTTACCAAAAAGTGTCTCAAGCCAATGGCATGAATGCCTTCCTAATATCTAGGGTATGGAGCAAATAAGCACATAATCAAACCTATAATCTAGGTGACATGAAAAAATAGAAAAAAGGCTTTAAAAATTATGAAATTAAATACCTGGAATTCTGAAGTCAGTATATAACATGGTTTAAAAGGATTTCACAAAATTATGCACCAAAGTGCCAAAACAATTACTTGATGAGCAAGATAACAAGGCATGATCGCCGAAAAACAACTCCACAAAGTGGATCAAAAATGGCACCAAAAATTATGGAAAAAATTCCTAAGTAGCATCAAAATGTCAAAAATTCAAGTGGTTAATCACACACAAAAAATAGGTCTCAAACCTATTGGAAAAAATTGCTTTTGGTCCCTTATGTCAATACCATTCCTTTTGGGACAGCTTGGAATGAAAAATCCAAATTAATTACTAAAACCAATCAAACCTGGAATCAAAAAATATGATAAATTAATTAAGAGGATAAGGATCACTAATTAATTTTCCCAGAATTTTATCCCACCTAAAACAATTTTTAATAATTGCGACGAAACGGGCAAAAAACGATGTTTTAAGGGAAAGCAAAAGGAAGTGAATTCTACAATCCGTAACCTAATCCCTAAGCTCCGAAATCGACACATATAATAAAAATCATAAATAAATCCAGTGCCTCAGGTGAGAGGGTTCAATATGCACCTTAAGTTACATGATCCTAAGCCGCATACATCTAGAATGGTGCATTAAAATGGAGAATCGAAATTACTTACTTGATCGAAGTGTCGATTCTTCACACAAAAGAAATCCAAAAACTTCTTGCCAAGTCTTGTAATCTCCCATGAGCAAAATAAATGCTTATCTTCCATATTAGCTTTGTGAAGATCCACCATAATCGAAACAAAAATAACAGCACAAAATATCATTTGAATCCAAAGGTATCCCACAAATAAAGTGGAATACCAATCAAACGACCGTCGTTAAGATCTTTGCGAGAACCTTGTATGAACTCAACAAACGCATTAGAAACCAAAAATAGGTGCAACCGAAAGTTGCACCTATGCCTCACAACTCAAAATCAAGTAGAAAGATGAATATACGAGTCATGGACATGCATTGAAATTTACGTTTCAAAATGGAGCAACATTTATGCTCTAACATAAACAACATGCAAACTCAAACCAAAATCGAACAAATTTACATGCAAAGAATGGAAAATAATCAACAAACATCAGTACAAGTCAAAAAAAGATCAATGCATCAAAATCGCACCAAATCGAACTTAAAAAGTCTTAAAACAGAAAAAACGCGTCAAAAATCACCGACTCGGAATTGAACGAAAATCGCATGGTAACTAGCAAACGTGCCAACGAATTCAAATATGCAATCGGTTTTTGAAAATTCTGCTCGGAAGTGATACTTTTTGGCCGATTTCGTCAGCTGGCAGTAGCGAAATAGCCGAAAAAATTGTCCGAAATTGACTAAAAAGCTTACCAATGGCTCCGGAATAATCAACAAAGTCAATTTACACTATTCACATTCGCAAAAACGCGCTACGGTTAGTAAGTTATGACCAAAACATATTCTCGACACGCGACACATGAACAACATCAACAATTAAGCCGCAACCTATCCTATTTCAAATTTGCACATTGAAACAAACATGAATTTAAAAGTCAGGCACTTCAATCAATATCAAGTCACAATAATTAACTCTCTTAAGAATTTATGTCAAACACTTAACATGCATCGATTATTCTATGTCAATTTTAATAATCATTTCCAATTATGCACAACAACAATTATTAGGATCAATTAATCAAGTATCAATCAACAACCACATCAAGAATCAATGCACATAATCTCCACAATATTAATTCAACTTAAAAATTCAATTCAAGAAACAATGCAACAATTATTCATGAATTAAAGTTTAAGAAGCTTACCGAATGAAGAATCGACGAAGAAATTGTGAATCCGAAGGAAGCGAGATGTGATCGTGAACAGAGGATAGGGGGAGAGGTCGCGTGGCTACCGGCGGCGGAAGATGGTGGTCGCACGGTGGTGAAGTTGACCGGAGGTGGTGGTTCGTGGCGACTCGGCTACCGGAAGCTTGATCGGAATTGTTATGTTTTTGAGTTCTTGATGAAGTTGTTGTTGTGTTCTTGAGAAAGAGTTGAGAGAATGAACTTCGATCCTTTAGAGAGAGTTTGTGAGAGTTTTTTTGTGTTTGTAAATTATGATTGAAGTTATGAGACAAAATGTGGGTTAAAAGAATATATAGTGGAGTGTAAAATGAAAGGCAAAAGGTAGAATTTCGGCTAAAGTGAAAATAACAATATCTTCGGCAAGAAATTTCGACTCTGAGCCTTCCACAACATCGTCCACCTCTGAATCACGGTCGCAACGCAAAAATAACAGACGTCATACGATCAAAATCGAGTGCGATCGATACGTTTAAGCTGCAAGACGTCACTGAATAAGTTGTTTTTTCGGCTTATTTGGTGTCTTCTACTAGAAAATGTGACGAGGTCAACCTCTTCGGAGCATAATCTCGACTCAACTTTGTCAGCAGAGTTGTAGATCTATGAGTCAGTGACCTGGTGTTAAAATATAAGCTCAACCAGACAAACGAAGAGGGAGATATGAATTTTCTCGTGAAACCACTTTCAGCCTTTTTCTTCGGTTCAGCACTTCAGTTTTGTGAAATAAACCAAAACGACAATCTTTGGAGCACTGTTCGAACTCGCGTTTGTCTTTGAACTTGAAGAGGATAAAATTATTGAACCAACACTTCAAGAACGGGTGCAATCTGATGAAAATTGACCGAGTTATGAATTTTACAAAATCTGACAGACAGTGCACTGCATCAAAGAACCTTACTGGTAATTCGCATTTTCGAGATCCTTCCGCTCGGACCTAACCCAAACTAAATTCACATAATGAAGTTAACATCTAAATGGAATTTTAGGCACCGGAACAACATCAATCCGATGAACGAGCCAAGAGTTATGAATTTTTTAGTGTTCAAAACTCACTGGTTCAACACTGTTTTTCACTATGTCGACTCTAAAGACTCGCACATTCTGAGATCTTCTTTAAAGAATTAGTTCTCGGCCAAAACCCAAAAGTTGGAAAGGATATCAAGACAGAACTTTTGGAATATGAATCTCTCAGACATGTTGACCCAATCAGAAGTTACAAACTCTTGAATACCGCTAGCACAGTTAATTAGCAAAACCGAAATTTCATAAACAAATAATTCCCGCCATTTTCCTTGATGAATTGGCCTCCGAACCGAACACAAAAGTTGTAGAGAATACCGAAATGGTCTAAACTATCGATTTTCAAGCCAAAATGAGTTTCCGAGCATAAGTTACAACTTTTGCAAATTGCATCATAAAACTGATATTCTGCTTAAACTCCTCTGAATCAACCGAGAACTTTTGGCTTCTTCTGAGATTTTAATGCATGTGCCGCATGAAGAAATAAAGGTCAGTCGCAACCTATGAAAGCTCAAATGGAGATATATGTTCATGTATGTTTATGATGCAATTATGATCTAAATGCAATGCAATGTATGAAACGATATGTTAAATGCATGAAAATGAGAGGGCAAATTTTGAGGTATTACAGCTGCCCCTATTTAATCATCTGCAGACCTGAATGGATGATTGCAACAGCTTTTAGACATTCAAGGCATGAAGTGATTGAATACTCGAATAAAACCTGGAAATTTGGACCCGGTGGATAATAGGAATGCCATCTGCCTTTTATTTATTTATTTTTCTTGTTTTGACCTCTGAATAGGTAACAAGAAAAGAACAAGGTTGAATAGAATCAATGTCAAAAACTTGCACTGTGAATGCTGAGCGAAACAAGCCACAACGAGGGTGCCTGTTGACGAAACGGGACTTAACGAGACCGTTAGCGAAACAGAACTCGACAATGTGACAGCTGGGCACGACCAAGCCACGGAAGGTGCCTGTTGGCGAAACAGGGCTTAACGAGACCATTAACGGAATGGAACTCAACAATGTGATTGCTGGGCAGGACCAAGCCACAAATAAAACACGCGACTGTTGGGCAGGACCAAGCCACAGAAGGTGCTTGTTGGCGAAATAGGGCTTAACGAGACCATTAGCGGAATGGAACTCAACAATGTGACTGTTGGGCAGGACCAAGCCACAAAGAAAACACGCGACTATTGGGCAGGACCAAGCCACAGAAGGTGCTTGTTGGCGAAACAGGGCTTAACGAGATCATTAGCGGAATGGAACTCAACAATGTGACTGTTGGGCAGGACCAAGCCACAAAGAAAACACGTGACTGGTGGGCAGGACCAAGCCATTGAAGGTGCCTGTTGGCGAAACATGGCTTAACGAGACCATTAGTAGAATGGAACTCGACAATGTGACTGCTGGGCAGGACCAAGCCACAAAGAAAACACGTGACTGCTGGGCAGGACCAAGCCACAGAATATGCCTGTTGGCAAAACAGAGCTTAACGAGACCATTAGCGGAATGAAACTCGACAATGTGACTGTTGGGCAGGACAAAGCCACAAAGAAAACACGCGACTACTGAGCAGGACCAAGCCACGGAAGGTGCATGTTGGAGAAACAGGGCTTAACGAGACCATTAGCAGAATGGAACTCGACAATGTGACTGCTGGGCAGGACCAAGCCACAAAGAAAAAAACAACATTGACTTGGAAAGACAAAGGAGAGAAGCAACATCAATCGATTTACGACTCAAATAAGATCAACCAATCTAACCGGGAAATGGTATCAACCGATTCAACCCGAAAAACGAGAACGTAATATCATCTGATTTACAACTCAAAGAGAAGTAATATCAACCGATTTACAACTCAAATAAGATCAACCGATCCAACCAGGAAACGGTATCAACCGATCCATAACCCGGAAAAAACGAGAACATAATATCATCCGATTTATGACTCGAAGAGAAGTAATATCGATTGATTTGCAACTCAGATAAGATCAACTGATCTAACTAGGAAATGGTATCAACCGATCCATAACCAAGAAAATGAAGCCATCATACTGAGACGACACTAAAAAGAACGGGATCATTGAACTTAAATGATAACCCGACATGAAACCGTTGTACTGAAACGGGGACACAAAAAAAATGAGACTGTTGTACTGAAACAAGACCCAAAGACGAGATTATTGTACTTAAATGGAGACTAGAAAGGAACGGGATCGTTGTACTTAAACGAGAGCCCGAGACGCGACCGTTTCACTTAAACAGAGATGCGAAAACAAAGAGATTGTTGTACTGAAACAAGACTCAACTAGGGATAACAAACAAGACTTGGTAGAATAACCACACTGGGAAATGAAGTTGCATTCTGTGGGGAATACTTCAGCCTGATTTGAGATGTAACGTTTCAGGCATTTGTGCAAGGTACCACAACTGGTTTATGCTTTGTATGCATATGTTTGAATTTTTCTATGGCGTAATGCTCCATAATAATGGAAATGCTACGCGTTTGAGGATGCAAATGTAATGAGGATTACTAGATGCAAATGCAAATGCAAAGGGGTCTCCCGATGAGGAGATAACAGATATCCCAGATGGCTTGACTGGGGAAAATTGGTGATCACTGCACTGATCTGGTCCATCCTGATGAGGAGGAAACAACTCTGCAGGGAAAGCTGTTAATGATGCACCGGCTCTGAATGTAAACACCCAAAATTTTCTCTCACTAAGTTCACACCCTGGATTGTGATCTTTCACATTTGCATAAGTTTAAACATACCATCTCATATTACATTTTTGTTTCACTGCATTAGGTCAAGTTGATCTGCATCTAGGGTTTGTGATCTGAGCAATCCCAGATTCATCTGAGCCACTCCAAAGGTCTTCAATCATCTCAAGAGGGTCCATGTATGTTCAATCATCATATTATATCCTCCAAAGATCAAGGAAGTCAAAGAATCACGAGAACTTGCAAAGCATGGAAGCAGTGCTAGGGTTTAACTGCACAAATGACCTGAAATTAGGGTTTTGGTTTCAGAGGCCATAACTCCAATTTTTTTGGTCATTCTTGTTTCTAATGGTCTCAATATGTTATGAGGATCATGTATACCAAGTTTGATGAAGAAATTCATTGTGGAAGTCATCTGATCACTAGGTAACTTCTTGAGCAAGTCAGAGCAAAATCAGGGCATCTGAGGCCCCCACCCATGGAACCAAAATGGATTTTTTTTATCAAATTGAGGTTATATGGTCTTTGTTTGATCATTTAAGTTCTTAGAAGTTCACAAAATTGAAGAAAAGTGAACTAAACCAAAAGTTGCCAAAAATGGAAATAACTTGTAATGTAAACTTTCCATTTTGGGAAAGTATTTCAACCTCCTCTTTCTCAACCAAAAATTCTTCAAATGATAAATTGTTGGTCATGAAAGTTGTAGATTGGATCATTCCCTTTCCAAAAAGTACAAGAACAATACCTAATTCATTTTGGAACTCAAGTTATGGCTTGTCAAAGTTGGCAAAAATCCCATAATTTTCAAGAATGCACCAAAAGGGATTCTTTGCAAAACCACTTGCCAAGGCCTTTTGTGACTTCAAAAACACTTCAATGTATCATAATATCATAGTTCATTTCCTTTAGATTAGAATTGCCCAAAGAATTGCAAGATTACATGCCTTGAACATCAAGAATTCTCAAAGGGGCCAAAACTTCACATAATTGCAAAACACCCCATAACTTTGCTCCCACTTGCTGAATTGCCTCAAGATTGATTTTGTGGACATCCTTGAAGTCAGTTGCGCATGGACAAGCCAATGAGCCAGCTACACCATTGCCCATACCTCAAGTACACAAGTTGGTGACTTTTTGCAAGAAGCCCATACCAATCACCATAGGCCACAACCACTTCTCTGACCTATCACAACTTGATATGTGGACCAAAGGCAGATCATAACACACAAGATTGCAAGTTGAAACCTAAGATTGATCAAGTTCCCAAAATCTCTCCCTCTTGCATTTTCCTTCGAAACTCATAGCTCACTGACTCAAACTCAAAACTATCTTCACCAATCAACTCAACATCACAAAAGGACCCTTTCCCACCCTTCAAACAAGCCAGAAACACACCATACACAAAACACGATTCTCAGCCAGTTGAGGTGCAATCTCATAAACCAGCCACTCTCAAGGTCTTCAAAGCATCAAAGCTTCTTCAGAAAGGTCATTGGAGTCAGCTTGCACAAGAGAAGCAGCCTGAAAGCTCCAAACTGAGGAAGCTCAAGCTCAGGTAGCTTCTTCAAACATTTTTCCAGAAGTGTTATTTTAAGTGTTTAGATTGATCTTCATGCTTTGCTGATCACCATGATGTGTTTATTTTTAAGAATGGTTGAGAAATGAGCCTGTATGCATGTTCTGAAAGTTTCACCATTTTTGATCTTTTCTTCGAATCATGAGTTTGATGAGGAATAAATGTGATTTGAGGGTGGATTTGAGTTTAGGGGAGTGAGGGGAGTTAATCTGGAGCTTTAGAGCTCCAGAAATAGCCTAGGGAGGAAGTTGGAAATTTTCAGGTGAGGGTGTCACCGGAGAAGACGACCGGAGCTCTTCTCCGATGACCTGAAAGTCATTAATGTTTTAATTAGGTTTAGGGTTTCATTTGAATGTAGGCCGTTGATTTAAGCTTCTCGCGCGTGTTTGTGTGGCTGAGATCACCTCATTAATTTTAATTAGGGTTTAACAATTAATTAATTAGGATTAATGAAATTTGAATTCAGGTCGTAGGATCACGCGCCAAGTCAAACCAATTTCCTCAGCTTTCAATCTAAACCACTGGATCAGATTACCTTTGCTTTAATTAATTTTTATTTCATTTTTCTCATTTAATCTTATACCATTTATTTAAAATAGCAAGAAAATTCCAAAAATATTTGTATTCTGTATTTTTGTTTCAAATAATTTTCTTAACCCAAAAATATTTTTATTTTTATTTTTCACATTAAAAAATCATTTTTAAAGCATTTAAATGTTTATTTTAATTAATTAATGAGAATTAATTAATTAATACCATTTAGGTTTCTAAAAATCCCAAAAAAATTCATATTGCATCTTTAAACATTTAGAGACATTGTCATACCATCCACACAAATTTCTTTTTGGTTTTGAACCATCTTTGATAATTTTCTTGAATTTAGGGTTCATAAAATTCCTATTTTAGAACCCTAACTTCAAGAATTATTTTCTGCCTAACCAAGAATGGTATGACAATGGTTCTTTTTGCATTGATCTTAATTTGACATGTAGTTTCTAGCATAATTTTGTCACAAATTTCTTCTTCCTTTTTTAATTGATTTGCATTTTTTCCCTTTAGGTGCCTTAAAACCCTAGATAACTTAGAACAATCATACCTTTCACTAGGTTAAGAGTTAGGTCTTCTCCTTTGGGGTGTGGTATCATGTGGGGTTAGGGATATTTTGATTGAATTTTCAATTTTTTATCTTGTCATTTGCTTCTGTTTTTGAGTTTTGCATCTCATGTTGCATGAAAACCCTAATTTCTCATCTTTTTTTGCGTACATCTTGCATAAGCATTCATATAAGAACTTGACATGACATTTTATGCATTCACATGACTTCTAAGACATCCTAGGACACATTAGAATCATTCTTGATCATTTCCTTATCCATTTGCCATGTTATGCATTCATTACATTCCATGAGCATTCATGAACTTTCATGTTTATTTCATGCTTCATTTGCATTCTCATCACTTGTATGATCATTCACAACTCTTGACATACATTTGCATCATCTCTTAGCATCATTTACATCATAAATATGCTTCTAGTTTTGGTTTGCACCTTTGCATTCACTTCATTTTCATTTCATTTCTTTCTTTTTATGTTAACCATTTCAGGTGGTAAGTACTTTGAGAAGTGAATTTACCTTCACTTCTCACTTCTCTTCTCATATCTTCTTTCATGAATTCTTGCTGCATTTTGTATTTGTCTTAGAGTGAGCTTTCTCATTCATGTCCTCTATCCATTTTCTTTCTTCAAGCAACTTATCTTCTTAAGTGAAGTAAGTTGACTTGCTTCTTCTGCTTCTCCTCCTTCCATCTTTCCTTCTCCTTGGTGGCTTCTCTGAAGATCTCTTGCAAGCCTCATAAACCCTAAGAACACCCAAGCATGATAACAATTAGGGTTTGATTAGTCCCTCGTTAGTTTTTTCTTTGTGTCATATTTTGTGTCTCTCCTCTCATCTCATAATCAGGGACTAAACCTTCAAGGTTTTAAGGCTTTGTGATTAAGATTATGTCTGCATCCTTCTCTTAGGATGGAGTGTATAACTTTAATCCTAAGTGTTAAACCCTTAATGTGTTTAATTATCTTAATCAATTCACCTAATAATCACTAAGACAATAAGCTTGTAACTTGGGCCTTGCATTAGGGTTCTAATTCTTCCTTAATTGGTTAAGAAGGACTAACCCTAGTGTTAATGGACAAGTCCCCCTCAAGTTGTCTTACAAACCATAAAATCCACTTCTTAACTTTAACTTTAATTAAAATCCACTCTAATAAAGGTTTTGTTTTGTCATGAGGTTAATCCCTAATCATGGATTAAGTTGAGGATCCTTCCTCAGCTTAAATGTTCTCATCTATTATCCTTCTATTAGGATGGTGTAATGAGTCCATTAAATCTTTGATTATGGCTTAAACTCATTACTTAACACTAAACAAAAACTCCAAAAACATCTAAATAATTGAAAATAAGTTAATGATCTTAATCCTACATCATGGTGATTAAGTGTGAGGTGCTTACTTCATACTTAAGGTATTCTCATTACCCCTAATCAGAGGGAGGATGTGATGGGTTTACTAACCCTTGGTTTAGGCTTAAGCTCATTTTCTTATGACAAACACAAAAAAGCAATAAAAAATTGAAAACTCAAAAACAAACAATAATCGTCTCCTTCGGGATTCTTTTCTCATCACACTCACTCATAAACGAGAACTTGCTTCTTCCGTCTAATGCAAGACAGTTAGCACCTGAGCCAGACAGGTCATACACTTAAGCATAGACAAGCAAGCAGTTCACAAGTCAATTTATCTTTTAGTCTCTTTGAGTCGAACTACGGTGTTCTGACTTCCTCATTTACACAGATAGCACTGACACTACCCCTTTAAACACAAACTTTCAAGCGTGGATCCCGTCGAGTACGACGGACAATCTGGGTGCTAATACCTTCCCAGGTTGTAACCAACCCCCTTTTTCAGTTTCTCTGGTTCGCGACCGTCTTATCCATCTTCTTCCTAGGTTTATGCAGCATTACCTTTCCTTCGGGATAAAAATGCCTAGCTGGCGACTCTTTTCACCTTCATTCCTCTCTTTCGCTGACTGTTCGCGTCTGTACCCCATCTGACCCTGTGTCATTTGGCGGGAGCGACACTGAATTGTCGCTACTACCAAAAATAAATTGGACTTTGGGATTGGAGAGCCAAGACCCTGCTGGAGATGGACCCTTCTTGAACTTTGGTGGGGAAGTGAAGACCTCCTGATTTGGATGGGAACCATAGGCATGGCACTGCTGAGGGAGCAAACTGCTGGGGAGGAATGATACTCCTTGTACTGCTGGGAATTGCCCCTGTGTTGAAGGGAAGTTTTTGCTTGGGGAGGACACCAACCTTTTGCTGCCTTGCTGGGGGAGATTTCAACCTCCAACTCTACTGGGGATGATGGAGGATGTCAATGATAAAGATTCCTGCTGAAGGTAAGAGTTTAAGTCACCCCTCGCTGGGGATGAGAGACAATGATACCCTTCTGGTCAAGAAGTATCCTTCCATTTGCTACACTGCTGGAGCAGGGATTGTCTAATGAGACTTGCTAAGGAATTCTGATCGATGAAGTCCGCAGATGAAACAACTCTTGAAGTATTATGCTGACAATGGCTTTGCCCCTAGACTCTGGGTTGATAGATTGCCAACTAATCATGAGTGAACAACGATTCTTTGCAATTTTCAACTCGCCTCTTACTAGGATCTATCAAAAGATAATGTCTCAAGAGGATTTTACAGAAAACTGGCATACGAGATGCCTCAGTGTCTTCAAACTCTTGGAGAGATTCATCGGATCTCGAAATAACTGCCCTAGACTGCATGGTCTATGAAAGAAATTTTCCTCACGAGGATTCATGAAAAGCCTCATATCACCTCGAAATATTCTGCTCTAGTATTTTGAACTTTGGATAGGTGCTTTGGATTGACCGTCTTCGGGAGAGAGTGACTTCGCATGCTCTTGGGGTGGCCTGCCCCAGAACGAGCCTTGAAGTGATCACCTCTGACTGACTGTGCTTTGAAGAAAACACCCAGACCAACTGTTCTTTGAGAGATTGGATCTCGAATTAATTGCCCCAGTTTGGCTAAAATTTGAATGCATGCCTCAGACTAATGGCTCTTTGAGCGATTTGATCTCAAAGTGATTGCCCTAACTCGGCTGAATTTTGAAGAGATTGCTCGACGTGATTGCCCCATATTAGTTGGCTCTTACCACGACTGTTGGGAAAGTCCCCACTCAACGGAGTTTCTTTGAAAAGTGCACCTCGGTAGATTATCCTTCGGAAGTTTCAAACTTCTCAACTTGGCAAGATTAAGCTTCTGGACTGAAGTTCCATATGTGAACTTATGTGATGCCAAACAAATGTATGCAAGCAGAAAATATTTATTTTGAGAATGAAAATTCTAATGCAAAACACATGTTAATCTTGAAGTTTTACTGTAAAAAGATGTCGCAAACCTTTGTGAGTGAATCACTGGTTAAAATACGACATTGATTTTTGATAGAAGAAAGCATGCATATTTAACACCAACCCAAATCTTTTAGCATAACTCATAGGAATCAGGAACGCGATCTTGTGGTAGTACGCTATTGAAATAACCCTGTTTCAGTTAGGACTTTTGAGGCTTGTATCGTGGCCTGGTTCACGGTTATAAAAACAAAGGATACAGGCTCGAAGTTTGCAGAACTGCTATTAATGGTTGTGAGAGGCTAAGGTTTGGCATAGATGGCCTTATCGGAGATGGAATTTTGCAAATTACCACAACAACTCCTTCAAAATCAACAATTCTTTCTTCAGCAACAATGGATTCTCCTACAACATCAACAATTCTTTCTTCAGCAACAACAGATCCTCCTACAACAGCAACAACTATCATTCCCATTAATTCATCCACAACTCCAGCAATCACTCCATCCATTATTTCAACAAATCAAAGTTCAGCTGCGCTTACTTCTACAACATCAACACCCATCTTATCAACGGAAACGCCTACAACACCAGCAAACACTAATGAAGATGTATCAACGGTCACGATCTATTATGACCCGGCAACTGTTCATCCCAACAACAATTTTCAACAGCAAACTGCAACACCTCTTGTCAGATTTCCAGTCACAATCTACTACGACCCGCATACCATCACAGTCCCTTCCGCTGTAGCAATCAGTCCGGTCACCATTACGGTGCCTGGACCTGTTCCTTATGAAAGCAGTAATTCCATACCTTGGCACTACGACTCTGATCTCTACTGCGACGGAAAGAAGATCACTCTAGATTCATCAACCTCTTCACAACAAGTTGACAATGTTGGGGGAGGCGGAGGCTTCACCAGAAGCGGACGCCTTTTTTCCTCACAAACACCAAGACTCAATGCTGAAGCAGAAGCTGTTGCTAAGGAAAAAGGGAAGAATGTGGTACTTGAAGAGCCAACTGTTAAAGAAACTCCGAAGACGTCTTTTGAGCAAGAGGTGGATGAGTTCATGAGAATAATCAAAAATAGTTATTACAAAGTAGTGGACCAGCTTCATCAGACACCCTCCAAAATCTCTATATTATCACTATTAATGTGTTCTGAAGCCCATAGGAATGCACTGTTGAGGGTCCTGCACGCAGCCTACGTGCCGGAAGAGATTACGGTTAATCAGCTGGAAACAGTGGTTGCAAATGTTAACACCAGTCATGGACTGGGCTTCACAGATGTTGATTTAACAACGGAGGGACGCAATCATAACAAGGCTTTACACATCACCTTAGAGTGCAAAGGTGTTGTTCTTTCTCATGTACTGGTAGACACCAGGTCTTCACTCAATGTCCTCCCAAAGAAAGCCTTGGTGAAACTGGTGTATGATGGTTTGGCATTGCATCCAAGTAACTTGGTGGTGAGAGCATTTGACGGCTCTAAGAGATCAGTGCTTGGAGAGATTGATTTACCTGTGATGATTGGCCCACAAATCTTTAAAACTACTTTCTTCGTGATGGACATACAGTCGGCCTACAACTATTTGTTGGGTAGACCCTGGATTCACGCTGCTGGCGCTGTTACATCTACCCTTCACCAGAAATTAAAATTTGAGTGGGAAGACCAGATCATCACAATCTGTGGGGAGGAGGACATTTTCGTTAGCCAGTTGGCTACTTACAAATATATGAAATGGATGGAGAGATCCATGAGACTATGAGTCAGGGGTTTGAGGCCCTTAACATCAATGAAGCAACTGTTGTATCTGGAACTTCCATCACTTCATATCAACAAGCCTGGAAGGTTGTTGAGGAGGGTACCGCTCAAGGCTGGGGCAAGTTGCTGCCAGTAGAAAAGAAAGAAGACAGATTCAGGTTGGGTTACAGACCAACTCGGCAAGATCAACCAGAGGCTGCAACGGAGCCCAAATTTGTCAGCGGGGGAATGCTTACCCCGGATGCTGTGAACAGTCTGGAAGACGAGGAAGAAGACGAACGCAACCTGGAAAACTGGATACGTCAAAGGATCCCGGGGAACCAAGTCTCTAACTGGTCTTCCCAGGAAATTATAAGAGTTACTCCTACAGAGTAATTATTATTTCCTGTCTTTTAAGCATGCATCAAGTCCTGCATCTTGCCCAAGGTGTCAGGACTCATTTTGTAATCGGGTCATCTTGTATTTTGTGCAAATGATTAATTAATGAATATCAGGACATCTTTTGCAAATAAGTCTCTCTTTTCCGCTCACTGTTTTTCATTTTTCATTTTTTGTACAAAACAATAAAATGGAAATGTTTTCAAAATAATAACTTCATTTTCACTTTTTTAAATAAGATAAAACTGATCACTAAAATGAACCAATCTAAACCCTTGCAGAGAGTACCCTCCAGACTGCACCGACAACGACACTGCTATGACTTCGTATGACTTCGACAATCCGATTAATCAAGCCGATGAAGGGGTTGAAGAAGATTATGAGCTACCTGAAGAACTAGCCAGACTTTTAAGGCAAGAGAAGAAGGTTATCACTCCTCATTAGGAGGAAGTTGAGACAGTTAATCTTGGTACCGAAGAAGACTTGAAAGAAGTGAAGATCGGGGCCCGTCTGCGAGATTCAGTGAAGGAACAACTTATTGGCATGCTTCGAGAGTACGTTGATGTCTTTGCTTGGTCCTATCAGGATATGCCAGGTCTGGATACCGACATAGTTGTGCACAAGCTACCTTTGAAGGAAGACTGTCCTCCAGTGAAACAGAAGTTGTGTTGTACTCGTCCGGATATGGCCATGAAGATAAAAGAAGAGGTGCAAAAACAGTGGGACGCCAGTTTCCTTGCTGTAACTAGTTACCCGCCGTGGGTTGCTAACATTGTACCAGTGCCTAAGAAAGACGACAAAGTACGGATGTGTCTAGATTACCGGGATCTGAACAGAGCTAGCCTGAAGGATGATTTCCCTTTACCTCACATTGATGTATTGGTCGACAGCACGGCTCAGTTCTTGATATTCTCCTTCATGGATGGATTTTCAGGATATAATCAGATCAAGATGTCACCTGAAGACATGGAGAAGACAACTTTCATCACACCCTGGGGCACATTCTGTTATAAGGTAATACCATTTGGACTGAAGAATGTCGGGGCAACTTATCAGCGGGCTATGGTAACATTATTCCACGACATGATCCACAAAGAAATCGAATGTTATGTGGATGGCATGATTTCCAAGTCCCTCACAGAAGAAGACCATCTGATAAATTTGTTGAAGTTGTTCAAGCGTTTGAGGAAGTACCAGCTGAAGTTAAACCCCAACAAATGCACATTTGGGGTACGGTCCGGTAAGCTGCTGGGATTTATTGTAAGTGAAAAGGGAATTCAAGTTGACCCTAACAAAGTCAAAGCCATTCAAGAGATGCCTGCACCTAGGACTGAAAAGGAAGTTCGGGGGTTCTTAGGTAGATTGAACTACATATCAAGGTTCATATCTCACCTTACTGCAACCTGTGAGCCCTTGTTCAAATTATTAAGAAAGGAACAAACATTTAGGTGGAATGAAGACTGCCAGAGGGCTTTTGACAAAATCAAAGAGTACTTACAAGAGCCTCCAATTATTATGCCTCCAGTTGAAGGAAGACCTCTAATAAAGTACCTGACAGTATTAGAAGAATCAATGGGGTGTGTGCTGGGCCAGCATGACGAGTTTGGTCGAAAAGAGTATGCAATATACTACCTAAGCAAAACGTTTACCGACTGTGAACAACGTTATTCACTGCTCGGAAAACTTGCTGTGCTTTAGCGTGGGCTGCTCGCCGACTAAGGCAGTATATGTTGACCCACACTACTTTTTTGATCTCAAAGATGGACCCAGTCAAGTACATATTTGAGAAGCCAGCACTTACCGGAAGGGTTACAAGATGGCAAATGATCCTGACAGAATATGACATTCAGTACACATCTCAGAAAGCCATCAAAGGCAGTGTACTGTCTGACTATCTTGCTGAGCAACCCATTAATGATTACCAGCCATTGAGATTTGACTTCCCTGATGAAGACATCATGTTCCTAAAAGCCAAAGATCATGAAGAACATGTTCACACTGAAGGGCTTGATCCAGAAGAAGAATGGACAATGATGTTTGATGGGGCTGTTAATATGAATGGTCGTGGAGTTGGTGCAATGCTCATTACACCTAAAGGAGTTCACATGCCTTTCTCGGCAAAACTCACCTTTGCATGCACTAACAACGAAGCTGAATACGAAGCCTATATCATGGGACTTGAGGAAGCCATTGACCTCAGGATCAATACTTTAACTGTATTCGGAGATTCAGCTCTGGTAATCAATCAAACCAACGGCAAATGGTACACCCACCAAGAGCATTTGATTGCCTACCGTGACTATACGAGGAGATTATTGACATTTTTCACAACAGTTAAACTTGAGTATATCCCTCGAGATGAGAATCAGTTTGTAGATGCTCTGGCTACCATTTCCTCCATAATTAAAGTTCAAGTTGCCAACTTTGTGCCTTGGATTTTATTATCCAGACTTGAAAGACCAGCATACGTATTCTCCGTGGACATTGCTAAAGATGACAAGCCTTGGTTCCATGACATCACATGCTTCTTAGAGGATCAAACATACCCACCTGGAGCATCATCCAATGATAAGAAGACCTTAAGAAGGTTGGTTGGTAGTTTCTTTTTGATTACTGATGGTTCGTTATATAAGAGAAACTTTGACATGGTGCTTCCCAGATGTATTGATAAGAAAGAGGCAGACGTGTTGATGCACGAGGTGCATGAAGGATCTTTCGGTACCCATGCTGGAGGACATGCAATGGCTAAGAAATTGTTAAGATCAGGCTACTACTGGATCACAATGGATGCAGACTGTTGTGCCTATGCCAGAAAGTGCCATAAATGCCAGATTTATGCAGATAAGGTGCATGTGCCTCCGAATCCTTTGAACGTAATGTCTTCACCTTGGCCCTTTGCCATGTGGGGCATTGACATGATTGGAAAGATTGAACCGACTGCTTCAAATGGCCACAGATTCATCCTGGTAGCCATTGATTATTTCACCAAATGGGTTGAAGCGACTTCGTATGCAAACGTCACCAGACAAGTGGTAGCCCGATTCCTGAAAAGAGACATCATATGTCGGTATGGAGTACCCGAGCGAATCATTACTGATAATGGTTCCAACTTGAACAATAAAATGATGGCAGAATTGTGTCGGGACTTCAAGATCCAACATCACAACTCTTCTCCTTACAGGCCAAAGATGAATGGCGTTGTTGAGGCAGCTAACAAAAATATCAAGAAGATTGTGCAGAAGATGGTGGGTACCGTACCTCAATCAGAACATCCATTGGGGCAACACCGTATCAGCTTGTGTATGGTATGGAGGCAGTCCTACCTGTTGAAGTTGAATTACCCTCCTTACGGGTACTGATGGATGTCAAGTTGAATGAAGCAGAATGGGTCTGTTCTTGGTACAATCAACTGAATCTGATCGAAGAAAAGAGATTAGATGCAATCTGTCATGGGCAGCTATATCAGAAGAGAATGAAGAAAGCCTTCGATCAGAAAGTCAGGCTTCAGGAATACCAAGTAGGAGATCTTGTGCTGAAAAGACTCCTTCCTCCTCCTACAGACCACAGGGGCAAATGGACTCCAAATTACGATGGTTCGTTCATAGTAAAGAAGGTTTTCTCTGGTGGAGCACTGATGCTCACTACTATGGATGATGAAAATTTCATATCCCCTGTGAATTCAGATGCAGTTAAAAAATACTTCGCATAAAATGACCCGCTGGACATAAAAACAGAATGTAAGTCCAGGAAAAAATAGGGCATCCCGGCGAGTCAAAAACAGAATAAAAGACTCGGGCAAAAATAAGGGAAGAATAAAGAAAAATGTACACCCGCTGAGTTGAAAAGTTGCATTGGACAGCTCAGGCAAAAATGGGTATCCCGGTGGATTGAAAACCCGGAAGGGCGATCCACGCAAAATAAGGGAATAAGCGAACAACTGCATCCTAAATTCGTCTTTATCCCTTACAACACAGCAAGCTTCGAAAGGTTAAAGCATCGGTCAGAATCAACTCTCTTCAAAAAGCAGGATAAGAAGAACGTCAAGGTCATACGGGTCATAGCAAAGGGAAGCTCATTGAAGCATCGTCAACATTGTCAGCACCTTTACTTTTCTCAATTTGTAACAATCTCCTCATTTCAGGGGATTTGTTTCTTTGACTGTACTTGCCAATTCAGGGCACACAAATTAATAAAACCAGAATTTTCAGTCACATTCCGTCTTGTACATTTTTGTTTCGTTTGCAAAATGTCCAATATTCATGATATGATACTTGCATAAAACAGATGTGCCTTTCTAATAAATGCTTGCAGGAAATATATTTTTATTTCTAGGAATGTCTAACTCCTATGACGGAATCCGGTAAGGGATACCTCGGGATACTGGTGTGTTTCTTTGTCTTAGCAGGATTGCAGTATCTGGAATACTTTTCCCCAACAAGGTTGCCAAAGCACCACTCCTCCAGCACAACTTCAAGCAGCATCAAAAAATGCTCATTTCCCCAGTTGAGTTGTCAAGTCTCCTCATCCTCAGCAGAACCCCCACAGAAATATCTAGGAAGATCGTTCAGTGATTTTCCCTCCCAATAGAGCGCCAGATCTCTCATCATCAGAAAGGACAGGGAACCACCTCCCCATAGAGCTCCGGCCTCTTCCCAGAAGAGCAATGTCTGAATTTCCCACACAACAAAGTGACGGAAGCTTTCTCATCCCCAGATGGGTTATCTCCTCACCGGATAGGTCTATCAGTGATCTAATCCCCAAGCAGAACCATACATCCTATCAGATCTACCAATGATCTCATCCCCAGTTGGGATATTGCATCAAGCAGATCATCCAGAGATCTTCATGGCAGCGGGATCTGAATCCCGGATCGGTATCTTTGCATAATCATGGCATTTGCATCATAAATTACCACAGAAGCGTAGCATTCCATCTAATACGGAGCATTACGGTAAAAATCAAACATATTGCATAATCACAAGTCAGGTTCGAACCCGTCACCTGTAAATACCAACAGCACTTCATCAGCAATATACAAAATACGTCTCAATTTCCCCAACAGAAAGCCAAAGCGTCCCCTTTGCACTCTCCAACACAAATACATGTTTATATATACTCATTCGACACTCGTTCGTGTCATATCATCCCCTGCAGATATAAACCAAACCAGTGCTTGTACATTCTCTTGACACTCGTCCGTGTCACCATTCCCCAGCATGGTTACCCAAGCACTTATTATAATACACTCATATTGACACCCTTCCGTGTCATCTTATCCCCACAAATTTCCTGAATACCTTTTACACTTATAAGTTCATAACTTATACACTTTCTCTTCTGACACTCGTCCGTGTCGCCATTCCAGCAAGTCGAGCACTTATCCGTGTCTTGCTCATACTTCACAATTCTTATTTTTACTCATACAGATACTCATTCGTATCTTGCATACACACTTATTTCCCCTCATAGTCGACACTCGTCCGTGTTCTTTGTTAACCAGTTGATACTCGTTCGTATCATCATCTCTGAACATGCGTCAGCGTTGTTTCTACCGATACTCGTCCGTATCATAGTCTTAAGGATGCTCGTCCGCATTTTTAATCTATACACAATGTCAAAACACTTATACCTTTTATTTCGGAAAGCGTAAGCATTCGCCTGTGTTTACCTTTCCCCAACAAACCGCCAGTAAAACAACTTTTTCTATTCGACATTCGTCCTATGTCGTGATATCCGGCAGTCGTATCCTGCCAGGTGATTGTCCTTCACCTTTTGATGACCGTCCTTCATCCTTCTCCCAGTGGAGTATCCATTATTGGAACCCTTTCATATCCGGCATTCGTCCTATGTCATGATATTTAGCAGTCGTCCCCTGATAGGTGATCGTCCTTCACCTCTTGATGATCACCTTCATCACTTTTATCCGATGGCCGTCCCCATCATTGATCTTGTTATCTGACATTCGTCATATGTCACGATAAGCCCCGAGAGCAGCCGTACCCTGCTAGGTGATCGTCCTTCACCTCTTGATGATTGTCCTTCATCATGCTTATCCGATGGCCGTCCCCATCATCGACCTTTTTCTATCCGAAATTCGTCTTATGTCGTGATAAAGAGCAGTTGTCCCCTGCTAGGTGATCGTCATTCACCTTTGATGACCGTCCCTCATCAATATTTCATTTATTCTTTGAACCGATGGTCATCTCCATCGTTGTTTACTTTACTGTGCAAACTTGATGGCCGTCCTCATCATTGTCTTTGCCTTTAATCCCCAGAGAGTCTTGTTTCTTTACTTGATGGTCGTCCCCATCATGATCTCTTTATTTCCCCGGCATGTCGGCTGTCCCCGTCATTGCTTTATCCCCAGCAGTCGTCCTCTGCTCGATGGTCGTCCTCCGTCGCCCGCTTTATAATCATACTATACTTTCCTCTTACAATTTATATCCCTTTTCTTATGCTCCCCATTGAGTGCAAATTTCGGACTGTCTTTGATATTCAACCACAAGTTATCTTGTTTGTCTGTTAAGCCAGGCGCTTACATCCTGCACAGCTAAGTCATGCTTGAATAGGGGCAGCTGTAAACACCCCAAATTTTCCCTCACTAAGTTCACACCCTGGCTTGTGATCTTTCATATTTGCATAAGTTTAAACATACCATCTCATATTACATTTTTGTTTCACTACATTAGGTCAAGTTCATCTGCATCTAGGGTTTGTGATCTGAGCAATCCAAGATTCATCTGAGCCACTCCAAAGGTCTTAAATCATCTCAAGAGGGTCCATGTATGTTCAATCATCATATTATATTCTCTAAAGATCAAGGAAGTCAAAGAATCACAAGAACTTGCAAAGCATGGAAGCAGACCTAGGGTTTAACTAAATAGATGACCTGAAATTAGGGTTTTGGTTTCAGAGGCCATAACTACAATTTTTTTGGTCATTCTTGTTTCTAATGGTCTCAATATGTTATGAGGATCATGTATACCAAGTTTGATGAAGAAATTCATTGTGGATGTCATCTGATCACTAGGTAACTTCTTGAGCAAGTCAGAGCAAAATCAGGGCATCTGAGGCCCCACCCATGGAACCAAAATGGATTTTTTTTATCAAATTGAGGTTATATGGTCTTTGTTTGATCATTTAAGTGCATAGAAGTTCACAAAATTGAAGAAAAGTGAACTAAACCAAAAGTTGCCAAAAATGGAAATGACTTGTAATGTAAACTTTCCATTTTGGGAAAGTATTTCAACCTCCTCTTTCTCAACCAAAAATGCTTCAAATGAAAAAAAATTGGTCATAAAAGTTGTAGATTGGATCATTCCCTTTCCAAAAAGTACAAGAACAAGACCTAATTCATTTTGGAACTCAAGTTATGGCTTGTCAAAGTTGGCAAAAATCCCATAATTTTTAAGAATGCACCAAAAGGGATTCTTTGCAAAACCACTTGCCAAGGCTTTTTGTGACTTCAAACACACTTCAATGTATCATAACATCATATTGCATTTCCTTTAGATCATAATTTCCCAAAGAATTGCAAGATTACATGCCTTGAACATCAAGAATTCTCAAAGGGGCTGTAACACCCCAAATTTGCCCTCTCCTGTTTAGCATCATCATCATATCATAATCCTCATCAGCATGACATGTCCTTAGCATATTGCATAGAAAAATGAGGCATGGCACTTGCATATTCCAGCATCAGGCATGTGATCAATCATCGGGGAAATTCAAGGCTCACAAGGCAGGTTACAAGGTTGACATCAGGGTTAAAGCATTATAAAGGATGGAGAATCAAAATCAGATCAAAACGGTTGGCATCGGCTTATTCTTGAAGGTTCCCACCAAAAGGAGGGAAATTCAAAATTTACTGGCGTTAACCGATTAACGGATTGGTTAACCGGTTAACGGCCACGAATTTTGAATTTCCAGCAACAATTCAGCATGTGTGATTTTTGCTCCATTTTTCATTTTTCTGATTTTATTCATTTTGAATTAATTGGAAATTAAAGAGAAGGATCAAGAGCCCTTGTCCAAGCCTAATCCCATTGCTACATCCTAATCACACTACCCAAACCATAATTTTGGATCCCAAGCCTAATTTTTGGGCCCCAAACCTAAACCATATTTAATCATTTCTCTCCAAACCAAAGGGACCTCTTCCCTCATTTTTCACTCCCATTTTCTGAATTTTCACTCCTCTCACTCACAATTCTCTCACTTTTCTCTCCCAATTTTCCAAATCACTCAAAGTTCCTCTTTAAAGATCACACAACCTTGCCTTGAGGTGTGTAGATCTTGGAACTAGACCTCCACCTATAGCTTCATTGCATCTTTTTGCTGGTTTAATTGGTGATTCAGATCTGGTTTGGGATCTAGAAGTGCTTTTGGATCCGAAATTTTGCATCAAGAGCTTGTTCTTGCATTTATTTTGCACGGAGTGTGAAGTTTAGCACCGGATCTTCAAGGCTTTGCGCGAGATCCATCATTTTCAGTTCGATCAACAATTACCAAAGCACATCTCGGCTTTGTAGGTCGGTTAATTTCAGATCTAGCTCTGTTTTAGCTTATTTGCATGTTTGCGCTTTAGATCTGCCACGTGCTTGTGTATTTGCTTGTGTTGAGTGAATTGATTGATTGATCAGTGTTCATAAGCTTCATGATGCCATTTAATGTGAATTGATGCACTATTTTCATGCTCAAATGCTTGCTGGACTGGTATGAGATTGTTTGGAATAAGCTGTTTGTGAGCTGGTTTCTGCAGGTTTTTGTTTTTGTTTTAGCAGTGTTAACCAGTTAACGGATTGGTTAACCGGTTAAAGCACTTGGATTTTGCTGTTTTACGTAGGTTTTGGCATGGTTAACCGGTTAACGGATTGGTTAATCGGTTAACACTGAAGCAATAAGCTACTTTTGAGTTATTTTTGGCATGTTTGATCTCCATACTTGTCCTAAATACCATGGATCATTATATGATCATTAAACATGTTTGTTTGAGTGATTTTCTTGCTGATTGATGCATGCTTCCGTATTTTCGACACGTAAATGCTTGTTTGTGCCATGTGTGACCTAATTATGTGATCTTGATTGGTGTGAACTTTGAGCATGTCATTGCCACGATTTTATTAATGAGCACGTGCTGGATTTTGCTAACCATTTCAGGGGCTATGGTAAGTGAGAGGTGTGGATGTGTTTCCCACATCTCCAAATCTCATCTCTTCTTCTTATTTCTTTATTGTGCTAACCCTTTGCTTGTTGGGCTTAGGCCTTGATCATCTCTTCTTCTTCTTCTCTTCTTCTTCTTCTCTTCTTCTTTCTTCTTTAGGATAGAAAACCACACTAACCTTAGGATATCCATGCATGACAACACTTAGGTTTCTTTAGTCCCCCATTAGACCTTTTACCTTTGTAATCCTTTTGGTTTTTCTTCTCTTCTCATCTCATAACCTTAAAGAAAACACTTAATAAAGTTTGAAGTAATACCTTGAACAATAGCCTTATCCCATGAGGTACTTGTAGTCTTCCCATCTTGGGATAGTACAAGCTTACCTTGTGATGCACAAGTCTGATCAAGGTATCTTCTTCACCAAGAAAAGCATAAAAAACACTTCTTCATTGTAAATACCAAAAACACTTAATAAGTTAATGAGCTTAGGCCCTCATCTCTGGGTTCAAGTTTTGTGGATCTTCTCCTTACTTGAGTGTGCTTGTTCTATTATTCCATCTTGGAGTGTAGTGACAAGTGCACGTTCCATGGAAAAGAGCTTGAGTTCACTTCCTTGTGACACACTCATAAAAGCTTCTAAAAAACACAAACAAAAAATAAGCGTCTTTCCTTCGGGAGTTCTTTTCTCATCTCATTCGCTCCGTACGCGAACTTGCTCCTACTTTTCATTTTGCAAGACGGTTACGCACTCGTCGTCCGAGTCTGCAACACCTGAGCAATGGCATAGGCAGTTCAAGCCTTAATTCACAAGCAATTTCCTTGCCACCCCTAGTTAGGGGAACTACGGCGTCTCTGATCCTCATTGTCCTGATGAGGTACATAGGCAGCGGGGTAGGGCCCGTTCGAGCACAATCTTTATTTTCCCTACACTTTTTCTCCTTGTTTTCTTTTCCAGTTTCTTTCTCAGTTCTTTTCCATTTTCATTTTATTTTCTTTTGCAGCAGCTTTCATACCCTCACCTTTTGAAACCGTTTCTTTGCAAGCGTGGATCCCGTTGGGTACGGCGGAAGATCTGGGTGCTAATACCTCCCAGGGTCGTAACCGACTCCCGAACTCAGTCTCTTTGGTTCGTAGGA